>OY754972.1:329601-1069601 GCA_963576475.1 Molanna angustata
AGAAGAGAATTATAGGTACACATTTAAAAAAAATTAAATATACATACACCAACGAAAAAATACGAAAAATTTTAATATTCAAATTTAGTTAGTATTATATTACAAGGTACGTCATTAATTCGCCTTCATATTATATAACTACATAATAAATAGCTGCAAAATAAACGTACGAGTAGATTGCTTTAATATTTATGACGTCCGAGTGAAGGATTTTAATAAATAAATTACATTTATTACTGACCTTGAAAATTATTACTATTGCCTTTGATCTCGAGATGGAGAAAATCCAAAAACAATAATTTAATAACGTTGTTTCTGGAACAGATACAAAACTTTAGCTTAGATGCGGAAAATATAAATTCGAATAGCGACGCGGCAAACGAACCACTTTCCCGCGCTGTCAAAGTGAAACTAAATCACGCCTATGGCACTCTATTGGTAGAACTGGTTTTACATTACTTTTACATCTCCAAAGGTGGCGCTATTTTTTTTTTTTTATGTTGGTATTTCTGAAAATGAAATAAAAAATTTTTGAAAATTTTTAGAACTTCAGCATACTTTAGTTGTGTTTTTGTTTTTTGTTGTGACGCGAAACATTTTGATCTTTCAAAATAGAACAAATAATAAATATTACACGTGTGATTCCGTAAAATCTTGCTGTTTTCGGTGTTAATCTATTATCTTCGTAAGATGGCTAATAAGTTTTGTTGTGTTATGAATTGTCAAGTAAAATACGGCGAAGTGAAGTTATATAGTTTTCCGAAAAACTCTCCTGACATGACCAAATTATGGTTAGAGAAAGTAAATAATGTAGCCTTATTTCAAAAGGCTCCTTCGACACTTTATAGTTATAGAGTGTGCCAACGGCACTTCGAAGCGAGATTTATTGAAGGTGATCGATGTTTGCTATCTGGCGCTTACCCGACATTATTTACTACGGAACAAATAGAAATTGGACAACGAGAAAAAGATCGATTCCATGTGCCATTGTTTTATGTTAGAGGTAAGTATCTTGATTATAATACATGTACAGCTCTTACTTTTTATGTGTCATTAATTACCAAATGTTATTTTTATCATGAAAATATGAATGAAAACATTTACGCTTCATATCTTCGCTATCATATGAATATATGTAGTTAGAATTATCAAAACCAATGTGATAAAACTTTTCTATGTTTTCGTTTTAGGGATCCCTATGAAAAATTTTCCTTGCCAGTCATCTTTTAACGAGAATCTTAGTTCGACCATTAACAAAGGTAAGGGATCATTATATTATAGAGAAAACATTGTCAGATTTCCTGATTTTCCGATGAGATTTTCCGTTCACCCGATTGCGATGAAACTTGGTGAATTTTGGTGAATTTTCAAGCATATGCCTGGAATGGTTTCTGGATTATTATTTTTTTCTGTTTTCTTCTTATTCATCGAGTATTAGGTCATTTTCCTTAAGATAAAATGACCTAATACTGTGGGAGAAGAAGCTTCAACTGTCCTTCTATGTCTTCGCAGATCTTTCAGGACAGTTTCTGGATTTAAACTTTTTCTTCTTCTTCTTTTTCATCATGTATTTGGTCATTTTACCTATGAAGTTGGAGTATCCTGGAAGAAGAAGGTCCGACTGTCCTTCCATCTCTTCGCAAGTTTTCAAGGACTGTTTCTGGATTTAATCTTTTTTCTTTTTCTTCTTCTTCTTCATCGTTTGTTTGCTCATATTACCTATGAAGGTGGAGAATCCTGGGAGAAGAAGGTCCAACTGTACTTCCATCTCTCGCAGGTCTTCCAAGACAGTTTTTGGATTTAATTTTTTTATTCTTCTTCTTCTTCTTCATCGTATATTTGGTCATTTTACCTATGAAGTTGGAGTATCCTGGAAGAAGAAGGTCCGACTGTCCTTCCATCTCTTCGCAAGTTTTCCAGTATGGTTTCTGGATTTGAACTTTTTCTTAACTTACTGAAGTGACTAGAGGTAATGAAGGGAAGGGAGGTACTGAAGTGTCTGAAGCGACGGGTGGTAATGAAGGACCATTTTTAACTATACAGGCTATATGAAGTTTGCCGGGGGTTCACTATTTTTTTATAAATTTAAACAGGCATTTTTATAAACCACAAAATATTTTTCAGATGTGTCTCATACTGAGAGCAATGCATTGCAATATTACAACAATGAGTCAACAAATAAAGAAGAAAATTTGTCAACGCCTGTTAGCAAAGGTAATTCAGAATATTATTGTAATATCATATCGATTTCGTTCGATTTTCACAAAAAAACATATGTAAAAGTTTATTACTCAAGCAATTCAATGCATTACAAAAGGAATTAGATAGATGCTTTAAAAGTTATATTATGTAGGTATATTATAGTAGAGGCGTACTGTAAAACATTTTTTACTCTCCACTACTATGGAATAGTGGAATGTCATTATTTCACAATTTTTAGATTTCACGAATATTCTTTTTACAACAATTTCTCAATGAGTATCATCTAGAGAGTGCATAATTTGAGTTTCGTTGTGATGTTTTTGTGTGTATACCGTTATCCGTAATTCGTGTACTGTATACTGTATGCCGTACATAAATATGAAAAATTGTGTCCTCTGTACAGATGAAACTAAAAGGCCAATGAACTTAATATTGATACCATGTGTGTGAAGTACATAAACTTAGACCTGATTAGTTTTCTATAAACAACGGTTCATTTTTTCTCAATGTTTCTCTATGATTTCATCTGTTAAATCTGAAAAAAATGCTATCACGACCTGGAAATTTGAGATATTTTATTTTTGTTTAACTATATATATATATATATATATATATATATATATATATATATATATATATATATATATATATATATATATATATATATATATATATATATATATATATATATATATATATATATATATATATATATATATATATATAAATATATATATAGTTAAACAAAAATAAAATATCTCAAATTTCCAGGTCATATATATATATATATATATATATATATATATATATATATATATATATATATATATATATATATATATATATGTTATAATATTTTTATCTCGGTTTTCCCGTGTCAGTAGGTCTTGACTAAGACCATTTGTCTTCCGACGTTTCGCCTGAATATCACCAGGCATTTTCAAGGACTTAACGAAAAGCACGCGCGCGACACACGTCTACTCACACTGAAAGCTCACCGTCAAGATATATATATATATATATATATATATATATATATATATATATATATATATATATATATATATATATATATATATATATATATATATATATATATATATATATATATATATATATATATATATATATATATATATATATATATATATATATATATATATATATATATATATATATATATATATATATATATATATATATATATATATATATATATATATATATATATATATATATATATATATATATATATATATATATATATATATATATATATATATATATATATATATATATATATATATATATATATATATATGTATATATATATATATATATATATATATATATATATATATATATATATATATATATATATATATATATATATATATATATATATATATATATATATATATATATATATATATATAATTTTTTATGTTTGACAATGTTTAGTTATTTGATTTCATATTGATATTAGAGTTTAATATTAGCACGGAAGCTTCATTGTGTAGTGGAGAGTTTAGCGTTGGCCACAACCCACTCGTTATATGTATAACATCAGCCGATACTCTAAAATCCAATCAATTCTTGTTTTGATATTTTTTTTAAATTCTTCAGAAATTCTTCATACGGATGGTAGAAAAACATGCAGTTTACTTGAAAACACGTTAGAATGTAAAGATGTCCATTTGACTCCAAAAAGGAGAGGTATGTACTACTTGCATGTATTCACAACTGTAATGAAGTATGCATATACAAATGATTTTTGAAAAACACAATGATTTGAAAAACATAATTATTGTGTTATGGTATAATAATACATTCAGAAATATTACAACATTATAAATTATCTTTGAATTACAGGCCCTAAAAAACACTGGCCCCTCGACTTTGCATCAACCCACTTAACTCCTGAATGCAAAAATAAATTATATAGAACATACAGAAAGATTATTTCAGCATCCCAGAGGTATAAGCGTAAAGCTGCTTCTTTTAGAGCACGATTAAACGCAGCAACAGCAATCAGCACCAACACTTCGTTTCAGGAGCTTACCAAGTGCATGAGTTCCAATGTGAAAACTTTTTTATGGAGTCAAGTTAGGTGCTCCAAATACAGAAAACAAGGCAGACGATTCACATTGGACGAAAAAGTTTTGTCCCTGGCTATTCTGAAAAATAGTCCAAAAGGTTACCGCTTCCTTCAAAAAATATTCGCGTTGCCCTCCAGAAGGACACTATCAAGATTACTTGAAGGTTTAAATTTTGACGTGGGAATAAACAAACATATCATTGAATATTTGAAGAAGACTGTCAGTAGCTGGACTGAAAACGATAAAATATGCAGTATTGTTTTTGATGAAATGGCTCTGACACCTAACCTTTCAACAAAAGAAACTAAAAACCAAATCAATCTCACTGGTCTTGTAGATTTTGGTACCAAGAAACCAAGGTATTCATCTTATTATTATAATCATATGTTTGTACATACATTGTTACTTACAATTTGTTATATCTATATTATCATAATTTTAACCACTAGATTCTTTGCTAATATATTTATTAAAATTATAATTCAAAAAATATCTCTATGGCTTCCTTTTTTGCTGTAAATTTGAAGTTTATACAAATGTGGAATTGATAATACATAACTTATCCTAAATTTTATGCAATATTTCGTTGTCACTTGTCAGGTGTAATTTTTCTAAAAATAATTCCAGATTTGCAGATCACGCATTAGTGTTCATGATAAGAGGGATACATAAATCTTGGAGACAACCAATCGCTTATTATTTCTGTGAGGGAACAACGTCAAAAATACAACTTGTCCAATGTATTCGTCAAGTATATACTGCTGTTGCCGAAACTGGCCTTGTTATAAAAGCCTGTATATGTGATCAAGGAAGTACAAATGTTGGAGCGTTAAATTATTTAAAAGAAGTAACTCGCGTAAAATATCTTCGACAAAATAAAAATTATGGTAAATATAAAAACATATAATTTTTTTTTTCTATTATGGAACTTCAATTTTACTTATTTATTTTCAGTAATTTTGGTTTGATGGACTATAAACATAATAAATTTTTAAAACATGTGATTAAAATATTTTGAGATGGAAATTTATAAATCAGAATATAAAATAATGTGAATGATAAAATAAACAGATGTACATGAAGCTAGAATAGGGATAAATGATTTGTTTATGCCTACCCCATAAAAGACATGGCATGTAATGCTTTTCAAATTATACCTTAAATTCAATTACCTTAAAAATATAGTGTTTAATTGTCTTCTTAAATAAGGAAGTAATTAAGTGTTTTGCTAATTTTGTATAACGTTTTCAGATGACACTTTTTTTGATATTGAAGATAATAAAATTTTTATTTTATATGATCCTCCACATCTATTCAAAGGATTGAGAAATAACTTTTTAACTAAAGACATACTTTATGAGGGCAAACGAGCTTCGTGGAAGGATTTGGTAAAAATATATGAAATTGATAGTAAAATAGGTGATATCCGATTCCTAAAATCTATAACAGATGAGCACATTATTCCCGAAAAAATAAAAAAAATGAAAGTCTCAAATTGTGCTAAAGTATTGAGTCAAAGAATGGTAGCAGCTCTACGATTTGCAGCTCACTTCAGTAAGTTTTATCCATGCTATAATTTATTTTACCTATGTTAAGTTTTGTCAATCAATTATTGTTTTCCAACTGTCGATTCTGTCTGTCAACTAGCTTTAAGGATTTACATTGTATGCACACATTCCATTTAATTCTTATGTTTACATCATTTTAAACCTATATTTTTTTAAACTGATACGTACTTTTAATTTTAATTTTGATTTTGTTTCATATAATATCAATTATAACTCGCTTCCCCTTTCTTTATTGCGGGATTTTTGAAAATCTCCCCATACATACAATAAACAAAAATACCCAAAATAAAAATATACCTCTAAATAAGCCTCATCCCTTCTGTACCAATATTTTAATTACTAAACGGTCAGTATATACCTTAAGATCCTAAATCTCTTAAAAACTCTGCATAGAAGTAAATTCCCAACATTAGCTACACACAACTGTAGGATATTTCATAATTGTAATGTAAAGTAAATTTGTATAGTTGTAAAATAAATCGATGTCTAGTATATAAGAAAAAGACACTACTCTATGTTTACCAGTTGATAAGGGCCTAGTCAGCCGAAATGGTCGTCATTATAAGGGAAATATATATTATGTAGAAACATAATCATTCTTGTTTGATTAAAAATACTTACTATAAAAGGTGTTGTTATACTACATATTAATTTTTACATTTCAGGTTCTTCTCCAGTAAAAGAGAATTTCCAATCCACCAGTGACCTTATATTATTTTTGAATAATCTTTTCGACAGTATTAATGGAGCAACAAGCTTTTCCAAATCAACATTAAGATATATTACAACGCCACGGTCAGCCCATCACGAATTTTGGAAACAAGCAATACAAAAATTAAAAAGAATGAAATTTTTGGTAGCAGATAGGGAGAAGAGCGTGCCTTCTTTAAAAAATTATATAGCGACAGTAAAAGGTATACAAGCACTCTGGACTGATTTGTATAAAAGGGGAATTCGAAAACTTGTTACACGGAGACTAAATCAAGATCCTCTTGAAAATTTATTTGGTGTAATCAGGATGTATAATGCAAGAAATATAAATCCATCATGCAATGATTTTAAAAATACATTCAAAACTGCCATTATAACAAATTTTCTGTCTGTTCATTCGCCAAATTTTAATTGTCAAAATGATGAAGGACAGATGATTTTGAATTTAAAAGCATTTTTACAAACATCAAGAATTTCACAAATAAGTCAACCACACAGCAATTCAACAGAAATTATCCAATCTTCTAACAATTGTCCTCCAAGCTCAAGTTCACAACAGGCGAACATTAATGATTTGACTATAACTCCTCAAGAAATACGTCAGGAAAGAAGTAAAGTCGGCGCTCATGGGTTTACAGCTGGATGGATAAGTAGAAAATTATTAATGAAAAACAACTGTAGTGAATGCAAGGAAGTTCTGACAGAGTCGTCGGAGTCCTCGAATGTATACCATATCTATGTATTACAACGTGAAAGAAAAATAAGAAGAGTATTGTGTTATGCTTCAAAAAATCTAGTTGGAACTTTTACTAGGTGTATTGATGTAGTTAATAAATATTTAGGTGATCCAGCGTGTATTGTAAGAGATAATATAAAAAAAGACCTTTTATATTTAATCAATGAAAATGTTACTTTTGGTTGGTTGTGTTCACTTCATAAGGATGTGATTAAAAATAAAATGGTTAATTTAATAATTCGGATGCAAGTGCATAATTGGACTTTGGAGGTAAATAAAATATTGAGTGGTGCGTATGATCACAAAATCGTTGGAAGAAAGCTTAGTTTTATGCAGAATGTAGCTTTTTCAAAAAGAAAAACAATTAGAAATAGATATATAGTACGTAGATAGTTTAACAATTTCAAATGGTTAACAAGTGATGATTTCTTATAATACATATGTATATTGTATACACTATAATTTAAATATGTTTGTAGATTTATAAATTACATAGAGCAAAACACGTTATAATAAGTTGAATATAATAATTGACGTTTAAATAAATTTTCATTTTAATTTTTTGTGTAAATGCATTTTATATAACCATTATTTTTTAATAATATATAATATTCAAGTAAACATAATATACATATGTATTACAAATATTTAGGTGAATTGTAAACAACTAAACAATAAAGTTTTGTATAAATACTTGAATCTAATGTATGTGTTCACTTTTGGATTAATTAGTAAAATGTTCATTTAAGATAGCATTAATACTAACGCTATTAAAATGAAGTTAAATATTTAATTTTGTACTTGATGATGAAGTTAATTTTGCATTTCATATTTATGGCAATAAATAATAACGTATTTTAAGATTATTTAAATTATGTTTGTGTAAACGCTCATTACAATATAATCATTATTTTTTCAATAACTTATATTTATAAACTAAACAACATGTTACTAACTATTAAGTTATTTGAAATCAAATAAATATTTATATGTTGAATAAATACTTGTATGTAATTATTGAACAGGTGTGTGTTTACTTTTGGATTAATTAGTAAAATGTGTTATATATTTTATACACAATTGTAGATTTAAGTATTGCATAAATACTTACAATATTATAATGAAGTTGAATATTTCATTTTGGACGTTGAAGATGAAGTGAATTTTACATTTCATATTAGTAGCAATCAATAGTGAAGTATTTTAGATTATTTAAATAATATTTTGTGTAAATGCTCATTGTAATAATATCATTATTTTTTTTAATATCTTATATTTACAAACTAAACATATATATGTATACAAACTATTCAGTTATTTGAAAACAAGGAAATATTTATGTGTTGATTAAATACTTGAATGTAATTATTGAACATGTGTGTTAACTTTTGGATTAATTAGTAAAATGTGTTATATATTTTATACACAATTGTAGATTTAAGTATTGCATAAATACTTACAATATTAAAATGAAGTTGAATATTTCATTTTGGACGTTGAAGATGAAGTGAATTTTACATTTCATATTAGTAGCAATCAATAGTGAAGTATTTTAAGATTATTTAAATAATATTTTGTGTAAATGCTCATTGTAATAATATCATTATTTTTTTTAATATCTTATATTTACAAACTAAACATATATTATATATGTATACATACATTTATTTAATCTATATCTCACAAAAAAAAGTTTCTCATTGAAGTGCAACTTAGTGGGTTTGTTCAGCACGCACACGAGAAATTTATGAATTAAATTTATTTATTTATTTAATATCTCACACAAGTTTTTTATAAAAATTATCTAAGTATTTGGGATTGTCATTGAATTTTAGGGATTCGTTCAGCGCATAGCAGAAAATGTATTCGAAGTTTAATTTAATTATTTAACTTCTCGTAAAAAAAGATATTGAATTATCTATTTGGTATTGCTAGAAAATTTTAAATTAAAATAAATAACATGTAAATATATCAAAAATCGAAAAATAAATAAGAAAAATTAATAAAAAATTACCATATAAATAAATGAATAAATCACTGATCGAACAAGTTAATAAATGAATAAAGTAATATAAGTGAATAAATAAATAAATACATTTATCAAAAATAATGAGAAAAAAATCCTATATACCCATATACAGAATGGTATAATGCTAAGGTTCATGTAACTACATATATTTGTTTGAATAAAATTATAAATGAGTTAATGAATAGGGACGGAAGGGACTGTAGGGATAGAAGGAAAAAAAAACGGAATTATAATTAGTGAATCTAGATAACAATGTTAAATAATAAAATAGAAATATACCGATCATCCATTTGCATATATTTGGCGGTAAATAATTAAACAGGCAGGACAAATTCTGTCGGGTTTTACTAGTATTATATAAATATGGTATAATGGTAAAAGTTTTTTGTTTGAATAAGTAAAATAAAATGATACATGAATGAATGAATTATAATTAGCGAAAAAAAGACTTTAAAAAGACTGAATTATAATTAGTGAATCCAGAAAAGAATATTTTATAATAAAAAGGAAACATACATATCATAGGTAGGAAAAAATCCTATATATATCCATATATAAAAAATGTTATATTATTTAAAAATGGTATATTGTTAAAAGTTTTTTGTTTGAATAAGTAAATAAAATGATAAATGAATGAATGAATAAGGACTGTAGGGATGGAAGGGAATAAAAAGACGGAATTCTAATTAGCAAATCTAGAAAAGAATGTTAAATAATAAAAAGGAAACATACCGGGTTTTACTAGTAACTTATATTTACAAACTATTAAGTTACTTGAAAACAAGTAAATATTTATGTGTTGAATAAATGCTTGTATGTAATTACTGTACAGTAGTGTGTTTATTGTTGGATTAAGCAGTTAAATGTATTATTTAATTTATACTCAATTGTAGATTTAATTAATGGCATAAATACTTACAATATTATAATGAAATAGGATATTTCATTTTGGACGTTGAAGATGAAGTGAATTTTGCATTTCATATTAGTAGCAATCAATAATGAAGTATTTTAAGATTAATCAAATAATTTTTATGTGTAAATGCACAAGATATAACCAATATTTTTCATAATGTATAAAATTAAATTAAACATAATTTATAACAAATATTTAGGTGAGTTGAAAACAACTAAATAATTATGTTTAATAAATACTTGAATGTAATTATTGTACATATATGTATTTAATTTCGGATTAATTAGTAAAATGTATTATTTAATTTATACTCGATTGTTCGTTTAAGATAGCATGAATACTAACGCTATTATAATGAATTTAAATATTTAATTTTGTGCGTTGATGATGAAGTGAATTTCATATTTATGGCAATAAATAATAAAGTATTTTAAGATTATTTAAATTATTTTTTGTGAAAATCTCATTGGATTATAATCATTATTTTTTAATATTTTATATTTACAAACTAAACAACATATTACTAACTATTAATTTATTTGAAAACAAGGAAATATTTATTTGTTGAATAAATACTTAGTAATCAATAATAAATAGATAGTAATTACTAATAAATAGTAATTACTGTACAGTAGTGTGTTTACTGTTGGATTAAGCAGTAAAATGTAATATTTAATTTAAACTCAATTGTAGATTTAAATTAAATTAATTAATTTAAATTAATTTTATTATTTGTAATATGATTATTGTTTAGATCAATGATTATTTTGGAAACATAAGATAAATGTATTATTTACTTTATAATCGGTATTATAAATAAATGTATTATTATTTACTTTATAATAAAAAAACCCAGTCATCTACAGTACACATTTTAGAACCATGTATTTTATGAATTTTTTGGCATGATTTTTTAAATATTGCAAATGAAATTCTTTATGTGTGTAACCTGTAATTTTTTCGTGAGTTTTGTTTTTTTTAATAAATAATGATTGATAAATGGTTATTTTTTATTTAATTTTTTTCCTTGAATACATTCCTCATAGCTGGAAAGATTTTAAAATGGAAATTTAAATTTGCCGTGGACCGGTCGCGTATTCATTGGCTCTCTAGCGGGGATGCGCGAAACCTTATGGATTATCCGGTTACAGCTTCTATGTATTGAGTGACACATCTGAAGTAGTATACTTCTATATTATCTGTGCAGTCTCCTACCCCACTCCATTGGGAATGTTAGAAGACTTTAAGCCTTATTCATTTTCGTCGCACAACACAAGTACTACTATCAAGCATATTTAATATGTCTGAGAGGCCAACCTCAAACCTACCGATCAGTTTGTTTAGTCCCGCGTGTTGTTTGGACATCTTTACTGTCAAAATAAATTCTCTTGACGCGATGTCTTCTGTCCGTGTTTTCTTTTATTTGAATTCATCGCTATACAACCAACATTAGAGACCAACCAACCAACATCAAGCCGTGACAGAAGGACAAGTATCAAAAATGATAATGGCCTGCCAAAATAAGCAATGCTTACTAGATCCGATTCCAACATGGCTCCTAAAAGCCTGTGTAAAAGAATTGGCACCTGTGATAACCAGAGTAATAAATCTCTCGATGATCGAGACAACGAGCGTTCCAGAAACCCTAAAAACTTCAATCATTACGCCAATTTTAAAGAAGTCAAACCTCGACCCGAAGATGCTGGAAACTATAGGCCAATTTCTAATTTACCAGTGCTTTCTAAGTTACTCGAAAGAGCAGTTGTACACCAAATGACGCAGTATCTAAAAGATCATGATCTGTTTCCAAAAAAGCAATCAGCGTACAGGCAAAGTCACTCTACCGAAACTGTACTAATGAGAATACTGTCGGATCTTATAACAGGAATTGAATCAGGGAACATTGCTTTGGTGTCAATATTAGACATGAGTGCCGCTTTTGATACTGTAGACCACAAAATTCTTATTCAGCTTTTAGAACACGAATATGGAATCTGCGGAAATTTTCTCAAATGGATGACCTCATATATTTCAGAAAGACGCCAGTCTGTGAGGGTTAATAACAACACGTCCTTATCGGAAATTGTAAAATTCGGAGTGCCACAAGGATCGGTTCTCGGACCTATTTTATTCATTCTGTATATAAAAAGACTTGACAACTTGATTCAAAACGAAGGATTTAATTCATTTGCTTATGCCGATGACCGCTTGCTCTTCAAATTTTGTAATCCCATATGCAAAAATCGTCTGGAAGTAGAAACTGTTGAGTGCATCGAAAAAGTCGCCACGTGGATGTCTAGCAACAAGCTTAAACTGAACCCAACTAAAACAGAGTTTATGTGGGTAGCTTCACCACGGCGACAGCACCTCATTGAGAGTACTCCTATCAACATCAACGGAGAAACACTCTACAAGTGTCAAATTCTTGGGTATTCACTTGGTCAATAAGTTGTCACTTGACCTTCAAATCTCAAAAACGGTCAGTTCATGTTTTTTTCAACTCAGACAACTGAAAAACATTCGTCGAAATTTACCCAAGAATGAGACTAAAACACTTGTAAATTCATTCGTTGTGTCTCGGCTCGATTACTGCAACGGCATTTATGCTGGATTGCCGAAGTATCAGCTCGATAGACTACAGATGGTATTTAACACAGCGGCAAGACTTATTTTCGGTGCAGAAAAACGATGTCACATAACTCCACTACTAAACGAATTACACTGGATGAAGTGTCCAGAGCGAATTGATTACAAAATTTGTTTGACAGTATATAATGCTTTTAACAACCTGGCACCAAAATATATACAAGAGCTGTGTCAGAAAAGAGATCTCTCTGGGAGGCATCTCACACTCAGGTCGTCTGGATCACAGAGTAACAATTCCTTAAAGGAGTTGGACAGAGTCAACAAAGCGGCTTACTTTGACCGATGCTTTAGTGTGAGTGGTCCTATTAAGTGGAATTCACTGCCTCTAGATGTCCGCAGTGCTCAAAGCAAGAGCACTTTCACTAAAGGATTAAAAACAGCTTTGTTTCAGAGAGCAACACAACATTAGACTATCAGCGCCCTTGGTATGATCTCGAATCATTAAACGGCGCTATACAAATGACTTATTATTATTATAAGAGAACGAAGAATAAATAATGTATAAACCGTCAGAAAAAAAATATATTGTTCTTACAAACTGACAACCTCCATGTTGGCGCAGATGACAGATATTTCCTTTTTGTACCTATCCTCATCTTCCTAACATACCTAAACATATTCATACCTACATCTCTACCTGAACGTGGCAACAATAATCTCGACTCTGTTCGCGCGTTAGCCAGCTACGTCATTCAGTCTCGAAAATACGTGTCTCCTTGCACCACTCGTGTTATACAAGCGCCGTGCACAATTCATACATATAAAAACCATTTACATATACGTTCGAGGCATCGCACGTACCTATTCATTAAATTACATACAAATAGTGAACATATTTGTTGAATCAGTGGAGAGGCAGATCCTACATCGGAAAAGGATCTGCCCAACCTCTGCCGTTCCCGATACAGCCACTCAGCCAGCATCTGCCGCTGTCTAGGACAGGGGGAATACTTCCCTAATATCCTGCTCCCATCAGCCAACGTCGACGTCCGTCCTGACATTGGACGTGCCCAAGCATGGCCATGAAGACAAAAGGACAATAGGAGGCCCATCAGAGAAAAAAAAATAATCATGACGATTTTAGTTATGTATGTTCCATGATATTTCGGCTGTGGTCTTATTTCTCAATTTAACTTGTGCCCTCAGAATTTTACACAAATTTATATTGACTGTTGTGATGATCTAATTTACTGTTTATATTGTTTTATTTTATCGACGACTAATTATTAATACTTTATTTTGTAACATTTGTTTTATTATCTTTATATTTAATATTTTGTTCAAATGAAATAAATTCTTTACGCACTCTCGCCATTCCCCGTCTGTGCGAGATCCTTGCGGTTATACGTTTTTTGACTTTGCAGAAAAATACTGCCCCAAATATCTAATAACGGTAGGTTGTAGAACAAGATAATTACACACATGTAGACCAGAATATGTAGCACTAATTTTATAAAACTAAAAAATATTAAACAAGATAGACCAGAATATTTAGCACTAATTTTATAAAACTAAAAAATATTAAACAAGATAGACCAGAATATTTAGCACTAATTTTATAAAACTAAAAAATATTAAACAAGATAGACCAGAATATTTAGCACTAATTTTATAAAACTAAAAAATATTAAACAAGATAGACCAGAATATTTAGCACTAATTTTATAAAACTAAAAAACGTAGGTACATGAATGAAGGTGTATCTAATCACAAAAAATTATAGAATTATTGATGATCGTCCATTTAAGTTACTGGGTAGAAAATTTGTCTTATATGGAAAGTCAGAGTCCAGTAGATTGGTTAGTGGACGAACTAGAAAAAATGCTGAGTAATGTGAACGCCTTGGTGATATCGGGAACAAGATGGATATATGATAATTTCTTCATGTCCCACCCTCGCTTCATAAAATACACACACACATCACAATTGTACACTTACACCACACTTTTGTCTTTGACTTTGTAATGAATTGTCTTTATTATGTATATTAATCTGTGGAACAATGTAATTGGCTTACTTTCCTGATTATTATTTTTTTAATAATGTAAAATATGTAACAGCTGTTTTGTTTCCCAAAATAAAATAAATAAATAACGACACAGCTGACATGGCCATGACCTATGAATTCCAGAAAGAAATTTTATCTACGATGAATGCCAGAGTAACACGAAAACTAAAAACCTGGTTGTTTCTCGCTAGGCCTTGACGCTAGCAGCGTATTCAGAACGAAAAATAATTTTGGCGTGAATTTAAAAAACCCTCAGTGATGTGTGAAAAACTAAGAATTACTAGACAAACCATAGAAGAGATTACTTGAGAAGAAAAGAAATAAGTAATCTGAAAAGTAAGGATAATTTCCACAGTAAATTCATCGTGGGTTGTAATAAAAACCACTCAGGTCTGGGGGTGGAGAGTACACGACAGAAAAAGAAAGACTTTGTTGCACAATATGCAAAAAGCCTACTGTTTTCATATTCTGTGTAGGAAAAATCCTATCCGGACATACATAGCTACATGTTAATGTACATATGTACTTTCGTGTTTAATTTACCTTTCTTATATGTTTTTATATTATTATGAATGTTTATAAATTGTGTTTCTTTGGTTCAGTTTATGCTGTCATTTAATATTTTGTTTTGTAAAAGGCTTTAGACAATATCAAACACAGACCTGGAGTCCCCATGGCAACATGTAAACTCCGGGTCAGTGAAAAAATTATTGCTTGTGCTGACCAAAGGTGGTCTGAGGAGAGCACATGCTCCATTGCCAGACAAACATGGCCAAAATATGATCTCAGAAGAACCAGAGAAATACTCTCGTTCAGAAGAGACTCACTCGCCAGAGTCATATCAGTATTAACGGGACACTGGGTTATAGGAAAGCATGCCAGAAGGCTAGGGCTGGAGGCATACGATTACTGCAGAGCATGCCAAGACGAGGAGGAGGAGGAGACGGTGGTCCACTTCCTCTGTCACTGTCCTGCTCTCTCTAGAATTAGGAGAAGCTCCTTGGGAAGTTTCTTCTATGATGATTTAATTGACATAGCGTCGGCCGACATTGCAGACATTATGACATTCATTTGCCGCTCAGGCTGGTTCAAGGGGGATGAGTGAGTGGGAGGACAGCCCCAATGTGGTATCACAAAGGGCCAATTGGCCTAAGTGTGTTCTCCTCAAGAACTGCCACCCGCAAAAAAAAAAAAAAAAAGGCTTTAAGCCGTGAATGTCTCAATACATAAATAAATAAATGTTTTATATAGAAAACAAGATATCTTAAAATATTTAAGTATTAATTTCTGTAAACTGTTTATAGTTTGGTACGTATTCTTTAATTATAATTACATCCTATCGCCATCGACAGTTGGATCTCATTTGTTACATGCAAATAGTCTTATTATATTTTATTACGATGAGAACTCGATTACGTCAATCTCACAATATAATACATATTCATACTTTAGGAAGAAATAAGTTTATTACATTATTAAATTGTTTTGTAAACATCACTTAAATACCCCTAAAGATTCAGAAAAAAATGACAATATTTCCATAATTTATATTAAATTTGGAGCAAACCTAAAATAAATAAAAATGAAAATATTCCAATAGCGAGTCAAATAAATATAAATAATCTATAACGCTGTATTCTGCTCCCTTGACATAAGTTTAAAAAAAAATACATACCGTTTTCTGTTCTTTCTGCAATTTCAGCCTTCGCATCAGTTTCTGAATTTTCATTTTGAAGTGTGATTTGTTGTGTATTGGTTTCTAAACTTTGCCACGGCATCTCCTCTAATTCACCCTTTCTATTAGCTTCTAATTTACCATCTTTAGTTTTGCTAAGTAACGGTATCTTTATATCGATTGCCGAACTTTCATTTTTACTTGTGTTTCGTTGCGGTATTTCTGCAATTTCACCAATTGAATCATTTTTAGATGAGCTTTGCGATGGCAACTCACAAGTTTTCCCCTTTGCATTTGTATCTAAATTAGCTTTTTGAGGTGCGAGCATCTCCGCAATTTCAACAAATTCAGTTTCCTTTCTTTCATTATGCGGTGCGCTGTGCCAAGGAATTTCCGCATTATCAATATTTATATCAGTTTCTATTTTTTCAAATAGGTCTAGTTCAAAATGCATCGTATTGTCTTGTTGAAGAAAATTTTGAAATACCTTTTTTGGCATAATTGCGCAGTTTCCGTTGTTCATTGTGTCACTGACATCTTCAGAAAAAGATGTGCAAGTTTTTGTCAATTTTATTGTTTCTCCACTTATTCCATTTTTGTATAACACCAATCTGTAATTCCAGTTGGATGCTTGACTACTGGATCCAACTAATTGAACCATCCAGTCAACCCAATAACTGCCTATTCTCATGTAATAAATATAGGTGTTACGTCGATATTCCAGTACTTGAATATCCCATGTGTTCATTTCTAAACTTGAAATCTTTTGTCTTATTTCTTCTCCTACTTTACAACGCACATTATTTGGGTGGGAATTGAGCATGTGCCAATATAAAATGTCTTGGTTAACTAAAATAATAAATTTAAAATTAATATATTTTTTATTTACAAAATTTGTTGAGTTCAGTTATAAAAATATTTATTGTAGTTCCGAAACCGGCTGATAAAGATAATAAATAAATTAAGTAAATATTATTATGAAGTAAATTACTACATAATAGTACATAAAATATTAATATAAATATGTATTTATTGACACCAAAAATGATATAAATATAGAGATATTTTGATACATACCTCTAAGTGTGCACTCTAACTTAAATGACAAAGGACATTTCATTCCTCTGCTGCAATTGAAATCGTGAATTCCGATATCTGATGATTTTTTGTTAGCGCATCCTTCGATAGGTTTAGGACAATTATTTCCCAAGTTACTCTAAAAATATTTAAATAATCATGAAGATGTTACAAAATATGATTATCTAAAGTACCTACCATATAAAAAGTGGCGTGCGAGGGGTAGATTTAGCCACCAAAATATTGAACAAGTGAAAAATGTATTAAAGAAAAATAACATTGAAAATGAAGATGGAGTGAACGAGACATGTGTGCCTTGCTTACAAGGAAAACAACACAAACTGTCATTCCTAAGTCATGAAAACAGAGCAATCGACCCAGGAGAATTATATAATACATATACAAGATTTTTTTGTTATTAAAATATGATTACACAAAATATAGAAAGGTCTATTTCCTCAAGAATAAGAATCAGTTTGTTGAATTTGTGAAACAATCAAACAATTCTTCAAGGATACAAAGGTAAATCCTGGACATGCTATTAAATTTATCAGAAGCGATAATGCAAAGGAGTTCTGTTGCCAGGAAATGAAACTATTGAATTCATATGGTATTCAACATCAAACTAGGGTACCCTACACGCCACAAAAAAACGGTTGTGTAAAACGAGAGATGAAGGCTGTTGTGGAATCTGCAAGAACTTTAATTTTATAAAGCAAATTGAACAAAAATTTATGGGCTGAGGCAATTAATACAGCTGTTTATGTATTAAATAGAAGCGGACCAAGTTGTATCAAAGATAAGACACCATACTAACTCTGGTGGGGAAAGAAATTTGATATCAACAACCTTCAAGTTTTCGGAAGCAAAGTAGCTGTGCATGTGCCAGATCAAAAGAGACTAAAGTTTGACAGCAAAGCTGGGATTGGTTATTTTATAGGTTACGGTGAGAACACTAAAGGATATAATCAATCAAAGGATTAACCACATGGAAACAGTCGGTTGTAACATTCGTAAAACCGGGACAAAAAGTCAGACCTACAGCAAATTAGTATCAATAATTGGGAAGTCAGATGAGTGGAATATCCTAATTGATACTAGAACAGACAAATATATAACTATCCAAAGGAGATTGACTTGACAATATTCTGTTGGAATTTCATGAATTATCTCTTGATATTTTCTGCTCTTCTGGCTATATGTTATTATTTGATAGATCTTGTTCCAAATACACCTCATCTTCAGGCACAACAGCTTTATCGTCATTTGATTTATTTGTGAACTGTATATCTCTTCGTATGTCTACTTCATTCATTTCTGGTAAGTATACTATACAAAAGAGAAAGGCAATCGTGGTTTCACTGGATTCACGAATCCAGGCCCATGAGCACAGGCGGCCAGAGTACCAGCCAGAACAGGCAAGCCACATGGGCTTGCGACCATGTATGTGGGATTAAGGGGCCCCTTTATGACTGAAGTCACACTCACCCACCAATCTCCGACTGATACTCCACTCCCCTGCGCAATCAAATCCAATAGGATGCGGATAGTGCTGCTTTTACCAACCTATCCAAAAGTTCTTTTATTTTACCTCTAGGGAGACCCAGGTCTTTAAAGTAGGAATATAAAGATTTTGCAGGCAGACCTCTCACCCCCACCTCTACAGCAAAATATATATTTGTGCTAAAGTCATTTTGAACTGTTCTATCTACCAGTTCCTTGTACTTGTTTAGTTTGTATTGGTGGTCTTTTGTAATATTTGTGTCCCATGGAACAGTCAGTTCCACATAAATAGCTCTTTTCAATGAAAGAGAGTATATTGTCAAGTCAGGCCTAAGAGATGAGATGCAGATCTCCTTTGGAAGGTTATATCTCTCTGTTCTCTTATCCATTAGGATATTCCAGTCATCTGACTTCCCAATTATTGATACTAATTTCTTTGTTGTAGATCTAACTTTATTTTATTTTATTTTAAACACTTTATTGTACAATACTTATTAGCTAGTACAAATGGCGGACTTATTGCCTATGGCAATTTCTTACAGACAACCATCTGTAACATTTATGAGAGAGAATGGTACATGTACAAAACAAAATAAAACATTTATAAAACTATAAACATATAACATTTAAACACAAGAAAGTAAGAAGAATAAAAATATGTACATTAATGACAATTAAACAAATCATAGATGAAACCTGTTACAACACTAAGGGAGGGAACAGAAAAAAGGAGAGAAGATATGATTAACTACAGGAATAGGGAAATAAAAGGGAAGTATGTAAGTTAAGAAATAGAAACTAGGAGCGCGTTTTAATCTAGTTTTGAAGGTTGCTAACGTTGGTGCAGTTCTAATGTCTAGGACCAAGATGTTCCATAACCGGACAGCATGGACAGTAAAGGATGATGAATAAGAAAGCCGTGGCTTGTGATGGGATGGCGAGGGGTTCTCGCTTTTTGTCCCGGTTTACAAATGTTAGGTTAACCATTTATTTTTTGTTATAACATTGTTATAACCTTAGGTTATAACAAATGTTATAACCTAAGTAACTAACCGTACATTTTTCCTTTTAAATATGCGTACTTATGTTGTTAAAAAAAACCTTGTCATATCCAAATATAATGTTTTTATTGATTTGTATTATTTTAGAAGTTATGTTTACAGCAAAATATTTATTTATTTATTTAACATTTTGTACATAATATAAACAAATATAATGCACACTGGTGAGGTTTTTGCCATTAGGCATTTTCTTCCAACCAACCAGATTACAGAGTGACAGAATTATATATGCACATCAACAAAAAATGAAAGAACAAATAAAATATACATAACACCAAGATAAATAAAAAATCATAGCAAAAAAAAAGAATTGGGAAGGAACAAGAAGAGGAAATCAGGATCAGGTGTTTAGGGATAAATATTGCGTAGCAAAGGGAAGGAAGGAAAAGGAGCAGGATCAGGTATTTTCAGAGAGATATCCCTGCTTTGGTCTTTTCTTGAAAATGGAAAGCAAGTGTTTGACGAAGTTGTATCAGGGGGGCAAGTCTGGTTCGACCGGCGAAATCAAAACCTCAGTGATTACCCATATCATGGATATAATTATCGTATGGAGTTATATGACATCTAAAGATATTGTAGAACTCCAATTATTCCAGAGTCTTACTGAACGTACTTCAAAGGAAGAGCTGAAAAATTCAGTGTTGTGAATGGGGATAGTTAATGTAGTACGTTCAGCAGATCGAAGTGATAGACCGTGATTATTATCTAATAAGGTGAATTTGGTTTTAAGGTACTGCGGTGAATTAGGATTAAAGAGCGTATTGAATAGGAGTATTAAATATAATCAGTTTTAGTGAATAAAACGGGTGTTGAGTTATAACAAAATAATCTGAAAATAGTTACAATTGCTTTTGACCATAGACAATACAATTTGAGTAAATAAAATAAAACTCTAAAGATTCTTGTTCTGGATTTGCACAAGTTTGTGCACAGCTATATTCATGTCAGTCGGCCTTGTGTCACATTGGTTTTGAAGCCGCCTATGTATTTTTACAGTAAAGCAAAAAACTTATAATATTACATCTGAAACAATATAAAAAAACAGCAACGGGAGCTGAGATGTTTTCTTTATTATTAGGTATCAGAAGAAAGTACATTTAATTTTTTTTTTTAATAAAGAATGAATATGTCCTTTTTGAAACAAGTACATATACATTCTCATACATTCCCTAAATTAAGCATAAATGCTTGTGCTATAGGTGAATGAAATCGGTCGTGACAGGATTCAAACTCACAACCACTGGATTACTATTCCAGCACGCTAACCTCTCTGCCACCACCCATCTATTGTAATGTAATATAATAAGAAGTTTAATGTAATATAATAAGAATTTTAATGTAATATAATAATAATTTTAATGTAATATAATAATAATTTTAATGTAATATAATAAGAATTTTAATGTAATATAATAAGAATTTTAATGTAATATAATAAGAATTTTAATGTAATATAATAATAATTTTAATGTAATATAATAAGAATTTTAATGTAATATAATAATAATTTTAATGTAATATAATAAGAATTTTAATGTAATATAATAATAATTTTAATGTAATATAATAAGAATTTTAATGTAATATAATAATAATTTTAATGTAATATAATAAGAATTTTAATGTAATATAATAATAATTTTAATGTAATATAATAAGAATTTTAATGTAATATAATAATAATTTTAATGTAATATAATAAGAATTTTAATGTAATATAATAATAATTTTAATGTAATATAATAAGAATTTTAATGTAATATAAAATATATCTTAAAACTGTCAAAACTGGAAAACCGAAGAGAACTTGGAGATCTTATTGAAACATTCAAAATATTATCAGGCCATTATGACTGTGTAAACATGAACAATCTCGTTTTGGCATGTGAATTTTGCCCTAAACCACTATATTTTGAGTCACTATGCGACATGTTTCGGCAGTGCTGTCCTGCCATCAACACCAATCCGTCCACCACCAACCCCCTCTACTCACCTCCCCACACATCTGACACATCCAAAAACTAAACATCAACACTCAGTCTCAACTAGCCGGTCGATTATTCTACTTTCATGCGTCTTCTGCCATGTCCATGTCTCACTAGCAAAAATTAGAGTCGGTGCGACGATACCATTGTGTACCGCGAGCTTTGCTTGCCTCGAAATAATTGGGTCAGCCATTACCGGTCTTAATGCACAATTTTATAGAATACTTTATTTTTTATTGAAAATTTGCATATTTCAGATCAAATTTTATTTTAAGCAAAAAACACGTTCAAAGGGTTAATGTAATATTATAATATAATAAGAATTTTAATGTAATATATAATAAGAGTAATGTAGTACAATAAGAATTTTAAAAAGTCTTTTTTGCTCTCTTTGGCGAGTCGTTGATTTTGACTTATGGGGAGTTAGTTATACCAAATGTAGTGATGTTGATAACTTAACTCATTCCCATTGTGATTAGAGGTGAATAGCACAAACCCAAGATAAGAGTGTCTGATAATTAGGTACCTACGTTGCTCGCTCACATTATATCATGGATTGTGCTAATCTTTTAGCTGTCATTTATTCAAAACAAACATAATTATTTTTATAGCAATTAATATAATACATTGATTTACTTGTATTATACTTACAACTATTTTTTGTCTCTTTTTATTTAATTTTCTTTCAGAATCTAATTTTGGTCTATAAAATTAAAAAAGCGTAAGTCTAGAATTAATTTTTTTACATTGTCTATTAATTTTATAATCCAACTGTCAATTTGTTCTAGAGAACTTTGTTCTCCTAACGACATATCGTTTAGAAATCGTTTATCGAAAGAGTTTATCGATCATATGTTGAGAAATAGGGTCATAAACTCGGAACTTGGAGGCTCAAAGATAAGAAGATACCCAGTGAAGGGTACACCCCAAGGGGGTGTTCTATCACCTCTTCTATGGAATTTAGCCTTAAACGAACTGTTGATGGAATTGGACAACATTGGCGTTACGGTAATCGCGTATGCGGACGACCTCGCCATAGCAGTGTCGGGGAAGATTCCCAACATACTCACATCTCTTTTACAGAGAGCATTAGGTAGGATAACTCGATGGTGTAACAGCAGTGGGTTGGGAGTCAACCCAAGGAAAACGG
Source organism: Molanna angustata (assembly GCA_963576475.1). Classification (NCBI taxonomy): domain Eukaryota; kingdom Metazoa; phylum Arthropoda; class Insecta; order Trichoptera; family Molannidae; genus Molanna; species Molanna angustata. The sequence goes on from OY754972.1 coordinate 352,968, forward strand.
AGTTAGTCCTATTCACAAATAAACGGGTAATCCCGACCTTCACGTTGCCAACCCTGGAGGGAGTGACACTAGAGATCTCAGCCCAAGCTAAATATCTGGGACTAATTCTGGATAGGAAGCTGAACTGGAAGCCCAATATGCAGGAGAGAGTACGGAAAGCTACAAATGCGCTGTACACCTGCAAAAAGATCGTGGGAAAAAGCTGGGGAGTGCACCCGAAGATAACCCACTGGATGTACAAGGCGGTCATAAGGCCAATCATGATGTATGGGGTGGTGGTATGGTGGCATTCCTTGAAAAAAGGGGCACACCTTAAGGAGCTGGCAAAAGTTCAAAGACTAGCTGAAGTGACAATCACTGGCTGTCTAAGAACTACACCAACTAAAGCTCTTGACACCATCCTGCACCTGATTCCGCTTGACCTCCTTGGGAAACAAATGGCGGCAAACGCTGCCCTAAGAATGAATAATGTTAACCCTTGGAAGGGGACTCATATTGGGCACTCCATGATTCTTCAGGAGTACAAACAACCATCCGAAGGTATTGACCACACCATTCCCAAACCCTTCTTCGAGAATGGGTTCTCCACCCAAATCCCCTCGAGGGAGATGTGGAAGGAGAACGCAATTCACCATGGTGAGGCCCAGATGGTGGTATACACAGATGGGTCGAAACTGGACGGAAGGGTGGGTGGAGGGGTATTTTCGGAGCAACCAAATATCAATATCTCATTCAGGTTGCCAGACCACTGCAGTGTTTTTCAGGCAGAGATCCTGGCGATTCAAGAAGCAATAGAATGGATACAAAGGGCCGCAATGCAAAGCAGCGAAGTCCGTATCCTCACAGACAGCCAAGCAGCGATCAAGGCTCTGCGAGGCGCATTAACGACCTCTAAAGTTGCCCTGAACTGCCGCACAGCATTAAACAAAGCAGCCGAGCGGTTTAACATACTTGTTATGTGGGTACCAGGTCACAATGATATAACAGGTAACTGTAAGGCAGATGAACTGGCCAGGGCAGGTACCCTGTTACCTTTAGAAACAATAAATCATCGACCCGGGGTTCCCATGGCAACATGTAAACTCCGGGTCGATGAGAAAACGAAAACTCGTGCCAATCAAAGATGGTCTGAAGAAAGCACGTGTGCCATTGCCAAACAAACATGGCCAAAATATGATCTCAAAAGAACAAGGGAGATGCTCTCGTTCAGAAGGGACTCACTAGCCAGAGTCACATCGGTATTAACAGGGCACTGGCTCATAGGAAAACATGCCAGAAGGCTTGGTTTAGAGGCATTTGATTATTGCAGAGCATGCCAAGATGAAGAGGAAGAAGAGACGGTAGTCCACTTCCTCTGTCAATGCCCTGCTCTCTCCAGAAATAGGAGGAAATTCTTGGGAAGTTTCTTCTACGATGACCTGATGGACATAGCGTCTGCTGACATTAGCGACGTTCTGACATTTATTAACCACTCAGGCTGGTTCAATGTGGTTTAGTGAAGGGGAAGGACAACCCCACTGTGGTATCACAAAGGGCCAACCGGCCTAAGTGTGTTCTCCTTGGAGAGCTGCCACTCAAAAAAAAAAAAAAAAACGACATATCGACAATGTATCAAGCCAAGTTACGCGAGATTTGTATGCAGGGTCTATATTTTTCAAGGTCTTTCCAACTTTGAAGTCAAAAGAACACCAACTTAGAGGCTTCGCAGCATATATGTTCTATATATATGGATTTACTCAGAATTCGGAGTAGAACATTTAGTGTGTCTGTGTGTCCATCCCCCCCCTTACTTTTGATCCGCTTAATTTACAGAGCCCGAAATTTCAGAATATATGGATAGTTATAGGCCTTTGAATTTTAGTTTCAGTCAGGGGTTATCAACTTTTGAATTTTTACTTTATTTTTCCATATGTCTCAAAAACCATATAACCTAGAACGCTGAAAATTGATATAAATATAGACAAATACAAAATCTTAATGATAAATTTATGTGTTTAACTGCTTATATTTCCAAAGTTTTTAAAAATATCGAAAAAAGCCGAAACACCCCAACTAGAAAATTATATTTTCTATAAAAAATATGAGCATTGTAGTAGTACATATCAAACTTATTTAACAATTTTTATAAAAATTGAATATAGTGACGACATCACTTCATACAATTTGTATGGCAGTGGCCTATACACAATATCTAAGAAGACTTAATAATTTGATACTCCAAATCTATCTCCAAACATACATAGGTACATACCATCACGCTGTTTTCATATTCTGGGTAGGAAAAACAGACTGACCTCCATACTATCCTATTCTGATATACATTTTTTTTTATTTTTATTTATTTCTATCCAAAAACATAGAGTAGATATAAGATACAAAATAATTAAAGGTAATATAAGCTTATTCATACATAGTAGACATACAAAGTAAATATAAGTTATTTCATTTGCAATAAATATAATTTCATTATTTCACCATTGCTTACATAGTTAAAGCTATTTCTTTTTGTTTGTATCTTTGTTACTAGCCCCCTCACTAGGCATAGCCTGTGCTAAGGTGCATGTTTTATATAAAAAACAAAATATCTTAAAATATTTATTAATTTGTGTTTATGTGTTAATAGTTTGGTACGTATTCTTCAATTATACATACTATCGCCATTGACAGTTGGATCTCGTGTGTTACATGCAACTAGTTATATAACATGACCATATAAGTGAATATCAAAATATTTTGGAAACCTTTCAAAATATATTTTTAGAAAAATCTTAATCTTCAAAAATTATATTTTCTTAGTACTTACACTGTTTTAGTACATACATACATACCAACTATCAGAATGGGATGATGATGGGGTCATATTTAAATAAAATATTTCTCGTTCCAGGAGGCATCGAAGCTTGTCCCCTCCGTGAAGTCAACATTCTCTGCTGTTGCTTCCTCAACGAATGTCCCCTTCGCTTCAAATATTCAGACAACCCCCTCTCGTATTAACTCTCAAGTTCCTCCCTCAAGGGTTACTCACCAACAAACAGTCACCAAACAAACTATGAAGAAACTTCCTACTCCTCCATCCTATGACAAATCGGCCCTCAGAGACCTTGCGTGGTTCCCTAATGGCCAACTCCCCTCTCCAGCCAACGGTTGCGGGCTTGCCCCCAACCAAAACGATCAACTTCCTCTAGATTCCTCTTCTCTCATAAAAACAGTTATGAGTTTTATTATTTCCATTCTCAAAAGTCAAACCAACATACCGTCCAACGTAGCACAATCTTTAACCCTTATGTCAACCCTCTTATGCCCTGATGGCTCCCCAAGCCATTACGAAGATTCTTCAGTGGAATTGTCGGAGTCTCAACTCCAACAAAACTGATATCCTCTTACTTATCCATCAATTCAACCCTACTATTATTGCCTTCTCGGAGACATGGCTCCTCCCGGGATCCCTTTTTAGGATCCCGGGATTTGCGTGTGTCCGAGATGACAGAAATGATGGAAAGGGTGGCTCAGCCCTTTTCATCAAACAAACTATCCCCTTCTCCCCCATCCCCATTAATTTAAACACCGACCAAATAAATCTGGTCGGAGCAAAAATTGATGACATTTCCTTTTTTTCAGTTTACATTCCCCATCCTACCCCGTCCATCATTTTTGAGCTGAAGTCGGCAATCCAGGTTTTTGCTGACTCTCTCTTCTTATTGGGCGACTTCAACTGTCACCATCCTTCCTGGGGGTCTGCCTCTGCCAATAGTGCTGGCAGATCCCTAGTTAATACATTGGATGAGCTCAGCCTCTGTTTATTAAATGATGGATCTCCCACTCGCAGTGTCTCTCCCCTTCATAATCCGAGTTCGGTAGACCTATCTATTTGCTCGCCCAACTTTGCATCTCTTGCGTCCTGGTCCCTGGATCAGGATCCTCAGGGCAGTGACCACTTCCCCATCTACATTTGCTTTGGGAGGGAAATAGCACAGTGCTCCCACTCTTCCCCTTACAAGTATAATGTCAACAGAGCAAGATGGTCTGCCTTCACAGAAACTCTAGATTCTCTCATCCATCAACTCCCTACTCCCTCTCCATCTAACATTCCTGAGTGCTACGACCTCCTCAAACAATCTCTATACGCAGCAGCAGAGAAATCCATTCCTTCTAAATCCCCGCGTAGGTCCAAACGATCCCTCCCCCCGTGGTGGGATGCTGATTGCACTAAAGCAGTTCAAGACCGCAAAGCAGCAAGGTCTCAGTACAAGAAACGAATGTCATATGAATACTTTGACCACTTTCTCATGACTCAAGCAAAGACCAAGAGGATTCTTAAAGATAAAAAGAAAAAAGGATGGATAGAATACTGCTCCTCTCTCTCTCCAGAAACCAATATTACATCCGTATGGAAGAAGATAAGACAGTTTAGATCGGCTGCTTGTACCCCTGCTCTCAAACCTACCTCTGATGCTTGGGAGAATGAATTTTTAAACATGTTAGCTCCCCCTACTGTCCCCATCCAGATTCTTTCTCCTAATCCATACCTGATAGAGGATTTTGCTTGCACTCTAGATTCCCCTTTCACTCTTCATGAACTGCAAGCTGTGATGACTAGAGTCAAAGACTCAGCGCCGGGGGTAGATGGCATACCATACAGCTTCATTTCTCATGCCCCAGAATCTACCCAAAAATACATTCTTAACATCATTAACATTATTTACAATACTGGTATCATCCCTGAAGACTGGAAAACCCAAAATATCATCCCTATTCTGAAACCTGGAAAAAATCCCAACTATGGAGACTCCTATCGACCAATTGCTCTGTCCACTACTATGAGCAAAATTATGGAACATCTGATAAAAGATCGATTGGAGCATTTTTTCGAAACTAATAACCTTCTTCCAAGAATGCAGTTTGGGTATCGAAAAGGGAAAAGTACAGCAGATAACCTTAGCATCTTCATTACGGATGTGCATCTAACGAAATCAAGAAAAGAAGTTCTAGGGGCAGTCTTTCTTGACATGAAAGCGGCATATGACAATGTTCACATTGACATATTGACTAAGACCCTCCTGGATAAAGGAGTCCCACATAAAACAGCTCTTTTTACACAAAACCTGTTAAGTGGAAGAAACATTGTCCTAAACGCTGACAGTAAAAGAAAGAAAATCCGCAAAACATGGAAGGGCCTTCCTCAAGGTTCTGTTCTAGCCCCTCTTCTATTTAACATCTACACTTCCAATCTTGAAAAAATAGTCCAAAAAAATGCTAGAATTCTACAATACGCGGATGATATCATGATATATGTGTCAGACAGATCGATTGGAATGGTTGAAGGGATCTTGAACCTTGCCCTGCAAAATTTCAGTGAGTGGCTTGACTCCCACGGTCTTCAACTCTCACCGCACAAAAGCCAGGTCATGATTTTCTCCCACAAAAGATCAGTACCAGACATCAATGTATCATTTGACAGCATTCATATTCCCATAGTCCCTCACACAAAATTTCTAGGCCTGGTCATTGACCAAAAACTGTCTTTCATCCCCCATACTGAGTATGTAGTCAACAAGTGTGAGAAAGCGATCAATGTTCTGAGGTCAGTCTCGCGGGTCTGGTGGGGTGCTCACCCCAAAACTCTCAAGCTCCTATACAACGCACTCATACATTCTCATTTGGATTACGCCACATTTCTAATGGAACCTTTTCCGAAACATGTCTCCTCCCAACTAGATAAAATTCAATTCCGTGCCCTTCGCATTATCATCGGAGCCATGAAATCATCTCCCATCTCTGCTTTACAAGTGGAATGTGGGGAAGCCCCCCTTTCACTCCGCCGACAGTATCTGGCAGACAGATATTTCCTTAAGGCTTCCCGAATCTCCAATCATCCCATTCTACCAAAAATTAAGCTTCTTTTGGAATACTCCACTTCTAAACCATACTGGAGACATAAAAAATCTCTTCCCTTGCTCATTGATAGCTACAAATTTCTTAATTCCTTTCACACTCCATTCTTCAGCGACACCAACTTCCCAATCTTCTCTTGCTCCCATGAATCTAATACTTTCTTCCCAAATATCTCTGACTTAAAGCTTCATAAACATGACAATCAGACCCTGCATCTTTTTCGAGAAATCATTAACACCAAATGGAATAATCATGTCACCATATATACAGATGGTTCCAGGAGGGCGGGAACCCCTGCTCTAGTAGGAGCAGCGTTTTTCTGTCCCTCTTTAAACCAGTCTAGAAAGTTCAAACTCCCAGCGGAAATGTCTATCTTTAATGCAGAATGTTTGGCTATATTAGAGGCTGTTAATTTTATATCTTCAAACAATATTTCAAATTCTATCATTCTCACAGACTCTCTAAGTGCAGTCAAGGCCATATCCTCCAATCCAAAAAACCTTCTTAATCAACTCACTGTTCTCCAAATCAAACATAAGATTCTGGATTTGGGAATCCTAGGTCAAAGTGTTACTATAGCGTGGATCCCTGGTCACAGTGGAATCTCAGGAAACGACAGGGCTGATGAACTTGCTAAAGAAGCTTCTGAAGATGGTGACCCTAAACACTTCTACATCTTTCTGGAGGACATGATTCCAGTCCTCAAACAGAGAATGAATGATCGCTGGAAACATCTTTGGAGGCTAAATAGCATCAGATCTGGCTCCTTTTATGCTACCATCCAACTAAATCTTCCCACCAAACCTTGGTTTTCGGATATACCTATGAAAAAAAAGTCAGTCTCAATTATCAGTCGCATCAGACTTGGTCACTCTTGCACTCCAGTATTTCTGAACAAAATCCGAGTAAAGGATTCCTCGCTGTGCGAATGTGGTCTGGAGGATGGAGATGTCAATCACATTTTCCTTGGCTGCTCCTTATTTAATAAGGCTTCTATTTATTCTAAAGCTATCATACTCAAAATTCCCCTCCCCATAAACATTCCATTTCTTCTATCTATAGCTACCCCTCTAATCTACAGAAGTCTGGCGTCATTCATTAATGAGAACAATATAATAATTTAATATGTACATAATTTATAATATTTAACATGCCTTTTTTTTTTTTTTTTTTTGTTGTGGTAATTTGTACATCATATTATTTCCATTATACCACTTATACTTTCTCTATTTTGTTTTTTTTTTCTGAGAAAAGCTTAATATTTTGTTCATATTTGTGTATACCTATTTTCTGTCTTTTACCAAGATAAATTAAATAATCTGATTATATATATTTTTTTTTTTTGCCCTGCATTTATGTTCACAACATATATTAAATATTCTTTCTTTTTTCTTTGCTTGTATATATAAAGTACATTGTAATCCTTTCTAATATTTTCTGATTTATTTCCTTTGCCATATGCTTCTTTACACTTTTTGTTTTTTACTCAAATAATCATATTATATACCATGTAAATAATGTATTCCTTTAGTTATTCAACCTGAGTGTAACCAAGCTGACTAGATATAAGCTTACATTGTTATGTTTTATAAGAACAAAAGAGTGCCAAATGACTTGACTGTTTCTATTGCTAAGTAAACCATCAAATCGTTAATTGTGTCTACCCATGCAGTGCTGGTCTTTTAGCAGTGTCAGTGCTAAAGTCCACACTCCTGACTCAACTATCTGTACCGGATTGAATCTTTAATACCTACATAAGACAGACAAGGGCGAGAACACTGGGTAACGGTGAAAAGCCCTCAAACAAAGAAGAAGAAGAAGAAGAAATAAAATATTTTGTACAGTTTAGTAATATGAAACTGCTCTTCAGACCAACTATTAAACTAATAAATTAATTATACATAACAATAACAACTGTAATCGCTCACAATGCACTTGCAACCCTCTAACAAACGCTGAAAACATTAAATATTTAGGTATCATCATTGACAGACACTTATCTTGGAAAGCATACATAAACCAACTGACAGGAAAATATATCTATTCAAGACGATCAGAAACATTCTAAATAAAGCACAATTAAAAACAATCTCTGTTGTGCTATGCAATTACTAGCTGGGGGGTAGGTACATATAAAACAACATTATACCCATTAATCACTGCACAAAAAGACATCAGACAACTTTACATACAAAGTATTACACAAAACTATACAAATACTAACAGCCACGTTCCCCAAAACCATATTATACATAATACTAGAAAAACTGTACGAAATCTTCAAGTAGTACCTAGAATGAAAACCACACAAGGACAAAAAACTATACATACCTAGCACCTTAACTACATATGTTAAAACAAGACATCAGAAATTTCAACTATCTCATCAACTAATGCAAAAAAAAAATAATATTCAAATGGTTATTTAACAAAGGCAGAGAAGAGAGCCACAGACTATTGCATATAGTGAAATGAACAAATAAATACCTTGTACTGTTATACTACCTTACAGCAGGTACCAATAGATTAACACTACACTAAAAAAAATGTGTAATGGCACTCCGACACAGGCATTGGCCTAGTGGAGTGTCTTATCTAGAAATAATTTGCTAAATATAAACACTATAGTAAGTAAGTGAAGAGAAAAAAAAACTAACAGTGTTACGTAGTATTGTCTTCAATACACACAGCCTTTGGGTTAGTGGAGTGGAGGCATACATGCAATTCCAATATAGCTGATGACACCGCAGTCGCCGCCCAGGAAGATACATTCCAATTGGTTGAAGAAAAACTTACACAAACCCTAAACACACTTGAGAAATACTACAACGAGAATATACTCAAGCCAAACCCAAGAAAAACACAACTCTGCGCCTTCCATCTTAAAAACAAAGAAGCAGGTAGAAAGCTGGAGGTCACGTGAAAGGGAGAAAAAATCGAACACTGCCCCACACCGAAATACCTTGGAGTGACACTGGATAGGACACTTTCCTATAAAGAACACTGCAACAACAACAAACAGAAAGTTTCCGCCAGAAATAACATCCTACGAAAGCTCACCGGTTCAACTTGGGGAGCATCTCCACACGTACTCCGCACCTCCGCTTTGGGACTGTGTATTTCCGCAGCCGAGTATGCCTGCCCGGTCTGGCAGACGTCATCACACACCAAACAGGTGGATGTTGCAGTAAATGATATGGCTCGACTGGTATCCGGCTGCCTCAAACCAACTGCGGTAAATAAATTATACCCCATAATCGGAATCGCTCCCCCTATTATAAGAAGAAAAGTGGCAGTAGACACGGAGTGACACAAGAGACACAGACCCACGACCCTAGACACCCTCTTTACGATCACCGGATGGTACCTCCAAGACTGAAATCGAGAAAAAGCTTCCTTAAGGTCACAAATGACCTCACAACCTCGCCAGAAAAGCGTAGGGAGGAACTGTGGAGGCATGAGCTTGGCGATAGTCCATGGATGATGCCATCCGAAAGCACGAACACCGCTCATAGTCTGAGCTACCCTACGTGGAAAACACTAAACAGACTGAGGGTTGGGGTGACTAGGTGCAAGAGTAACCAGCAGATGTGGAGCTTTTTGGATGGGGAGGACACGAGCTGCGACTGCGGGGAGGTGCAGAATGATTCTCACCTATTGCAATGCCCCCTGATGCAAGGTGCATGTAATGTGAATGACCTTCTGATGGCAAATGACAAGGCGATATGCGTCGCTGCATACTGGAGTGGCAAGGCCTAAAGTTCGGACCCGATAAGTAAGTAATATAGCTCTTAATATGTTGTTTTTTTATTTGATTATTTTATAATATACTAACGGACCCGACAGACGTTGTCCTGCCCGAACTATTTGTGAAACAAACTTTGTGAGCAAACTTACATTTTCTTGTTCGATGAGCCGCTAAACACTTTGAGGTTAGATTGATTGTCATTTCGTATATAATTGCAATACAGCATATATGGTCTGCACAGATTTCTTAGTGTTGTCAGATGGAAAAAACTAAACATTGCTCATTCGGCATAAGCGCCACCTATTATAATTTATAGTTATAAAAAATCATGTTTTTTTTATTATTCTTTTATTATATTGATGTTTAAAATTCCATTTTGTGAATCTAAACCATTCTGGGACTCACACAAACACACACAAAAAATTTCATCAAAATCGGTTCAGCCGTTTAGGAAGAGTTCAGTGACATACACACGTACAGAAGAATTATATATATAAAGATTTTTTTATTGTGCTAATGATACATATATGTTATATTCTACTGGATTTGTAATAAATAAATAAATATGGCAGTAAGATGCGACACAGAGGACTTGAAGATGGTTAATGACAATGGCGTTGCGGTTGCTGTATTCTGAAATGAGTGGGAAGGCCTAGTGGTAAAGTAATCGGACTCCTAAAGTAAGTAAGTAAGTATGAATGTATTTCCCACAATCTACTCTCAGCTTTCATTTCTTCACTAGAGTATGTTAAACGCACAGGCCATTTTACAGATGTCATATGAGCTGTCAAAGTCCAAGTTAAACGCAAAAATTTTCAACACAAATAATAATCTGGGTATTAATATTGATCGATACCTGAGGTGGGATGTGCACATATGTGATTTAGCTGGTAGGATTCGCAAATTTATTTATTAAAATAAACACCAACAGAACATAGGAATACACATAAAACATAATATAGATAGTTAGAATCAGCATAGTAGTTCCAATGCTCCAATAACAGGTGCTTACAACATAATGTAATAAGTATCACCAACAGAACATAGGAATACACATAAAACATAATATAGATAGTTAGAATCAGCATAGTAGTTCCAATGCTCCAATAACAGGTGCTTACAACATAATGTAATAAGTATCACCAACAGAACATAGGAATACACATAAAACATAATATAGACAGTTATAATCAGCATAGTAGTTCCAATGCTCCAATAACAGGTGCTTACAACATAATGTAATAAGTATCACCAACAGAACATAGGAATACACATAAAACATAATATAGATAGTTAGAATCAGCATAGTAGTTCCAATGCTCCAATAACAGGTGCTTACAACATAATGTAATAAGTATCACCAACAGAACATAGGAATACACATAAAACATAATATAGATAGTTAGAATCAGCATAGTAGTTCCAATGCTCCAATAACAGGTGCTTACAACATAATGTAATAAGTATCACCAACAGAACATAGGAATACACATAAAACATAATATAGATAGTTAGAATCAGCATAGTAGTTCCAATGCTCCAATAACAGGTGCTTACAACATAATGTAATAAGTATCACCAACAGAACATAGGAATACACATAAAACATAATATAGATAGTTAGAATCAGCATAGTAGTTCCAATGCTCCAATAACAGGTGCTTACAACATAATGTAATAAGTATCACCAACAGAACATAGGAATACACATAAAACATAATATAGACAGTTATAATCAGCATAGTAGTTCCAATGCTCCAATAACAGGTGTTTACAACATAATGTAATAAGTATCACCAACAGAACATAGGAATACACATAAAACATAATATAGATAGTTAGAATCAGCATAGTAGTTCCAATGCTCCAATAACAGGTGCTTACAACATAATGTAATAAGTATCACCAACAGAACATAGGAATACACATAAAACATAATATAGATAGTTAGAATCAGCATAGTAGTTCCAATGCTCCAATAACAGGTGCTTACAACATAATGTAATAAGTATCACCAACAGAACATAGGAATACACATAAAACATAGTATAGACAGTTATAATCAGCATAGTAGTTCCAATGCTCCAATAACAGGTGCTTACAACATAATGTAATAAGTATCACCAACAGAACATAGGAATACACATAAAACATAATATAGATAGTTAGAATCAGCATAGTAGTTCCAATGCTCCAATAACAGGTGCTTACAACATATATTGAATATATTTATATCATTTAACTGAAAATTAAATATAGGTAAGGTGAAGCATTGCACATTGATATCTTAATTGATTTAATTAGCCATTAGAAAATAATATAAATAGGTGTCTATAACACACACACACACACAGTGTAGTGTAGTGTATTGTTAAAACACGCTTCAGAGAAGCAATTATTAAGGGAAAACATCTCATATTGATTGTTGACTTGCTTGTATCAAACGCTTGAAGGTGCTGAGGCTGTTTGAGAATATGTCGAGATAAAGAATTATAGGAGCGGATCATTCGACTCAGTGGACTGAAATGGCCTACATTGTTGTAGTATCTATTTATTTTATTTATTATTAAAAATAACAAAGAAAAATACACAATACAACAATATATACAATTTTTAAAAAGATACATTATAATTTTGTTTTTTTTTATGACTCAACTTCAAAAAGAGTTTTCTCGTGCTTTGAAGTGAGTCACATTTCACAAATCTACAAACTATCTAATCTATTTATATACATACATCTTAATCTAGGCACTAATCTATTTACAATAACATACATATTTAGATACAAACATACATAATATTATATATAAAGAGAGAAAAAAAAAAATACAAAATTGGTCTGTAGAATAAATAAAAATACACAAATTGAAAATAAACAATATACAATGAATACACAAGAAAAATGTTACTTCAAAAAGTCTTTCAGCAATACCAAGAACCCACCAAAATTATTTTGCGCCACTATTCTCACATATCCACTGGTAAATCATTAAACCACTTCACCCCATAATATGAATAATGATTTTGGCCAAAAGATGTATTTTTCTTTGGGATCTTTATCATTCCACTGGTGTGAGGACCAATTCTTAGATTGTCTATAGGGTGAATTTGGTTAGTGAAATATTCTTTACATATTTGTTTAATTGCATTTATTTTATATAACACATTTAATTTAATTTAAACGAAATACTTCCGGGTTTCTTAGTGTAACATTGGCATGGATGTTAATTTTCTCTATAATATTTGTATCGACCATACTATTAAGTATCTTGTAAAGAAATATGAGCTCTGATGTTGCTCTTCTATCTGATAGTCTTTCAATATTAAAGTGCTTTAGACGCTCAGAATAGGACATATCACCGCCGATACCGGCCCTGAAGGAGAGAACTCTTGTAAAGTACCTCTGGACTCGCTCTAATTTATTACTATGAATGGCGAAATAGGTTGCCCAATTTATATACATATTTAGAGAATTTAGGAATATTTTGGATATTAAAACGCTTAGGGATGTTTATCATGCTCTAGTACAATCAAGGTTATCGTATGGCATTTTGTGCTGGGGAGCATGCTGTAAGTCTGTACTGGAAATATTAAATGTGTCACAGAGAATACTACTGAAGGTTATGTTCAAAAAGAATTATAGATTTTCTACTGCTTTGCTTTTCACCCAGACAAGAATGTTGACTGTTGACCAATTATTTATAAAAACAGCTCTTTACAAATTCCATATAAATAAACTGGATGCATTGCGAACTCAACAATCAAGGGTCACTCCACTCGCACATCCACCTCCCAAAATTTTCAGCCACCACACACCAACACCATTTTTGCTCGGAAGACGTATAATTATTTGACACCTATATCAGTGAAAAACCCTGCAAAATTTAAGCAACAGTGCCTGTACTTTTTATGTGGTCACCCTACATAGCAATAGGTCTGTTGCTGCTGTTTTGGGTAAATGGGTTGTTTGCCACCAGCTTGTGTGTCGTTGATTTGTGTTATATACCTATGTATGTTTTGAGTGTTTTTGTTTTGTGATTTTATGTTTGTGTAATTTAAATATGTGAGTTTGCTTCTCCCGACACAGGACATTCCTAGTTGGAGAGGCCAACGTTGATGAATATGAAATGTAGTTCTTGTTTTTATAATGTTGTTATCATTGCTATCTTTCTATTATCATCAAATAAATAAAAAGATTAGAAAATAAATAATTACAATATTTAGATGGGTGGATGGCAGAGCGGTTAGCGCGCTGGGCTAGTAATCCAGTGATCGCGAGTTCGAATCCTGCCTCGACCGATTTCGTTCACCTATAGCACAAGCATTTATTTGCTTATTTTAGGGAACGTAGGAAGATGTATATGTACTTGTTTAACAAGGACATATTCATTTTTTAAAAAAAAAAAATATGTGTTGAGAAATATAATATGTTGAGAAATGTAATACATTTGAAAAATGCGATCAGATGTGAATACATAATTAACTTTTTCCTAACCTTAAATGGCAAATTATTCCTGCAACCAATTTCCATTCAATTTACAAAGCATCTCGCTCACGCGAGTCGCTATTATCATTGATGACTAACTAAACGTAACCAAAAAATTAACGGGAATGGAGATTTATGTACACATCATGCTATTATTTTGCTGTCGTATTTTATTACATCCCGTATAATTTTCGGTTAGGATTGGTTAGGCTTTAATTATAATAGCGACTGCTTTATAAATTGAATAGAAATTGGTTGCAGGAAAAATTTTGTCAACACCTTTGTCATTAGAGGTTAGTGATTTAGTTTATTATGTATTCGTAATTGTCAAGCCATTTCATTGCATTTTTTCAAATTAATTATATATGTTAACACATTATTACCTACTTTTATGATTATGAACATTATTTATTATTTTTTTATGTTTAAATTGTCGCGTCTAATGTCAACTTTGACAGCTCATCCGACATTGGTTTGGTAAAATGACCTAAGATAATAAAATATTTTTTCTATGCCTATAGATCTAGTCAGTTCTTCCCTTCTCTTCCATCTTTTCAGTTCCTCCCGTCTCTTCCATGCCTTTAGACCAATTCACTAAATTTTATTTTCATTACAATCGGATGAACGGTTTAGAAGCGCATTGATTACTTACAAACATGTTTTTTTTTATAAATATAGATAGTTACAAATCTCAAAATTAATAGGTATTTGGATATAACACATCAACATACTATCGCCATTGACAATTGGTTCTCATGTGTCACATGCAACTAGTAAATAGATTATTTCGGCCTACCTTCAATTCACTGTTTTCTAGATTCATTGTAGGTAATTAGATTTATTTGGGACTTCCAATGTGTCTTTGGTTTTATTTCTGTTATCAGAATTAGATGGATCCATCTGTATAATATATATACTAAAAAGGAAATGAATCATGTAATGACATAGAATGCAAATGCCCACTATTTCCATGACTAGACCCACCTCATTTTTACCAATGTTGAATGTTGGCCGCGTTCGGAAAGTCACTCGACGATCGCTCAACGATTATTAGTTAGCGTCGTCCCTGAGCGTTCGGAATTCATCGCGAGCGATTCGCCCTGCTCGTTCGGAATAACGGTTGACTCGCACAGCGCCCTCTGGATTTGCAGTTTTTGCAGTTATATCTCTCCAAACATACATACATACCATCATGCTGTTTTCATATTCTGGGTTGGAAAAAAGGACTGACCCCCATACTATCCTATCTTGACATATATACCTACATGTGTTGTATAGAAAACAAAATATCTTAAAATATTCAATAATTTGTATTTATGGGTTTATAGTTTGGTACATATTCTTCAACTATACATACTTTCGCTATCGACAGTTGGATCTCATGTGTTACATGTAACTAGTTAATAGATTATTCTTTCGTTATTATAATGAAAACATCCGATAAACACCAAAATAAAAGATATCACATCTATTTTACTATAATTTTTTTTTACCAAAACTGACACAACTAAAGTAACACCAAACTCTTTATTTTAAATTTCCCGTGCTCGCGTAATTTTAAGTCACCCAACATAGCTGTGCAAAAGTGCCGTTCGGAATACACATCGCCCAAATGTCGCTCTCGTACCAACAGAGCGATTCACTCTGATTCGGAACGCACCCTTGTATGAGCTGTCAAAGATGACATTACCGTGAAAATTTTCAAAACAAATAATAATAAGTATTTATTTATTTATTTAATATTGCTTCTCGGACAACTAACAGGTACTATGTCAAATATTTATTTAACTAGCACCCAATAAAAAGTTGCCACATTCTGAAGACCTACGGTATTAATTGTCTCGCAGATACAGACTGAAAACACAATTAAAAACGGTGTGTCCACCGGGAATCGAACTCGGGACCTTTGGCTCAACAGTCAGATATCTAACCAATTGAGCCACGAAGGCCGACAGTAGTATTAAAAATAGTAAGTATCTTGAGAAATCTAATTTAAGTACATAGAATTATAATAATCTAAGTTTAAAAATTTGAAAAATGTGAACAGATGCGACTACATTACATAGTAAACTTCTTCCTAACCTCAAATGGCAAAGGAGTTGATAAAATTATTCCTGAAACCAATTTCCATTCAATTTATAAAGCAACTCGCTCACTCGAGTCGCTATTGTCATTAAAGACCAAACCAAAAATTATACGTAACGGATTATTGTAAAATATTGAATGCAAAAATGAAAATTACAATATATTTAATGAAACTATTAAGCGCCAGCCGAAACGGGAGAGTTGAAAAATAAACATGAAAATTATATTTTAAAAATATTTTGACAGATCAATTAGAATTCACAAAAATATTCATTTTAGTGAAAATCAGACGTTTATAGATAGGTTGAACTATCCGTGGGAGTTACCTATATTTGGGTTGAACTTTGACGAAATTTAGTTTAGGCGAGCGCCGGCCAGCAGTAGGTACCAGTAGGTACGCGCTGTGTTCTGTGGTACGCGAGGACGAACAAAATATATTGTGTCCTCGCGATGTTTGAATAAAATAATAAAGTATTTTATAATTTTTTGACATATTTATTATATTGATCTAATCAGTTCTTGGAAAAACAGACTGACCTCCATACTATCCTAACCTGAGATATATACCTACATGTTATGTACAGAAAACAAAATATCTTAAAATATTTATTAATTTGTGTTTATAGTCTTCAATTTTGCATACTATTGCCATCGACAGTTGGATCTCATGTGTTACATGCAACTAGTAACATATGTAAAAAATAGTAATGCGTCCCGTGGTATAACTTTCAAAGAAAATTTCAGTAATAATAACAGAAACAGAATATTTTAAGGAACCAGGAATCAGTTTTATATCTTGTTAATGGTTCACTTTGCCGTGGTGTTGTTGCTATTTCTGAATTTGTTTCAGTTTCTGATATATTTTGTGGTTCGTTTTGGCATGAAATTTCTGATATATCATTTGATGGTTCACTTTGCCGTGGTGTTGTTGCTATTTCTGAATTTGTTTCAGTTTCCGATATATTTTGTGGTTCGTTTTGGCATGAAAATTCTGGTATATCATTTAATAGTTCACTTTGCCGTGGTGTTGTTGCTATTTCTGAATTTGTTTCAGTTTCCGATATATTTTGTGGTTCGTTTTGGCATGAAAATTCTGGTATTTCATTTAATGGTTCACTTTGGCGTGGTGTTGTTGCTATTTCTGAATTTGTTTCAGTTTCTGATATATTTTGTGGTTCGTTTTGGCATGAAATTTCTGATATTTCATTTAATGGTTCACTTTGCCGTGGTGTTGTTGCTATTTTTGAATTTGTTTCAGTTTCTGATATATTTTGTGGTTCGTTTTGGCATGAAATTTCTGATATTTCATTTAATGGTTCACTTTGGCGTGGTGTTGTTGCTATTTCTGAATTTGTTTCAGTTTCTGATATATTTTGTGGTTCGTTTTGGCATGAAAATTCTGGTATTTCATTTAATGGTTCACTTTGGCGTGGTGTTGTTGCTATTTTTGAATTTGTTTCAGTTTCTGATATATTTTGTGGTTCGTTTTGGCATGAAATTTCTGATATTTCATTTAATGGTTCACTTTGGCGTGGTGTTATTGCTATTTCTGAATTTGTTTCAGTTTCTGATATATTTTGTGGTTCGTTTTGTCTCGATGATTCAGCTAATTTTAAATCAGTTTCTATTTCAGATATTAGATTTTGTGGTTCGTTTTTACACAAAGTTTGTGGTGTTTTGTTATGAGGTTCTATATGCTTTGGTGTTTCTTCAATTTCAGAATATATTGTTTTGTTTTGTGGTTCCATTTGCTTAGGTGTTTCTTCAATTTCAAAATATATTTCTTTTTCTATTTTTTTGTTTTTTGGTTTCATTTGTTTTGGTATTTCTTCAATTTCAGAATATATTTCTTTTTGATTTATTTTCTTTTGTGGTTCCATTTGCATTGGTGTTTTATAAATTTCAGAATATTCTTCTTTTTGTATTATTTTCTTTTGTGGTTCCATTTGTTTTGGTGTTCCTTCCATTTCCAAACTTGTTTCGGTTTTTGATAATATTTTATTTCTTGTTTTGCTTCGCTTCAATGTTTCCATACTCCCAACAATGTTTGATTGTGGTTTTAATTTATTGTATCGTGGTTCTGTTTGATTTAATGTTTCCGTAATTTCCACATTAGTTTCAGATATTTTGCTATGTGATTGGCGTTGTTTCAGTGTTTCTGCAATTTCAACATTTATTTCGCTATCTGACATTTGGTTACGTTGTTTCATCTTTTTCTGTTTTTTCAAAATTTCTAAATATTTTTCTTTTTCTGATATTTTGTTTTGTGGTCCCGTGTGCTCTGATGTTTCCGATGTTCGAATAATAGTTTTGATTAGTGAATCCATTTGCTTCTGTGTTTCTGGAATTACAACATTAGTTTCGGTTTCTGATGTTTGGATGTGTGATTCGATTTTTTTCACATTTTCCGAAATTTTGATATTTGGTTTGAATTGTGTTTCCATAAGTTTTGGTATATCCACAATTTCTTTGTTTACTTCCGAATCTAATATTTTGTATTGTGTTGCTTTAAGTTTTGGTGTTTCAACAATTTCTTTGGTTATATTGTATTGTGTTTCCATATATTTTGTTGTTTCCGGAATTTCTTCGTTTATTTTAGTTTCTAATATTTTGTATTGTGTTTCTATATGTTTTAGTGTTTCCACAAATTCACTGTTTATTTTGTATTGATTTTCCATAAGTTTTGGTTTCTCCTCAATTTTTTTGTTTATTTCAGTTTCTGTTTTTTTGTTTTGTGTTTCCATATATTTTGGTGTTTCTGGAATTTCTAAACATGTTGTTCCTTTTTCGAATAATTTTATTTGTTTTTCCATTTCGGCATCTAATATTTTATGTTGTAGCTCAATGGGTTTTGATTCTTCCACTTTATTATTTTTAATGGTTTTGCATCTTCTATATTGTGTTTCACTTTGCCAAAGCATTTCCGTTGATCCAATTATTGTTTCTGTTTTTCGAAATATGTACAATATGAAATGCAACGTTCTATCCGGTTGAAGGAAATGTTGAAATACTTTTTTTGGCATAATTGCACATTTTCCTTCGTTTATGGTGTCATTGATATTATCCAAATGAGAGGTGCATGTTTCTGTCAGTCGTGTTGTCTTTGGGCTGATACCTTTTTTGAAAATTACCAATCTGTAGTTCCATTCGGCGGCTTGGCTACTGGAGCCAACTAGTTGCACCGTCCAAGCCACCCAACTACTTATTTGCATGTGAAGTGTAAAAGTATTACGTCTATATTGCAGTGCATGAATATCCCATACGTTCAATTCTAAACTAGGAATTGTTTTTGTTATTTCTTCTCCTACTTTATACGGATCATTGATCGCATAAAATTTAATACTGTGCCAATGAAAATTGTCGTTTTCAACTGAAATAAAAAAAAAACATGTTAATATTTAGATGTGTCTGTGGCAGGGCGGATATCGTGATGAGTTAGTTCTTAATTCAGTGGATGGCTTTACCAATTTTGTTCACCTATATATGGTTCATAGAATCCAATCGTTATACATGCTGTACCTTTATACTACGGCCCATGTCAGGCAGTCACTGGCTCTTGGTCTATAACACCTTAAATACTTTATACTCTATAATACTTTATACGTACAAACATAGGTAAATTTACGTTTAACATACGTAAATCTAAACAATAATTTATAACATTTTTAACCAAATATGTAAGTTAACGTTAACGTACGAATGTAATCAGTCTAAATTTAGGTTGGCAACATGAAACAGCCTTTCTATTGTTAAAAAAAACTATACAGTAAAACTGGTAGAATCCAGTTCAGTCGGAAGTAAATGATTTGGTTAGAGACAAAGGATTCAACCGAGGTTTTAGGGTTGACGTTGAAAGAAAAACAGTTGTTAGCTCTCGGAACAATATTTTCTTGGTACAGGAGTAGAGAATATCATTTTTGTACCTTTTTTCTCTCAACATGGTGACCTTGTTTTTTGTAATAATGTTCTTGGGTTGATGGAGATATTCAATATCAAATACGAACCTGGTGGATGGAGACTTTTCACTAATTCCTCCGAAAGAAGCCTAAAAGCTGTTCTCTTGCACAATGGTGACCAATCTGTACCAGTAGGCATTCAGTTTATTTGAAAGAATGTTATGAGAACCTTGAATTGGTCCTTAACAAGCTTAAGTACTCTGATCACAAGTGTACTGTTTGTGGAGATCTGAAAGTGATCTCTATATATGTTACTAGTACAACAGAGTAGCTACACAATTTTCTCCTGATTTCTCTGTGAGTGGGATAGCCGTGACCGTAAATAACATTATGTTCAGAAAGAATGGCCAGTAAGAAGAAATTTGGTTCTTGGAGTTAAGAATGTTGAGAAGGAGAATTTAGTGGATCCTAAAAATATTTTATTCTCAGTAGGTATGCGCTTGCGTGTACTAGAGTATGCTCCATTGGTGAGAATTCATCCGTAAACTGTTCACCAGTTCACGTAATATTAATGTAAATCTATGCGTGTTATTCTTAGTAATATTATATGTTATTGAAATAAATGAACCGCACAAATGACTGTGCTCCTCCCTCGAACACGAGATTTGATCTCAACTGAGGGATGAATAGATCTTAAATAATTTAATTTTAAGATACTTTTGTAATTATTTTTATTATTAATGTATAATTGTTATTTTATTAAATAAATAAATAAATAAAATAAATTTTACTTCCGCCACTTCACACCAAGTTGGGACTGGTGAAACAACAAGAAGGGGTATTTATTGGGCCTGATATAAGGGCGCTTATGAAGGATGAAATTCGAGTTGGAAATGGAAAACCGGAAAAGGAAAGCATTGAAGTCTCTTAAACAAGTGGAAACAGGCTTTCTAGGAAATAAAAATAAAAGTATCAAACTGTAAGAATATTGTTGATGTGGTAAATAACTACAATAAGTTTGGGCTGCACCATGGGTGTTAAAGTCCGGAAAATCTTGGAGCAGTGAGTGAAATTTAAATGAAATGGAATGGGATGCTGGAACGTCAACATGATGGCTAATTACTGTTGGATGTTAAAAAGAGAAAATCCTATGATAATCAAAAAGTTAATACGTTTTTATTTTATTATTACTTATATATTTTTTTATTATTTGGAAGTTTAAGACTGGCTACGACTACGGCCACTCAATATCGAGTTAATTACTATAATGTTACATTCTAATCTTTTGACATTTAATTAATTATCTTTTTTTCAATGTTTATTTTACATTTTTAAAAAAATAATGACATTTTTTTTACATTTTTAAATTTCAAGGGCCGATGTTCAATGTGAAACAAACCTAAACGTCAAGTTTTTTTCTGCATTTCATTTGACATTTCTCAATTTCAGACTTAACTCAATTTGAACCATGGAAAGATACACAATCGAGCAACGCGTTAAAGTTATTCAGGCCTATTATGAAAATGGGCGTTCAAATCAAAATGGATATTGTGCACTTCGTGATTTATTCGGTCAATTTAATCGTCCAAATGTGCGTACAATCGGAAAAATAGTGCAAAAATTTGAGCAAACCGGGTCTGTAGGAGATGTGAAAACACCAGTGCATGCTCGTACAGCTCGTACTGCAGAAAATATTGCTGCTGTTCGCGATAGTGTGGCTGAAGAGCCGTCCACCTCAACTCATCGTCGTGCCCAACATTTGCACCTCTCACGCTCGTCGTTGATAAACATTATGCATAAAGACTTGCATTTACACGCTTACAAGGTTCAATTGACTCAAGAACTAAAGCCTCTTGACCATTTCAAGCGTCGTCAATAGTCAGAATGGTGTCAAGAAATGGCAACAGTGGATGATCAATTTTCGAAGAAAATCATCTTCAGTGATGAGGCACATTTTAACCTCAGTGGATTCGTCAATAAGCAGAATTGCCGCATTTGGGCGAATGATAATCCAAGGGTGATTGTCGAAAAACCAATGCATCCACAAAGAATGACTGTTTGGTGCGGTTTATGGGCTGGCGGCATCATCGGGCCGTATTTTTTCCAAAATGAGACCGGTCAGGCAGTTACTGTGAATGGTGTTCGCTATCGTGAGATGATAACGAACTTTTTATGGTCCGAATTGGAAGATATGGATGTGGACGATATGTGGTTTCAACGGGACGGTGCCACTTGCCACACAGCTAACGAAACAATGGCTCTTTTGCGCGAAAAAATTGATGGCCGAATAATCTCACGTCGCGGGGATGTCAATTGGCCGCCAAGATCATACGATTTGACACCGTTGGACTTCTTTCTTTGGTGTTATTTGAAAGAAAAGGTGTACGTCGATAAGCCAGCAACAACTCAAGAGCTAAAGGATGAGATAATTCGGCACATTAACGTCATAGAACCTCAATTATGCCTCAGCGTCATCGAAAATTTGGACCATCGGATGGAGGTGTGCCGCCGCAGCCGCGGCGGCGCTGCGGCCATTTGGCCGATATTTTGTTCTATACACAATTGAGCCATACCAATATTATCATAATAAAAAGAAATGTCAATAATTTCCTAAATAATTTGTGTTTTATTCAAAATCCCTTGAGATTTAACCACCCTTAAGATACATTAAATTATGATAAAAAAATACAATATCCATTCTGATGATGCTCGTTATAAAGCGATACCGGTGAATTGGGAATCGGATTTTCGACTAAAACTATATAATTAAACTAATATTCTATACTGTTTTTTAATAAAATATCATTTTTTTTGTATTTGTATTGGATTAAATAAGTACATACCCTTATCTGATTTTTCTGCAATATCACCCTTTAAATCGGTTTCTGATCTTCCATTTTGAGGTGCATTTCGCCACAATGCTTCCACAGGTTCAACACAAGCATTGGATATTGTCTTATATTTTTGCGGTGTGCTTTTACACGGTATTTCGGCAATTCCAACATTTGTATAGGTTGTTCTCTTTTTAAACATTGATTTATGTTTATATACGTGCAACTTAAAGTGCATTATATTGTCCGGTTGAAGAAAATGTCGAAATACTTTTTTTGGTATAATTGCGCATTTTCCTTCGTCCATTATGTCACTGACATCGTCCAAATAAGATGTGCACGTTTCTGTCAGTTTTGTTGTTTTTTCACTGTTTCCATTTTTGTAAATATCCAATTTGTAGTTCCACTTGGCTGCTTGACTACTGGAGCCAACTAGTTGAACCACCCAGTTAACCCAAAAACTGTCTATTCTCATGTAAAGAATATATGTGTTACGTCGATATTGCAGTACTTGTATATCCCACGTGTTCATTTCTAAACTTGAAATCTCTTGTGTTATTTCTTCTCCTATTTTATAACGCCCATTATTTGGGTGGCAATTAAGCATGTGCCAATATAAAGTATATTCGGTAACTAAAACAAAAATAAAGACATTTTTTGTTTAGTCAATTTACCTTTATCGCAACAGAGCAACGGGTAGGAATAATGAAACAAGAACAAACAGAGATAAACGATCAATAATCGGCTTATTGCGTGATAATATAAAAACTTCTCGCTGCGCGGCACTTTATTCTGCACGGCCTTAATACAAAATATGAATAAATCAGTAATCGATTACAATCCAATCTTAATCTACATTCAATCATGAAAATTCGTCAAGTCAAAGTTTAGTATGTTATTGTCATTAATTTTTGTAAGTATAAATTTTTATATAAACATAGTTAGTTAATTATTTTGAATCTAAAAGATTTCTTAAGTCTGAATCTACACAAATGCACATTTTTTTAAACAATTATTCTTTATCAGCAGTTTTCAATCTGTCGATTGATGCGGCTTCCAAACTGTAGAATTCCATACATATATTGTATAATCTATGATTCCATAATATAATTATAAAAAATATTTATTTATTTATTCAACTTTCTGTACATAATATAAACAAATATATTGTACACTGGCGGGCTTATTGAGTGAAACTTGGCAACCCATTACTTGCGTGAAACGCGTGGCACCCCATTACTTGCGTGAAACGCGTGGCACCCCATTACTTGCGTGAAACGCGTGGCACCCCATTACTTGCGTGAAACGCGTGGCACCCCATTACTTGCGTGAAACGCGTGGCACCCCATTACTTGCGTGAAACGCGTGGCACCCCATTACTTGCGTGAAACGCTTTTACTTAGTACTTGGCACCCCATTACTTGTCTCCCACTTGGCACCCTATACTTGCGTGAAACGCGTGGCACCCCATTGCGTGGCACCTTATTACTTGCGTGAAACGCGTGGCACCCCATTACTTGCGTGAAACGCGTGGCACCCCATCACTTGTCTCTTTCCTAGTACATCATTATGTATCTAGATTTTCCCACTATTAGCAACATAATATAAATAATGAAGGTATGATACTATGCATTTTATTTTTATCTATTTACCTATTGTATATTTCTGTATAAAAATAATGTAAACTGTATACTCAACACCAGTTCATTATGGTCTTATAAGCCGAAACGGTCGTCGGAAGTTGAATAAATTCTTTGCAGAATATATGTGTTCATATTTTTCATAATTAATAATTATTCTGTGGATATTTTACGTAGTAGAATTCCATTTTAAATTATATTAAAAATAAAACTATGTGTTTTAGATTCTACTTTTATTTTTTAATTATTTTTTAGATTCTACTTTTACTATTTCGCCTTGCTAAAAAGTAAAAGTAGAATCTAAAACAATCTATCTTTTATTTTTAATGTAATAATTATTCTTTAGGCTATCATCTGTATATTTCAATTAAAAACAATCCTGCTTTTGTGTCATTCTAAAAACGAGTGTGGGTTGTGGCCCACGATATACTCCAAAAAGTATTCGAATTTTGTATGGAAATTTTTCAGCATTTTATGAAATGAGTTTACTAAATTATATTGTATATGTGTATGTGTGTGTATGTATGTGTATATGTGTATTTGTATATGTGAATTATTATTTTTTTCTCCTTTTTGGATAAATTATGGTTTTTATTCTATATTCACTAAAAAAACAAAAATAAACTTTAATCATCTGTATGTATTAGCTGTAAGTTGAACTTGATTTACAATTTATTAAATGATTCTATTATTATAAGTAAAATGTATGTAATATGTTAAATGTAGATATGTTATTTGCTCCTGTCCCAAGCACAAGTTTTTAACTTTTTTGGGACAGTACCTATTGAAAAAAAATTGTATTAATTTAAATATTTGTACTATGTGTATGTTCATATTATGTTACTCAATAAAAAAAAAATATTTGATTTAAATATTTTATTATGAAAACTTTATTATTTAATTCCATTCTATGAAAGCGATGAACCTTTTTAGGAATTTGAAAATAAAAATATCAATTTTATCCTGAGCTTGGCGTCACTTTGAAATTTTCGACAGTTAAAAATTTGAAAAGCACTGCATATATTACATAGCACACAGTACACACACATACATTGTGATGAAACTTTCAAAATAAAATCTCAGCATGCAATAAAAAATAACATGGAGGCTCTTTAGTCCTTAATCCACCTCTGGTTTTAAGCCAATAATATATTGACAGCAAAAACCATACCTTTAATTGCGCACTCTAGTTTAAATGCCAATGGACATTGAATAATCCCTCTGAAATCGTGAATTCCTAAATCATATGATTGTGTATTAGCACATCCCTCGATAGGTTTAGGAAAATTGTGGCCCAATTCACTCTAAAAATATATTTAAATATTAGGTCCTTACCATAGAATTATAATGTACAGAAGCCGCGTGTAGTGCAAATTTCGAATTCAAATGTATGCCAAGTTTTTTTACATGTGTGTGAGGCGGTAGATCGATTGGTCTACGTATTGTGTAGGTGTGAGTATCGGTAGGTGTATGTATACGGCCGGGCGAGTGAAATTCGTCTGTTTCAGCGTAGTTTTAGTTGGCATACATTCATTGCGCTCATCTGTATCATATTATAATCTAAGTTATAATCATAATACAATTATAGAGCCAAAACATCAATTCAAGAAGAGAATATAATAATAACAGTCAACAAATTTAATTTATAAATTAAAAAAATATTTTTATAAAATTTTATATAAGCTTATATATAATTTATATAATTTTATATAGGGATGGCGATTGGAGATCGATTAATCGGAGATTAAATTTTTTTACATAAAAAATCGATTTTAAGCAATGGATCAGACACATAAAATGGAGAACCGATTTTTCTATTTAGAGAGATCGATGTTTTGGACTTCGATTCGAATCGATTCCAAAGATCGATCTTTTCGGGAGGAATCGCCCATCCCTTCTCTAGGCTGATTAGTAGGAAAAAGTAATATTTGCCACTGTTACTAAGTGAAAATAATTAAATAAGTTTAAATAATTAAATAAGGTCTAATCTGTGGTCTAAATGCAAATATTTACAATGCTGAAAAATGTGTGGGCGGAGTTACAGTGATTTTACAATATTGTAAAATATATGGGAAGCTTTATTTGTTTAAAAAATGGACTTCCACTGTGTTAATACAAAAGAATAAGAAATGAAAAGAGTTACATAATTAAATACCTAGTTATTACTACGTACCTTCTTGTCATTGTTAGAAAATTTGTTGGATTTATTTGGAACTTGCGATGATTGTTTGCTTAAATTTCTGTCGTCAGAATCGAATGGGTCCATTTGCAAAACCTGAAAAAATAAGAAGTCACTATGATTTATGTATTTACACTCTCCAAAAGAATTTACACTTTTTTATAACTTGAAAATCGTAAGATATAATTAAAAAATCTAATAAAAGTTGGGATGAACCAAAAGAGAATTCCACACATAGCTCTGCACCAAGTACCAGATGGACAGCGTCAACCAGGAAGAGAGATAGCTGGAACTCAGCATCTCAGGAGGACCATCCTGTACCAACAGACCCTCGGTCTACACCAAGATGAAGAAGAAGAATAAGAATAAAAGTTGTTAGGTGAAGAAACTATAAATATAAACATTTCATATTATAAAATAATAAACTTACTTATCTTATTGTACTGATGTTATTTATATTCATTTTATGGGTTTCGATTTCATTTATTAAATATATTCATTACATTATTTATTCAAGTTCTGAAAACGTCTATATCTTTAAAGAGTAGGTAATAGTTAATTATTTGAAACAAAACAAAAATATACTAATGACGTATTTTTAATGATAAATCAATGTACAATGTTATCTAATCTTTATTAGATATGCAAAATATGTATTATTTTATCTACCTATATCAAAATGAATGATTAAAGTATCGAATACCCCAGCAATTTATTTTATTTTTATTGTGTAAGTAATGGAAATTATCAGGGCCGGACAAATCATGGAACAATCAGGAACAAGAAGTCAGGGCGGTAGTCTTAAAAAGGGCGCTTTAAATCCTAAAATGTCAAAATATAAATCAAAAATCCGCAGGTATGGCGCTCGGTTCTCTGTACCCGGAAATTTCAACACATTCTAGATAACTATCTCTTCCAATCATTCGTATATTATTGTTGCTTTCTCTCTGTTCTGTCTGGTGAATTTTTTTTTTTAAAAATGGGGGGGCGGTTTCAAATATATTGCTACGGGCGCAAAAACACGATTATCCGGCCCTGGAAATTATATGAAAATGTTGTTACCTATAAAAGTTGTTGGTAGACTTCGTAAAAAACGATGATTTTTTTAAACCTTGCCTCTGAGTCAAATCGATAACGCTGTTCATTAATAACCCTAAATCCTCGCCATTTTTTTTTGAAAAAAAAAATGGCGAGGATTTAGGGTTGCATAAAAAGTGATCGAAAGAAGAATGTTGAATGAATGGATTGAGAGACCACAGTGGCGCGACCTCTTCTGTTCGCGCTCTATTTTGTTTGAATTCGGCGCCAAATCAGCACACCATAAACAAAGATAAAAAAAAATATGGACAGTATAAAGAAAAAAAAAATTAGATAAATATATTTTTGACAAACACATAACCTCGAAAATGTAACAATATAGGTGACAGTTGAAAAAGAGACATGCGTCGTATTGCCACGAGCCGCACTCATCGAATGCATTCGGCGTTCCTTGCGCAAGGACCATGTCGAAAAGAAAAAAGCCCTGTCCCTGCCCCTGGAGCCACGAAGACCTGTCCTGAAGTGCCATCGATGGAAGTCGCAGCACCATCCCAACGGATGTGCTTCCATGGTCCTGTGGAGTGGCGGATTCTGCATCGGAAAGGGATCCGATGTCATTGAGTTCATTTCTCATCCTGGACCCGCAGCCTGCAGTGTCACTCTTGAGCCCTGCCGCCCTGAGGACACCTGCCCAGCCGCTGCTATTCCCGATCCAGTCACCCAACTAGCACCTCCTGCTGTCTGGGACCGAGGGAGCATTTCCCTAGTATCCTGCACCCATCAACCAACGACGACATATGTCCTGACTTTGTACGTGCCCATCATGGCCATGAAGGAGAAAAAAAGGACAATATACGTGCCAATCAAAAACAATTATTTTTTGTGATAACACTTGTTTTTCTGTGATATTTCGGTTGTGTTTTTTTGTACTTTCATTCACAATTTAATTTTCTTATTCGTGACGTTCATAATTAATTTTATTTACATTACATATAATTTGTGACGTCCTAATTTATTGACTATAGTATTTTATTTTATCGGCGACTAGATTATTATAAATTTTATTTTGTAACATAATAGTGCTTTCTATCGTTTGTGCATTGACATTTGAAATTTATTTATAGTTAGACCACGATTTCAATTTTTGGATATTTAGGAAAAGTCGCAGTCACCTACCCCACTCCATTGGGAACGTTATAGAAACAAGCGTTCTGTTCATCCCCGGAGCGGCTGTATATTTCATACCACTACCACTAAGAGTCCAACCACAATCGTGGAGGCCCGTCAATTTCGGCGAGGGTTACCCCCCCCTCCGACTGCGCCACGGTACACTAGACTATCACAGGGAGCCTTCGCTACGCCTGTAGTACTTTCAGTTCTTCGATTTCCACGCCAGGCGCAGCATCAGCTGCACCTGTCTCATCATCATGGCGGGCTACCGCCGAGTGAATCGTGCCCACCAATCATCACGGGGGGCTCCTCCACCCCTTAGTACTCGTGTTGGCGAATTACAGGTACACCACCGAACAGTACTTTCAGTTCTTCGATTTCCATCGCTCAGTGATGCAGACTGAGTCATCGCCACGTTTGACGAGTCACCGCCGAGCGAGGCATTAAGGCGTCTGCCCTGCTCTTCCATAGGTAAGAATTGAAGGGGGCACCGACCTGTTGCCCAGAATCCTAGGGTGGGGCTGTGGCCACCCTCAACTTTACTGGCTAGGCCACAATGGCCACAACCTAGCCCCAAATTTTTGGACAGTTATAACATTAAAAAGTGAGCTCGTCCTCCAAGCGACTTGGGAGGAGGGTATCAACAGGAGTAGTGGATGAAGCTAAAATAATAGCGGAGTCAAAGTGGAATTGGGCGGGTCATATATCTTGGGTGTCACAGGACGTAAAATCGTGTGAAGGCGCCAGACCAGATTGTTCGATGACATAAAAAAGTAACGGGTCCAGAATGAAATAGGAGAGTGATCAGTGAGAGGCCCATCCGGGAGGACTTTTTCAAATATTGGACTAAAGAAGAGGTTGAGTAATAAATAGCAAGTAAGTATGCTATTTTTTAAATGTGATTTGACGTTTTTTGGAATTTCCGGAAGCTCGTTCAAGATTTTTGGCGATTATTATTCATAATCTTGATTTTTATGCGTTCGTCGTTCGTGTGTTACTAGCGAAATCTGCACCCAGAGTTCCACGGAGTTTTTACAAGATGATTACGAACGCACACATGTTTTTGTAAAATGGTAATATCGTCTATGATTTTGTAAAATGTCAATAATCAAGACTGATTTATCTATGGTGGATAAATGCTGCTGAGGGTGGCTTGGGTGGTTCCACCTGGTTTTGGTGATTCTGGTTTTGTTATGGGTTTTTCAAATAATTCACATACTCCATCATGTGTGACCATCAATGGGAGGCTTTGGCCGAAGTGCATTTCAATTTGGGAACAAACAAGTCTAGCGAAAATTACATCTA
Organism: Molanna angustata; assembly: GCA_963576475.1. Taxonomy (NCBI): domain Eukaryota; kingdom Metazoa; phylum Arthropoda; class Insecta; order Trichoptera; family Molannidae; genus Molanna; species Molanna angustata. Next base: position 383,238 of record OY754972.1, read on the forward strand.
CTGCCTATGCAGTCGAGTGTTCTTAAGGTACATTTTCCTCATTAGTTTACATTTCTTGACGATTAAACGGTTAATGCATTTATTTATTGTTTGTTACATGCATTCAATAACTATTTGATCACCATTTCTTTATTTCATCGACAGGTAGTCATATTTCAATAATCCTTTGTGACCATTCATTAATGTTCACACATTCATTCACGATTTATAGTTTTTGTTAAACATTTTGTTAAGAGACCTTGTGTTGTACATTCGGGAACGATGTGTTTTATAGTTAATCGTAATATTTCAACATAAGTCTGTGAGTATGCACACACATGTGTCATAAAAATATTAAATAATTATTTTTTTAAATATGCCCCCTGAGTCAGATTGTAAACGCAAAGCGCTAGTTTTTTTTGTATGGGATTTGACGTTTGTTGTAGAAAGTTTTTCTACAACAATGGATAGCAAATAATGTCAAATATTGATGATAAGAAAATAGCGCTTTGCCAAAAGCGAACAGTGTTTACAATTTCAATCAGGCCCATGAAATCAACTTTTGTAATTTTCCAGTTACCATTTATAATAATATACAAAAGAGAAAGGCAATCGTGGTTTCAATGGATTCATGAATCCAGGCGACCAGAGTACCAGCCAGAACAGGCGAGCCACATGGGCTTGCGACCATGTATGTGGGATTAAGGTGACCCTTTATGACTCAAGTCACGCTCACCACTCACCCACCAATCTCCGACTGATACTCCACTCCCCTGCGCAACCAAATCCAATAGGATTCGGATAATGCTGTTTTTACCACCCTATCCAAAAGTTCTTTTATTTTACCTCTTGGGAGACCCAGGTTTTTAAAGTAGGAATATAAAGATTTTGCAGGCAGGCCTCTCACCCCCACCTCTACAGCAAAATATATATTTGTGCTAAAGCCATTTTGAACTGTTTTATCTACCAGTTTCTTGTACTTGCTTGTTTAGTTTGTATTGGTGGTCTTTTGTAATATTTGTGTCCCATGGAACAGTCAGCTCCACATAAATAACTCTTTTCAATGAAAGAGAGTATATTGTCAAGTCACGCAGCCTAATAAATGAGATGCAGATCTCCTTTGGAAGGGTATATCTCTCAGCAAGTTTTGCTGGCCTTGAAATAATAATTTAATTGTTAAATTGAATAAACAGTAAGTAATAAATGATCGAGAAGCTTGTTGTGATGGGCAGCGTGGAAGGGCGGAGATCTCGTGGTTGCTCACCGACCAGATGGAGCGATTTGGTTAAGTCCACAATGGGGTCTTCGGAGACTGGTGCTCTGTGTTCAGCCCAAAACAGATTGGCATGGAGGCGGGCCATACGTGTAGCGACGGACTACAGCCGCTATTCTCAGTCATGAGGAAAAAAAGAATACAGTGGTACCTCGACATACGAGTGCCCCAACATACGAGTTTTCCGAGATACGAGCCGGCGAGCGAGTGATTTTTTGCTTTGAGTTACGAGCGAAATTCGAGATACGAGTTCGGTTTAGCAGGTCCGCTGGTAGATACAAGAGTTATAGTCACAGCAGCATACGGAGGTTATGCAAGAAATTGGTTTCGAGGAGTCAGAGAGATAAAAGAGATCTTAGGAATGTGGGAGAGAGTTTCACAGTTCGTGGAAAAGAAACACCCAGAAAAAGTTGCAACAGGTCGTGCATCTGATCTTTTTAATGACACTTGCCTAACTCATTTCCGGAACATTCTGAGAGGGAGGAAGAAACAAACCTCCTTGGACATGTTTTTTTCTAAACGGCCTACAGGTCAAAGTGACAAAAATGTAGAGAAAAAGGCAAAGACCAGTGAGGATATCTAATTTATTTCTTTACATTCTCTTTTTTGTTTTAGTACAGTAAATATTTGTCATTTATAAATACGTTTTTATTATTCAAAACCACGTAACAAAAAACTGGGTTGACATTTTGGGGGTTGGAACGGATTAATGGTAGTTCAATTGTTTTGTATGGGGAAATTTGCTTCGAGATACGAGTAGTTCAAGATACGAGCAAGGTTGAGGAACGAATTAAACTCGTTTGTCGAGGTATCACTGTATATATAATAAATGATATAATTGTTGATAATTTCAGGAACGGTTACGATGTTTACGCTTCACTGTTGAATGACAAAGAGGATTTGAGTCCCAGCGACACGGAAGATGGTAAACAAGTCAGTCAACCTCCGGCTGTTCTGCCGTGGGAGAGCGCAGTACACGTTCACTTCTCCGATGAAACACAACTTAGAGAGGTAATTCAATCTATTTTCCTATAGAGAGCAGACTATTATCGGGGGACTAGTTTTATTTTTGCTATGTAAAATAGTTTCCATGTAAAAAGATATATTGCCAGACTATTTACAGATTTTTAAGTTCAAAATTTGATTTATCAGGTTTCGTTGATGTGTATTATTTGATATTTCTGAACTAGATTTAGCAGAGTGATGTTTACTGACAACACTTACTACAGTTGAGATTATTTTCCCCAAATGGCAATCTTATCAGATTCACTTTTAATTATAAAAATTGGGGATTGTTTTGTTCACCTACAAGTAATAATTTTCTTTATATTTAATTTATTGACAGACAATTCTTGGTGGAATTCCGTTTTAAATTATTAAAATGAAAACAATATATAATTATTTCACTTATTTATTTTTTGTTGACTCGACTAGTTTCGTGCAAAGTACATTTACGAGTAGTCAACTACACGTAAATGTGCTTTGAATGAAACTAGTCGTAGTCAACAAAATAAATAAGTGCAGTAATTATATATTGGTTTCATTTTAATAATAATAATTAAAATAATTATTTCCATTTGGTATAATTTATAATAAAATTAATATGGGATATGTGTTAAGTGTTAACATCAGGTATATCATCTTAGTTGCCATTTGAGAACGATAATTATCTATGCAATTTATGAATGATATATTTACAGAAAGACGAAGGTGTCAGCTGTTATTGCAGCGCTTCACATACGGACAACAATTATTCCACGGATGAACATGACGTAGCCAGCGCCTTCCGCGGCCTCCAACCCAGCGACAGCGGAGCCGACCTCTCATTCCTACCTCCCGTGGAGGAACCCATCACACAATACACACAGCCACCAGTGGAACCTGCCATACCTCCCTCTGCCTTACCCAATAATTGTACAGAAGATTATGGAGGACAGGATTCGTGGGAGAAGTTTTGGGCGGCACACGGAGAGAGGCTCATCTGGGCCTCGTGGATCGACAAATACAGCCAGTACATTGATCCTTCCTATCTGGAGCCGGTTTCCGAGGCCCCCGTCCGACCAGCCCCCGGAAGAACTCGCAGCCAATGGAACAAGGGGGAAGGAAGGACGCGCGCCCGACTTTCAGACGCTCACATGTCTGCCAAGAGTTTGGACAGATTGGAAAGAGAGAGGGAAAACCTCTCGGACCCGGGGAGGGCGGAGGATGGGGATGAGATCCTCCCCGAGGAAGGATGGTACCCCCTGTCGCCGGACGGGGCCCGCTCCCGAAGACGCCACAAGATCCGATCTTACTCTGAAAACGACGGCCTGTTGAGCCCACGTTGTGAATCCGCTTCTGGAAGCGCACCCCAAACTGTCGGCACGTCAGACTCCATGACAAATGTTACCAAAATAACGAGTTACGAGATAAACTCCAGCGATCTGCCGACAGACTCTTCGGACTCCAACCTGAGTATGCTCTCTTCGACCGGTTCCTCCGAAGAAGGTTTGATCTCTAGCACGACGAGCTCCTCTGAAAAGGAATGCTTACTACCTGACTCGGTAAGAAACGTGGAAGACGACTTATCGACGATGGATGCCGATCAATATTGGCAGGTGCTGTGGAAGAAGCACTTCAACGAGCAATACTCCTTCCACTATGAACGCTATTTGATCGCTCATCCCGAGTGGATAGACTTTCATCAGTACGCCGAAGGGAGGAACGGTTCCAACGTGTGCGAGGAGACACGGGAGGACCACTGGGACCACAGCGAGAGCAACTCTCAGGAATATCCCTCGGTCATCGAAGCCAACCGCATGGACACCACAACCTGCACAGAGTCTGACAGCGTCTCCAAGTCCAGTGCGAAGAAGAGGAATCGCAAGGGAACGGGCAGGTATATGGATTCCGTCGGATATCTTCTGCAGACGTTGAACATTGAATGTGAGACGGAGAGGTCGAAGCGTCGGGACAGTTCTGAGAGTGTAGAGGAATGGTGCGAGGGAAGTCAGCAGGACGGAAATGAACATAAGAAGAAGGGGGACGGTGGTGGGGATGTGGTTCAGCACAATTCTCAGGCAGTTGAGTCTGGTCAGTCTGCGCCAAGTATGACGACTGCTTCCTACAATTTAAGTTTAGATGGAAATGACGGAGATAAACCGCCTGAACAAAATAACAGGATAACTTTGAAAAGAAGGTGATCTTATTTATTTTTATTAGTCCATTTCAAATCTCTACTAGTCTGTAATTATTATGTTCCAACCATAGAATAATAATAATAGTATAGAATACTCTTTAGCCTGCAGTAAACGCGACTACTTCATGTTGACTAATTTGGTCAACATTTTGCTACGAGCATTCAGTAATCATTTGGCTGTCTGCGTGATACGTTCTCCAAATAGGTATTTTTTTAACTGCATGCAAAATTATTTACGCAGTCATTATTCTATGGTCCCAACTTATTCCAACACCTCAATGTATGGGAATGAGTATTCTATAGTTTTATTATTATTCTATGGTCCCAACTTATTCTAACACCTCAATGTATGGGAATGAGTATTCTATAGTTTTATTATTATTCTATGGTCCCAACTTATTCCAACACCTCAATGTATGGGAATGAGTATTCTATAGTTTTATTATTATTCTATGGTCCCAACTTATTCTAACACCTCAATGTATGGGAATGAGTATTCTATAGTTTTATTATTATTCTATGGTCCCAACTTATTCTAACACCTCAATGTATGGGAATGAGTATTCTATAGTTTTATTATTATTTTATGGTCCCAACTTATTCTAACACCTCAATGTATGGGAATGAGTATTCTATAGTTTTATTATTATTCTATGGTCCCAACTTATTCTAACACCTCAATGTATGGGAATGAGTATTCTATAGTTTTATTATTATTCTATGGTCCCAACTTATTCTAACACCTCAATGTATGGGAATGAGTATTCTATAGTTTTATTATTATTCTATGGTCCCAACTTATTCTAACACCTCAATGTATGGGAATGAGTATTCTATAGTTTTATTATTATTCTATGGTCCCAACTTATTCTAACACCTCAATGTATGGGAATGAGTATTCTATAGTTTTATTATTATTCTTTGGTCCCAACTTATTCTAACACCTCAATGTATGGGAATGAGTATTCTATAGTTTTATTATTATTCTATGGTCCCAACTTATTCTAACACCTCAATGTATGGGAATGAGTATTCTATAGTTTTATTATTATTCTATGGTCCCAACTTATTCTAACACCTCAATGTATGGGAATGAGTATTCTATAGTTTTATTATTATTCTTTGGTCCCAACTTATTCTAACACCTCAATGTATGGGAATGAGTATTCTATAGTTTTATTATTATTCTATGGTCCCAACTTATTCTAATACCTCAATGTATGGGAATGAGTATTCTATAGTTTTATTATTATTCTATGGTCCCAACTTATTCCAACACCTCAATGTATGGGAATGAGTATTCTATAGTTTTATTATTATTCTATGGTCCCAACTTATTCTAACACCTCAATGTATGGGAATGAGTATTCTATAGTTTTATTATTATTCTATGGTCCCAACTTATTCCAACACCTCAATGTATGGGAATGAGTATTCTATAGTTTTATTATTATTCTATGGTCCCAACTTATTCCAACACCTCAATGTATGGGAATGAGTATTCTATAGTTTTATTATTATTCTATGGTCCCAACTTATTCTAACACCTCAATGTATGGGAATGAGTATTCTATAGTTTTATTATTATTCTATGGTCCCAACTTATTCCAACACCTCAATGTATGGGAATGAGTATTCTATAGTTTTATTATTATTCTATGGTCCCAACTTATTCTAACACCTCAATGTATGGGAATGAGTATTCTATAGTTTTATTATTATTCTATGGTCCCAACTTATTCTAACACCTCAATGTATGGGAATGAGTATTCTATAGTTTTATTATTATTCTATGGTCCCAACTTATTCTAACACCTCAATGTATGGGAATGAGTATTCTATAGTTTTATTATTATTTTATGGTCCCAACTTATTCTAACACCTCAATGTATGGGAATGAGTATTCTATAGTTTTATTATTATTCTATGGTCCCAACTTATTCTAACACCTCAATGTATGGGAATGAGTATTCTATAGTTTTATTATTATTCTATGGTCCCAACTTATTCTAACACCTCAATGTATGGGAATGAGTATTCTATAGTTTTATTATTATTCTATGGTCCCAACTTATTCTAACACCTCAATGTATGGGAATGAGTATTCTATAGTTTTATTATTATTCTATGGTCCCAACTTATTCTAACACCTCAATGTATGGGAATGAGTATTCTATAGTTTTATTATTATTCTTTGGTCCCAACTTATTCTAACACCTCAATGTATGGGAATGAGTATTCTATAGTTTTATTATTATTCTATGGTCCCAACTTATTCTAACACCTCAATGTATGGGAATGAGTATTCTATAGTTTTATTATTATTCTATGGTCCCAACTTATTCTAACACCTCAATGTATGGGAATGAGTATTCTATAGTTTTATTATTATTCTTTGGTCCCAACTTATTCTAACACCTCAATGTATGGGAATGAGTATTCTATAGTTTTATTATTATTCTATGGTCCCAACTTATTCTAACACCTCAATGTATGGGAATGAGTATTCTATAGTTTTATTATTATTCTATGGTCCCAACTTATTCTAACACCTCAATGTATGGGAATGAGTATTCTATAGTTTTATTATTATTCTATGGTCCCAACTTATTCTAACACCTCAATGTATGGGAATGAGTATTCTATAGTTTTATTATTATTCTATGGTCCCAACTTATTCTAACACCTCAATGTATGGGAATGAGTATTCTATAGTTTTATTATTATTCTATGGTCCCAACTTATTCTAACACCTCAATGTATGGGAATGAGTATTCTATAGTTTTATTATTATTCTATGGTCCCAACTTATTCTAACACCTCAATGTATGGGAATGAGTATTCTATAGTTTTATTATTATTCTTTGGTCCCAACTTATTCTAACACCTCAATGTATGGGAATGAGTATTCTATAGTTTTATTATTATTCTATGGTCCCAACTTATTCTAACACCTCAATGTATGGGAATGAGTATTCTATAGTTTTATTATTATTCTATGGTCCCAACTTATTCTAACACCTCAATGTATGGGAATGAGTATTCTATAGTTTTATTATTATTCTATGGTCCCAACTTATTCTAACACCTCAATGTATGGGAATGAGTATTCTATAGTTTTATTATTATTCTATGGTCCCAACTTATTCTAACACCTCAATGTATGGGAATGAGTATTCTATAGTTTTATTATTATTCTCTGGTCCCAACTTATTCTAACACCTCAATGTATGGGAATGAGTATTCTATAGTTTTATTATTATTCTATGGTCCCAACTTATTCTAACACCTCAATGTATGGGAATGAGTATTCTATAGTTTTATTATTATTCTATGGTCCCAACTTATTCTAACACCTCAATGTATGGGAATGAGTATTCTATAGTTTTATTATTATTCTATGGTCCCAACTTATTCTAACACCTCAATGTATGGGAATGAGTATTCTATAGTTTTATTATTATTCTATGGTCCCAACTTATTCCAACACCTCAATGTATGGGAATGAGTATTCTATAGTTTTATTATTATTCTATGGTCCCAACTTATTCTAACACCTCAATGTATGGGAATGAGTATTCTATAGTTTTATTATTATTCTATGGTCCCAACTTATTCTAACACCTCAATGTATGGGAATGAGTATTCTATAGTTTTATTATTATTCTATGGTCCCAACTTATTCCAACACCTCAATGTATGGGAATGAGTATTCTATAGTTTTATTATTATTCTATGGTCCCAACTTATTCTAACACCTCAATGTATGGGAATGAGTATTCTATAGTTTTATTATTATTCTATGGTCCCAACTTATTCTAACACCTCAATGTATGGGAATGAGTATTCTATAGTTTTATTATTATTCTATGGTCCCAACTTATTCTAACACCTCAATGTATGGGAATGAGTATTCTATAGTTTTATTATTATTCTATGGTCCCAACTTATTCTAACACCTCAATGTATGGGAATGAGTATTCTATAGTTTTATTATTATTCTATGGTCCCAACTTATTCTAACACCTCAATGTATGGGAATGAGTATTCTATAGTTTTATTATTATTCTATGGTCCCAACTTATTCTAACACCTCAATGTATGGGAATGAGTATTCTATAGTTTTATTATTATTCTATGGTCCCAACTTATTCTAACACCTCAATGTATGGGAATGAGTATTCTATAGTTTTATTATTATTCTATGGTCCCAACTTATTCTAACACCTCAATGTATGGGAATGAGTATTCTATAGTTTTATTATTATTCTATGGTCCCAACTTATTCTAACACCTCAATGTATGGGAATGAGTATTCTATAGTTTTATTATTATTCTATGGTCCCAACTTATTCTAACACCTCAATGTATGGGAATGAGTATTCTATAGTTTTATTATTATTCTATGGTCCCAACTTATTCTAACACCTCAATGAATTACATTTGATTTTTTTTTTATTTATTACATTTTTAATTAATAACATTTAACATTTTTTATTTATTACATTTTACTTTTGGTTTTGGTTTTTGTCGCGGAGTCACGCCAAGCATCTGCTTTCCGTTGATCGATGTGCAACTTTCAACTTGTAAGGGTTGTAGTTTGTTTCTAAGCCATGTGTCACTGTGGGCAAAACTAATAATAATACTTAAGAAATATATTTGAAGCCACTGTTGTTGTAAAATTATTATGTTCTTTTTAAAAAAAATGTTTGTTTGTTTTTTGTTTTAAATAAAAAAATGAATATGTCCTTGTTAAACAAGTACATATACATCTTCCTACGTTCCCTAAAATAAGCAAATAAATGCTTGTGCTTAGGTGAACGAAATCGGTCGAGGCAGGATTCGAACTCGCGACAACTGGATTACTAGCCCAGCGCGCTAACCGCACTGCCACCGACCCATCTGTCTGAACAATAATGGACAGCAAAAAGGCTATTGCTCAGCTGTACAGTTGGTAAGCCGTTTGGTTTCTGTGCGGGCGTCCTGGGTTCGATTCCCAGCAGAGGAGAAATTTCTTTCTCACGCAAATATTGTTTCTCTGGGCTGGAAACACTGGTTAGTTGGAAGGAATTGCTATACCTATACGGCAACAAACTCGCCACTTGCGCAGGGTGCAAGGAAGTGTTCATTATTATTATTATTACATCACTCTCATACTAAAATTGTAGTTTTCATATTGTAAACAATGAGAAGAGATGCGCTAAGATAAAGATAGAGATATGTATTATTGCATGCGTGGGTACGAAATTACAACTTTGTCGGATTAATTAATGTTGTAAGTCTGTTGCAACTACCCAGTCATTATACGGCGTTTATTAGTAAGATTTGTAAGTAATTGCTACACGGGCTTTACACGGTGTGAAACTAAGACACTGGTCAGCGGGTGTGCAGTAGATTTTTATTATTAAGACTTATATCGTGTTTCAGTCACGAGAGTGACACGGAGGAGACGGGCCTGGACAAGGTGAAGGGGGCCTTCTCACTGATGGGTTACGAGTTTGGGACATGTAAGGGTGTGAGGGAGATGAGCGGGGAGGTTGTCTACCGCAAGAAGCACATTCGACAGCAGAACCGCCAGCTGAAGATGCCTCGTCCGGGACACAAGGTCGCCAGACACACGTACTTTGACGACGATGGGAATCCTATCACCGCTACTATCGACAAGGTACACATCTTTCCATCCTTATCTTTTTCTTATTTATCAATAGATATTAAATCGGCATTATAGGAAAACCGGGAAATCAAGGAACTTGCAGGGATTACGACCTGTTATCGGTTAGTTTACATCAGAGGTTCCCAACTTCTTTTTTCTCGTAGATCACTTACAAAATTTTACTGCTTTCAGTGGACCCCCTGCTGCTACGTTTCTACCATATTCCCAAAACTTGTCAAAAAATGTGAAGTTTAGATCTAACAATTGATAGCTGAGTTCCAACTGAAAATTGGTAAAAATAAAAAAAAATTAAGGAAGGTTTTTTTTTTAAAAAGGAAATTAATCTTAAATAAACGGGCTATCTGATCTATATGCCGGCATAACTGAGAAAATTTTTTTCAAGCCCTTGGACCAAAAATAAAAGCAAAAAATTTGCAATATTATTTTTTGGTGCCATATGTTCGGATTGCACGAGAAAACCGTAGCTTTTAAAAAAATTTGCGAAATAATCTGGAAATAATCATAAAGCTACAAAATGCTTTTTTTTAAGTCTCAATACGACCGAAAGTCTCAATACGACCGAAATACAGCCTGTCAAAAATCTCAATACAACCGAAATACAGCCTGTCGAAAATCACTGAAGAATTTGGATATTTTTTGTTCTTTAAATTTTTTCAAGTAGTGCGTACATTGATAGGCAAAGCCTAGTCAAGATTTTTATTCTTTACTATCGAAACCAGATAAAATTACGTGGACCCTCACTCACAAGTTTTGAACCCCCATTCTTATTTCACGCCAACGTAGACCCCCATCACTTTGGTTGGTAGGTTAGTTGGTTGGCGCTTGTGCATTTGTTCACCAATTATACTTTTTACTGAGTTCCCTTACCAATCCCTGAAAAACCAAGTGGTCTTTTATTGAAAGTGAATTCAAACCTCTATCTTCGTTACAATGTCTACTTTCAGCTCTGTCTTTGTTTATTTTCAATGTCTATTGCTAATGTCGAATAACACAAATGATTTCAGGTTAAGAAATTCTTGAAGGACGCTGAAGACGCGTTGGATGACAGCTCGGATGATTCCCACTGTCTTCCCGTGACCAAACAACTGGCCAAACCTCTAATCAACATTCAGAACCTACCATGCTCCGACAAGACCGACACTGGCGCCGAGGAGACTCACTCCCCCACAGGTGACAGCGGGCCCCACAGCAGCAGGCTCAAGTTGGGCAGCTCCACAGACGTGAAGATGAACCTGGAGATGTGTGACGTACACGAGGACGCGGCAACCGGTGAACTCACGGACGCCAACAGTCTGGACGGGAATGTCGCCAGGGCCAAACGGGAGAGGAAGAAGAAACGCAAGGGAGTTAAAAAGGTACTAATATTATAGTTTTTGTTTTATCTATTTTGAGAGCATTCACAATACCCCGTATTCAGTACCTATTGAAACTAAAATAAGACTGTACTTAAATTGCAGATTTTATATTTACGGTCTTATTTCAGCGTTATAAAATATCAACATGAACTAAATGGAATAGGAACGTACCTATTTTGGCCGAAACGTTCTTAAAAAGTTAGTGAATTAGACGTATTTTAAATAATTATGAAAATGATGAAAATTTCATAATTTTCATAATTATTGATAATACGCCTAATTCAGTAACTTTTAAAGAACGTTCCAGCCAGTATAGGTACGTTCCTATTCCATTTTGTCCAAGTTGATATTTTATAACGCTGAAATAAGACCGTAAATCGAAAATCTGCAAATATAAGTACGGTCTTATTTTAGTTTCAATACTTACTGAATAGGGGGTATTGTGGAATTATAATTACTAGTTAAAATTAATAATAATAATCACTAGTTCAGAGGTCAAAATTCAACTGTAAATAAAAATACATCATTTAAAAAACATCACGTTTTTATGAAGACGGTACAAAGTTATCACAAATCGCACCTATTTATCAAGACACAAATTTTAAAGTGTAATTGTTTAAGTAACATTTGTATTGTTTCACAGTAGATTATGTATTTTTATTTAATATGTTCTGTATTTAAATTTAAAATAACTGTGTTTGACAATACGTGTTTAACATTAGTGATATGAAAGTAAACAATATATGATTTGACGTGATATATTTGTTTCATTTAATCGAATAAACATTATGTATAAATTATATCTTTCTGCACTCCTCCATATGAACTTAAACTATGAGTCTTCGAAAAGGGGTTCGAAGTTTTACTTCACGTATTAATATATAAATAATTAACTATAATTATAATCAATATTATATAATATTGCCTTTTTTAGGTGAAACGAGACTGGTGTGTGGGGATTTACGCAAGTGTAGTGCCTCCGTTTATAATGAAATGCACACCCACACACCTGTCGCTGATTAGTCCACATTATGTCTAATTCAGTAACTAAAATAGGGACGTTCTTAACTTTTAGAATCAAAATAAGAAAAAACACTTCCTTGCACCCTGCGCAAGTTGCGAGTATTGCTAAATGGCAATTTCTTCCAACTAACCAGTGTTTCCAGCCCAGAGAAGCAATATTTGCGTGAGAAATGAATTTAAATAAATTTCTCCTCTGCTGGGAATCAAACCCAGGACGCCCGCACAGAAACCCAACGGCTTACAAACTGTGCCTTGGCGGTCGGCATAAATTAGAATTCATGTCATTTGAACTTAATTTCGTATTCTGTAACTAACGTTATTCCTAAAACTAAAATCTACAAAATTAGTGCACCATAGATAATACTATGAACCCAAATTGTCTATGGCGCAGACTACGCATGTATACGCAGACTGCGCACTGTTCGGTCATCTTTATTTGTGTCATGTTGCCTAACCTAAAATTTCAATTGATCTGCACTAATATTCTTTGAATATAACGCAACACTTATAAATTATCCATTTTTATTTCTCCGTACACAACTGATGTTTTCAACATAACTAAAATATCCCCAACTGCTGTGAAATAACTATTATGCTTCCAATTAGGTATGAACTAAAATTAGGAACGTTTTGACAGTTGATTAGACTAAATTGTGGTTATAGAATAGGGAATTGAACTAATTCATGACTTACTTGGAGTAAGAACATTCCTATTACAGCATACGCAAATAATATCAACTTGAACTAAATGGAATGGAATGAATGCCGGAACGTTCTTAAAAATTATAGAATTGGACGTATTGTGGAATATATTATGATGTATGCATAAAATTTTTCTCAATTGATGGCGTTACAAAAAAGGCTTTTCCGTTACTTCATAGATGGCAATAGTATAGTTCCTTATTTTCAGGTGAATTGTTTCACACTATTCAAATATATAGAACTTTCAAAAATTACATTGATAAGGGAACTCAATAAGAAGCCATAATTGGTGAATATTGTGCAAGCGCATAAAGTGATCACGTAAACCAGTCGATGACAGGTGGTAAGCCCTGTAGGTGCCTTGAGTTCCTGGTTCTTCTATAATATCCCAACTTTGTCTCTATTGAGATCCAATTTTTTTTTTTTTTTTAACATGTCTACGTAGGGGACGCCAGCTATTAGGAATTGGGTCCATTTTACTCTTCCGAAGAAGCGCACTACGTAGCGTTGGGAGGGGTTTGCAATCTAGAAAAGAGTTTATTAATTCGGATTTTAAAAAGACCCGGGTTGTACGAAGGTGGAAACACAGAATTCGGAAGATCATTCCACAGTCGGGCTGCTGTATTAATAAAGGAGTTCGAGAAGCGACTTGTTCGTATATGTTGAAGGTCCACTGTGAATGGATGCTGCGATTGAGTGAAGCGAGTGACTCTGTTGCGAGTGGGTGGAGGAGGGACCAAAGATGCAAGTTCTTCTGAACAATTCCCGTGGTAGTATCTATAGAATAAACTTAAAATACCGACTCTGTGTCTGTGTTCTAGTGATTGCAATCCATCAGTCAGTGATGGATCATCAATCAGACGTATAGCACGCCTTTGGACAGCGTCGAGGGTATTCAGTAGGTATTGGGGGGCGCCACTCCAGAGGTGACTGCCATATTCAATAATTGGGCGTATTTGCGCTTGGGCGTATTTGGGCAATATTAACGTATATGCAATTAAAAATAATATACTAAATTTTCTGTACTAACACTATATATGTATATAACTATAACGTAATATTGCAGGTTCCACCGGGTCTACCTGAGGAGCTCTCTGCCGACAGCGGTCTGTTAAAGTTCTGGTACAAGCGTTATTCCTTGTTCTCGCGCTTCGATCAGGGAATTCGCATGGACAGGGAGAGTTGGTTCAGTGTAACACCGGAGAAGGTGGCGGAACATTTGGCTGAGAGATGTCGCTGTGATCTTATTGTGGATGGATTCTGTGGAGCCGGGGGAAACGCTATACAGTTTGCCTTCACTTGCCAAAGAGGTATATATATATCTGACATCTCAAATCTCCTTATTTCTTTACTAGCTGTTTATATGCGACTTCATCATTATATAAATCACTTGACAAATAATTGGTCATTTTTACTCGACACTACACCAGGGGATATAGTGGGAGTTCAATAATTTCTTATTTATATTTTATTATGAAAACTTGATATTTCTTCACTGCTATTTTATGAAAGTTATATTAAATATACTTCAAAATCTAATGGGGTCTAAGTGAGTAGGTATTAGATATACAAATTTGCAAAATTTGAAAAGAATCAAATGAGTACTTTAGTCTATAATCGATAAAGTAAAATAAATACGCCGTACATAGCACATAGCACACACACACAGATACATTGTGATGAAACATTCTGAATACAGATACTAGTTGATAATCTGCATTAAAAAAATACCCTTAAAAATTGCAAAATCATAACTACCCTCAAATGTACATCTGATATTATGCAAACAGAATAACTTTTGAGATATACAATATGCAAAATTCTTTTATACGAGTGTATGTCACTAAACTCATAAACGACGACAGATTTTGTTGAAATTTTTTGTATTATCATCAGTTTCATGTTCCATTAAAGATCTAAAATTTGTATTTATTATCACAATGTGATTAACCCAATCAAGACGGGTAGGTACAAGTACTTGTATTACCTACGGACGGACAGTATTTCGCCTCGCACACAGATTTTTTTAATCTCGTTTTAATTGAATATAATAACGCAAAAAAAAATCTTACGGTGTAGATATATCATAAAAAGATCAAAGATAAACAAAAGATTACATATACTCAATGAAATTGAACAATTCATAAAATAAACATAAGATAAATGATATTCAAGGGAATCTCTAATGATTATAATAAAGAGGACTTTGCTGATGACATTATAAATCAGAATGAAGGTATCAAAACAACAATCCAAAGTCAAAATATTAAAACCCATTTTGAAATTAAGAAAGTAATAAAAAGTAAATTTAATGACAATGTAAGTTACATAGTTGAACTAAATAGCAATGTCAGAAAAGAAATCATCAAAGAAGGAAAAATCAATTTGGGTTACCAACGAATATATGTAGAAGATACAAATCCTGTCGTACAATGCTACTTCTGTCTCAAATTTGGACATACATCAAGCAGATGCCTACAAAAAGTCGCAAACAAAATGGCGTGTATGCACTGCGCCGGAAACCATTTTTATAAGGATTGTGAAAACAAGGACACCTCTCCAAAATGTAAAAACTGTGTCGCAACAAACGAAAAATTCAATTTAAAATCTCCAACCGACCATCTAGCAAATAATAAGAGCTGTCCATATTTACAAAGAATGACAAAAAAAGCTTTAGAAAAAATAGATTTCTGACTATATTACATAAAAATAACTCCATTTAAAAAAAAATGTATAATATACAAAAATATAAAAAAAAAATCGAATTCCACAAAAATTTACTCAATAATATTCTAAAAATTAAAATAACTAAATTTTTAAAAAATGATATAAAAAATACCTATCAATATTATAATATTTTTCATAAACATTCCCTCTCCTTAACGAATAAACTCTCTTTTTATATGTATATATTAATCAAAAATAAAATTTTTAATCAAGAAAAAAAATTCTTGATTAAAAATTTTATTTGTGACAGCTCAAATAACTGTAATGAAATACTTCAACTCATTTACAGTTTTGCATTTAAACATACGGAGTATAAGAAAAAATTTTGATGAGTTTCTAGTCAACTTAATCTTATTGAAAAAAAATCCAGATATAATCATCTTAACTGAAGCCCATTTAAACAACAACTCAAATATTCCCACTCTCCCCGATTATACTTACTTTCGGAGTTCAAACATTATCAACAAAAATAGTGGTATTGTTGTATATACTAGAACAATATATAAAGATATTTACTTTATTGAAAAAAATATGACCAATGCTAACTGTATTATTTTAAAACTTAATATTAACAATAAACTACCAATACAAATAATGGCTATTTACATTTTAACACATTCCGTTGAAATACCCATCTTCATAACAGAATTGAATAATATAATTTTAAATAATAAATGTATAAATAATATTGTTATCGGTGATATTAATATAAATATTTCTGAAAATAATGACACCATAGAAAAAAATAATTATATCAACATGATGACCGCTCTTAACTTTAAACCTTGTCTTCAAAAATATACGAGAGAATTTAAAAATCAAATACCATCATGCATTGACCATATATGGTGTAATTCTAATAATACTGATAATCTTCTTACAATTATATGGAGAAACAACATAACAGATCACCATACATGTATATTTAACTACAATTTAGTTTATCAAAATAAAATAAATCATAAAAATGATTCTACTATGCCTAAAATAATAACTAATAAACAAATTCTGTATGAAAAATTATGCCATGAAACCTGGGAATCCACACTATCTACGGAAGATGTGAATATAAGTGCTTTAAAATTCCATGATACTTTACAAAAGCACATAAAGGATTCTAGCTGTGTAATACCAAATAAAACCTACAAAAGTGATTTTCGTAAAATTAAACCTTGGATCACACATGGACTAGTGGTTTCTATAAGAGAAAAAGAAAAATTATTTAAACTTACAAAAAAATTTCCACTTAATGATATAATTATCTCTCAGTTTAAAATTTACAGAAACAAGCTCATGGCATTAATTAAAACTACAAAAGAAGAATTTTACAAAAAACGGGTTTCAAACTCTGGCAACGACAGTAAAAAGATTTGGAAAACAATAAATGAAATAATCGAAAATAAAATAAAACCAAATGATATCTCAAAATTACAAATTAACAATAATATAATACAAGTTTCTGAAAACCCTAAACAATGTGCCAATGTTTTCAATGATTTTTTTGCGAATGTCGGAAAAAATCTTGCAAATGAAATAACCAACAACATAGATAATATCACCTTGACCTCAGGAAATGAAGCAGAATCAATTGAAGATAAGTTAGAAAAATTTGCAATAGTATCTGAACAAGAAATTGTAAATATAATAAAAAACCTTAAAACTGAATCAGCACCTGGTTTCGATGGCATTACGGTTGAAAACTTAAAAACATTTACAAAATTTTTGAAGAAGCCGATTACACATATAACAAACAACAGTCTCAAAAAGGGAATATTTCCATCTATATACAAAAAAACGATTGTTACACCGATTCATAAATCAGGTGACTCCAAAGAAATTAGTAATTACCGACCTATATCTGTACTATCAAATATATCAAAAATTTTTGAAAAGTAACTAAAAAGCGAATTTTAAATTTTATTAGTAAACATAATATATTAAGTGACAAACAATTTGGATTTCGTGAAAAAATAAGCACACAGGATGCAATCATTGACCTCACAACAACAATATATGAAGCTTTAGACAAAGGAAAAAAATCGCTTGCGATATTCATAGATTTAAAAAAAGCTTTTGATAGCATAAGTCATAAAAAACTTCTTTATAAACTTGGTAAAATCGGAATTGCAGATACAGTAATAAAATGGATTGAAAGTTTTCTGTCCTCTAGAGATCAATACGTAAAAATAAATAATACTCTAAGCATACCGAATACAAGTGATTTTGGAATACCTCAAGGCACAATTTTGGGCCCTCTTTTGTTCATATGTAAATGATATATTTAATTTGACAATATCAGGAAAACTTGTTTCATATGCAGACGATACGGCAATTATTTTTCAGGCAAATTCATGGAATGAGCTTGAAGAAAATGCTAACACTGATATAAATTTATTAAAAGAATGGTTTGACAATAATATATTTACCCTGAATATTGAGAAAACTTACTATATACCTTTTACCATAAACAAGAAAATACCTCCCATTGCATTAAATATTAAAATCCACTCAAAAAATTGTTCTACAAAAGTATTGACATGTAAAAACAACGATTGTCTATGTATAACAAATAAAAATGAAATTAAATATTTAGGAGTAATAATTGACAGTAACCTTAAATGGAAAACTCAAATAAATAATACTATAAACAGGTTAAGAAAGCTTACATATTTATCAACCTTAGAAACATTCTCAATTTAAAATTACTTAAAAATGTGTATTACGCTTTCGCCCATTCAATAATGCAATATGGCATTGTTGCATGGGGGGGGGGCGTATAAAACATCCATTTTGCCTCTAGAAATTACGCAAAGGTTGATAATAAAAATTATAAATAAAAAATCATCTGACTACCCAACTTTGCAACTATTTCGTGATTTTCAAGTGCCATCTTTTAAAAATATCTATAAAAAAAATGTGCTATTTCAAATACATAAGGACATTGGAAGGTCGCACCATGCCTTTGTACGTGTGGCGAGTGATAGACATAATATAGTGGGTCAACTGTGTACCCCATTAACACATACATACACAACACAGCACTACTACACGTACAATGGGGTGGTGTGGTTCAACCAACTTGAAACAGATTTGAGACTGGCAATTGAACATAATGATTTTAAAAAAAAAATAAAGAATAAATCAAACTTATTATTTGACTGATATGTAAATTATATTAACTTCTTTTTGTATAGATACTAATTATGTATGTATAATATTTTGTGTATTCTGTATTAAATTGTCTCCTTTACACACGAGTGCTTGCACTCTAGTAAAGGGTAAATATGTTTTGTCTTACTGTGAATCTTTTCTATATAGTTTGTTTGTTTTATATTTTGTATATGTTATTGTAAACTTAATAAAATAAAAAAAAAAAAAAAAATGATGAATGTGAGATATGTGAGTGAAAGAGATAGCATGTCTGTGTGTGTATATAGTGTTTGAATGGGCGCGTGGCGCGGCATTCTGTGTTTCGCCGTATTGTAGAGTACCTCCGTATAATATTGTAGTATTGTCTATTTGATCGTGTTGTAAATAAAGTGTAAAAGAACATTACATCTTTTACTGTACAATAATAAGAGTTCCACCCCAGCAAATATTAAGTGTACAAGGACACTGTAATGAACAATGTTACTGTAGTTATCTCCATATAAAAAAGTACAATGGGGGCATCAATATGTCACGTGATCTTTCTGGCATTTGATGTCGATAAAGAATATGCGCCGATTGTGTATTCATTAGGATCGAATTCAAAGCAGAATGTTGAGCGCGAAACAACAAAATGAACTGGCGCAGTATCCCTCTTTCCTACGCGCATGCATATTAGGATCCTTACAAAGCGCGGGAGAGTGTAAATTTCGCCGGTGACGATCGATGAATTTCAGTGTTTAGATTTCTTGATTTTTTAAATAATTTAACAATTGTTTTGTTGATACACCGACAGATGTCTTGAAGTCAAATATATGGGAGTAATATTCATCCAATTTTCGTCTCAATCAAGTATCAATTTACTGAGATATGAAGGTTTACAATTGTGTATAGCCATGAGGGCATGTATAGATAACGTCTCAATCAAGTATGAATTTACTGATATGAAGGTTTACAATGGTGTATAGCCATGAGGGCATGTATAGATGACGCTCGGCGCTTAGGCACGCGGCCGTTGGGCATCTATACATGACGCTCGTCTTAAAAAGGTTAATAAAATGAAAGAATATGACTTACAGTATTGCTGGTTAATTCCATTTTACAAATTTAAGAACACACAAAAATTATAACTGTTCAAAATATATTTTATGATATAAATATCGCAGACGAGGCGAGTGAACGAGGATGGCGTGTGAATACTGCAAACTATCGCAACAAATCAGCAGCCATGGGAATTGAATTCCTATTTTGTGATATAAATATCGCAGACGGTGAATTCCATCTTGAAATTGTCTGGACGTGAACGAGGATGGCGTGTGAATGGCGTGTGAATGTGACTGCAAGCTATCGCAACAAATCAGCAGCCATGGGAATTGAATTCCTATTTTGTGATATAAATATCGCAGACGGTGAATTCCATCTTGACATTGTCTGGACGTGAACGAGGATGGCGTGTGAATACTGCAAGCTATCGCAACAAATCAGCAGCCATGGGAATTGAATTCCTATTTTGTGATATAAATATCGCAGACGGTGAATTCCATCTTGAAATTGTCTGGACGTGAACGAGGATGGCGTGTGAATACTGCAAGCTATCGCAACAAATCAGCAGCCATGGGAATTGAATTCCTATTTTGTGATATAAATATCGCAGACGGTGAATTCCATCTTGAAATTGTCTGGACGTGAACGAGGATGGCGTGTGAATACTGCAAGCTATCGCAACAAATCAGCAGCCATGGGAATTGAATTCCTATTTTGTGATATAAATATCGCAGACGGTGAATTCCATCTTGACATTGTCTGGACGTGAACGAGGATGGCGTGTGAATACTGCAAGCTATCGCAACAAATCAGCAGCCATGGGAATTGAATTCCTATTTTGTGATATAAATATCGCAGACGGTGAATTCCATCTTGACATTGTCTGGACGTGAACGAGGATGGCGTGTGAATACTGCAAGCTATCGCAACAAATCAGCAGCCATGGGAATTGAATTCCTATTTTGTGATATAAATATCGCAGACGGTGAATTCCATCTTGACATTGTCTGGACGTGAACGAGGATGGCGTGTGAATACTGCAAGCTATCGCAACAAATCAGCAGCCATGGGAATTGAATTCCTATTTTGTGATATAAATATCGCAGACGGTGAATTCCATCTTGACATTGTCTGGACGTGAACGAGGATGGCGTGTGAATGGCGTGTGAATGTGACTGCAAGCTATCGCAACAAATCAGCAGCCATGGGAATTGAATTCCTATTTTGTCCATCTTATGTCAAGTCAATTTGCCATGTAGCAGAGCTACATAGTCAATTAAAAAGATATAGTTTTGTATTGTATAGTTTAGCTGGTTCTTGAAATTAATATAATGAAGTTGTTGATTATTTATATTCCAGTGATTGCAATTGACATTGATCCTGTGAAGATAGAGTTGGCTCGTCACAATGCCGCGGTGTACGGTGTAGAGAATCGTATCGAATTCATTGTTGGAGACTTCTTGGCTTTGGCACCGTCCCTCAAGGCTGATGTCGTATTTCTCAGTCCGCCGTGGGGAGGAGTACACTATGCTAAGGTTTATATTTTATTTATATATTTGTTGGTTTTAGGAAATATATTCATAGGTATTTGTTGTAATAAAATTCAGCGCTAACGTTTGCTTGGACATGTTTGCCGGATGGATGATGACTGTAATCCTAAAAAGGTATTAGACACCTGTCCCGAAGGCAGAAGAAGTATTGGCAGACCTAGGTTGAGATGGCTGGACGACGTGCTGTGCGATATCAGATAAATGGACCTAATAAATTGGAGAAGACTGGCAGTCGATAGAGAGGAATGGGTAGCGGACTGTAGTGCCAGTGATGATGATGATGATTTGTTGTAGACACTTTAATTTAAGAGCATTATAAAACGAGTGAGTTTTGGCCAACGCTAAACTCCTCATTAACAAGTTACTCCATAAAGTATTCAAATTTTGTATGGAAAATTTTCAGCATTCTCATGAAATGAGTTTGTTCAATTATTTTTTTATTTAATATTTTATTATGAAAATTTGATAATTCTTTAATGCCATTGTATGAATGTAATGAGCCTTTTTGCCAATTTGAAAATAAAAATTTCAAATATTATGTTTCCTGAGCTTGGGGTCACTTTGAAGTATTTGATAGTTAAAAAAATTGAAGCACTATTCAGATATTGTTCAAAATCTAATGGGGTATAAGCGAGTATTAGATATACAAATTTGCAAAATTTGAAAAGAATCGAATGAGTACTTTAGTCTATAATTGATAAATTAAAATGAACACACCGTACATAGCACTCAGCACATAGCACTCAGCACACAGCACACACACACACACAGATACATTGTGATAAACTTTTAGAATACAATCTCAGCATGATATAATTATCGCCAAATATCTTGAACGAGCTTCCGGTTGCGCAGATCGCAAATTTGTGTATTTTTGCTTCGTTGGTTTGCGTGCAAATCGCCCCCCTTCTCTGTTAAAAAATCAAGTTATTTGGCGACACCTATAAACGTTGATAATCTGCAATAAAGAAAATAAAAATGAACATGTGTCGATGGAAAACTAATTATTTTTAAATGTACACGCTGAAACTCATAGTACACTCTCTCTCTCTCATGGATGTAGCTTATAGTTTGTGCTGTAATATAAGGACACAATATTTCATAGTATGTGATACACTATTTGTAAGTAAGTACCTACTCATAAAGAAATATAATTTATTGTGTTCAGGTTTCAAGTTACGACTTGGAGAGTATGCTGTTACCAGTTGCTGGCTCCCAACTGTTGGAGGTGGCTCGACAGATATCAGATAATGTTGCCTTGTTTTTGCCTAGAAACTGTGACACTAACCAGGTAGGTACCCTTTATTTATCTCACTAAAATAGAACTAAATAAATTGATTGTTTGTTTATATCATGTAACTCAAACAAGTCCAAATATGCCAGTAGTGTTTGGGTTGGCGTGATAGGACGCATGCACCGCCCCCTAACACTGCTCGAATGATTTTGAATTTTTACTGTGATTATATAAATTAGTTTTTGGTTAGTGGCGTCTCCTTGTGTAGTTTTGAAAAACTCACTAAGTACGAATATAATCGTTTTTTTATCATTTGTTATTCATATAAACACATTGAGTTGTAACATTTGTAAAACCGGGACAAAAAGTCAAACAGTCTGTCTCAAACAAAAAGTCCGATGACTGGAATATCCTAATGGATATGAGAACAGAGAGATATAACCTTCCAAAGGAGATCTGCATCTCGTCTCTTAGGCCTGACTTGACAATATACTCTCTTTCATTGAAAAGAGTTATTTATGTGGAGCTGACTGTTCCATGGGACACAAATATTACAAAAGACCATCAATACAAACTAAACAAGCAAGTACAAGTCTCCCTAGAGGTAAAATAAAAGAACTTTTGGATAGGTTGGTAAAAGCAGCATTATCCGCATCCGCATTTGATTTGGTTGCGCAGGGGAGTGGAGTATCAGTGGGAGATTGGTGGGTGAATGGTGAGCGTGACTTGAGTCATAAAGGGGCCCCTTAATCCCGCATACATGGTCGCAAGCCCATGTGGCTCACCCATTCTGGCTGGTACTCTGGTCGCCTGTGCTCGTGGGCCTGGATTCGTGAAACCACAATTGCCTTTCTCTTTTGTATCTTATGTTTAGAGATGTATATTTGTATTGTCAGAAATATTTTCATTGTTATTTTAGTTTATTATGTCACTGTGCAATGTGCACAGTGACATAATAAACATAAAAATATTATTTTGATAAAATATTATCTTAACTATCTATTTATTTATATAATAATTCAAAATACGATCACCATACTAATTGTTTTAATGGATTTACATTTTTAATTTATCGCATTTTTTTTTTAATTGCATATATCCAAACATTGGATTTTCGTCCCTGTCGGGAGTCGAATAATATTTTTTTTTGACAAACTCAATAGAGACGAATTTGTAATATTATAGAAGAACCAGGAATTCAAGGCGCCTACAGGGCTTACGACCTGTCATCAGTTGGTTTACGTGATCACTTTATCTGCTTGCACAATGTTCACAATTATGCCTTCTATAAATTTTAATAATGAATAACTAATCACCTGAAAATAAGACATTATTACTATTGCCATCTATGAAGTAACGAAGAAACCATTTTGTAACGCCATTTATTGAGAGTTTGAGGAGTAAACCAGTCGATGACTGGTCGTAAGCCCTGTAGGTGCCTTGAGTTCCTGGTTCTTCTATAATATCCCAACTTTGTCTATATTGAGATGTTGAAAAGTTTGTTTTTAATTTAGTTTAATTGTACATATACTAAGTGTATTTAAATGTGTGATAACAATTAATCGCCAATAAAGATAGTCTGTCAAATTCTATACAACTTGTGCGACTGCCATTTTGTTCTCCTACCTTTCGGCCTGTCTAAGAGGTCAACAAATGAATCCAGAGGCTTTGTTCATCCATTCATTCACACATCT
Organism: Molanna angustata; assembly: GCA_963576475.1. NCBI lineage: Eukaryota > Metazoa > Arthropoda > Insecta > Trichoptera > Molannidae > Molanna > Molanna angustata. Next base: position 407,818 of record OY754972.1, read on the forward strand.
GAATACGACAGACATCTTTCTTTAACTTACATTCTTTCCCAGTGTAGGTACCTATTTATAATAATTATTATTGTTTGTTTTTTCAGTTGGTGACAATGGCGGGACCGAGTCAAGCCGTCGAGATAGAACAAAACTTTTTAGATAAGAAATTGGTAGCACTGACTGCATATTACGGGGATCTAATCAAAGAATAAATACATTTATTATACAACACACATACATACATACATACACTAGTACATACATAGATTTATTATTATCATTTGTTAGCTTTTATAACGACTCGACGACATTCATTATTAATTATATTAAATAACTTTGGTTTGAAAACCATTACTTATATGAACAGGTTTAATTACCAAATATTTATCAATATGGGTCATTCTACAATGTGTTAGGGTGATATTTCTTTATCATATATTAGAATAATATTACGCTACAAAGCATTCAGATTATTGAAATATTATGTTAAATAGAGTTCACCATAGACAAAAAGAGTCATATTTTTGACAAAAACTTAAACCACTTCCAAAAAAAAATTTGACAAGCAAATATATCTAAATATTTTCACATTATAAAGAATTTTATTCATTTGTGCCTTTTAATCACCAGGTGAAATGGTCATTCTGTTTTGAAACCGTAAATAATTGTATAAAGCAAACGCATTCAGTATAAAAAATATATATTTAACAATTTTTACTTATGTACTGCTCCAATATTTCCATTATAATAATAATTAAACACAAAAAACATATTCGTCAATATGTTGTTATCGTTATATTATTATGGAAATTGTTTTGATAAATAATATTAATAATGAAAACATAAACAATTCAATTGTCACTTAATTCATAGAAAATTGCAGACGGGGGATTTTTTTTTTTGGCTACAAGTTACATTGTATTTTAGCCAGTTTCATATGTACATTAGACTGGGCCGTATATATTTTTTTTTCGAATCCACATATGAAAGGGGTCTTAAAAGTTGCTCATTTGGATACTGTTATTCTAAAATATAATAAAAAAATACTGTATACTAGTTTTGGTCCTCTACCAGAGTTCAAAGTTTTCAAATTAGGATAGTTTTTTTGATTTTTTCCTCAAGTTTGATAAAATTAATTATTTATGGCCATTTCATATGTAGAATGCAACAGTTATAATAATAAATATATCCTTTCAAGTGCTTTAGTACGTGTTGTTCTAGGGTCACGAAGCAATTGTTGATTTTAAAGTGAGAAAACGTTGGTCAATTTCGGGAGACCTGTCAGCCGCGCTGTAATAGTAGATGTATGTTTTTAATAATAAAATTCTCTAACCGCAGTAAAACTAATATTATTTAGTTTGGAAAATATGGGAAATATCAAGCTTCCATATTTTCCAAAAGACATCCTACAAGCCCTATTAGTAGAGGGCAAAATTTTGCACAATTTTTGAGACCTCTTTCGCTAAGATGTGTTAAAAAATAAAATTCTCCATACATGGACGGCCCAGCCTAATGTACATATTGTTGTATATCAAAAATAAGTCTTATGTCGAAACTGTGAAAACTCCAATTGGTTCCTATAAAATATATTGTGTGTAAATATTATCAGACAATATTTTATTTTATGCCAAATATTCAAGTTTATTTATTAAAAGCAAATAAAACTTATGTACATAATCATACAATAATTGGAAAGTTTTTTTTTTTTTCAATTTTCTCCTAATTTTGTTATCGTCACAAGACTCATTTTTAATATACAACTACGATATGCTCCTAATTTTGTGGACTGACCCGTATGTGTATTAGATAAATAGCTACAATTGTATATTGCCAGTCTTATTCATAATAATATTTTCAAATGTTTGAATGTTAACTTTGTGGTTCATATTTAACAAATTAAATTTAAAGATATAACTTTGTATTAACCACGTTTTTTGGTTGAAACGATGCGACCGGTTTCGGAACTAACTGTTCCCTCATCAGGCTAACTTTCAACTGAAACCTTTTACTTCTAATCCTTCAGCCAATCGGACCCACCCTGCACAAGACCCAACCCTAAGTACCCCCACCCTACCTCTACCTCCGCCCCCATAGATTTCTTGTAAGCACGTCGTCACATTCTGTTTCAGTTGAAAGTTAGCCTGATGAGGGAACAGTTAGTTCCGAAACCGGTCGCATCGTTTCAACCAAAAAACGTGGTTAATACAAAGTTATATCTTTAAATTTAATAATAATATTTCCTTATTTAAAGTTGTTATGACATGTCACAAACTTATAATCGAAGGGAATAATACTCTATGTTAAATATCTATTCAAAATATAAATACCCATCTATGATTTTTATTATTAGGAGTTTTTTTACCAAAATCTAAGCTTTGTGAGAATCTGTCAGCCATTCTTTTTGGACTTCTCCATTATTTTCATTCTTCAAAGTTGCAATCTTTCTTTTGTACAATACCATTATATGCTCATCACAATGAGTTATGATATTGGCAATGTCTGAATTGTGAATTATTAAAAGCAATTTTTGTATTGGAGATTAATTATTATAAGTAAGACTGTACATAATATTAATATAAAATTGTATGTAACTATTTTAACCATAGACTATTTACTATATTATTAGGCCGACTTACAGGTATAGTCCGTTTCACTTAATAATTCCTTTTTTATTTTTGAATTGGTAAGATTTCTCAGTGTTGTCAGACGAAAGAAACTAATCTTGGCCAGGTGTGACAACATATTTATATCACGCTGAGTTGGATAAATTAATTCTGCAGTATTCGTCACAAAGTAAGAATAATAAAAGATGTTTTTTGACATACCCCCAAAAACAATAAAATGAGTTTAAAATTTGTCAACTTTAAAAACAGCAAAGGAGTTATTACGTGGAATGCACTATAAACGGACATTTAACATTTTCATACGATAGACTCTCAAGTTGGTAGCAACTATTATAACAAATGAATGAATCCATAAATATTATCATGTTGGCTGTTGTGGCAAGTCAGTTGACTTGTGTGCCAACCTCATGGTTCTGTGCTCCCGGCAGATGACTAATTGATTAAATATTATTTCTCCGAGTTTGAAAAAAAATGTTATATGGCAATAAAATCGCTCTTGCGATGTTTAAAGGAATGCAACGGATTTATTGAATGTATGCAATTTGTAACAGTCAACAATTATACTCAATATAACATTTATAAATTGTCAATATACTGATGTATCATAGATCGAGTCCAATGGTTTTAAAACTTAAAAATTTAACAAATTATGGTTGAATTTTGACCATGAACGATCACTAGTTCATTTGAATAAACAACAATAGATATTTAAATGATGTTACTATATTTGAAGGGAAAAAAGAAAGGAAAGAACGCTAGAGTCGGGGAGTATTTTGTATAAGAAGTGCAACTTTGAACTTTTATTTGAATACTGTCTAGTATGTCAGACAGTTGATTTTATAACTAAACTGCGTGAATTGTCAAAGAGCAATGTGTAGACAGATGGTAGTGCAGTGTATTGGTATTGTGAACATTCTTTGCATTACAACTGTAAGATTAAAGCGCACTTTAGACAGACTGGGTTATTAACGGGTTTTTCAACATAGAATGTGTTATGAATCATTTTTCATATACCAGAAATTTGTTTAATTATTCGTCGTCGACGAGTCAACATGGCTGCCATTTGAGTCGTGTTGAATTTGACGTGTGACGTTGGCAGTATCTTTTGATTATGTGGTATCTCTCGACCAGAGAGCCAAAAAACCAACAAATTGTGTCCACTTCAAGCCAAAGATAAGAGAAATTTTGGGTTGTCAAACGAAGAAAACGAAACATAAAACACTGTTGAACGAAACGTGGAGCAAGCGAAAAATAAGATGTTGCAATTTTTCACATACATAAATTACATATTTATTTTCTTCTTTATTACATTAATAGGGGGTCGCAAATGATATTTGATTAAAGTGTAAAGCGATGTTTGGAGTAACCTGTATTTTGAATGCTGTTTAAAGTGTTGAAAACCGGATCGTGTTGATAACTTCGTCCATCTAAAGTGCCCTTTAGGCCATTGAAGAATTTCTCTTTGAATTTTTATCGCCAGTCTTATTTTCGTAGTCCTGTGGAGTCCCAAGATGGAAAGTAACATTTCGCATAGATAGCACTGTTCATCATCGGGATGAGGTTTCCCCGTACTTCAAATAAATATAACAATGATTGATAAAGATAAATTTAATAAAATTATTGTTTCTAGTTGAAATAATGATCTTGATAAATTTCAATCTTAAGGATGAAATACTTACTTATTTACTTTCCGTGTCCGAGCTAAATTCTGCCACTCCAGTAAGCTGCGACTTTCATCGCTTTGTCATTGGCCATAATCAGGTCCCTAGGTGTACAGCCTCCCCTCATCAGTAGGTGGCTGTCATCCTGGGTTTCACCACAATCACAATTAACATCCGTCATCTGCAGGCAGGTACCCCCACCTCTTGAGGTTCTTCTTGCACCGAGTGACACCAGCTCTCAGCCTATTGAGGGTAGTCCACATAGAGTATGGGAGCTGTTCGCCCAATCGTGTACCCTCTTGTAAGTTAGTCTGTGACGTCGCTCCAAAATCCAGTTTTCCATAGTTCTTCTCTCCGTTGCTGTGAGGTCTCAACAGGAGAGGTAGTTTTAATATAACTATTTCTAGACTTGGGATGAAATAAACTTGAAAAGTTATATCGACAATTTGAGGTTACCAAATAAAGTATTATGAAAATAAAAACTATAATGTGAATACGATTGTATTTAGTTGTAATAAAAGATTGTCTTTATTTGGTGGAATGATCCTAGAATTTAAAGCTAGTATCTTTTTATTTAAACTCAATTTTTGTGATTTGTCAGCTTAATACCTTACTCCTGAGACTTGTTTGTCCCGGGATCGATTCCTGGATTTGCGAGACTACACCAACATTATATAGACGGGTGAACATTGTACCTGTATGTTCCATGAATGATATAATATTTAAACTAACCTAAATTTTTATATTCTCATTGAGTTAAGAAGGTTCCACAAATGAAAACTGAATGGTATTTCAAGACCACATATCGATGATTGAATTTATTTTTAATTAAAATTAATAAAAACCTTTTTTAAATTTTATACTAATTGTTCTCAATTGGGGCGTTTTGTTTTAATTTCACGATAGACCAGTTTGAAAAAATGAGATCGTTAAGAAGAATTTGTAATAGAACGATGTATGATAGAGTTAGAAATGAGGTCACTAGGAAAGAATGTAAGATGAAGAAAGATGTAGTAACTAGAATGAAAGTTAACACACTTAGATGGTTTGGTCACGTGGAAAGAATGAATGAAGAACGCTTGACGAAAAAAATATATAAGGCTGACAGGAATGGAAAAAGAGGTCGGGGGCGCCCAAGAAAAGGATGGCACGACCATGTGAACGATATTCTGAAAGAAGGAAATGTTAGAAGTCTGAACAATAGAAGAACATGCATGAGACGTAGCATGAATGTTGACGAGGCGGTGAATGTATGTCAAGATAGAATAGTGTGGCGTTCTGTTCTCTCTGCCTACCCCGCGAGGGACATGGCGTGATGGTATGTATGTATGTAGACCAGTTTGAACTTGATTTACGATTTAAGTTTTTTTCATAATTTAAGTATTATAAAGCTGTTTACTTTTTTGATCGACAATACTCGATGGAATTCCATTATATGCAATATATTAAAATAAAAACTGATTTATAATTTTCTTCCACTTGGTTTAATTGACTGGCTAGTTTCGCTCTAGACAAGCATCCTCGGACTACTCTGAAGATACTCGTCTAGAGAAAATTATACATCAGTTTTTTTATTTTAATATATTATAAAGCTGTCAATGAATGCAGCTAGTGTGTTACATTATCATACAAAATATTTTTTTCTGCATTTTCTTTTCAATATAAGCGTGTTCCTAATTGGATTTGTCAAATGTTTTTTGTATCCAACAATTCTAAATTCTGTGTTAATAGTTTTTTATGGATAGTTTAAGAAAATGGCATATTGATGCAACACCAAAAATTTCCTTCGCCTCTTGGCAGTTTTAACCTTCAAAATACTATAAAAGTGTTGCCTTCTATCAATTTTTTTTTAAATACTGTGGTTTTATTTAATTTTATTTTTTTTATACAATAAACTTTGTACGGAATAAAGTACCACTGCTAAAATTCAAATCCAAATGTTTTATGTATCTAATCATTGAGGTACTTAGTATTATCAATTGTGCGTATTGTATCAAAAATGAGGGATTACAATAATACGCAAAATACTTACCAATATGTACGTTGGGCTCTCCATTATCCAGGGTAGCATTTACTAGATTAAGAATTATTTGTGTCAATTAAATATTATACTTTCGTGTTTTTTTTTTTGGTCAAAAAGATCTGAAATACATAGATTAAAACTGCAAATTCAAACAATAATAATATCAAAATTCTTTTCTCATTTTTTTTTACTATATCAAGATAATTTTACTCATAATAGTATTTTAAAGATACAAAACACTTTGTATGAATATGACACATTCTTTTACAATATTTTTGAAATATTACCAACCATTTTATGTAATAATTAATACTCACTTGTGCAATTTTAAATTTGTTTATTTAAAAGTTTGTATTGTTCGTGAAGTTAATACATAGATAATGGTTTCTGTTTTATTTTGGTGACTGAATGTAAATAAAAATACGAGTAATAATTTTTTTTTTTTATTGATTACTTAGTCTTAAATATTAAAGTTTATCCTAAATGAGAGAATCTCCCGAACTCATCAATCCTTCATTTCTCCTTCTTCGTCTTCGTCCTCTGCCCCTCGAATGTACAAAACGTTGTTACACCGGATCAGGACTTCGCCCAAATTACCTGAAATCAAACAATGTTATAAGCATTCACTAAAAATAGATTACGGTAACATTAAATTATGAATCTATTTACAGTTGAGCCTCGATGATCTGAACACTCAAAATTTACATCTTGCCCCTGAGTCAAATTGAAAAAGCTGTTCATTATCGCCAAGCGCTATTTTTTTTGTATAGGATTTGAGGTTTGTTGCAGACAGTTTTTCTACAAAAAAGAACAAATGTCAAATACCATAAAAAAATTGCACTTTCAAGCAGGGGGGCAAGTCAGTTCCAACCGGCGAAATCAAAACCCTAGTGATTACCCATATCATGGATATAATTATTATATGGAGTTCTATATTATCTTTAGATGTCGTGAAAAACTTTATAGTCTGCAACTTCAGGTACAAACGACTGTGTTCTGTGCAATTGCACAGAATTTCTGATTGCAAGACTTGCAATCCCCATTATGTAATGGTGTCTTTCAATAGATGAAATAGTGACCAGTAAATAAACCAGTTACTATTTTCAATTGTACATACATATATACCTTCATGCCATGTCCCTCACGGGGTAGGCAGAGAGAACCGAACGCCACATTTTTCTATCTTGACACACATTCATCGCCTCATCAACATTCATACATCGTCTTATACACCTTCGTCTGTTGTTCACGCTTCTTACTTTCCATCTTTCAGAATATCGTTTACATGGTCGTGCCATCCTTTTCTTGGGCGCCCCCGACCTCTTATTCCATTCCTGTCAGCTTTGTATATTTTCTTCGTCAGGCGTTCTTCATTCATTCTCTCCAAGTGGCCAAACCATCTCAATGTGTTAACTTTTATTCTGTTAATTACATTCATCTTACATTCTTTCCTTGTATCTTCATTTCGAACTCTGTCATACATCGTTCTGTTACAAATTCTTCTGAGCGATTTCATTCTTCACTATTTTCAATTGTTCTTTGCTTAAATTAAGCAGCTTCCGGTCCCTTTTATGGAGGGCTCTTCAATGAATTCTTTCTCCTGTCATAACCCACTAATATAATCACTATTTTGTTTTTTAGGCGTTGCGCTCATCGTTCATAGGCCAGGCCAAGAACTAACTGCCATACTCTATAGTGTTATATTTATTTATATATACATCTTTCTGTACATAATATAAACAAATATGATTGTACATTGGCGGGCTTATTGCCATTAGACAATTTCTTCCAACCAACCAGATTACAAAGTATTACAACATTGTGTATGTACAACAACAAAAGAAAAGAAAGAAAATATATATAACACTCAGATACTATTAAAACAAAAAAAAAAAAATAATAACGGTGCCACTATTTTTACGACCGGAATTGGCGGGAAAAGCGTTTTCCCGCCAAAAAGTGTCTATTTACACGACAAATTTTCTGACGTCGTCTTATGTTTTTAGGTCATTTATAACCATAGAAAGCGCAGATAAATCAAAATACAAAAATATTTACCTTTGTCATTTTTTCAATGGTCATAAAAATGCATCATGGAAACCAACTTGAAGCAAAAATAAATAATATTGGCATCTTATTACATTCACTTAATTTTATAATCATCTTTTCATCGAGATCTACAATTATAAAAAAGTATAAACAAAGGTAAATATTTTTATAGCGCTTGATTTATCTGCGTTTTCTGTGGTTATTTCTTGGTTTTCGTCTATGGCTGAGTCGTGTAAATAGTCGTAGCCTAATAATAATCCATAGCAAGAAAAAAGGATAGGGTAAGGACAAGGAGAGGAAATTTGGATCAGGTGTTCAGGGATAAATATTCCTTCTTTAGTTTTTCTTGAAATTACAAAGTTAGTTAGACAATGCAATATCCGGACTAAGGTTATTCCATAATCTTGCTTCTTCTTCTTATCGTGTCGGTCAGACTACAGCCCCCTTCGTTCCCAAAATGCCACAACTCCAACTACTTTGTCCTCGAGGCGGGCTCGCTCCGCAAAATCTCTCCAGTCACACTGTTCGGGAATCAATGGACATGCGAGGAGATGCTCGGTGTTCTGCTCCTGCCCACACTCACACATCGAGTCCTCAATAATTCCCCATCTCTGTAGGTTCTTCTTTGTGCGGCCTACCCCAGTCCTAATCCTGTTTAACGTTTTCCATATTGGCCATGGGAGGTCATGGCCTGGTGGTAGGGTTTCCATTGGAGTGTTGAATATAGTCCCTTGCGATTCCCTTGCTGAGTCCCTCCATAGACGTTTTCTCGCATTCTCGGGTGTGTCTGTCAAGGGGTTGGTTGCATTTAGGAAGCTCCTCCTGGACTTGAGGCGACTAATTGGTGGTTGGTGTCCATATAGCATATGTCTCTGGTCAGTGATTTGCTTATTTCTCTCCGCCTGTGCTATCACCTCCCGCCGAATATTTGGTGGGGCAATTCCGCTGAGAGCATATATTTTGTTTGAGGGTGTTGGTTTAAGGCATCCTGTTATGAGTCTATTTGCCTCATTTAGGGAAGTGTCCACTTTTTTTGCGTGCGTTGATTGCCACCAAACAGGGCAAGCATACTCGCCAGCGGAGTACGACAGTGCTATCGTGGATGTTCTGAGCACGTCGGGACTTGCTCCCCATTTTGAAGCAACCAGGTTCCGTATAATGTTGTTCCTAGCAGCCACCTTTTTCTGTGTATCTGTGCAATGGGTTCTAAAGGAGAGGGTTCGATCCAGTTTAACCCCCAGATATTTTGGTTCTGCGCAGTTCTCCAATTCAACGCCCTGCCAATCAATTTTAAGCTTTCTTTTAGCTTCTTTGTTTCTTAAATGGAAGGAGCACAATTGAGTTTTTGCTGGATTGGGTTTTAGGTGGTTATCTTTATAGTATTTTGTCATTCTAACCAACATTCTTGATATCTTTCCTTCCACATCCTCAAATGCGTCGCCTTGTGCTGTTATCGCCTGATCGTCGGCATATATAAAATGTTGGGTTTCTGGTCCTATAGGTTGGTCGTTCGTATATATGTTGAAAAGAGTCGGCGCCAGCACGCTTCCCTGTGGTAATCCGTTCCTCTGTATTCTCCACCGGCTGTTATTGCCCTGTAGTGACACATAGAATCTGCGGTTTTTCAAGACTGATTCACAGATTTTAACTAGCTTGAAATCTTTTGTTAAGCTATAGATCTTTGATAGCAAAATTCTATGGTTCACTGTGTCATACGCGGCGCTCAAGTCTATGAATACAGTTCCAGTTATCTTCTTCTCTTTGAACCCATTCTCTATATGTTGGGAAAGGTTTAAAATTTGGCTAGTGCATGATTTACCAGAACGGAATCCCGCTTGTTCTTTTATTAATTTATTCTCTATGATTGGGCCGATTCTATTCAGTATAATACGTTCATAAACTTTATAAAGGTGACAGAGCAACGATACTGGGCGAAAGTTTTTTGGGTCGGTTGGCTCTTTTCCGGGCTTTAGTAGAGCTATCACTTGGGCCTTCGACCACAAGCTGGGTATTTGTCCAGAATTTACACACTCATTCACAAATTTTGTAAGCCATTCTATAGTCTTTGGGCCGAACTGTTTGATTTGCTCTGTCATTATTCCATCAATACCAGCAGCCTTCTTGCATTTCATTTTGTGTACCGCTGCGCGTACCTCTTGGTCACTGATTGGGGTTGCGAAATTGTGGTTCTCTTCACATTCCTCTCTTGTTATCCTAGTACTGGTCTTTCTCTCACCCTTCTCTGTCTTTCCGTTGATTAAGAGTTGATGGGCGACTTGGTTAGCTGTGATGTTTATGTGGTGTTTTGGTTGGTTATTTTCATTATTTAGTTTCTTAAGTAGTTTCCAGGCTTTATTACTATTCTTAGACATGTCCAATTCACTCAGGGTATTTATCCATTCTTTTCTTCTTTCCTCAGATATTGCACTCATAATTCTTTCTCCGGTGCTTATCGTGTCTTCGTTGAAAGGATCCAGGTCAAACTTCTCCGCATAGATTTCAAGATCTCTGGTCATGATCTGAGGCAATCCAGCAACATAGTTCGTTCTACATCCTCTGGGTATATATTGTCTAGACACTTCCTTCAAGGTGTTTACAAATTGATCATAGCATTTAGGATGTGGGGGTATGTTGTCGATTGTTCTCTCCAGAGCAGCCGTGAATTCATGCCAATTCGCTTTTTTAAAGTTAAATCTCCGGCGAAAAGGGACATTTCTTGGTCTAATTGCGGCGTATATCTGGCACGCAAGGGGTCGGTGCTGAGTTTTAGGTATTGGAGCCAATATACATTTTTTGCACTGGCTTGCTATGTTGTTGCTGACAAATAAATTATCGGGGTTATATCCTCGGCGCCATCTTCCACTGTTAAATGAATACGGAAGCTTAGAGTCGTGTATTAGTGCCATTTGTCTATTTTCAGCCCATTGTTCAACCGCTTCTCCATCACTGTTCGTCTCCTGGTATCCCCAGTTAACGCTATGGCTGTTAAAATCCCCGATTACTATTCTAGTTGTGTGGTTTCCAAAATTTGATGTCTCATTGAACTTAAAATCTATGTTTGGCGGTTTGTATATTGAGCTCATGGTACATATACCGATGTCAATTGTTAAAATCTCTATGTCTAAATATTTCGTCTTGCTGCTTGAGATAATCCTTACGTCCGGTCGCACAAACATAGCACTTCCATATCTTCTGTGAGGTCTTTCAATTGCTAGACGCATTCCCTCAATTTCGGGTCGTTTATGTTCAATACCTCGATGTGTCTCCTGGACGCAAAGTATATCGCAGGCTGTTGTCAAACATATATCTGATAGGATGGACTCTTTTTCTGGTGTCAGTCCTTCGATGTTTATAGACACCATTGTCATCTGTGGCTCTGAAAAGTGCCGTTTTTTCTGACCGTGTTTGGTAGGATTGGTTTGCGAGTTTTGTTTCATTGTTTCGTTAGCTTATTTGGCTTTTGATCATATTCTTAGTTTTATAATTCTCGCTATCCATAATCTTGCTGATTGTACTTCAAACGAAGAGCCGAGAAATTCTGTATTATGGATAGGGATGGATAGTGTGTGTTGTATGTTCAGCAGATGGTAGTGGAAGTCTATAATTGGATAAATGAGTGAATTTGCTTTTGAGGTACTGTGGCAGGTTTGTGTTAGAGAGAATATTGTACAACAGTGATAAAATGTGTATATTGCGCCGCTGGCGTTTTATTTCATTTTACTACAAAAAACTGTGCATAATATTAATAAATATGATTTTTATACAACTTCAGGTACATCCGAGTGTGTGTTGTATCATCTGAATATAGTCCTGGACAGTCAATACATTTTGTATGATGTTGTATAAAGTCTTTGTGTCAATTAGGGAGCATCTCTGTTCTAACGTAAAGATATTGTGATACAAGCTCTATAAAATATAATTATTGAAAGTTACCTGTACAGTTCCCGTCAACGTGTTCTTCTGTGTTGGCCAACTGAAGATTCATGTATCCATCCACCGAGACCAAGTATCCTTTGTACTCGTGACCCCACTTCAGTTTTACCAACACGGCCTTCCCAGTTAAACTGTTCAGGAAGGGTTTTGGGTTGATGGGCATAGCAGCAGACATCTTTGCTGATTTTTATTCTGAAAATTAACATGTAAAAACTATTGATGAAAATAAAACGGGAAACATAACAGTGAAACTTAAAAGAAAAACACAACCTCAGAGCATTGTAGCTTTTATGCATATTGACGCAAGAAAAGTAAAATAATAAAAAAGCGTGTATAAGACGATGCAAGGACGTGAATGAAGCGAGACATATGTCAAGGCAGAGAAGTCTGGCGTTCGTACCCCAAATAGAGAAATGCCGTGATTGTATGGTAGTAAAATATTATATAGAAAATAATGAGAACAGCATTATGTTAAATACTCATCAACAACGCAATAAAACCATTGATAAAGTTACAAAATTGATCAATAAACAAATATTTCATATCAGTAAACTAAAAACACGCTTTATTCAGTATATAACAATAAAAACAGCGTTTTTAGGTTATTTGTAAATTTTATGCCGGTTGACCTTCATGTCTTTACAATTTGCAATTTTATTTAAAATAATTAGCAATAAATAGCGAATAATAAGTATGAAAGTCTGAAAAATATTTTACCTTTAACGAATGAAGCGAAAAAAATATCACCAAGCAAAATCAGCAAAAAGGCGCACAAATTGCACTTGTCAAAACAAATTCCATAGAAAACCTTCTACTATTTCTTTAAAAGCTTGGTTTTTCTCCATAGATTTACATATGGTTTTCTTTACTTTTTTATTAAAAAATAATCCAATATCAAAGTATTTATAAATATTTGTTTAAAAACTATATTATTATAAAATACATTTGAAAGGCAACGGCAGTGCTCCACGCTGCTAATTTATTTCACACAAAACTATAAAAACCAGTGCTGTCGTTTGCAGACTTCGGTCACCTTTGTTATAAAACTTTTTTGCTGATGATGCCCCCAAGTCAAATTGAAAACGCTGTTCGTTTTCGCCAAGCGCTAATTTTTTTTTGTATGGGATTTGACGTTTGTTGTTTGTTATTGTAGAAAAAATTTCTACAACAAACGTCAAATCCCATACAAAAAAAATTAGCGCTTGGCGAAAACGAACAGCGTTTTCAATTTGACTTGGGGGCGATATCATTGTACTCAAGCAATATTGTATGGAGAGCTGGTTGAGACTCCCAGTTGGCCCGCACCATCTGTTTTTACAAATATGTGATGTGCGGTTATGTACGATATTTTCTAACTCGTATTTTTTGGAGGGTGTTCTGAAAGTACTGGGGTGGAATTCAAAGAAATTGTCAGTATTTTGCGTGTTGTACCTTATAATCGTTGATTTTATTTGTGTAGGTTTTCGTTTTAAATAAGGCAATGGATATATATACGCACAGAAATTGGTGTTGCCAGACATAAAAAAAGTGTGGACAGCACTTAAAAAAAATATTCCAATTAATTCCTTGGTTGAATAATTGTAATAGAAACGGCTATAAACTAATGAAAAAAAAATCAAATAACAAACGTACTAATTTCGAATAACTAAAAGGAACAGTACTTTCGTTTTTCTTCACATTTCCATAAATAAAAATAAACTCGCTTACTCTAATAATTACGAAACTGCCATTTAGTTTCTTTACTAACTTATTCATCTCTATTTTTGTCTGTTGCATCTCAATATTTCAATAAATACAAAATACAAATAAACTTAGACAAACTAGCATAATAACGAAACTGTCATTTATATAATTTATTTTTTACTAACTCCTATATCTCTATATTTTAGCTTGTTCTGCTGCATCACTTCTTTAAGACTTCTGCATCACTTCCATTTTCCATTTTATTTGATGTTTGGATTCACATGATAATAATACAACAGGGTTTCATATTATAGTGGAATTGTTAATATTTTTTGTATGTTAATAATAATTTATCCAACTGTATTTTTTTGTTAATGATTTTAAGTGTCTCACAACACTTTTACAATCTATCGGAAACGCCATCTTACGATGGCTCCAGTATAGATCAGCGATTCAAGCTTGCCATTCATGATCAGGTATTATATTTACTTACTGTACAGCTACCTACGGAGTCAGCTTTGATAAAACCTCATCTCTGAAACTTCAAATATGTCAAATTTACTAGTGGTGCAAAGTTCGATATTTTTGTAAGATCCTGTCTTTTAAAATCGATTCATGAAATTTATGCGGATCATCAATTCGCTCTTCGATTCAATATGATTCAAATGTAGCTATTCTTATCTATCGTACATAACATGTACGTAGTATGACAGAGAAAACAAAACCGATTCAAAATATGATATGCAAATGTATGCGTTAAAATGTTTGCATTTCAATGTACTTAATGGTCAATATTGCTTAAATATTTTATGAACCATAATGAATTAGTCGTGAATCGAAGATCGCCTTCAAAATAGTATATTCAATTATAGACGTTACGTATTTGTTTTTCAAAGTATGTTGCGGTCAAAATTGCTTAACATATTTAAGAACCGCAATGAATTAGATTTTATGAACCATTATGAATTAGTTGTGAATCGATGATTGCCATGAGTCGGTATGTGTATCGCATTCTAACGATATATTTTATATGAGATAGAAAGTGTGAGAGTGATGTCTGGGTCATGAGCGGATCGTTGTGGCAACGTGAACCGTGAGTCACCGATTCAATTTAATGATCCGGTCAAATAATACGGATCACTCATTTTTCCCCGTCGCTAAAATTTACCATTCAACCGGCATATATATTCAAAGTTGCTGTGAAAACATCACAAGTGGGCACTTTGTTTAATAAAACAGTTATTAATGTAGGAAAATGGCATTTTGTTCAATCAGAGTGTATACAAATCTTCATCAGAGAATAAAAACGGGATAACAATTCACTTACGGTAATTACGTATAAACATTTTTAAATTCTATTTTCGTTTGAGAAGGAATATTTCTGTGAATAGGAGAGATGAACGGTCGCCCATATTGGCCAGTATTAGAACTGCCGTAGGCGTATTTACTTTTAAAATCAATTTGACAATCGAACCAAGTTTTGACGAGAGGTCTTATTACGTGTCAACAGTTTTCATAGAACATAAATTAGAATTATGCCTTGCAATTTAGGAAACTAAATCATATAAGTTTTAAATAAACACCTAAACAAAACTGTTATTAATTATTATAGCCATACAATGTTTGATAAAAAAAATCGATCGACCGGCCAAGAACCGACACAAAAAACAGCTGATAGCTGTCAAACGAAAAATCTGTGTCGACAAATAGACACTTTTGTCAACATTTGATGTGTTACCATAATAATCCTTACTTACGTTCGTAGAAGTTTGTGTGTTGCCATACATTTGTGCTTAGAAATTACTGGGTTGCCATATAAAAAATACTGGGTTGCCATATAAAAAAATAAATCTGTCTGTAGGAATTACAGCTACGTTTAAATAAAGTAAAGTAATATTTTTGTTATGTAAAATAAGAGATTGCATCAAAGTTAATTTCGAAACATTATTTTTATTTGGGATGGAAACTTTTTCATGTGTCAAACAGTTAATAAAGAGGTTATATATTTTCCCTTTACGTCCCTATTAAGTGCCCTCTACATACAGTTTATTCCTAGTTCTTCATATTGAAATGAAAATAACATTAAACTCTTGATTCTTCATAATAATTATTTTGAATACTCTATTCAGTTCATTATAATTACAAACACTAACCAAACCTTCTAGATTTGGGTTATATTTTTTTATATCCCGTGTTGTTTGTAAAATTTTTGCAACTCCCTTGATTTTTTTTACTAACTTTGTGACGACTATCTCATTTCATAAAAACGAAAATATTTTAATAGTTGAGTCGTATATATCTTGTAATTAAAAAAAAAACAATTCATCTATCTATGTTATTCCCATTGTCTGTGTTTTGTCACTGACAGATTTCCGCAGGTCGTGTCGTCGTGTGTATGTGATATTTCAAAATAATGGATCGAAATAGCGAACGTTGTGTTTAACAGTAGTAATTAGATGTGATTTACTTTCGATAAAGATGGAGATTATATCCATCGAAGACAGTCCGGAACCTCTCGTCAGTAGGACGAAACGCGGTATTTGTGCGAGAGTAAATAATAGAACTACGTATAGTTATATTTTCAATATTTCCGTTTCGATTTTCCTCGTAGTGCTGTTTATATTGGTGATTTATTTTTTCAAAGACTACTTAAAGGCTATACTGTTCTGGGTAGAGACGCAGAACCCTTGGCTGGTGTTTGTGTTGTTTGTGTGTCTGTTTACTGTGGTCAGTTTTCCAGTAACCATCGGCTATCTTCTTTTGATAATCACCAGTGGTTACTTATTTGGAATCTTCCGCGGTCTGGGGACTGTGCTGATATCCGCCAACGTGGGGGTGGCCATCTCCCACTACAGCCTCAAGGCGCTCGCCCCGCGACTGCCGTTGGGGCAGCTCATCAAGAGCGACACGGCCAAGGCACTCTTGAGGGTTATCTCAGGACCACAGGCCTTTAAGATAGTACTCTTCGCCCGCCTGACACCGATTCCATTTGGATTGCAAAACACAATTTTTGCTGTAAGTATAGAATATCATTTAAAGTGTGAGATTGTTCTTTAAAGTAAGTATTCAACAGTAGAGTTTTACTCATGACACTATCTTCTCTTGTCTTAATATTACTAGTTGCATGTAACACATGAGATCCAACTGTCGATAGCGATAGTATGTATAGTTGAAGAATATGTACCAAACTATAAACCCATAGATACAAATTATTGAATATTTTCAGATATTTTGTTTTCTATACAACATATGTAGGTATGTATGTCAAGATAGGATAGTATGGAGGAAGATCCTTTTTCCTACCCAGAATATGCAAATAGCATGATGGTATGTATGTATGTTTGGAGTCGAAGTATCAAACTATTAAGTCTTCTTACATATTGTGTATAGGCGACTGCCATACAAAATGTATGAAGCGATGTCGTCACTAAATTCAATTTTTAAAAAAATTGTTAAAAAAAAATTGAGATCTTCTACTACATTGCTGATATTTTTTATAGAAAATTAAATTATCTAGTTGGGGTGTTTCGGCTTTTTTCGATAATTGTAAAAGTTTTGGAAATATAGGCAGTTAAACTCATAAATTTATCATAAAAAAAATATTTTTCTTAATAAAAAATGTTTGAGAAACCCTGGAATTTTTTTGAAAAAACTAATTTGAGATTTTGTATTTGTCTATGTTTGTACCAATTTTCAGCGTTCTAGCGTTTATGGTTTCTGAGATATATGGAAAAATAAAATAAAAATTCAAAAGTTGATAACCCCTGACTGAAACAAAAATTCAAAATTCCGAGTATAAAAGTTTTGTAGGCCTGTAACTGTTTATATATTCTGAAATTTTAGGCTCTGTAAATTGAGCGGATCAAAAGTTATAAGGGGGGGACGGACACACAGACACACACAGACACACACACACACAGACACACACACAGACACACGAAATGTTCTACTCCGAATTCTGAGTAAATCCGTCTATGGAACATATATGCTGCGAAGCCTCTAAGTTGGTGTTTTTTGACTTCAAAGTTGGAAAAGCCGTGAAAAAAGTAGACCTCTCCATACAATTCTCGCATATTCTGGCTTGATACATTGTCGATATGTTAAGAGAACAAAGTTCTCCTGAACAAATCGACAGTTGGAAAAATGTATAAATCAGTATATAATCTTAATCTACATTAAATCATAAGAAAATGTCAAGATCAAAGTTTAATGAAATTGATTTTAGTATACTTAAATTAACACAATTAAGAATTTAATTTTAAACTAAATTATCTCTAAAGTCTGAATCTCATCTTAGTTAATTTCATGAGAAGTCCTGCAGATTCATTTTGAATATGTATTTTCACACTGCTAATTGCCGTATGGCAATTTCTTCCAATAACCAGTGTTTCCAGCACATAGAAGCAATAAGTATTTGCGTGAGAAATTAATTTCTCCTCTGCTGGAAATCCATTTGTATCATTGCTATGTCTAAATAATTTAACAAACTACTTTCATGAAAATGCTGGAAATTTTCCACACATAATTTTAATACTTTGTTGAGTGACTTGGTAATAAGGAGTGTAGCATATGCACTGTATAAAGGTAAGTATGTATACTAAGTAAAGTTAGCTCCTCCCACTAAGTGGGGGTAACTTAGATGTCCTTAGGGCTAGAGATGTGATCCAGAACCAGTTGTTTAGTGACCACTACACAGTGCAGTACCAGAAGCAGCCCTGGGTGAGTACCAATCATATAAATATGCCACAATGGCGACGAGGATGAACTTTATTTCCTATTGAAAATATTTGATTAATATTGTGCAATTTATCAAATAGTTTTTTAATTTGGTATATGTTCATAAAAAATTAAACAAATTGGATGACTTGTTTGCCAATGCATCCTCTGAATGTTTCATTTGTGAAACAGTATAGCATCAATTTTTTTATTTTACTTTACTAGATGTAAGAAAATGTAGGTACTTTTAAGAAAAAGTAAACAAGTTTACTTTAAGAATAAAAAAGTACAGTTTTCTTTAAACAATTAAAATAAATAATATTATTGCACAATGATTATGAAATGATTTATTTTGTGAAAGTTATTCCAAAATATGACAAATGAGGTTAAAATAATAGTGATTTTCATATTTCTTAAAAGCTATAATAATTTTTCAAAGCATAATTTTACAATGAGTTGTTAAATGTTATGTGAAGTGATGTAATTCAAAACATGAGGCAAAATAATATTTTACACAGTTCAGTAATGGGGTTCACCACCCATTCTGAATATAGTGCCCTCTTTGGTAAGACAAGGCTGGTGTGTAGGGATGCACTCATGTGTCGTGCTTCCGCTTATAAGGCAATGCACACCTGTTGCTGATTACTCCACTTTGTGGGATATACCTTGATGAATGTAACAAAATGTTACTGTGATATGATATCTTGAAGGTCTTTATACTGATATCCTTGGAAAATGTTATGTGATATGATATCTGGAGGGTCTATGGACTGTAATGTCTTGATGGTCTTTGAATATGATATCCTGAGTTTCTTTAGATTATGATATCTTCAAAGTCCTTGATTAAGATTTTGAGTCTATTGATTATGATATCCTGTGATAATAAAATGACATATGATGTCTTGTGATAATAAAATGACATAATATGATGTCTTGTGATAATAAAATGACACTATGATGTCCTGTGAAAATAAATGACCGTGATAATAAATGACCGTGATAATAAATGACCGTGATAATAAATGACCGTGATATTATGAAGGTCATGAACTAGTGATAGATATCTTGATTGTCTTTGACTGATATCCTGATGGTCATTTATTGACCAAGAGATAAAGTCTTTGACTATGATATCACCCATGTGGTAAGTATGCCTTAATTAAATTATTTTTCCAGGTTGTTGAAAAAAAAATCCACATAATGTCTTTGACATTGGAGAAATTTGAGTG
This sequence comes from Molanna angustata, assembly GCA_963576475.1. NCBI lineage: Eukaryota > Metazoa > Arthropoda > Insecta > Trichoptera > Molannidae > Molanna > Molanna angustata. The sequence continues at coordinate 427,718 of OY754972.1, forward strand.
TGAAGGTGACCCTAGCTCAGTAGGGTTGAGATGGGAACGATGGAAGAGAGCACTCTTTATATACCTTGAAGCTATGAGTATTGATAACAGTGAAAAAAAGAGAGCGACCTTATTGCATTTTGGAGGTCTGGAGCTACAAGAAATATTTTATAATATACCTGAAGTAAATATCCAATCACCTGACCATGTGAATATTTTTGATCTGGCTATTACAAGACTTGATGCTTATTTTGCACCTAAACAAAGCAAAGTATATGAACGCCATTTGTTTAGATTACTCAAACAAGAAACAAATGAAAAGTTTGAGAAATTTTTAGTCCGTTTACGACAACAAGCAGACAAATGTCAATTTCATGACAAAAATGAACATATTATTGACCAAATAACAGAAAAGTGTTCTTCTATTGAATTGAGGAAGAAAATTCTCCAAACTGGGGATGCTATGTCATTAGACAACATAATTTCAGAAGCCAATGCACTTGAAGCTGTAAGCCGACAGATGGATGAATTTGACAAAATGTGTACAACAAGTCAAAGTGTTAATAAAATAGACACAAGAACAAAGAAAATTTGGCCAATCAAGAATATACTATGTAGAAGATGTGGATATAGAAATCACACAAAAGATTGGCAATGCCCTGCCAAAGAAAAAAAATGTAATGACTGCGGCTTGATTGGTCACTTCAGAAAATGTTGTAAAACTGACTTGACAAAAAGAAAAAATGAAGATAAATATAAAAAGAATCCGAAGAAATTTCGGCGTGATTTAAATATTGATGCGAATAAAGTGGATGAAATACACTATGTTTTCCACATAGATGCTGATGATAATGAGTTTGAATGCAAAATTGGAGGGGTAAAAGTACAGATGTTAGTGGACTCAGGATGTAAACATAATTTAATCACAGACAAAACGTGGAAAATGATGAAAAATAGCCAAGTTGTGGTATACAATCAAATAAAGAATCCAAACAAAACATTCCTAGCTTATGGTAGCAATATACCATTAAAATTAGATGGATCTTTTGAGGCAAAATTCCAAATAGGAGAAAAATCCACAAAAAGTATATTTTATGTCGTCACTGATGGTACAAGGAATCTTTTGGGAAAGGCAACGGCTATGTCATTAGGAATACTCAAAATCGGGCTAGAAGTAAATCAAATAGATTCTATAGTATTTCCAAAATTTAGGAATGTATTGGTTGAAATTCCTATTAATAAGTCAATTCAACCAATTTCACAACCATATAGAAGAATTCCCATACCCCTGGAAAAAATGGTCGATGCCAAAATAGCAGAACTGATGAAAAGAGATATCATTGAAGAAGCTCGTGGTCCTTCAAAATGGATATCGCCAATTGTTCCCGTTCTAAAAGAAGATGGAGAGGTTCGTATTTGTGTGGATATGAGACGAGCCAATACAGCCATTATGCGTGAAAATCATCCACTCCCAACAATGGATAAATTATTGCCTAAGATGCGTAATGCAAAATATTTCAGTAAACTCGACATCAAAGATGCATTTCACCAGATTGAATTACATCCTAATTCAAGACACATCACAACATTTATTACAAGCAAGGGCCTATATAGGTATAAACGTCTGATGTTTGGAATAACATGTGCACCAGAAATTTTCCAAAAGACTTTGGAACGAATGTTATTAGGTTGTGAGGGAGTAATCAATTTTATAGATGACATTTTAGTGTATGGTAATGATGGAAAAGAACATGATACAAGGCTGAAAGAAGTTATCAGAATTTTAGAAGAAAATAGAGTAGTTTTAAGGAATGATAAATGTATTATTAAAGTAAAAAAGGTACAATTTTTAGGACACGAATTAACAGAAAAGGGTGTCAGACCACTTGCAAAATATATATCAACAATTCAGGAATTTAGACCACCCAAAACAATAGCAGAACTACAGAGTTTCCTTGGCTTGGTCAACTTTGTGGGCAAATGGATCCCGAATTTGGCCACTTTAACTGAACCACTTAAAGAATTACTTCGAAAAAAAGAATCTGAAATACAAAAATCATGGAATATACAGCAACAAATAGCCTTTGCAACATTAAAATCGGCACTCACAAATATCCCTACCTTAGGATACTATGATGTAAAAGATCGAACTATTGTAGTTGCCGATGCAAGCCCAGTGGGACTAGGAGGAGTATTAATTCAAATAGACAAGAATGGACCTAGAATAATTGCATACGGAAATAAAACTCTTACCGACTGTGAACGACGATACTGTCAAACGGAAAAAGAAGCTTTAGCATTGGTTTGGGCTGTAGAACACTTTCATATTTTTCTTTATGGCAAGGAGTTTGAACTTGTAACAGATCATAAACCATTAGAAATAATATTTGGCCCAAAATCGAAACCATGTGCACGAATAGAAAGATGGATATTACGTCTTCAATCTTATAAATATAAAGTAGTATATCGACCTGGAAAAAATAACATAGCGGACTCTTTATCAAGACTTTGTATTGTACCAAAAATTTTACCAGAGGTACGTGAAAGCTATATTCACCAAATTATTGAGTATATCAGGCCAGTAGCTGTACCTATGAAAGAAATTGCAGATTGTTCCAAACAAGATCGAGATATATTGAAAGTTAAAGAAGGATTGTATAATAATATCTGGAAGGAAGAGGTTAAAGCCTACAAAATATTTCAAAGTGAATTATGCTTTTATGATGATATTTTGCTCAGAGGAACAAAAATAGTAATTCCACAAAAGCTACGGCATCAAGTTTTGAGTGCAGCCCATGAAGGCCACCCTGGTATTGTAGCTATGAAATCACGTCTAAGAACAAAAGTGTGGTGGCCAAGATACGATAAAGATGCTGAAAATTTTGTCAAATCATGCCAGGGGTGCACTCTGGTATCTGCACCGAATCCTCCGAATCCATTAAAACGTAGAGAGTTGCCAGAGGAGTCATGGGTAGATATTGCCATAGATTTAATGGGACCATTGCCAAGTAATGACTATATATTTGTAGTGGTGGACTATTTTAGTAGATATAAAGAAATCAAAATATGTCGTAGAATCACCACTACAGAAATTATTTCCCTTCTCAAAGAAATTTTTAGTAGGCTCGGATATCCTGTCACTATAACAGCTGATAATGGAAGACAATTTGCTAGTGAAGAAATTAAAGCATTCTGCAAAGAAAGAAATATAAAATTGTATAATACAATACCCTACTGGCCACAACAGAATGGAGAAGTGGAACGTCAAAATAAAGATACTACTGGCCACAACAGAATGGAGAAGTGGAACGTCAAAATAAAGATATTTTAAAGCGCTTAAAGATTAGTCAAGTTGAAAAGAAGGATTGGAAAGAGTGCTTACTCGAATATCTCATAATGTATAATAGTACACCTCATTCGGTGACTGGGAAGACACCATCGGAACTATTTTTCAAAAGACAATTTCGAGATAAAATTCCTATGCTTGGTGACATTAGCCATGAACCACGAGACCTGGAGGTTAGAGACAGAGATAAAGAGGAAAAAGAGAGAGGAAAAACATACGCGGATAAAAAGAGGAAGGCGAAAGAAAACGAATTGAAACCAGGAGATAAGGTGTACATAAAGAATACAAATAAGAATAATAAATTGAGTTTAAATTTCGAACCAACAATCCATACAGTGGAAAGAAAAGAAGGGGGAGATATAGACATCCGGAATGACGAAACAGGACAGCATTATAGAAGAAACGTGATTCACTTAAAGAAGATACATGGGCAGTGGAAATCAATACAAGATGAAGAACAACAAGATAGGGATAAAGATTCAATTAGTGAAAATGAACTTGAATGATCACACTTAACCAAATAACGAATAAAGATATAAAGAAATAAGAAGTAGTTTTAAATAAAAATAAAATATAATAAGAAAGGGATGTAGCATATGCACTGTATAAAGGTAAGTATGTATACTAAGTAAAGTTAGCTCCTCCCACTAAGTGGGGGTAACTTAGATGTCCTTAGGGCTAGAGATGTGATCCAGAACCAGTTGTTTAGTGACCACTACACAGTGCAGTACCAGAAGCAGCCCTGGGTGAGTACCAATCATATAAATATGCCACAAGGAGTATAGCATCGGCCACATCTACAATTCATACAACTGTTTTGAACAATTCATAATTGCAAAAATGTACCGAATTTTAGTATATAAGAAAAAGCAGAGTTTCTATGTTTACCAGTTGATAAGGGCCTAATAAGCTGAAACGGTCGTCCTGGATTCAGGAAAAAATATATATGTAGACCAAATCATTTGTTTGATTTAAAATACCCATTATTATGGTTCAAGATATTTGGTGACAACCAGTGGCGACTGGTCGATTGTATTTTTGATGATTTTTGGTAGTGCAATTTTTTCCTAAATTAATAATAAATAAATAGGTATTTAAACCACAAATGTATTAAAGTTACAGTATTTGTTTTCAAATCATTTTTTAATTCAAAATAAAACCGCGCCCGATATTGACGATTGGTGAAAATCAAGTTCAAACAAGGATAAGTTCTCATTTGAATTAGTGCAAAATTTTTACTGATTTATCAACAGATGTCGTGAAGACAAATGTATGGGAGTATTATTCATACAATTTTCGTCTCAATCAAGTATAAATATACTAAGTATTTAGGTCTAAAGTTGTGTATCAATATGTGACACTCATATTTTAGGTGCGGAATTGGCTGCATGTCATGTATACGTGACACTCATCTCTTTCAATATGAATGGCTAATGAATTAGAGAGCGAGATAGAGGTATACATACTAAGTACATCTAAGATATGATAAGCTTGGTGCAGCGCACGAGCCTGCACGATTCTGCCTTATGAATTTAGTACAAGTATCGCTGTTTCATCTGAGGGGACTATCTCTTTCTCTTCATACATATGCTGTATTAAAAAAAAATCAATCTTGGTGCGATATGAATATCGCACACCATACAAAATTAATATATTGGTATTGCGGTATATTTCATAATATGATGTCGATTGCGAGGGTATATATAATAATCAATTGGTTTAGAAAAATAACAGTAATAAATTAAAGCGTAATTATATATTCAAAACATATTTTAATATTAATTTTTAGAATATACCATTTAAAAATTGGTAATGCAATTGATCCAATGCACTTCATATAGGTGACAGCTATATTATATAGTTGTGTTATGTATAAAGTAGTTAGATAGGTACCTCCTAGTTAGATAGTGCAAATTGTCTCTCTATTTGTATGTATGTACCTATGTAACTAACAGGTTTAGTTGAACTTTGATCTATCTTAATTAACAAACTATGACTACTTACCTAGTTAACATGTCAATCTGTATCTGTTATTGCATTATTACGTCACATTAAACTATTATTATTATTATTTATATAAAAGGCTTCGCCCCTGGATGCCAGTGTGGCCCAACACCTTCCCATAAATGACACTTATGCATAAAATCTGCTGATTCCTATGTATGTTGAACCACCTACTGAATCAGAATATGACACTCGTTTTCTCCCATCACCCACCATTTTTATTTGGGTATCAACTTCTTGGATCTTGACTTTAGCAATGGAATATCTCAGAATAGAGTTGTATAAATTGGTGGATGATGGGAGAACAAAAAGGGGTTACATTCAGATTCGGAAAGTCATTTTCGAGCGAAGCAAATCTGGTACACGAAGCATAAGGGAACTTTCGTAAAGCGTAAATAGCAGACACTCTTGTCCCGGATTTTTTGACGTCGTATTCATGTATTATCACGGTGGGAACGAAGTAATTGACAACTGTACGAGAAGAACAAAAAACTTTTAAATACCCTTATTATATTACATTTAAATATACTTTCTTTTGATAGTAATAAAAAAAACATTTCAGCTCGTAAGGCTTTGTATTTTTTATTGTTTCAATTGTAATATAAGAATGTAATATTATAAGTCTTTTGCTCTACTCTAAAATGACATAGGCGGATTTAAAACCAATGCGACACAAGGCCGACTGATATGAATATAGCCAGGCACAAACATGAGCAAATCCAGACCGACAGTCTTACGAGGTCTATGCAGATTACCCGGCTCTTACGGGAGACCTGAAAATGACAATAATAAAATAAAGTGGAAGCATTATTCTAAGCCGGTACCTTATATTAAGTACAAAAAGGTTATGGAATTGAAATATACACATGTGTTCACACTTTCAATAGTACAATAATACGGAATTTTATGTCTATAAATTATTGAAATGTACATTATTATTTCAGTGAAAAAAAAAATTCCATTAAGGGCACTCACACGATACAGACTATTTGAACGGACGATAATTTGGTCAGGTTGGTCTGCCAACTAGTTTGTGTTCTACTCGTCATTGGCCGACACCGAATCGTTGCATACATCAAGAGCCCGACCAAACTATCGGGCGATTAAAAAGTCAAGTCTGTGAGCGCCCCATGTGTTTTGGTCGAAAATTAAAATTTATATAAACAGAATGACAACACAGGAACATTTATTTGTACAGTTAATACAAACACATTTGGTTCTCTTTAAGTAATCAGGTATAATTGAATTAAAATTGGTTTGTATTTTCAGTTGAGCAATGTGAGTGGTATGCACTATCACATGGCATCATGTCTGGGTCTGCTACCAGCGCAGATAATCAACGTATATCTGGGATCAACCCTCAGGTCGATGCACGATGTTCTACAGGAATCTCATATTACAGGCTACATTGTTTTTGCCTTTCAGGTAAACATACACTCAATCAAAATATAATATATTATGTTTGTCAAATGCATTATTTATCTATGGAAATAAAACATTTTTGTGATTTGAATTTGGGTAAATATTTTTTACAGTTTTGACTTTGGACAAATATTTTTTTACAGTTTTTACTTTGGACAAATGTTTTTTTTACGGTTTGAATTTGGACAGATATTTTTTTACAGTTTTTACTTTGGACAAATATATTTTTTCGGTTTGAATTTGGACAAATTTTTTTTTTTTACAATTTTGACTTTGGACAAATATTTTTTATAGTTTTGACTATGGATAAATATTTTTTTTACATTATGTCTATGGACCAATATTTTTTTGATTTTTAAATAATAAGATTAATACAATATATTATACATCAACCACCTCACTAGGCTAAGCTTGTTCTGAGGTATATAATTTATGAACATATATATTTTTACTATTATATAATTAGGTAGTATTTTTATTTTTATGGTCGTTTTTTACCCATGATTATTATGTCATGCTACAAATTTGAAGCTATAACAATTGAATGATTGAAGACTGCAATATGCAGTGGCGTGCGAACCATACATGCCTTTATGCCCGGCATGACAATCAAAATAAAAAAAAAATTTTTTTTGAAAAATATTGTATGTTTTTTTAAATATAAGCAAGTTGTAGAATGTATATCACGAATCATATAACAGTTTTTTTTTTAACCAACAATATTCATTTTTTTTTTTTTTTGAAAAGATCGCATTCGAAATATTTTTGAAAAAAGCATATTACATTAATAGAATTGAAATATTTACTATGCGCAGTTTTTGATTATATTTGCTTCTACCTTCACGCAATGCATAGTACAAAACAGGAGTTGGAGATATATAAATTTTAGGTGAAAGGATTTGGAGGCTGACTGAACAGAAGATATGATTTTGTTGGGCATATCCAGACTCCTCGCTCGCCACTAGCGATGTGCATATGCTTTCGCTATATGCAGAAGTTAGCATTCTCCGATGTCATAGCTCTGTACAGTTCCGCGTGGTTTGGAATGTGGTCTGACCAATGGCCATGGGAGTGTAGTAGCACCACATCATTTAGAAGGCAGCCAGATGTTTTTTTTATAAATAAATTAAATCGGTATTCATGAACTAACACTGTGATGACAAAAATGCATTAAAATTATTAATCAACATGTTTTTACTCCTTACTACCCAAAGGGGATATAGTGGGGAGTTAAGAGTTCGCAATTTGTAAGGTTATTTTTTAATTGAAAATTATCATGCTGAGATTATCATCACAAAGTATCTGTGTGTGATATGTGCTATGTACAGCTTGTTTATTCTACTTTATCAATTGTAGACTAAAGTACTCATTTGATTCTTTTCAAATTTTGCAAATATATATATCTAATACTCACTTAGATACCATTTGATTTTGAAGGATATCTGATCTGTGCTTCTCAATTTTTTTAACTGTCAAATATTTCAAAGTAACCTTAAGCTAACATAAAATTAATATTTGATATTTTTATTTTCAAATTGCTAAATAGGCACATTACTTTCACAAAATGCCATTCAAGAATTGTCAAGTTTTGATAATAAAATATTTGAATCAAAAATAATATAACAAATTCATTACATGAAGATGCTGAAAATTTTCCCTATAGAATTTGAATCCTTTGTGGAGTGACTTGGTAGTGAGGAGTATAGCGTTGGCCATAACCCACTAGTTTTGTTATAAAAATATTTATGAAACATCTATATTTAAACATAAAACCAATAACAGGTTTTTATTTGCACATTTAATAATTTTTTATGCACATAGACACAGTGGGTTATGAAATAATAAGATATATTTTTAAAATACCATCTTCTTTGCCTGGTCCATCTTCTCATTATGGATTCTATCTGTGATATTTTCATTATATTTTGTGTTGCATTCAAATTAAACGAAATATTTACCATGTTTTTCACTATAACACTAAGTTATACTTGAAAATATAATTTAGTTATTTATTTATTTGAATCTTCTTGTACATATAATTAGTACACTGGCGGGCTTATTGCCTAATGGGAATTTCTTCCAACCAACCAGAGTAAATGTTTAATATACAAAACAATGTGTACTATGGCAATAAGTTAGTCACATTACAAAATAAATAAATATAGCAGAAGAAAAGTAAAAAAAACAAAGAAGATAGCATATAAGAACAATTCATAGCAATGATAGGAAGACTAAGAGATAAGGAAATGAAGAGGAGAGGAAGATGTAATCAGGTGTTGTCAGATAAATATTTTTGCTTAAGCCTAAATAATATGTTATTTGTGTAAATATGTACTTCTGACATTTAAATAAACAAATATTTGTTCATGAAAAAGTACATTATTTGACACTCATTAAAATATTTTGTACGATCATTGTCGAAAAAAATAACACAATAAGGCATAAAAAGTTGATTTTTTATTTGCCTAGTTGAAGCGTTGGTTGTGAATAAAGTACTGTGCAAATTATTTAGTTGGGTCGATGGCAGAGCGATTATCGCGCTGGGCTAGTAATCAGTGGTTGTGAGTTTGTATCCTGCCTCAACCGATTTCGTTCACCTATAGCTTAAGCATTTATGCTTATTTCAGGGAACGTATGAAGATGTATATGTACTTGTTTAACAATGACATATTCATTTAAAAAAACATATCATTTAAAACATTCTTTTTTTTGATTGATGCTCGGTCTAAATAAAGTACCCACATATAAATAAATATACTACCCTCGAAAATATTATGGTGGGGATTAGTTATGATATTTGGGTGTAGTAATAATTTGTTTGAATGTCGTAACATTGTAGGGAGTAATGTAATAATGAATTAGCTTCGTTTTGTAGCCAAAGTTAACAAGAAAATATTAAATATGATTAGTGTCTATATTCTGTGACCTACATTTGTTTTTTATGACAATAGTATGGTACTAATTATGTCTGCTTGAATACCCGTATTGATTGTATTTAAAATATTTATTACACATTATACCATACCGGCTATCTATGGAATGTTGAACATACATACGTGGAGCAGGGTATGGCAATGAATGTATACTTAGAGTTAGGGCCGAATTTATAAACAATTCTCAAATGGTGACTGAGAATTCCTACTTAAGCACTACTCAAACGATTCTGAGAACTACTAACAATGTCCTATTAATAAACAATACTTTGAGTTTACTCAGTCGAGAACAACGTTTATCTATGGGTTGTATTTTTTACTTGATATTACCAACACATTTAGGGCCGCTGCGTTGGGATTCTGAATTCTTATTGCATAGACACGTGCGCACTTTTATAATAATAATAACAACTAGATATGGGATGGTGAATTGACAATATATTATAACAATGAATCTCTTAAAATATAAAGAGAATTCCTAATTTTGAACAACCATGAATATTAACTAAGTTTAGTTTGTCGATGGACAATTCTTGATAGAACTCCATTGTACGTTGATATGTTATAAAAATATAAAAATACTTGGTTAAAGTTCTATTATATTTATTGGATTATTGACGCGTTTCGTGCAAAGCACATCGTCAGATTAATGCTCTACAAGACTGAGACTAGTGGTTATATACAAAATTTACATGACAGGTGTATAAAAATGTTGGTTTTTGAACAGTTGAAAAGAAGTTATATAATGCAAATGAATCTATACAAATCTATGTTTTAATACAATGAAAGTAGTTGGGTCACTGGTTGTAGTCCCCTGTGTCCATTAGGTCTGTAACAAAAGAAAACGACAGCAGTAAAATTCGAAAGGTAAATAATATTGCTTTTATTGGTTTATTGTTATCTTTTAAGTGTGGTAGATTTGTATAGATTCATTTGCATTATATAACTTCTTTTCAACTGTTCAAAAACCAACATTTTTATACACCTGTCATGTAAATTTTGTATATAACCACTAGTCTCAGTCTTGTAGAGCATTATTCTGACGATGTGCTTTGCACGAAACGCGTCAATAATCCAATAAATATAATAGAACTTTAACCAAGTATTTTTTTATATTTTTATAACATATCAACCATGAATATATTATTATCTAGCAATAAAACATACAAATAATAAAAAAAACTATGGTTGTGGGTATTTAAGTATGTATATTTTTACTATGATGGAAAAAAGTACAAACAAATTCTTACATCTATAATAGTATAAATATTAATCAAATATATATGCCAATAAAAGAAGAATCATATGAAAAACAATCAAGGTAGTTTTACAGAAAACATCACTATCCTTATTTAATCCCTGAATTCAACACATCATATGTACCTAACACATTATAACAAGTATCAGTCAAATAAAAAACCAAATAGATATTATATAAATTGGAGCGAAAGCCGAAAATTTAACGAGATGCAATACATGAAACTGACAACTGTAAAATATATAATGGCGAAGTTGTGAACACGCATATTATCATCTCTTTCACTCGGTATAGCTCTGTCCCGTTCTGTCTCTCTGAGTAGTTCTCCAAGGCAGGTAGCCGGGCGACTTGAGCATTCGATATATTTCTATAGACTGCGCTGCAATGCTTAAGTACGCGTTTACGACATAAGCATTGCATATTGTTTATTAATACGATTTTGGGGTGCTAAGCATTGAGCACATACTAAGTACGTTTTATAAATTCAGCCCTTAGTGTATTTGAATCGAGCATTACGTAAAATAATATGGTTTATTCAATATTACAAAAAACCTAAGAGCATAGCATAAAAATGTATCAGACCAGTGTTTAGATTTATAAAATACCCATCATTTATAAAACATACATGTTTCTAAGCCTCGTATGTTTTGAGTTATGGATAATATTTCTGAGAAAACAGGTATTATTGTAAAAAATATTACGAAAAAAGTACACGATGTAAAAAAAAGTGTATCAGCCCCCTAGACAACATGTCATTTAGCTCAAGAAAGGAAACAAGAAAAGCTAACTCAATGTATGGAAGTGACAGTTGCCAGTCACGTGACAACTGTCACTTCCATACACTGAGATATCTTTTCTTGAGCTAAATGACACGTTGCCTAGGGGGGCAGACTAATGTATAGAAAAATAATGACAGAATAATATTTTATTTTTGTTGAAAACTAAACTTTTAAGAGTACGGCGTAATGAGCACCCCAAAAATTCCTTGGAGGCCATCCCGTCACGTCAAGACCCAAACAATAGAGTTTAAAGTCTGGATAAAAATGAAAATAAACTTTTAAAACAAAAAAGGATTGGGTGATATTGAAAATTGGTGACCACATCTGACATAATCATGAGCATAGTAGCTGTGTCATTACTTCTCTTAAGGTTTTAAATATTGAAGTGTGACTTAAGTTGTAAAATGGCCTTCAATAGAAAATGTAATCAATCATTTTAACCATAGTACAATTTAATGACCAGTTAATATTTAACAACTATAGTGTATGTACATGTAAAAACACATAAAATTATATTTAATGACAAGTACATAAAGGTATATTACATTATATTTACAGGTAGATCTAATGTAGGTTTATATTCATATAATAACAATGGTTGAAAAAAAATGTGTTTGTATGTATAATAATAATAAGACTTCCTTGCGCAGGGTGCAAGGAAGTGTTCATTATTATTATTATTAATATTAAAATTCTTTTTATGACAGATTTTTTTTTTGTGAAATGTGGCAGACTTATTGCCTGTAGGCAATTTCTACCAGTCATCCACACTAGTAAATACATCAGTAGCAAGTAAAACAAATATTCTACAAAAAAACTAATACAGTGTGGTGATATGGTGCGTGAATGGTGGTTAGTTCGCGAATCGGTATTTTTTTTGAGTTTTTATTTTTCAAACTCCCAGTAGACGCCACACACATAACACTGGGTAATCAAAAATACCATAGGACATATTTCATGCATCACAATATGGGGTAACCTGTAGCTGTTTACTCCGCATTGTGGTCTATGAAAACTGTTTCAGTAATTTAATATTGTAAGTAGGTAACTGCGATAATTTTGTTATTTTTCGTACGGCGTAGCGTGTTTGGGGTTACATTACGTATGTGTGAGTTATGTATTGTATAAACAGGTAGTGTGTTTATGTCAAACAATGATACCACCGCAACCACTGCAAGTTTTATCAGCTATGAATAATGTAGGCACCTCATAAATATGTATACAAAGGAAATACGAGTAAGTACCAGCATATGTACATATGTAGGTATATGTAATCTTAATGTGACTATTTAATGTGGTGCCTGCCATGTGCCACGATGAAGCAAATGTCAGATAACTAACCTCAAGTTGTATATTATTCATATTTCCATCAAAGGAACATCTGCGGGGACTGAAATATCAGTCAGTTACCTTTCTATGAAGAATCGAATTAGTACTTTAGTCTATAATCGATAAAGTAGAATAAACAAGCCGTATATAGTACACAGCACACATACAGATACATTGTGATGAAACTTTCAGAGTGCAACCTCAGAATAATACTTGTTGACAATCTGCAATTAAAAAAAATATCTTAAAAATTGTGATTTCATAACTCCCCACTATATACACTTAGGGTAGTGAAAACATACAATATCAACATGAAGTCAGTAACTCAATTTTTCCATATATAGACCTTAGAGCCAGACAATATTAAGTCCATGCCCTTGTTAAAAGTAAGGCTTTGACTTCTTTCAGTAATATTTCGAAAATAAAACCTCACTTTGACTTCTTTCAATAAGTGGACTTAATTTTATTGTTTAAGGAATGTAATATCATGACTTTAAAACAATTATATACCAATGTTGCAAACCTTGTGCAAGTTTTATACTAGTATTGAAATAGCTAACAGAACCCAACAAAATCGAACCACTAGAATGGCATTATCTCTAAACTATATGGCTGTAAATGCAAGAACATCTTTTGGTCAAAATAATAATTTTCTGTTTCAAGCTCCTTTGATGTTTAACAATCTTCCCGAATGCCTTAAAAAAATAAATTCATTTCCATTATTCAAAAAACAACTCAAAATTTATGTACTCACCTGATATGATTTAAATTAATTTGTGATTTATTTTGTTTTTTTTTTTTATATATTATGTTAAAAATATTTTTATTGTGTGGTCACCCTGGCATCTATATCCATGTACCTTGCATTAATTGTACCAGTTGGGTGTGCCTTTTTACTCCTCACTAACCCAAGGTGATATAGTGGGGAGTTACGATTTCGCAATTTTTAAGGGTATTTTTTTATTACAGATTATCAACTAGTATCACGCTGAGATTGTATTCTGAAAGTTTAATCACAATGTATCTGTGTGTGTGTGCTATGTACGGCGTGTTCATTTTACTTTATCGATTATAGACTAAAGTACTCAATTAATTCTTTTCAAATTTTGCAAATATGTTTATCTAATACTTGCTTAGATCCCATTAGATTTTGAACGATATATTAATAGCGCTTCTCAATTTTTTTAACTGTCAAATATTTCAAAGTGACCCCAAACTCAGGAAACTTAAAATTTGACACTTTTATTTTCAAATTGGTAAAAAGGCACATCACTTTCATAAAATGGCATTGAAGAATTATCAAGTTTTCATAATAAAATATTTAAATAAAAAATAATTTAACAAACTCATTTCATGAAAATGCTGAAAATTTTCCATACAAAATTTGAATACTTTATATAGAATGACTTGTTAGTGAGGAGTTTTGCGTTGGCCACAACCCACTCGTTTTTTTTTTGCTGTAGAATAATATTATTGTCACAATAATGATTTAAGGTACCCAACTGCGTACCTACAGTAAAAATTGTATTTTTGTGTGGTGGGTGCATGGATGTAGATATTGTAAATCTCCAACCTCGAAACAGGCGTAGTCCTAGTGAGGTTGTGGGATAGTATTTATAAATTATTGTATAAGTGTCAAGATGATATAAGTAAATAAATAAAAAAATTACCCTTTGTGAGGTTTTGACTTCTTTCAATAATATTTCGAAAGTCAAAACCTCACTTTTAACAATAAGTGTACTTAATACTATCTGGCTGTGAGGTCCAGATATAGAAGCTATTGTACTTCTGATATATATACATTTTTCATACAAATATGCAAATTCATACTTTTTTGTTACAGATTATGAATGTTATGATAATGTTATATGATTATTTCCAGATAATGATCGGTATAACTCTGATGGTTTGGGTGGTGCAGAAGGCTCGCAAGGAACTGACTATTGCTCTGATGGAAGCAGAACTCGGCCGAGACGGTCTCCTCTCACCTTCCAGCAGCGCTGCGTCCCTCAGCTAACATTAGCTGCCTCCGCACCATCCTTCACTCCCATTAGAAGTTATCTAAAACTGTGTTTCAGATTATGAATAAGGCTATAATACTGAATGTTTTAATATTTGTGCTTCTCGGTCGCAAAATTTTGTGACTAAACTAAAAGAATGTGATGGAAAGTACCAAGTATCTTTTTTAAAACGGCAATACGCATGATGCTTTTTGAGTCATGTGTTCAATGATCTACCCATTCGATCTATGTTGATAAATATGTTCTTGATCACATTTTAAAGAATAATATTTTGATTCATTGTCTCTTGTCTGGTACGGATGGCGTATTTAAATCTTGTTTAAGTAAAGAATATTGGAGCTTTACCTACAATTAAAACGCTTATTATGTCGTCTTGATTATACAGAATATAGAGGTGAGAGATATATTATATATATATGTCTTGTTGACGTGGCCGGTTCTGCTGCCCTATTTGAATATCTCAAGAATAATTATTAATGTAAAAAAAAGGTTGAATATATGAACAGTTTATAGCAATGAAAGGAATACAACGGAATAAGGAGACGAAGAAGAAATCAAGTATTATCAGATAGATATTTTTGCTTTAGTCCCTTTTTGAATGTGTTTAGTGAGATACATACATACATACCATCATGTCGTTTTCCTATTTGGGGTAGGCAGAAAGAACAGAACGTCAGCCTCTTCTATCTTGACATACATGTTTTGTCTCATTTACAACCTTGCATCGCGTCATACATGCTCTCCTATTATTCTGACTTGGTATAATACCTTAGTGGCTCAGTTGGTTGGGTATCTGACTGTTGATCCAAAGGTCCCGGGTTTGATTCCCGGTGGAGACATTTTTTAATTGTTTTTTCTGTCTGGATCTGTGATACGATTAATATCATAAGTCTCCATAATGTGGCAACATTTTTATTGGGTGCGTGTTAAATAAATATTTGACATAGTATCTGTTAGTTGCCCGAAAAGTAATATAAAAATAAAATAAAAAAAATTACCTTTCAATATCTCATTTATATGATCATGCCAACTCTCTCTCGGCCGACCCCTACATCTCATTCCACTCTTGTATACTTTCTTTGTCAGGCGTCCATCGTTCATTCTCTCTACATATCCGACTTAGACTATTCCATAATGGTTACACTATAAAAATGCTTGATTCACTTTTGCATAAATATAAATAAAAAAATATGTGTTTTACAATATTTAACCCTGGGTTTTTAATAACATATTATATGAGTTTGGCGATTACTATAATATAAAGCTTGACAAAAGTAACTGGTGTTAAATAAAAATAATCGTCAGTTGAACCAAAGTAATGTTTATTAGGACAAATATGTGTTTAAACGTTAAAAAAAAGATACTTGAATGTTTGCATCACATTCTTGGGTTCAATGAATATTGTGTATTGTGAATTTTCTATATTCATTCCCTTACTTTATTATTATTATTAAGGGATGACAAATAGACTTCCTATAATATCTTGTTTCTCAACTCTCAGCTCAATCGTCTCTGCAAATTTCTCGTCTATATATATATTGTCTCGTGTAATTTTCTCCACTCATCGTTACACAAGACAAACTCTCAATATAATGTGCCATTATTAAATATTGTGACTTTGAGTCATTTGTATTATTATTACATTTTTATCTACGTCTAGGCCTGGTATTAATTAATTAGTTTCAGTTCTATTCTAGTCCAAATGCACAGTTCTAGGTAACTAAATACTAACTCCTAACCTCACTGGAGTATTTAGTATTCTTAAGTTAGCAATTGGGTTGTAGAGACATCACTAACTAAATACTACACCAAACTTAAAGTCGGTGTCGTAGAATTTCACATTATTGTGTATGATGAAAAGAGATAAATAGCTTTCTATGGGCTTAGACTGATGTTTAAATTATCTGTTTGGTATTTGATTTGACAAAATTACCAAATAAATTTTCAACGAATCCGATAAAATCATCATCCACCGAAAAAATCTCGCATTTTAGTATTAAACCACTCGTAAGGTTCCTCGCTATCAACATTGGTAGGCAATTTGAAAGTTTGCAAATGTTAAAGTATTTATATATGTATCTGCAATGCAATTCTCATACAAAAACTTGGTAGCATCCTCCAGTTAGGAAGCCACGTGATCTTCTAACTTAAGTGAGCGACTGTGCAATGAATACATGGTTAGTATTTAGTTAGGACTCTGCATTCGGACCTTTATCTCTCCTTAGACACTTCTTTCACCAAACTTAAAGAACCTTAATTATGACTGTCCGTTCCATTGAATAGATCCTTTCGTGTTTATATGCTAGCAAGCTTGTATTGTTGAACACAATCTTGCGGTTATTTTTACTTAATTTTTGTTGATGTATAGTGTCGCCACAATACCAGGCCTAAATTATTATGAAATGTTATCAAATTTTGGATGTATCGTAATTTAAATTATTTTTTACTTCATTATTTTGAAATTGATAACTTAGTTTTTGTATGTAGACACCGATATAATGTGCAAATTCTCAAATTAAAAAAGAAATGTTATCTAAAATAATATGTAAATTTAATTTTATCAAGCAGTCGTGTGTTCAGTTTGTCCCAAAACAATATTATCGTTTTAAAAACGGGTTTAAGTATATAATCAGTCTTATTCATAAAGGTACCAGTAAAATATGATATGTGAGTTGCGTGTTCAATGAATGGGGTTCAATTTAATTGGTTATATTGCCAAGATAAGATTACTATATTGATTCAAGGTATTTTTATTTGATTTACTAGCAGACCTTCACAGCCTTGCCCTTGCACTCTCTTTTAGTGCCTCCCCGTTCTCTTTATACCTATATATCGACACCTAAGAATAAGACGGTTCCAACTAACAATATTTCATATATTGTTTTTTTCGTGAAAAGGGTTCCATCTGACTTAATTTAATATGTTCAATAAGAGTCTTTGAAACTTTGATCCCGTTTTTCTCACCTTTTTTTGTTTTAGCAGATGGAACCTTCTCATTCTCAGGTGTCGATATCATAAATCTGTTATTCAGCAATGGCTGTTTGGTATTATCAAAGACCTGAATTTATCGGTGTTTTTTTTTTTTTTGAAAGGTGCTGTTATTTTTACACCCATTTATTTAACTTCACATGTCTGTCTAAGCTGTAATTATTGTCCACGCTGAAACGCTAGAACTTTCCGACAAGTTAGAGCTCTAATCTTTCAGAATTTACCTATTTCCGATGACAATGCGTGTTAAAACTGTTTGATCCACTCGATAAAATTGAACAATTTTGTATTTCATACATATTGCAGACAACTAGAAATATTTTTATAAATTTCTTTTGACACTAACATTTTAACGCGAAGATAACTTTTTTTTTATTTTCTTGTTAAGAAATTTTTGTTATTTCTTAACGTGGCTCGGATCTGACTGCTGATCCAAAGGACTCGGGTTCGATTTCCGGTGGAGACACAGTTTTCAATTGTGTTTTCAGTCTGCATCTGTGAGATGATTAATATGGTCGGAGGCTTAATCGGAGACAATCAAGTCTCCACAATATGGCAATTTTGTTATTTGGTGCGTGTTAAGTTAAATAAGTAAATTGGAGTTATTTTGGAGAAATTTAATAATAATAATAATAAACACTTCCTTGCACCCTGCGCAAGTGGTGAATTTATTGCCTTACGGCAATTTCTTCCAACTAACCAGTGTTTCCAGCCCATAGAAGCAACATTTGCGTGAATTTAAATAAATTTCTCCTCTGCTGGGAATCAAACCCAGGACGCCCGCACAGAAACCGAATGGCTTACCAACTGTGCCACGGCGGTCGGTACAAAAGTCGGAAATTTACTTCTGCATATTGCGAAATATGCAGAAGTAAAAGAATCTGTTTTATTGCGAATTTCATAACAAAGTTAAATTTTGCTGTTATTTTTCTTAATATTAACATTGAAAATTCACATGATTTGTGACAAAAGTGCAGAATTTGCAAACAAAATCAGGTATATCCCTAACGCGATAAATTCTGGTCACTAGGTATTATGACACAATCTATTATTTTTTCTCACACAACAGCAGATTTACAAAATAAAATGTTATGTATGTACCTATCTATTTATTTCAAACAAATTTTTAGTTTACAATATAATTTCAAAACATAATAGGTAGGTACTTCATAACTTTTATAATATTTACGTTTAAAAGAATTGCTGTGGTTCTTTCTTTAAAAAAACAATAACGTCACTTGTATATTTGTTATTGAATTTGACGTAATTAAAATTTTCATGATCTTTTTCAATAATTAAATTACGTGTGCTCGTGTTCATCCTACCGGAAACACTAAATACAAAATTTCAAGTCTATATTTATCATACGTAGTTTCGTCATTACAGCGGGCACAGACAGACATACATACATACAGACACACATACATACAGACACTTTGTTTTATTAATTAGATAACTCCATCCTATAATGTCAATAACTCCATATTTGTTAATTATGAATAAGACTGAATATATAATATAACCATATTATTTGTTACCATTGTTTATTTAAATATTTATTGAAAAAGAAATATAACTATATATTATATTGTATGATATGTTTATGTACAAAGTTTGTTTATTTGTTTAATAATATTATTTGATGATAAGATATATATAATGTTTAGTTGTTTTTTCCACGAACAATTATTCTTGGTAAAACTCAATAGATTAAATATAAAAATTCGGTTTTTAATCTGTTTATTAAGTATATATTTGATGGAAGACTTCACAATGAAAAGATTGCGAATAAAGAATTTTTGTTATCAAAAAAATACACCTAATTTTGCTATCAACAAATTTCACTTGAAGCTTCCTTTATTCCAAGAACTTTATTGACTAAATAACGTTGGAATAGTTTAATTTTTCCCTTGATTCAAGTTGAATCAAGTAAATTTGTATAAGCATTTGAAATCGGTCGGGGGCGGATTTAAACGCAGGTCCACTGGATTGCTAATCCAATGCACTAACAATGTCTCCTATATTGACAGTGTATTTGGCACAATATTACGTGTAATAATAACAACAACATAAACTGAGCTTTTAATCCTTTTTAAACCCTCTTTTTTAACTTCACCCGTCTGTCTGTCTGTACAGGAATTTTCCAATTAATATTTAACTAACTTCCCATAAAATTGATAGACAGAGTAATTAAGAATCTCAGATAATTTGTCATAACATGTGTGCGGTCAATTATTTTGTTAAAAATGTAGCGTATTTAAAAATATGTATTTTAATGTAGAAATGTTTATATGAAGGCTTTCAAGAGCCGCCAATTTGATAATATTAAAATTCCACACCCAGTATTATTATAAATTTAATAAATTAGATACTGTATAAAAGTCACAGACAATTTAGCTCACTCTGTATAAGATACATACGACACTTTTAATTATAATATTTCTTAAACCTCGGAGGAATGAATATACATTCATAGATTGCAGACACATATAAGAGAATATTTATTACACTATCGAGATATTAAGATATTTATTATAGGGTTAGTCACAAGCTATAGTGATGACACTTTAAATGTACAAAATAAGGTATTTGATTTTAAAATGTAGACGATACAACTCTAGTTCATTATTATTACAAATAATACAATTCCCGTTGAATATGTTTTTTGATAAATAACGTATACAACACAAGATATCGACATAACTTTCTACCACCTTGGACACGTTCCTAATACTTGCTGACAAAGACATTACAGATATCTTGCTCTAAAAATATTTAATATTATCAATAACGATACACTACCCGCGCCGCGCCGTGGCACAGTTGGTAAGTCGTTCAGTTTCTGTGCGGGCGTCCTGGGTTTGATTCCCAGCAGAGGAGAAATTTATTTAAATTTATTTCTCACGCAAATACTGCTTCTCTGGACTGGAAACACTGGTTAGTTGGAAGAAATTGCCATACGGCAATAAACTCGCCACTTGCGCAGGGTGAAGGAAGTGTTCATTATTATTATTATTATTACCACCCTCCTCCACGCACAACAATTTCAAGCGTTTGGTAACACTTTGGCTTATGAATAAGGGCAGACAGGGTTCGAAACAGCACTAACACACATTTTAACTTAAATTTGCACACATATATATATATATATTGAACATCTAAATTATCTTACAAATCCAGTAAAAATATATTTTTTTTAGTTATATAATCTTAATAATATACCCTCAATATCTAACCTTTGACTAAATTCTTTATGAGTACTACCTCAGAACAGGCATTCAGCCTAGTGAGATAGTAAAAATTTCAATATTTTTACTATGTATACTTTTTATGAAATGTACTGTATTGAAATATGTAAAAAAAAAAAAAAATAGGTGTTGTGTTTGTATAAAGTAATTATTGATGTATTTCTTCATATAGTGTGGCTATACGAGAGGTTCGACCCGTCATCTGCCCTTTATCAGTCATACAGAATTTGAATATCAAAACAACACAACATTGCCTACGTTTTGAATCTGTATGATCTATATCTCGAATCAAGAATAATAATACAGTTGAATATGTTAACTGACTCGTAAAAATCAAATCAGAAACTGTTCATTTGAAATTCTTTAATCACATATTTGATTTAAAAAAAGTAATGAGTTTCATTTAAATCATTCAATAGTTTATGAACCAATTTCTCAATAGATGGCGTTTGAAAATAGTTTCATCGTCATTTAAAGATGGCGATGATGTTTTGACCTTTTTTACAAGGATAGCCTATTCTTATCGATTTTTATTATAATATACTAGACGTCGTAGTTAGCAAATTTTGTATGAATCGAAGTGAGACATTTTTCCGGGGGATTTTCGTCGTTTTGGTCGGCTGACCACATCGTTTTTCTGTGGAGAATAACGACTAATGTGAATTGTTTTCGAATTTATTTGTCGAAAAAAAAAAACACTTTGTTTATAAAGATTTAGAGAACAGTTATCTAGGATGTGTTGAAATGTAAAGAAAACTGAAATATGTTGCCAACCAAAACGTCAAACGTGCGATATTCCGTGACTCACTTTTGCACAGAGTAGGTACTACATCTTGTATATTTTATGAAAATCTATGTCTAGACTTCACATCAGATATTTTAAACGTAACCTACAAAAGTTTGGTAAAAATAGGTTGGTTAGGTTAGGTTGGTGTTTTTACCAAACTTTTACAGGTTAGGTTTAAAAATCTGGTGTGAAGACTAAGCTATCCTTTTTTCAAGCGTTGGAAATTTACCTTTCAACATAAATTATATAGAATTAACATAAGTTTGGATTGATGAGGGAAGTCAATAAAATGGGATAATTGGTGAATGTTGCACAAGCGTTTAAAGTGATCATATAAACCAGTCAATGACATCGTAATCCATGTGTCTGTTTTTCCAGTTCTCCTATTAATGTATATTCCAACTTCGTCTCTATTGAGATATTAAGTTTGTCATGCATAAAAATATTTATCGTTCATAGTTTATTATCTTCTTCTTCTTCTATTATTATACCAAGTTTATTATACCAACTATTATTTCATTGACTGTCTGATATTAATTTGAACTGATGAACTTTATTATAGGCAGTGCCAAAAATTGACTTATGAGAAGTCTTATGAGAAGATTGTGTCTTCTATAATTATATTTGTATACACTTTATATAAATATGTAAATATATTTTATTATATTCTCAAAATTACATTAAGAAATTTAAATTTTAACCTTTTGTTTGTTTAGTTATTTATATGATTGTGTGAATATTGTTATTTTTAATTTATATTTTAATGTTGTACTTGATATAGTTCTATTATTATTGTAATATTGCTTACTAAAAATTATTTTTTATTGTAAATATTGACACTGATATTTTTTTTTTAAATGAATATGTCTTTGTTAAACAAGTACATATACATCTTCCTACGTTCCCTAAAATAAGCAAATAAATGCTTGTGCTATAGGTGAATGAAATCGGTCGAGGCAGGATTGGAACTCGCGACCACTGGATTACTAGCCCAGCGCGCCTAACCTAACCTAACCTAACCGCTCTGCCACCGACCCATCTACATAATATATGTTACAAATACATTAAATTAAAAGAAAATCATGTCAAATTATTGATTGTTTACTTTCATACTGCCAATTTCAAACACATAATGTCAAACGCAGTTGTTTCAAATTAAAATAAAGAACATCGACCTTCGTGGCTCAGTTGGTTGGGTATCTGACTGCTGATCCAAAGGTCCCGGGTTCGATTCCCGGTGGAGGCACAGTTTTTAATTGTGTTGTTCAGTCTGGATCTGTGAGACGATTAATATCGTAAGTCTCCATAATGTGACAACTTGCTTGTTATTGGGTGCGTGTTAAATAAATATTTGACATAGTACCTGATAGTTACCCGAGAAGCTATATCAAATAAATATGTTAAAGAAAAATACATAGTTTACTGTGAAACAATATAAATGGCATGAAACAATATAAAACAATATCAGTCTTACTAATAAACATGTTGCAAAATTTACACGACCGTTTAACACCCGTGTAGGCAAAAATGTTACCAATAAATGCTGTGTAGCAGATCAGTTGGTTAACTACTGTGTATCTCTCATACTAATTTTACACATCGCTTGCCCGCCTGTTCTAGGTAGTTTAGCGGTGTTTTAAGACAATTTTCATCTATCAAAAATCGAATTTGATTTTGATATGCATGTTTATATTGTTATATCTTGGAATAATATGACGAAACCTCTTTAGGAATTATTATATTCTCGATAATTGTGCATTTTAGGAGCGAAAAGTTGACAAAAAATCAGCTCTTTTATAATATCTACAATGGTGCTCGTTTGGATATTCGTATGATGATATATTTTGAAATGTGAAAAAAATACGAAAATATTAACTAGGACAAACGTCAAAATTATAATGGCGGATGGGGGCTGGCGGCTTTGCGCATGCGCGAGTGCGAAATTACAACGTTGTCGGATTATTTTTTGTTGTACTCTTGTTGTAGATACACAGTCGTTATACAGCGTTTATTAGTAAGATTTTCAAATAATTGCTGCACGGGCTTTACACGGTGTGTAACACTGGTAAACGGGCGTGCAGTAGATATTTATTAGTAAGACTGTAACACTTTGCAATATGTGAAAAGAAAACTTTGTGTCTCTCGATGAATACACAATTTTTTTCATAGATTTCAATGACTTTTCAAAATTTAATTGCAATACAATTTTGACCTCTGAATAATCTATAGTTATAATTAATACTTGAATTGTCTCTCTTGAACAAAATTAAGAACAAAATTATAATTCAGTCAGTGATGTTAAGTTTCTCAGTGTCAATATAATTATTATAATTTATCAATATATTATGTAGGTGCTATTATTGGACAGTTCAGTCTTATTCGTTATATCTTAATAAATGTTTGTCACATGAAAAAAAAAAGGAATGTATTGCATCAAAAAATGTGCAAAATATTAAGAAGAACTTTGCAGATATTTTGAATTTCATCCTTCAAGTACTCAAGAATGTAACTTTCATTTCTTTCCATTCTAACTTTGTAAATTTTAAGATGTAAATAATTATATTTTGAAAGATGCAGTTCATATATGTAAATGTATCTATATTCACGCTTGTTTTTATGAATATCTACCACTTTCATATTATAAAAACATGTAAATGTAAGAACATACTCGTTACCTATTTGTATAATAAGTATGTACACAGGTTGATAATTATTTATTACATAGGCCCGGTATTACAGTCGGCCCTCAACTCATTGTGTTTGTTAAACTCAAGATTAATGTTAAGGGGAGATTGAATCCATTTCCGTATTACAGTGCAATATGACATGTCAGTTACTAAATCTTCAATTATAGACATATTTTACTTTTTCTGTGGTTATTATCTGTCAAATTTTAAATAACCTCAAATAATACCAACAACAAAACGGGATGCTACAACTTGAAATACTATTGTTTTATTATCCAACATGGTGAATTAAATTTTTTTCACCAAAATAATGCTTTTAAATGCCCATGTTCGTGTCAATATGGCTGTCAGTTTGTTTTGTTGTGTGGTGCCACCGTCGATACAACTAACGCCTCTAGTGATAGAAACTGAAACTACACGCGTTGCCTAGCAAATGACAGTTGACTCACCATTAAAAGTACTTAATCCGCCAAAAACGTTGAGTTAAATATTTGTCGTTTTAGTGACGTATTTGAGGGAAGATTAGGCCTAAACGGACACTGTAATACGCTATATTTTTGTAAAACTTGAGTTTACCTCTTAAACTGAGACTGTAATACCGGCCCATAGTTGTTTATATGAAAATGACACATCACAAAGTCCTTAGATGAAATAATAATAATAATATTGTATATTCACTACTTCAAAAGTTATAATTTTTTTTCAATAATTTATGTAAAAATAAGACTAAAAGATGAAATGAATATTTTAATATACTAATTTTAATGTATTTTAGTTCACATAATTATTCGTTTATGTTTAATATTATTAGAAGTACATTATGATGAAAACAAACATAGTTACAATACGAGAAATTATTTTTTAACAAGTGGAGGATTATGGATGTTCCTCAATGTACACTATTAAAAATAACTTGAAGATACACACACCAGAGGCATACACAGCAGACAATATTCTCAACCATTTTATAAAGATAATGCAGTTTTTACAGTTATCGACGTATTAGTAATACTTTAAAAAAAATAACTCAATTCATTATAACAGTATCGAAAGATTCGTCTCTATTGAGATAGTTAAAAAATCTGTTAAAAAATATCTTTGACTCCCGACAGGGAAAAAAATACAATGTTTGCGTGTTTGCAATAATAAAAATATTCGAGTATCGAAAGAGTTCAATTTTTTTTGTAAGAATCTCAAATAGTTTCAATTGTCCTGTGGTGTTTGTACTATGTTTATTTTCATTATATTTAAATGAAAGTCCGAGAGATAGCAACGTTTTCGATGATTTAATTGGTAGTTTTTTGATATTTTCTTTTTTAATGAATGCAGGTATGAAAAAGGTAAGTCTGGCACCTGAGAGTGGTTGCGTTTACCAGTGGACATCCCCTTTCTATAGGTGAAAATTGTAGATATTAACATTATTTCAATATACACACTATGATGCATGCATCGGCAATATTTACCCGAGTACTGACCCTGTTCCATTACGATAGCTCCCGAACTGACATTATGTTCATTATGAGAGGTTCCATTGTATTTTTATTTAATTATCTAAATATTTTATTTTTGTTTATTTCTATGTTGTATTAATTTATATTTTTTAAATCATGCTGTGTTACCACTATATTTTTAATTCATTTAAGAGGTGTATAGCCGTATAAATAAATAAACATAATTTGTACCTATGAAATCATTCATACCTATAAAAGGACTTACAAAGATACAAATGATACTAAAATCTGCAATTTTCACCTATAAAGCGGATCCGCACTGGTAAACGCAACCACCCCCAGGTGACAGACTTACCTTCTTCATACCTATATTCAATAAGAAAGGAAATATAAAAAAAACAGCTATTAAAAATCAATTGTTTTTAATATATCTTAGGGTTAAGTTGCAAACTAACGAAATTGAGTTATCTATGTTAATATGGTTCATTATTTCATAAGAGCTTTTGATGTTATTTCATTGAAACACGTATGAAAATCAATATTGACTTTTTTAGTACATAATAATAATTATTAACTTCTCAAAATTCCTTAAGTATAAAATTTGACGACGACAATTATTGTTTTACTATGATTTAATTATTAGACTGATATTTGTAACATTTTTGTTGTTTGAATCCCCAGCCAAATTATAGCCTAGTGTCGCCCCTAATGAAAAAAATTAATGTTTTTTTTTTATTTTTTACGACGGCTGTGTTTTGTTTAATTTTTATTTTTTTGTATTACTTTAATTATTAATTAATCTATGTACAACGAACATGACTAAAATTTAATGATTAACAGAGTTTTGCATTTTTATATATTATTTGTTTAGATATTTTACTATATTATTGATGGACGATTGACACAAGGTAATCATATATAAATGTATATATTATGCAAATACACAAAGCAATAGTATCATTATTATGTGATTATTAAAATAAAAACAAGTTTTTCAACCTTACACCAGAAAAACAATAAGATGATATCGTTAATTAATTATTTTGATATTAAAAAAAAATTTGCAAAGGTTACAATACCACGAATTTTGTCAAATCTTTCTTTATAATAAATATTTATACATTAATATTTTGTGGCACATTTCAAAATAAATGATTTATTACATGCAGTCCACTGTTTAAACAACTGAAGCTCGATTTAATCATAGATTTTTATTATAATATACTCATTCATTCATTTCCGTGTCCAGACCCTATATGCGCCCTCTCCAATATTTTGCAGCCGTCACAGCCTTGTCATTTGCAGCCAGGAGGTCCGCCTCATTGCAAGGCTCCCCCATGAGTGGGCATGCCAGCAGATAATATACTAGATGCCGTAGTTAACAAATTTTGTATGAATCCAAGTGAGACATTTTTCCGAGGGATTTTTTACGTTTTGGTTCCAGACCACATCGTTTTTCTATAGAGAATAATGTCTAATGTGAATTGTTTTCGGATTTATTTTTTTAAAAAAACATTTTAATTATTAAAGTTTAGAGAACAGTTATCTAGAATGTGTTGAAATGTAAGAAAAACTGAAATATGTTGCAAACCAAAACGTCATACGCGCGATATTCCATGACTTACTTTTTACACGGAGTACTACATCTAGTTTATGATAATATAAACGCCATATGAGAAGATAAGAGTTAAGTACTATTTTATCTGTGGTTTACGCTCGTAAATGCAATGTATTTGAAAAATATTAAAATAACAACATAAATTTAATTATTTCTAATATACCAGACCAGACTTGTCCCCAGGTAGCCTGCATAGAAACCTAACGGTTTACCACCAATACCACGGCGGGTGGCTAATAATAATCTATGAATTATTAAATAGAGCTGTATATTAATAATTACTAGCACTTAATGATAACCTCGTGTCAAGAAGCCATTTTATGACTGATGTCTCTCATACTTTGGTTTATTCATACAAGTTTTTTTCTATTATATTTTTTATACCATTTGTTTTATAATTCCCATTCTAAAATATAACCTGTATGGGTCATTCCACAAAACTGAAGACAAACACCTGAATAATTAAACTGTCTGCTTAGTGTTAAAATGAATAGTAATTATTATCAACAACTTTTTGTTTCTAACATTTCCTGCTACATTTTCAAATTCAGAAACTAACCAATAGAAATAGAGTAAGAGCTAGCAACTGCCAGACTTGCGCCATGGTATAAAGGTTGATTTTTTTCTGTAAAGTTTTTTTCTTTTTTCAATTTGATATATCATCATTATTTCTAATAAAATCGTTATATAGTTTGCGTATTAATAAAAAAAAATACCTTAACCTTTTGATAATGTTTTGTATAAATTCTTGTAAAAAAAATAATGGCATACCCCGATTTTCAACATTTATCTTATATTTTTAATAAACTATAAGGCGTAGTTCAATATATATTTTTTTAAATTAAAGAAGACAAAAATATCTAGAAAAATATGATGTGACGTTGCATTAATGCTTCAGGTTTAGTAAATAAAACTAAAAAACATTTATTTTCCATTCAGCGCCATTGCGAAATAAAAGTTTTTTGGTTTATTAACTTATCCTGATGAATTAATGCAACGTCACATCATATTTTTCCAGATATTTTGTTCTTCTTTGATTTATAAAAAAATATATTGCTGTATACCTTATGTTTTTTTAGAAATTTAAGATAAATGTCAAAAATCGGGGTATGCTTATTATTTTCCTACAAGAATATATACAGAACATAATTAAAAATTTTGGATATATTTTACTTTATTAATATCCTAACTAACTAGATTATTTTTTTCAAAATGTTTCGTTTTGTAGTAATGGTGTAACTTCAAATTGAAAAAATAGGTACGTTGGCAGCAGTCGCCCTCTTAAAATCATTTATCTATTTTATTTCATCTGGGAGGCAATAACATAAGATATCCTTTAACATAAGTCTGCGAGTCTCTGGCTCATGGTCTACTGGGTTCTTTTATTCATTTCACCTAGCAATCTTATCTCAGCTTAGTGACAGACTTTTCTTGAGCTAAATGACACGTTGTCTAGGGGGGGCTGGTTTGTTTTTAAAATGTGAAAAAAAAAACATATTTTTGGTTTTCGATTATTTTTTATCACATATAAACCTTTTTTTACGCAAACGATAGTTAGGTACCCTTACTAACACGTATCATCATAGTGTATTAGGCGGTTTTAATATATCATGTTTTCAGTCACTAGATGCATTATATCGTCCCTCTGCTGACTAACTGTCGTATCTGACATTTTTTTGCAAAATGGAGTTAGGACCACCAATGTGTATTTATATGTTGTACTGTGCATGTTCTCACTAAAGGTCTCGACTGTATCACCTCCCGTTAACTTGGAATAGCTTAGTGATTTGTTGTCTACCAATTACTTAAAATAAAATATCACTAATAGACCTATGTGCAAATACGATTCTAATATATATAAAAATGATTCATATATATAAGATAAATAAAATATATTTACACAGTGTGTCACTGCACCGTGTGCTGGGAGTGATGAAAATATGCACGGGCAAAACACTAAAAACAATTTGCATTATGCAGATACGACTGTTAGTCAGGAGAGGGACGATATCGCTCGTTTGTGAGAACAACGACATAAGTCAAAAAATCCGATTTTTGAGTTAATAATGCAGAAAGGTTGTGTTTATCAATATTACAGTGAATATTTATTTATTTATTTATTCATCCCAAAGACTCACCAACAGGCAAAGAGTACATGTACCTATATCACAATGATACAAACGCTGTCTTCATTTCTCCACAAATTGCCCAATTAGTGGTGAATACAATTTTAGCAAAAAAAACAAACAATTTTATAACTTAAAAAACTAACATAGATAATTAACAAAATGTAAGAAAAATAAAATATTTAAAAACTTAAAAGCTAACATAAAATACAAAAATCGTAAGTACCACGGGGAAAGGAAGAGGAAAGGATTTGGTGTATTAAAGATAGTGCAGGTTAGCAATCAGTAAGTATTTGATTAATGGATCTCCTAAACGCATGCAGGGAAGAGGCAAAGACATCCACACTCCCGAACTTACTATTAAAATTGTGAGTGACTCTGTATAAGGGACTTCTAACACCAGCATTACTGGTGGGAGTGTTCATATAGAACTGTCTGTAATTGCGAATTTGAGTCAACGATGGTATACAGAAGTTTACCCTAGCCAACAGAGCAGGTGCATCAAAAGCAGAATTACAGATCTTGCGCAGCGTCAATGCGTCGAGTAGCTCGCGTCTATGTGTCAGACTTGGCAAATTCATTACGTTACATATATATTATAGTGAAACAACGACACATGTGCTGTTTCTCTCGCACTTATAGAGATATTGTATTAAGAATTGCAGACGAAATGAATATCGATAAACACAACATTTGTGCATTATTAACTCAAAAATCGGATTTTTGAGTTATGTCGTTGTTCTCACAAACGAGCGATATGTCCTCTTAAATAAATATTGTATTTCTCAAATATTAAGAAACACGAGACATTTTGAAGTTTGATTAGTAAAAATAAAAATGCCATAGGATTTTTATAGATTATGTGTTTATTTATTAAAAAAATATAAAACTTAGTCAATAATGACTGTAATTAACTGAGACATGATGGCTGACTTTAATATTGATAGAATAAATGATTAATTAAAAAACAAAAAAATAGGCCTGAGTTAAAAATGTCAAACGCTGTTATTGTAGAAAAACTTTCTACAACAAACGTCAAATCCCATACAAAAAATTCCTCCTTGAAAGCGAACAGCGTTTGACAATTTGACTCGGGCCTATTGTTAGAGAGATGATGTGAAATGCAGAAGTCACCATATGAAATAACAGCAAGATTGTGTGATGGTAATTTGTAAGGAAATGTTAATTATATAATTAAAATAATACACTATCAAACATTGTGTTGTTTCAAATCGACAAGATATTTATAATTGTTTTTTGATTGACCGAGCGAGCGTATAAAACACTTATGATTCTTGTTTATGGTAAACATTATATGTTCTCTGGCAATTCTGATTTTATTTTGCCAAGTTTGCGGCACTGTTTCACAGATAAATGGTGTTGTTTTATTTGGTTGTTATGAAGGAATTTTATAATGTAATAAATTGTTATTTTTTACATGTTATTTCAAATTTATGATAACATGTAATTTGTTTTGTATTTAATATTATTTATAATATTTAATTGATGACCCTTTCAGACCTAGAGTCATTTTGAATAGACACGTGATTTTTCCAAAACTATCTGATATTAATATTAAAAATTACTTAAATGTTTTCAAATGATGAACACACTTCCATGTGATATTTGTTTTTTTATCCGACAATATTAACTTTGGTGAAAAAGGGATTAATTTTGGTGAAACCTCTTTATTACCTGCTTCATCATATTGTTGGAAGATATTCCCTTCTTGGGAATGATAATTAATTTTATTTTTTAATTAATACATTGCCACTAAAGTATGTTAATTCAAAAATGAAATATATGAGTCTGTAAAATGGAGACTTGGGGGGGGGGGCAAGTCCCGGCAAACAGTGTAATCAAAACCCTCATGATAACCCATATCATGGATATAATTTATCTTATTGAATTCT
This sequence comes from Molanna angustata, assembly GCA_963576475.1. Lineage (NCBI taxonomy): Eukaryota > Metazoa > Arthropoda > Insecta > Trichoptera > Molannidae > Molanna > Molanna angustata. The sequence continues at coordinate 459,607 of OY754972.1, forward strand.
GTAATATCTTAAGATTTTATACAACTCCATAAGATAATTATATTGTTTTGATTCCATCGTTCCCCCCTTGAATGAATCCACAAGTGTCTGTAGATATAGACTGTGTGGCGTTCGGTTATCTTTGCCTACCCCGTTGTCATATACTGTCAAAGAAATATAATACAACATCAAAGATTGTCACAAATTAGATGTCTATTTTTCATTTCTGCCCCCCTAGACAAGGTATCATTTAGCTCAAGAAAAGAAACAAGAAAAGATAACTCAATCAATGTATGGAAGTGACAGTTGTCAGTCACGTGATTGATTATTTTTTCTTGAACTAAATTACGCTTTGTCTAGGGGGGCTGAGCTGTTTAAATTCATGATCATTTTATTAATTGTATAAATAGAGTTTGTTTAATTTAAAAGTGCACTCTGTGGTGAAGTTGGTACGAATGTCAGTCAGTCGGATAAACTGAATAATGTTGCCATATTGTCAAATGAATTTCCTCTAATCTCTCACATTCAAAAACAACCAATAAAAAATTGTTAATGAAAACAATCTGAGTTTCAATTGATAGAATGAAGCATGTCTAAAACACACTATCAGAAAAAACTTTGACGATAATTTTAAAAATATTTCATAATTGTAGGGAATATGTTTTTAATGTATAACAACACCGCATGTAATGATACCAACATACACAGTGTAACTTAATCATAGATTTTTATTATAATATACTAGATGTTGTAGTTAGCAAATTTTGTATGAATCAAAGTGAGGCATTTTTCTGGGGGATTTTTGACGTTTTGATTGGCAGACCACATTGTTTTTCTATAGAGGATAATGACTAATGTGAATTGTTTTCGGATTTATTTGTCGAAAAAAAACAATTTGTTTATTAAGGTTTAGAGAACAGTTATCTAGGATGTGTTGAAATGTAAGGAATACTGAAATATGTTGCCAACCAAAACGTCAAACGCGAGATATTCCATGACTCACTTTTTGCACGGAATAGTTCATCTAGTATATTATAATATAAATCTATGAACTTAATCAAACTATATATATATATATATATATATATATATATATATATATATATATATATATATATATATATATATATATATATATATATATATATATATATATATATATATATATATATATATATATATATATATATATATATATATATATATATATATATATATATATATATATATATATATGTTATAATATTTTTATCTCGGTTTTCCCGTGTCAGTAGGTCTTGACTAAGACCATTTGTCTTCCGACGTTTCGCCTGAATATCACCAGGCATTTTCAAGGACTTAACGAAAAGCACGCGCGCGACACACGTCTACTCACACTGAAAGCTCACCGTCAAGTGAGCTTTCAGTGTGAGTAGACGTGTGTCGCGCGCGTGCTTTTCGTTAAGTCCTTGAAAATGCCTGGTGATATTCAGGCGAAACGTCGGAAGACAAATGGTCTTAGTCAAGACCTACTGACACGGGAAAACCGAGATAAAAATATTATAACATATTTCACCCGTGAAAACATCAAATATAACATATATATATATATATATATATATATATATATATATATATATATATATATATATATATATATATATATATATATATATATATATATATATATATATATATATATATATATATATATATATATATATATATATATATATATATATATATATATGTTATATTTGATGTTTTCACGGGTGAAATATGTTATAATATTTTTATCTCGGTTTTCCCGTGTCAGTAGGTCTTGACTAAGACCATTTGTCTTCCGACGTTTCGCCTGAATATCACCAGGCATTTTCAAGGACTTAACGAAAAGCACGCGCGCGACACACGTCTACTCACACTGAAAGCTCACCGTCAAGTGACTCGTAGCGTACAAGATGGCCGCTTATGTCAAATATTGTTAGCGCGACGTGATTGGCTCCTTGTGACACGCCCACCTGCTGTCGTGTTCGTTGGTAATAATATTTTATCATTATTTTTGTGTTGTGATTTATTGTTAATTTTAGTTGTGACATTAATATTATTATTGTTGTGTTTTGGGGTTATTTTCGCTATGGTATTATTAATATTATTATTGTATTGTTTGTCATATAAAATGTTCTTCCAGGTACTAGGCAAACGAACTCCGTCGTCCCGATTGTTCATTATATCCCTTCTCTTATATATTTCTATAGCTTCCCTGTAAATTCTGAGAGGTTATTCATTAAAGAGTCCAAAAACAGTGAAAGAAAAATCCAATGAAACACCATTATCAACAGCCCGACTACCATATATCAAAGGCGTCACCGATAAAATCAGCCGTCTATTAAACAAAAATAACATACGTACCGTTTTCAGCACAACAAATAAAATATCAACCTTTCTAAGAAACCCGAAAGACATCATTCCACTTGAAGCTCATGGAGTATATGAAATACCGTGCGGATCGTGCAATAAGACTTATGTAGGAAGAACCAATCGAAAAGTTGAAGCACGAATAGCGGAGCACAGAGTCGACATGAGAAACAAAAAACTTACATCCTCACTTGTACAACACTCGCTCACAGAAGGACATACAATAGATTTTGACCATTCAAAAATAATAGCAAGTTTAAACAGTGAACCTCTCAGAATTTACAGGGAAGCTATAGAAATATATAAGAGAAGGGATATAATGAACAATCGGGACGACGGAGTTCGTTTGCCTAGTACCTGGAAGAACATTTTATATGACAAACAATACAATAATAATATTAATAATACCATAGCGAAAATAACCCCAAAACACAACAATAATAATATTAATGTCACAACTAAAATTAACAATAAATCACAACACAAAAATAATGATAAAATATTATTACCAACGAACACGACAGCAGGTGGGCGTGTCACAAGGAGCCAATCACGTCGCGCTAACAATATTTGACATAAGCGGCCATCTTGTACGCTACGAGTCACTTGACGGTGAGCTTTCAGTGTGAGTAGACGTGTGTCGCGCGCGTGCTTTTCGTTAAGTCCTTGAAAATGCCTGGTGATATTCAGGCGAAACGTCGGAAGACAAATGGTCTTAGTCAAGACCTACTGACACGGGAAAACCGAGATAAAAATATTATAACATATATATATATATATATATATATATATATATATATATATATATATATATATATATATATATATATATATATATATATATATATATATTTTGCATTTTGTTACTAATTGACAATGTAAGCTTTTGTACAAATTAGTTTTTGTTTGAAATATTATTAGATGTATATTATTGTATTATAATTAAAGTGGACTGAGATAAATAAACAGAAAAAGGACATTCTATGAATCTCATTGTGTCTCTATAAAACAGATAATTGTGTTATTTTATTTATTTATTTATTTATGTATTGTATTATATACTTATTATATTAGTATAAGAATGTATATTAAGTATGTAAATTTGAAAAATATATTTATGTTATTTTATGATTTATGCATTTTTTGTTCATTCTATCTCGTCACTTCCTGCTGTACTTGTTAGTTATACGGACTAACCGCAGTTCAACCAATTATTCTGCAAAAATGAAAACATTATGTTTATGGTGCACAGAAATGAAGTTCTCTCTGCCTACCCCGATAACAGGGACATGGCGTGATGGTTTGTAAATATTTATTTATGATTCTACATGTATCATTTATTTATTTGGGATTGAAAACAGAGACAACAAAATAATATACAAAACTTCTTCTTCTTCTTCTTTTGGTGTCATGTCAGGTCCCCCCAACGTTGACTATCACCCGAGAGAAAGCGTCCTTGTCCTGGGCAGCCCGAAACAGCTCTCCAACACTTCTTATGTCCGTCCAGTCGCGTATATTGTGTCATGTCAGGTCCCCCCAACGTTGACTATCACCCGAGAGAAAGCGTCCTTGTCCTGGGCAGCCCGAAACAGCTCTCCAACACTTCTTATGCCCGTCCATACGCGTATATTGTGTCATGTCAGGTCCTCCCAACGTTGACTATCACCCGAGAGAAAGCGTCCTTGTCCTGGGCAGCCCGAAACAGCTCTCCAACACTTCTTATGTCCGTCCAGTCGCGTATATTGTGTCATGTCAGGTCCCCCCAACGTTGACTATCACCCGAGAGAAAGCGTCCTTGTCCTGGGCAGCCCGAAACAGCTCTCCAACACTTCTTGTGTCCGTCCAGTCGCGTATATTGCGGAGCCAGGAAATTTGTCTCCTTCCAACACCTCTTCGACCCTCTATCTTGCCCATAAGGATCAGGTGGAGCTATTCATACTTTTCTCCTCTAAGCACATGACCAAAATACGGTAACTTTCTGATTTTGATATTTGTCAGAAGCTCTCTATTCACTCTAGCTCTTTGAAGAACTATTGTGTTGCTGACCATATACGTCCAGGGTATCCGGAGCATTCTCCGATGTATCCACATCTCGAACGCCTCCAACCGGTTCATGCTACTCACTTTGAGGGTCCATGATTCCATTCCGTACAGTAGGACTGACCATATGTAACATTTAACCAGCCGTATATCAAAACTAATATCCACAAATTATAGCAAACAGAAACGAAAAACATTATTTAATAAAATATAACAAAAAAGATACAGAACTTATCAAAATAAAAATAATTAATGGAATAATATAGATAGTAGTGTGTAGAGGGTTTTGTTTGGTTGGAGGATGAAAGGGTTGGAAGAACAAAGAGGGAAATGAAGGTATCTGCCGTATAAGGCTATCACTCAGTCAATCAACATTAGTTTGCATAGTATCATTTTTCTATTTTTGTTGTAATATGGAAAATATCAACATCATTAACCTCTAAGTCAGTATGGCTGTACCCGTACAGCAGGAAATGTCATTGAAAATCAAAGTATGGCCGTACCGGTACGGTTAGAGAAGTGAAGTGAAGATTTTTTTTACTAAAGTACGAATATTTTTGACACCGCAACCAATATTTGAAGACACCTGAAATAATCATACGATTTTTCAATATAAACTTTGAAAAATGGTAAGATTTATTTTTTTTTTTTACCCGGTTATTGTGTTGGGAGTTGTAAAACGTAATACTTTTTATATTTAAAATAACTCACTCCGTATAGGTATGTACATTATACCAAAACTCACTATTATAGAGGTTAAAATTTTCATTGTATTAACAGCATATGTGTGGTGTAATGGAGAACTTTCACTCAATAGTTTACTCTATATACTGGAACATGAAATAATTCATCATAAATTGTTTTTAATTACGATTTCAAGATATTTAATATGCCTCTAACTGTTCTCAGTAAGTATATATAATATTTTTAACAATGTTATTCTTGTCCAGTATTGTTAAACTTGCTTTTAAATTAAAATAATCACACTTTATGTTATGTGAGTTGTAAAATACTATGACTATTAGACTCCGCTGAGATAAACATATTCTGGATTTGCCTCTTGATCTTGTAGAGCCTTCTCCAGGACCTGAACAGTGAAGTCTGCATCCTCCTTGGTTATGCACATTGGGGGTTTGATGCGTAACACCTGAAATGGGAATTATTTTTTTACATAACAGATCTATTCGCTGCTCAATTCTTCCAACTGAATAATTTAACGCCCTTCATGAGTTAATTATCAAATGATTTTGTCATTTGTATTGTTTAATTTTGGCTCATGTTACAGAAATTAAAATAACAAGATTCTCTCAAAGGCATAGCCTGTATGGAGGTGTAGAAATAAACTTTATTTGAAATGCCATCTATTGAGGAAATATATTAAGGGACAATGCTATCGCATATGTGTCTCCTCTGAGCCGCGCCAGAACCTTGATTTTCTATTTCTCCTACAATATTCCAACTTTGTCTCTGATATGAAATTGTCAAAAAATATTAGGGATAAAAATCTTCTTAATAATTGACGAAGTTTTTATTTTGTAGAATTCCATTATAAATGATGTCTATAATTAAAAGTAGAACACTTTTTTGATTCTACATGAATTTAATTTGTGCGATAGGCCTATTTCGCCTTGTTAAAACTCGTCAATGTCCTAACAAGGCGAAATGAGCCTATCACATAAATTAAATTCATGTAGAATCAAAAAAGTATTTTACTTTAAATTATAGACATCAAAAATCTGCTTCTCTTTAACGGGCTTTTCATCGTCATCCAATGTTCTAGCCCTTGTACAAGTTATTTGTTATATTTTTTTATTTTGGGGTTGATTCTGAGCATGTGGTAGAAGGTGCCTTCATGCAGACTGAGATAGCGAGTTGGGTTCAGAGAGGTCTCTGGTACTGCTATGGGACAGCACTGCAAGGGTTTTCGCAAATTAATTTTGATGTTTTCCTTGACATTTGGCATTATTTGGTTCTTATGTAACAAAAATACAAGGCTGAACCTTAGCAATTTAAGTTATTTTTGTTGATAATATTCTATCAAAAGGACATGCATTATTTATATTACATATTATATACATGAGAAAAAAAAATATATAAGAAAAAATAATTTTTATATACTGTCAAATATATCTGGATATTTGTATACAAAAATCAAGACACAAGATTATACAATATAAGTGTATATAATAGGTATATTATGCAATCATAAAATATTCAAATTTCCATTTGGTAATATACTCCCCACTTGCACAGTGTTGCAATGTTGTAAAATAATAAAAAGTATAGAAATTTGTAGTAGGTAAACAGTTTTTGTTTCAACATGTCAAAAAATAATTCCTTACATTTTCATAGAGTCCTCCCTTCCCGACCAACAGTCCCATGTCCTTGCACCTCTCCACAATATCCACCACTTGACTACTGTCCATCACTTTGTCCCCTGCCACCAGCTCCACTCCTATCATCAGCCCCTTGCCTCGCACGTCCCCTATCTGCGGCCATCGAGACTGCAACTCACCCAGACGGGATAGCAAATAACCTCCCACCTCCTTTGATAACTCTTGGGTCTTGTCCTCTTCTATAACCTGAATTAAACAACAATATATTCATTCATTCATACCATTACAGCATGTCTTACAAGGCGTGGTAACTAGCGACAGGTGTGAATTTATTATAAAAGGAAGCACGACACATGTATACTTCCACACAAGTCTCATCTCAGAAAGGGTCATGAACCTAACTGCTGAACTTTGTCAGATGTTATTGTTGCCTGTTGTCTTTTCAATTACTCGGCTCTTACGGGGCATCCAAAAACGATGATAATAGAATAGTGAAAGCCCAAAAAACCCAAAAAAAGTGACAAAAATGTTTATTTCAATTATAAATATGTTAGTAAATATTTTAGACAAGTTACTTAGTTATAGTTTTTGGCAAATAATATTAGAAATTTCCTTGTGGAGGGGAGCAGTTTGTACATATACCAACAAAGCAAAAAAACACAAGATGTTTGCCACTAACTGTAGCTATTTTTACATTATCCATTTAATTAATTATAACTTAGATTTGAAGCTATTATTAACAGATTGTACGTTAAATTTAATGTCAAGTATTCTTGAGGTGGGCTAGACATAATATTTTTTTTTAAATTGATATTTCGTTTTCAAAATTAGATTTAGTCAGATTTGATATAGATGTTGGCTAATATCTTGACAATTGGCTTGTATCTTCACTATTGGCTAATGTCTTGACAATTGGCTAATATCTTGACAATTGGCTAATGTCTTGACAATTGGCTAATATCTTAAAAATTGGCTAGTATCTTGACAATTGGCTAATGTCTTGACAATTGGCTAATATCTTGACAATTGACTAATATCTTGAAAATTCGCTAGTATCTTGACAATTGGCTAATGTCTTTGCAATTGGCTAATGTCTTTGCAATTGGCTAATGTCTTTGCAATTGGTCAGGACGAATTGATTGGACCACTTTTTGTTTTAATAATACTCAAATTGTTATGCCCGAAAAAAATAATGCCGAAAAACAATGATTTTTATTTTGTTCCACGGCAACATTTCGGAAAACAGCTAGCGCTCGTTGCGGGCGAAAAACGGAACTTGCAGCTAGCACGCGCTATGGCACGCGCTCTCCTTGGCATTCGACGCTGGTGGAGGACGGACGGTTTGGTGTGACGCCGTCATCGGTCGACACGCGCGTCCCGATGGCGGCCATATTTTCAAGAGCACGAGGAGGTCTGTGTGACAGGACCCGTCACGCGCATGGACGCTGATGGTGCCCCAGAACCAAGATGAGGGCATCAACAGGACAGGAGGTTGGAGGCAGAGCGCAGTGTGGGGCCACCGCGTAGGGAACGCGGCGGCTCGCAGATTGGACCACGAAGGGCAATCCGTGTCGTCTGGAGCGTCGGTTCGCCTCCGGTGAGGCCCCAACTGGTATGCCACCTCTGTCGAGATGCGCCGTCATAGCGTGCCGTGGGGCACAGAGCCAGCCATGGGTGACGGTCTGGAGGAGGAGATCAGGAGGAGAAGAAGAAACCACGCCGGACACGAGGAAGACCTGCTAGCCTGACGCAGAGGCTGGGCCCCACCGATCTACCGTCACCACGTGGAAGACAGTGACATGCCTGGAGTAAGGATGTCGCTGTACCCTGGGGCGGTATATTCTGGTCGGCGTCTTTTCGTGTGTTCGCGTGTGTTTGACAGTTCGTTTCGATAGATGCCACGTGTTTCTGTTTTATTTGTTGTATGTTGTTTTGTTTTTTTTATTATTTTATTGCCATGGACCAACTATAATGATTTTTTGAATAAATGCGCCATTTTTTGAATAAATGCGAAATTTCTCTCCTTTTCTTCCCCACACCTTGGCTTGATGTTTCCTCGTGGTAGACGAGAGGTCTCATCAATATGTTATCAATTTCAAATTTTAAAGACATGCACATCTTATCAAATAAAATACCTAAAACTCATGTTTCTGAATTAAATTTACATATTCCTATACATAAAGTACCTACACTATATTTTGATTTTCAAATTTGAACAGTAAATTTCAGATGGTTTATTATTTATACTGTTTAAATAATGTAAACATTAGGTAAAATTTGCTAACCTGGATAGGTGGTTTGTATATTTTTGAATAAAGCATTATTCTCTTAACAAATCTGTCAGATTTACTCTTATTAATGCTCCATAATAATATTCATTTTATAATAATGTATACATTAGATAAAATTTGCTAACCTGGATAGGTGGTTTGTATATTTTTGAATAAAGCATTATTCTCTTAACAAATCTGTCAGATTTACTCTTATTAATGCTCCATAATAATATACATTTTATAATAATGTATACATTAGATAAAATTTGCTAACCTGGATAGGTGGTTTATATATTTTTGAATAAAGCATTATTCTCTTAACAAATCTGTCAGATTTACTCTTATTAATGCTCCATAATAATATACATTTTATAATAATGTACCTATACATTAGATAAAACTTGCTAACCTGGATAGGTGGTTTGTATATTTTTGAATAAAGCATTATTCTCTTAACAAATCTGTCAGATTTACTCTTATTAATGCTCCATAACAATATACATTTTTTCATGTTAGGTAATTTGCTAAATAATTTAGATAACAATTTAAATAATTATCAATAATTGTTTGATTTGACAATCGTACAATGTCAGAAAACTATCTTATTATATTATATTCATTTTAAAGTAGATACTTATATTTTTTCTGTGACTTCATTTAGGTACTTAGTTCTTATTTTTTTTTTAAAAATAAAATATAGCAATAAATAAGGAGAATATTCCAACTGTCGATTTGTTCAGGAGAACTTTGTTCTCTTAACATATCGACAATGTTTCAAGCCAGGATAAGCGAGAATTGTATGCAGAGGTCTACTTTTTTCACGGCTTTTCCAACTTTGAAGTCAAAAAACACCAACTTAGAGGCTTTGCAGCATATATGTTCAATACACGGATTTACTCAGAATTCGGAGTAGAACATTTCGTGTGTCTGTGTTTGTGTGTGTGTCTGTTTGTGTGTGTGTATGTCTGTGTGTGTGTGTGTCTGTGTGTGTGTCCCCCCCCCCCTTATAACTTTTGATCCGCTCAATTTACAGAGCCCAAGTTTTCAGAATATATAAACAGTTATAGGTCTACAAAACTTTTATACTCAGAAGTGGGAATTTTTGTTTCAGTCAGGGGTTATCAACTTTTGAAATTTTGGTTTATTTTTCCATATATCTCAGAAATCATAAAATCTAGAACGCTGAAACACATAGACAAATACAAAATCTCAAATTACTTTTTTTAAAAAAAATCCAGGGTTTCTCAAACATTTTTTACTAAGAAAAATATTTTTTTCATGATAAATTTATGAGTTTAACTGCTTATATTTCCAAATTTTTTAAAAATATCAAAAAAAGCCGAAACACCCCAAATAGATAATATCTCAAATTTTTTTTAATAATTTTTATAAAAATTGAATTTAGTGATGACATTGCTTCATACAATTTGTATGGCAATCGCCTACACACGATATCTAAGAAGACATAATTGTTTGATACTTATCTCCAAACATACATACATACCATCATTCTGTTTTCATATTCTGGGTAGGATCAAAGGACTGACCTCCATACTATCCTATCTTGACATACATACATATGTAGGTACATGTGTTGTATAGAAAATCAAATATCTTAAAATATTAAATAATTTGTATGTATGGGATTATAGTTTGGTACTTATTCTTCAACTATACATACTATCGCTATCGACAGTTGGATCTCATGTGTTACATGCAACTAGTTAAATACATATGCTTCTAAGAATATAAAATACAGAAATATATCTAGTACCTATGCAAAAGTTAAAAAAAAAAATTATTCAATGTCATAAAATTATAACCATAGGAAAAGAACATAAAGAATATACTAATAATTTGAATTGAGAACTATTATACTAAAAATGTAAAACTTACATCTAAAACTGTTTTACCAACTGCGCAAGCCATTGGGTTCCCACCAAAAGTGTTGAAATGAAGCGCTTTATTTAAAGACTGCGCTATCTTCGGAGTTGTCACCACAGCCCCTAGGGGGAATCCGTTTCCGATCCCTTTTGCCATTGTCACTATGTCGGGAATCACACCGTGGGACTCGAATCCCCAAAAATGATCCCCAGTTCTTCCAAATCCTGTTTGCACCTGAAAAAATTATGGTTACAAAAATATGCGATTCCTTTATAATTAGAAGATTCTTCTGTTATTATTTTACTTTAACATTTATTATGTATATTAAATGAACCTCATCAGCGATGTAGAGTCCTCCATTGGATTGTATGAGTTGTTGGGCCCTTTGAAGATAGTTCTTGGTAAACTGAACAGTACCACCCACTCCTTGAATTGATTCAACAAACATACCGGCAGCTTTACCTTTTGGTATTGAATATTTAAATATCTACAAAATAATAAAAAAAAACATTATTATTTACATGTTATATAATTATTTGATTTAGTATTACTAATGAAAATGTTATTAAGAGGGCGACTGCTGCCAATTTACCTATTTTTTCAATTTGAAATTGCATGAAAAATATAAACTAGTTATTATGGATATTAAAAAAGAAAAATATACCTCAACTTTTTAATTATATTCTGTATATTATATTCTTGTAAGAAAATGATAAGCATTTTTTTTTTTTTTAAATCCTTCTAGAGGCTTCTTCACGTCAGCTCAATATGTAGCTCATTGTGAATGATTGGCTTCTAGAGGTCTTCCCATAGTCCAATCTCTCGAATGAATCTTAAGATCTTCAGTGGGCTGGCTTCTCTGATTTGTGTTTCATCAGCGATGTGAGTGCCAAATATTCTGTCTCTTGTTTGCATCAGTGGTTCACAGTCCTTGAGCAGGTGTAGCGGAGTTTCATGTTCGTCTAGGCAGAATCTGCATAGATACATGTCTGCTAAGTTCATTGTGCATAGATGTTTATTCAATCTACAATGTCCAGTCAGTGTTCTGATTAGAATTCTTATATTTTCTCTGTTAAGAGTAAGAATTTGTTTAGATCTTTTAGCTGAGAAGCCTGAGATCATTGATTTTGCATGCTTTTGTCCTGATAGGTTAAGCCAGTTTTGTTAAGCTTTTTCTAGCATGTTGTTGTATAATATTGTTTTGATGACACTATTGGTTAAGAAGCAGTAAGGTTCTGGTTCATAGGTAACTGAGTCAGCCCCCATATTTGCAAGTTTGTCTGCCTCTTCATTGCCTTTGTAGCTTGAGTGTCCCGGCACCCATCTTAGAACCACCTTGTTGTTGTGTTCTATTGTTAGTTTGTTTAATGCTAAATTACAGTCTTGGACTGTAGATGAATTTATTTTACATGAGTTTAGAGCTTTGAGAGCTGCTTGACTGTCGGAGTAAATATAAATAGTTTTGTGTCTATAGTTTCTTATGAGATTTTCATAGGCACAAATTGTTATGGCGCATAATTCTGCCTGGAAAATCGTTGTGGTGTGTCCCAGGTGTTTGTAATGTTTGTATGGAATAATAAGCATACCCCGATTTTTGACATTTATCTTAAATTTCTAAAAAAATATAAGGTATTATAGATCAATAATTTTTATTTTAAATTAAAGAAGAACAAAATATCTGGAAAAATATGATGTGATGTTGCATTAATGCATCAGGTTAAGTAAATAAACCAAAAAAACTTTTGTTTCGTAATGACGCTGAATGGAAAGTAAATGTTTTTTTAGGTTTATTTACTTAACCTGATGCATTAATGCAACATCACATCATATTTTTCTAGGTATTTTAGTCTTCTTTAATGTAAAAAAAAATATATTGAACTACGCCTTATAGTTTATTAAAAATATAAGATAAACGTTGAAAATTGGGGAATGCCATTATTTTTCTACAAGAATTTATACAGAACATTACCAAAAAGTTAAGGTATATTTTTCTTTATTAATACCCAAAACTATCTATAAATTATTTGTTTTCAAAACGATTTGATAGGAAATAATGATGGTATATCAAATTGAAAAATAGATACGTTGGCAGCAGTCCCCCCATTAATTGTTTATTCGTTGTCATTCAGGAAGAAGCTGTCACTTTGAAACCGGTAGTTTAAAAAAAGTACATTCTAAAAAAATAACAATAGTTTAAATTGAAAGAAAGAAGTAAAAACAGATAAGAAAGTTTTTAATATGGATGAGAAAAGTTTTGGAGCTTGGATGAGAAAGTTTCAAACATAGATGGGGGTCTTTCTTTATAAACATGATAAAGAAAGACATTTACCTCTTCCAATTGTTGATAGTACATGTCTGATGCTTGACATTTATCTCCTTGACATTGACATTTCCTGGTAGTTTGAATTTGTGAGTCTCTGCAACGGCCGCCTCCCCATATACCACGGTATGGATCTGGGTTCATCGCCTCAACAAATAAATTAATAGTTAGTAAGACTTCAATTTTATTGATTTTTTTCAATTCTGTGACTGAAAGTGCCAATTTCATAAGGTTCCTTAGAGCAAAAATCATCTTTGAGGCACTCAGTGCAAAATTCGAGTACATCCACTGCCATTATTTCAAAATTGTGGGCCGTAATTTAAAAATCTTAGATAAGTATATGAAAAAAAAAACGAGTGGGTTGTGGCTAACGCTATAGACCTTACTACTAAGTCACTCCACCAAGTATTCAAATGGTACGGAAAATTTTCAGCATTTTGGTTGCGCAGGGGAGTGGAGTATCAGTCGGAGATTGGTGTGTGAGTGGTGAGCGTGACTTGAGTCATAAAGGGGCCCCTTAATCCCGCATACATGGTTGCAAGCCCATGTGGCTCACCTGTTCTGGCTGGTACTCTGGTCACCTGTGCTCGTGGGCCTAGATTCATGAATCCATTGAAACCACAATTGCCTTTCTCTTTTGTATCTTAAATAAGTTTGTTAAATTATTTCTGTTTTAAATATTATATTCTGGAAACTTGATAATTTTTCAATGGTATTTTATGAAATCAATGTGCTTTTTTAGCAATTTGAAAATAAAAATATCAATTTCAAGTTTCCTGAGCTAGGGGTCATTTTGAAATATTTGACAGTTAAAAAATTGAGCAGCACTGACCAGGGGGGCAAGTCTGGTTCTACCGGCGAAATTAAAACCCTTGTGATTACCCATATCATAGATATAATTATCATATGGAGTTCTATGACATCTAAAGATATTATAGAACTCCATATAATAATTATATCCATGATATGGGTAATCGTGATGTTTTTGATTTCGCCGGTTAGACCAGACTTGCCCCCCTGATATCCTTAAAAACCCAATGGGGTCTAACTGAGAATTCATAACTCCCTACTATATCCCCTTGGGGTAGTGAAGAGTTAAAATATCAACAAAAAAGCAAAAATTGGAATAAAGATTTTTTAAAATAAATAATTGGGAATTTATATAAAATGTTTGGTAATGTAATAATTATGATAATTATCAGATTGAAATATTCTATATAATTATATACCAGGATTTATGTACTTTTGTTAGTAAAACTAATAAATCTCTATTTACATATTTATTCACAAATTACATTAAAAACAAAATGACATAAAATTGCGCCATCTATCGCGTCAGAGTATTAAAATGGCACTGCTGCGTCTTCGTTAATTTTTCAGTATATATAAACCGGAACAAAAAGTTAGACCTACCATAAAGAAATTATTATCAATAATTGGGAAGTCCGATGACTGGAATATCCTAATGGATATGAGAACAGAGAGATATAACCTTCCAAAGAAGATCTGCATCTCATCTCTTAGGCCTGACTTGACAATTTACTCTCTTTCATTGAAAAGTGTTATTTATGTAGAACTGACTGTTCCATGGGACACAAATATTAAAAAAGACCACCAATACAAATACAAGGAACTGGTAGATAGAACAGTTCAAAATGGCTTTAGCACAAGTATATATGCTGTAGAGGTGGGGGCGAGAGGCCTGCCCGCAAAATCTTTATATTCCTACTTTAAAGACCTGGGTCTCCCTAGAGGTAGAATAAAAGAACTTTTGGATAGGGTGGTAAAAGTAGCATTATCCGCATCCTATTGGATTTGGTTGCGCAGGGGAGTGGAGTATCAGTCGGAGATTGGTGGGTGAGTGGTGAGCGTGACTTGAGTCATAAAGTGGCCCCTTAATCTCGCATACATGGTCGCAAGCCCATGTGGCTCACCTGTTCTGGCTGGTACTCTGGTCGCCTGGATTTGTGAATCCAGTGAAACCACGATTGCATTTCTCTTTTGTATCTCAATGTTCTAGAACATTCTGTTCTTTGTAAATGCTCCGCCACAAGCTATACATTATAAATGCTCCGCTACAGTAATAATATACATGTAAACTATAATAATTGGGTTGATAGGTAGCATAGGGACCCCCTCGGAGTCTAATCTTTTGATAGGTTAGGATGAGTTAATTATTTTAGAAGCTTCATTGTTGCATTTCATTTTGATCATTGAAATAGTTTACAATTTGTTCATTAATATCTTCATTATTTTGTGAATGTGTATAAATATCAACATGTAGGTACATATTATACATGTATCTAAATCCAAAGAATGTTTACTTACATGATGAATAGAATTCTGCGCTGGTAGGGCATGTCTCCATGTTGAATGAGCTGTGAGTCCCATTGTATGACATGACATTCCGTGGTAACTGTTTCTCAACGAGATGATATCATGGTTACCTGTGTAGAGTCGAGCCAACATCATTGCCATGTCGTTTGCTTCCGAACCACTGTTTACTAAATATACCACCTAAAATATTCAATGATATTTATTTTGTATTGTTTCTTGAGTAACTAACAGGTACTTTGTAAAATATTTTTTAAACGTGAACCCAATAACAAGTTGCCACATTCTGGTGTATTAAAACAAGATAAAACTGAGAAAAGAAAACAGAATAATAGGTCTGTGTTTGGGGTTCTTTTGGTAAATTGAGGCGTGTATCTAAAAAGAAAAATGTATGATTCATGTGTTTTGCCCCTAATGACATGTGACTTTACAGCAAAAAATATCCACAAGTTGCAAGTTGCACAGTAATCCATGGAAAGGCAGATGCTTGGCGTTAGTCTAAGTGACAAAATACGAAACTAAGAGATTAAGCACCGTACTAAGGTTGACGATATAGTGGATCGTGTTAGGCTGGACACTTGGTCAGCCAAGGATTTACTAGTTGGGCACCCAGAATACTACAGTGGAGACCTTGGACAAATAATAGAAGTGTTGGAAGACCAAGTGGCCATGTGGTGAAACCTAAATTTGGAGGGGACAGAACAGAGACGAGTGGAAGTGTATGGTAGAAGCCTAACATCTAGCAGTGGAAGGAAGAAAGTTAGAGAAGAAGAAGACTTCTTACCTTCAGATCCCCCGGTAACTTTTCAGCCAATCTTTCAGCATATTCATGGATGTTTGGATGCATATATATATTTGTTGTGTGCCAAAGTTTTTTTATTTGTTTATTAAGTGCCTCCACTACTCTCCTGAAAATATTTCAACTGTTAAAAAATACTCAGTTAGTTGTAGATAAAATAAACAAATGACTGCATCAATATTCATTTTGATTTCAACAAAAGCAAAAGTAAACACATGAATATTTAATAATCTATCAATGTGTACATAAATAAATTAATCGAATATTTTATTGTTGCATATGCGCAAACATTGGATTTTTTTCCCTGTCGGGAGTCAAAAGATATTTTTTACAAAAAAACCAATTCTCTCAATAGATGGTGTTACAGCAAAAATAAAAATAAAAAATAATAAGAATGTTGTTCATAATTTCACACATAGATGGCTGTAGTAAAAATCCTTATTTCCTCAAGCGAAAAGAATTTCAGTTTTGCAATATATAGAACATTCAAAAATTGAATTGATAGGGATCTCATTAAAAAAGGCATAATTGGTGAACGTTGCGCAAGCGCATAAAGTGATCACGTAAACCAGCCGATGACAGGTCGTAAGCCCTGTAGGTGCCTTGATTTCCCGGTTCTCCTACAGTAAATATTCCAACTTCGTCTCTATTGAGATAATTAAAAATCTGTTAAAAAATAAATTAATATTAGTGGTACAATTGTTGTAAATAATACTTTAAATGCATAGTTAGATTTGCTTAGATAATTTTTTTTTTTTTAAATGCATTGTTAGATTTGCTTAGATTAATTTGAATCCACTGGAATCCACCTTTATATCAAGTAATTGTCTAAGGAATTTTCACCATGCAAATTATTTAAATTAGTCTTCGCCTTCTTCTTCTTGTTCTTTTATTAGATGTGGACTGCCAACTATCTCGCCATCTTTTTGGTGGGCGTCCTCGTGGTCGAGACCCCTCCGGTACGCTGTCTCGGGCAACCTTTGGGATCCTATCTTCGGACATGCGGCTGACGTGTTTGTATCAGTACCTTCTCCTTTGGCGCCTCCATCATACGATGTCCTCAGCTTCGCAGATTCTTCGGATCTCTGTATTTCTGACTCTATCACGAAGACTTTTGCCAGATATGCATTGCAGCACCTTCATTTCACTGGTACGCAGAAGTTGTTTGGCACGGACCGTATCAGTTCTGGACTCAATGGCGTATGTTAGGATAGGTCTGACGCATGTTTTGTAGATCTTAATAAAAATAATTATTTAAAATTATTTTATTTTATGATAACACTTTACAAAAGAATAAACATACAGAAGATGGTATAGTACGAAAAACTAATTATGTCAAAATTTTATTGATGACAGGTATTATGGCAGACAATAGGACCTGGTTGATCTATTTTGTTTGAGTTATACGTCCTATGATGGTTGTGAGTGCAGAATACTGAGATTGTGTGCCTATTTAATGTGGAATGGGAACTATCACCTGGTTAAGTAGTATACTTCTATATTATCTGTGACCTGGTTCATACTCCCTGGTATACTCCAATGAATGTTTTTAGGTTATTTATTTTGAAAATAGAACATGCTGTCCATTTCAGAAATATGTTAAAAAGTGACAAATTATTTTATGTCACAAGTACGACTGTAGTTAAAGTGACAATTTATTTTCCACGGCACAAGTACTTATATATTAGTAAGATAATAAAGTTTAGCTAACGGATGACAGTGTCCAACGGAAACTGTGACGATCCCTCCAAACATATCCAAGTAACGTTTCCCTGTGTCGTCATACAGCCATTGCATGTGACCTTGATGTATCAGTATTGGTTTCTTGAACATTGCTTGTATACTTGGCGATATGTACTTCTTCCTCAATTCTACGGTTCTTGCATAATCTCTACCCTGCAAAACAGTACAAAAGGAACCTTTCAAAAAGATACATTCGAAATATAATATTATGATTTACATTCCATATCATTGTGATTTGATATAAAATATTATGTTTTCACATCATTATGATTCAATATACAATATTATAGATTCACGTTCCATATCATTGTGATTTGATATAAAATATTATGGATTCATGTTCCATATCATTGTGATTTGTAATAAAATATTATGGATTCACATTCCATATCATTGATTTTTGATATAAAATATTATGGATTCACTTTCCATATTATTGTGATTCGAGATAAAATATTATGGATTCATGTTCCATATCATTGTGATTTGTAATAAAATATTATGGATTCACATTCCATATCATTGATTTTCGATATAAAATATTATGGATTCACTTTCCATATTATTGTGATTCGAGATAAAATATTATGGATTCATGTTCCATATCATTGTGATTTGTAATAAAATATTATGGATTCACATTCCATATCATTGATTTTCGATATAAAATATTATGGATTCACTTTCCATATTATTGTGATTCGAGATAAAATATTATGGATTCATGTTCCATATCATTGTGATTTGTAATAAAATATTATGGATTCACATTCCATATCATTGATTTTCGATATAAAATATTATGGATTCACTTTCCATATTATTGTGATTCGAGATAAAATATTATGGATTCATGTTCCATATCATTGTGATTTGTAATAAAATATTATGGATTCACATTCCATATCATTGATTTTTGATATAAAATATTATGGATTCACTTTCCATATTATTGTGATTCGAGATAAAATATTATGGATTCATGTTCTATATCATTGTGATTTGTAATAAAATATTATGGATTCACATTCCATATCATTGATTTTTGATATAAAATATTATGGATTCACTTTCCATATTATTGTGATTCGAGATAAAATATTATGGATTCATGTTCCATATCATTGTGATTTGTAATAAAATATTATGGATTCACATTCCATATCATTGATTTTTGATATAAAATATTATGGATTCACTTTCCATATTATTGTGATTCGAGATAAAATATTATGGATTCATGTTCCATATCATTGTGATTTGATATAAAATATTATGGATTCACTTTCCATATTATTGTAATTCGAGATAAAATATTATGGATTCATGTTCCATATCATTGTGATTTGTAATAAAATATTATGGATTCACATTCCATATCATTGATTTTTGATATAAAATATTATGGATTCACTTTCCATATTATTGTGATTCGAGATAAAATATTATGATTCATGTTCCATATCATTGTGATTTGATATAAAATATTATGGATTCACATTCCATATCATTGTGATTCAATATAAAGTATTATGGATTCACTTTCCATATTATTGTTACGAAATGCTGAAATAAATGTGACAAAAATGAATCTACTATTTGTAAGAACAACATCAAATCTTATTCTATCTATTTAAGTATAATAGAAAAAAAATCGAGTTGTCAGTCATTATTCTTCTTCTTCTGGACTGTGTCAGGTCCCCCCTGACGTTGGCTACCACCTGGGAAAATGCCTCTTTATTTATGCAGTTGTTATAAGATTTTATTTTCTAGAAAACAAACATGACATTATCTTCTAAATGTATTGTTGGCTTTTGTTCTATGAAATGTTTAAATAAATTTGCATTAAATAATGCCAACATAAAAATAATATAGAAATTTCTATTAAATTGACAGAGTTTTAAGTTAGTAATGCGATCAAATAATTGTATCTCATATTTATCAGGTTTAAAATAATTGTACCTCATATTTATCTGGTTTAAAATCACACGCTGGCATTTCTGGGATTTTAGACGAAAATCTTCTGAATTGGGACATGCCATTTCTTACATCTAAAAAATAAAATATTTTAAATAATTAATAAATTCATACATTTATGAATTAAACAATTTATACAAAATATTATTTTAATCTTTTAGGTTAAAGTGTAAGGAAAAAATATACAATATCGATTTGATATGAACAAATAAAAATGATGGAGTAACTTGACTATCCACATGCCATAAACTTTTTTATTGACAAACCTCCAATGAACTGGTGCATGAGAACAGTTAATTTATTATCTAATAATTCATTATCAGGGTGTATCATGAGAAATAGGTGAGGCAAGAAGAGGGAAGTTTTATGGGAAAACGTTGAAGATTAATCTGAAAGAATCTCTAAGAAAATGGATATACCTATATATACACGAAGAATAAGTTTTTTTTTTACTTTATATGGCAATTCACCCTATTTAGAGTGTAGAGAGTTTATTTAATTAAAATATAAATAAAATAAGAAAGGTTAAGAGAGTTTCAATAAGTTCAAAATTGAGATACAGTTCAATGTTGTGTATTTTAAGAAATTTTAACAATAAGACATAAATGTGGGCCATGTCCACAGGATGAGTGATGATTGTAGTCCCAACAAGGTTTTAAACACCACACCAGACGGAAGAAGAAGCAGAGGCAGACCAAAAATGAGACGGCTGGACGATGTGGAGGCTGATGTACGAGCGCTGGGCCTTACCAACTGGAAGAGAGCCACAGAGTGCAGGGAGGAATGGCGACGGATTCTGAAGGAGGCCAAGGCCCACAAAGGGCGGTAGGGCCAATGATGATGATGATGATAAATGTTTAAATCATTAAGAGATAATAGGACGTGGGAGATATATATATATATATATATATATATATATATATATATATATATATATATATATATATATATATATATATATATATATATATATATATATATATATATATATATATATATATATATATATATATATATATATATATATATATATATATATATATATATATATATATATATATATATATATTTATAAATTGGAGATGTATGAACAGTGTACAATATAAGGACTGATACAAAACACTGATATTAGACCATTATTACAATTATAAAACATATGGTCCAGAGTCTCCTCCTCTAGACCACACTCACAGATGGGGCTACTAAATACATTTACAGGCGAGTAGCCACAATACAGTGATCAATTCTTATTCTCGTTAAACAGGAAATGTTCCCTCTGGAAATCCCTCTTCCCTAAAACCAAGGTTCTGAGAGTATCGTGGGCTGAAGAACAAGTTTCATAATTGTTTTTTAGGCATCATATTATTCTTTTAAATCTTCCAAATTGAAATTATCTTTAAACCAAAAGAAAAAAGTATTGAAATAACTGCACAAACTAACAGGATTGATTCATTTTTCAAATGATTGTACAACTAAAATTGTGAAGCACTTATACACTATACACAATCACTATTATAAGTTATCTGCCTTGAGGTGGGTATAATCATATGAAGCTATGAATTTACAATCAAATTAATTTACGCAAAACAATGTTACTTTTGCCTAATATATTTTTAAAAATGTGTCTTTTGGTATTGGTATACAACTACAAATGTTGCATTGTAGCAATTTGAATTGGAAATTAGGTATATTTTTCAAGTAGAATTTAAATTTACTTTAAACGATAAGGTGACCACATCTTCATTAAAATCGTCATGCCATGTTCCTAATGGCAAAGACAAGAACAACATAATATCTATTCTTATCCTGTCAGACACCCATTCCTACATATATGTGCATTCATTCATCTTGTCATTCTACAATGTATAATGACAAGATGAATGAATGAATACTACATTATACAATGGATTCGCTTGTTCTGGATCCATTCAATGTGGCTAAATAGCCTTAAATGCTTAAAATATTGATTTTTTCTGTCAAGTTACATATTATTCATTAAATTTTGTATTTACAGATTATGATTTCATCTTTTCCCTTCTCCTATTACTTTTTTATTTTAAATAATGTATATTTTTTATTTGAATGTTGTCGGCTTTCGTGGCTCAGTTGGTTAGGTATCTGACTGCTGATCCAAGGGTCCCGGGTTCGATTCCTGGTGGAGACACAGTTTTTAATTGTGTATTCAGTCTGGATCTGAGACAATTAATATTGTATGTCTCCAGAATGTGGCAACTTGTTATTGGGTGTGTGTTAAATAATTATTTGACATAATACCTGTTAGCTGCCTAAGAAGCTACACAAAATAAAAATAAAAGTAATAATCAGGACTACTCATGAAGTCAATTAAGATAATATTCAGGCTTAAGAAATAGTTTAGATTAAGATCAATTTTATTAATTAATACTATTGACATAATGTATTTTAAGATTAGATTATGATCGAGTAGATAATGTTTTCAAATATGAAGACAAGATAAGAATGTATCAAGAGTTTGTCATGCTGTTTTAATTTTATAATCATGTTCTTGTATGTTATTTTTTAGTTTGAAATAATTTTAACAGTTTTCTGTAGTACACACACACACACACACACACACACTTTGTTGTGTGTTAAATGGCATTGCATTAGCTTTGTCAGTGTACAATCTTAGATGGATTAGTTATCCAATGGACATGGGATTAAATAATACCTCGACCGAATAGTAAAATCAGTTTTGTTTTATTAGGGAATGTATGAGGATGATGTATTTGTTCTTATTTCAAGGATGTCATTAAAAAAAAGAAGTAAAAAAGTAAAAATAAAAAAAAAAGTTGAATTCATTCTTAACAAAAGTATAAAAAATAAATAAAATATTTATTTATGAAAACACAAGTATCCGCTTTATTTGTATCATTTTGGTGGATGTGAAGAATATGCAATTAACTATTCACAAATGTAAATATCATTGACTTCTGACCTCATCGGAATAAAGTAAGAATTATTTAAAAATGTTATCAAATTTTCCCCCAACTATGTTATTATTATGGTAATTATTGTGATGGTAACAAAATATAGATACATATATAATAATAATATATTAAAACATTTAACAAAGTCTTACATAATTATTATTATAGTAGTAAGGTATGTGTGTTAGAAACATATTTTATTTGTAATATTGACATCACAAATAACAGTTACAAACACAAATTTAATTATCAACTTATAATCATTATTTATTTATACGTCAGTTAAAGACTATACATAATATATGTATATTTAGATATTCTGCATTTTTACTTCGTCGATATAGCAGCTATTTCATATTACAAAGACATTTCTGTAACAGAGTTTCTTGATAATTTCTTCGTATGATGAAAAAGCAATCGCCGAACTTAATAAAAAAAATGATCAATTTAAATATATTGCTTTGTTTTATATGTTGCGTCGATTTCTCGGGTACTCCACGTCGAATTTAAAATGGAATTCTACCTAATAAATATATTTTTTTATTTATTCATACTATGTAGAAAATATGAATAAATAAAAAAAAGTACAATGGCAGGCTTATTGCCATTATAAATTTTCTTCTAACCTATAAAATAATTGATTATTTTGTTGAGGAGATCACAAGAGTGGCCACCTAATAGGTGGACAGACGACATCAAAATGTTTGTGAGACCTCAGTGTATGGGAAACGCACAGGAACTGCAGGAATGGGATAGGAGAGGGGAGGCCATGTCCTGCAGTGGGGAAACGTGGGCTGAAGAAGATTATGAAATATTTTTGTACTCTGTTCAAAAAGATATTTCTTCCAACTAGAACTAGATTTCTTTAAGCTGTAACTTCCATATGAAAAAATATATATAACATGCCTATGGATAGAGTATCATCGTTACCCTGAATGCTGTGTAACTTTTGCCTGCAGTCTTTCGGTGCTTGGATTGTGATTGCTTGTAGGATTTGATTAAATTCTAGAAATATTGATGTTTTTTGCTACGTTTCTCATTTGTTTAATATCGACTCAGATGGTATGGACACAACAAAAATATAAAATGGTCATGTACTGTGGTGCAAACTGTTCTAGCAGTCCAGATAACGTGAAGGGAAAGGGACGTCTATTATCCATGTGGTGGGATGATATGAGTAAGGTCATGGATAACACCCAAATACCTGCCCCGATTATACAGGACAGATCATCCTAGCGCTGAAGGATTAGGAGAGCCGACCCTACCTAAATAGGACAAGGTTAAGAAAAAAAAAATATGGCTTTTTGTATGTTAATCTTTTTCTGTGTGCGTATTTTTATTTTATAATAATGAAACAAACTATAAAACTATTTTTTTGTGGTTGTGGAAAAATATTTTTTGCAAAAATTACTTTTATTCGTAGAAATCGAAAATTTTATTACATTTTGTGGGGAATATTTAATAATCGAACGTCAATATTTATTTGGGGCTGGCAACTTTTCCGTTGGGCGAAATGTCAAAAATGTGGACGGGATAGATATGGCGCAGGAAAAAGAGGATTTTTCAAATAAAAGCTCTCCTAATAATAATTCGGATAGCGAAGACGAGGCATTGGTCAACGGAAACAATACTGTGAAGCCTGATTTGGGCTTTGAAAATGTCAATTATGCCAACAACTCGTCGGAGAGCGACGGAAATCGAACAGATAAAAGTATTGCGTCAACTAACAAATGATTTGTACTTTTTTGAATTACTGTTGTACTTTGACAGTTGGTCATCTTAATTTTGTTTGCATTACAGAGACGACTAATCAGCCGCGCAAGGAAGAGAGCCCCTTTTCATTCAAGCATTTCTTGAAGCGAGATTTGTCGCTGCCGAGTGCCTCTGGTAGTTACGAAGGTACGGGCGCTCGCCCCAAGGTGTACTCCGCAGCCTCTAGGGAAGGGAGACCGCGACCCAACACCGCCTCTTCCGACAGCTCTATACAGCTCGGGTAAATTTGATTAATGCACCAAATACACTGATCAACAAAAGTCTTAAATAGCTTTGTTGGATAAAGTATTAAGTCATATTTAACAAACTGCCTCCGGATATACTCATTGAAAAATCATTTTATTCAAATGACGAAAGAGATTTCAATTAGCATCCTTTGTTTCACTATTTTACTGTTCTTTGTCTGTTTTTATTTACAAATCTGTGCAACTATTTATGATTTTCAAGTGCCGTCAAAAAATGTGCTATTTCATATACATAAAGACATAGGAAAGTCATGCCATGCCTTTGTATGTGTGGAGAGTAATAGACTAAATATAGTGGTTCTATTGAGTACCCCGTTAACACATACAAGTTTTGCACAGCACTACTACACGTACAATGGGGTGGTGAGGTTCAACCAATTGAAACAGACTTGAGACTGGCAACTGAATATAATGAATTCAAAAGAAAAATAAAAAAATAAGTAATCTTGATAAATTTTACTGATTTGTAAATCCAACTGTCGATTCGTTCAAGAGAATGAAATTCTATTGGAGGAAGAGAATTTTTAGAAGAAGGAAGGAAGGAATTTTTATCCATACCGAATACCACGGTGAATATGAGTCTTGGTGATTGATTATATATGTGGATTTTGCTGTATCTATTTTGAATATAATTCCCACATACAGACTTAGTCTTAGTGGGATCCTTGCAAATATTTTAAAGTATTTTACGTTGTATATGCTATGTACCCTGACTGTGTAATGATTTGAAGTAAAAAAAAAAAGAGTCAGTTAAAATCCAAGATGCGTGTACGAAGGAACATTTTATATGGCATAGTGGACTTTTTGCATGTTAATAACACCAACTAGAGGCTTTTGAATTTTTGGTTTATTTTTCCATATATCTCAGAAACTATAAAAGCTAGACCGCTGAAAATTGATATAAACATAGAGAAATACAAAATTCCAGGGTTTCTCGAACATTTTTTATTAAGAAAAATATTTTTTTTATGATAAATTTATGAGTTTAACTGCCTATATTACCAAATTTTTTAAAAATATCGAATAAAGCCGATACACCCCAACTAGATAATTTAATTTTCTATAAAAAATATTAACATTGTATTAGCACATCTCAATTTTTTTTAACAATTTTTATAAAAATTGAATTTAGTGACGACATTGCTTCATACAATTTGTATGGCAGTAGCCTATACACAATATATAAGAAGACTTAATAGTTTGATACTAATCTCCAAACATACATACATACCATCATGCTGTTTTCATATTCTGGGTAGGATCAAAGGACTGACCTCCATACTATCCTATCTTGACATACATACCTAGGTACATGTGTTGTATAGAAAACAAATATTATCTTAAAGTATTAAATAATTTGTATTTATGGGTTTATAGTTTGATACTTATTCTTCAACTATACGTACTATCGCTATCAACAGTTGGATCTCATGTGTTACATGCAACTAGTTATATTCACTTCATTTTAACAATAATTATAAATATATAATATTTGTTTCTTTTTGTTTATAAATGTCTCATTTACACGCGAGTGCTTGTACTCTGGTTAAGGGCAATGTGTTTTTTATTTTTATTGTGTATCTTAAACTGTATTTTATTCTTGTTTTATTTTTTTTCCAGGTGTGTCATTGAGGGTTTGGGATCATGGAGACGCGAGGGAGGCAGCGACGCAGCCCTTGGCCTCCCCGACTTTGTCCAAGACCATCTCTTGGTGGAGCAGGCGTACGGTGGAGCGTCCCCCTCACAGCAGCACAACAACGGTCCCCTCCCGCACCCACCGCGGGTCGACAATCTGCCAGACTTCACCTTTAATTCTCCATATCACAGTCCCGACTGGATCAGTCCCAAGGTAACTGTTGATATCTATATGTAACAAATGAAATTCAACCTTCAATCTGGTCAGTCATTACATTTAAAGGTGGGAAAAACAGCTTATTTTTTTAAACGTTATAGACGTTTCGTTAATTTTAAATAACGTTATTTTTAAAGGCTTAAAAAGCTTAAAAGCTTATTTATATTTGTACTGTATATATACAAGTACAATATACCTATATCTAAAAAAATTAACACATTAACATGCAATGAAAAAAAAGGTATATTTTTGAAATAAATATAATGTACTTTTAATTTTTTGCTTCCTCTAGAAAGTATTTAAAATGTATTCTAAAACCTTTGACGAAAATACAGTAGAAATGTTATACAATACATACAGACGGTGGCCAAATTAATACAATCAAAGGAAAAAAATGCAAAAATAATTGTATTTTTAGCTGTTATCCAGCAAAATCGAATCACATCAGTATATTTTTAATTGTGGCAACTCCCTTCATTATTGTTATCGTACTTGCAACACTTTTTAAGCATCAACATGAAGTTTGTCACATACAAGATATGATAATGTCAGTTTAGTATTGGTCTTCACAGAGTGTGCGGGTGTTAATGGAATATTTTGCCCATTGATTTTGTGTTTATTTGAGACAGTGTTTGAGTGTTTCTTACATTTTTTTTTAAATAACAGGTAAACCCAAGGGCCTGCCTTGAACAAAATCTTCATACAAAATCTGTATGTACTTCTGAAGCCTGCAAGAACTTAATTGTTGTACCAAAACCATTTGTAAAAACATGAAGATAAAATATTGTTATTTTTAAGTTGGCAACAGTTGTCATTTTTCTATGGTTGACACTTGAAATTTGATCAGTTTGTAAACTGTACTGCTTATTGCTATATCGCATACAAGCTGCCATTATTTTTCGAAATACTTACTTATCTGTTCTTGTCTTACAAAATGGGCCGAAATTGCTGTATAATAAATTGTGGAAACAAATACGGTATTGACAAATCAATATCATATCACAAGTAAGTAATTACAATATATTTTTTCCCCCATATTTAAACTACCTTGATTTTCTATGTTTTAAATATAACAATTATAGAATGAAATACTCACATAAAAAATTAAAGTACAGATAATATTAATAGCATCATTTTTATTCCTCCAAGATTAATAATATTGGCTCGGTTGTTTTTACCAAAAATACGACGCTACTTTTTAGGTTAAGGTCAATAAAAATTCAAGATATCTAAGATCATTTCTTGTTACCGTAATACATTCAAAGTTTTGTTTTTTTTAATCTGTGTACCTAAAATATATTGCTTTCCGTGTATATTTGTTAATTAGTATTTCATTCCGTCTCCTATTTTTCATATTAGCTCATTTTTTCGCAATTCGCAATGTCATTTTACGCAAAACAAACATGTCTGATCATGTGATGTCTGTCTATGAGTTCCGTTGCAGTAGGGTTGGGCAATATTATTAGTAGGTCATTATTAATTCCTCCAAGAACATTTCTCTAATTTCCAATCTAAACAACATTGTTAATTGAGGAACAACTTTATGCATTTATTAGATTATAATACATAATAAATATATAAACTGGGATATATAGCGCCGTAGATATAAAAATTAATCAAATATGACCAAAAAGCATAGATATAAAAATTAATGGGATATTTTATTTTAATTGTGTATTTATTAATATGGTTTTTTTTGCAGATTCCTTAGCGAACCGCAATAATATTAACTTTGGATAGGTGCCGTTAGAAACATCTCCAGAAGAATAACCCCATATTCTTGTATTTGTTCCTCCCATTTCAAGGCTGGCGAAATAGATAGGAGTGGTTATATTTTGAAACTAAAAGAAAACGTAGTTCCATCGGTTTTCTTCTCATCGATTGATGCTCCAGTACAAACTGAGGTAAGTTGCGAAATTCATAAAAACAAATACCTATAAGTAAATATTTTTTTAATAAAATATCTTTTTATATTCTCAAGTATCGAATTATCGTGAAATATGGTGGTACATTTCAACAAAATAAAATGCAATATGTCATATTTATAATTGAGTCGAAAATTTACTATAATGAATAATTTCTTTTTTCTAATTGCTTCTCGGGCAACTAACAGGTACTATGTCAAATATTTATTTAAAACGCACCCAATAACAAGTTGTCACATTCTGGAGACTTATGATATTTATCGAATTTCAGGAAAAATTATAGATGTAGACCACGATTGAACTGATCATATTTTGAAAAATAATATTATTACTTAAAATAAATAAAATCTCAATTTTTTTTACTTTTTCCACATAATAAATTTGTTTGACCATTGAGGCGTTTCGCTCGAAAAAGCATCTACAGAATGGTAATTGATCATATTTTTTTTTCTTTTTTCAGGAATTTCTAGCAAATTTGCCCGGTACGTCTTCAATGCCAAGCGTTTCATCATCCAGTTGCACTCCAGTAGAATCATTGGCCAATAGAACTGGCGGAATTTTTTTTGTAAATAAAATATATTTCAGCCTATATCTTTGTTTATTTTGTACAACCTCCATTGTCACTCAACATTAAATAACGATGTAAGTCCCTTAATTAAAATGCAACGAACGGAACTTTTCGTTATTTTTTGTGTGTTTTTAGTTTGTAGACCTGAATTTTTCGTGTTTATTGATTTTTAAAAGCAGCGTTATTTTTTTACAAAATCGATGTTAAAGTAGTATTATTGTTAGGAAATCGATGTAAACAGCATTTCCCATTGAAATACATTTATCTAAAAAAATAATATTTACCATTGAATACATTGAAAGTGGGTTTTGTCGATTTCACCCACAGAAATTTTATTTCATTAATTAATTTAATTTTTCAATAATACTCTTTGAATTCTGCATATTGCAAATCTAAATTTCGTTTTTTTTTCTAAAACTTGAGAATTCGCGTTAATCACGAAAAAAATATGCAATTCGCGAATAAAATCGAGTTTATCGCAAACGCTAAAAATCCAAGTTTCTAGTTATTGGGCATATTAATTTTTGCATTTTTTTTTCATTATAAAAAAATACTAGCGAAGCGTTTTTTATTGTATTTTACCAAAAGACAAACGCGCCGCTTGTATATTCGTATAGTTATCAAATATGCACATGTACATTTAATTGACAAAAAAAAAACCCAAATTTCAATTGAAGAATATAATATTTGGTTTACGAAAAACTCTAATAGGCGAGTTTTACAAATTATTCAAAGTAAAATCTCTAATTTCATTGAAGTAAATTTAGTTTCTTACATAATAAATGAAATTTTTATTATCTGCTGTCGTAGATATGTATATGTTAATGAAATTGTGTAATGTATATGTATTTATAATAAAAAACATATTTTGGGAATTCACATTAATATTATATGTCATTTCCCATCCCTACTGTCTAAACCCGCTGGTCGTTTATTCTAGCAATTGTTACATTTTATTATTGTCATATTGAGAAGGGTGTATTTACGTTTCTTCTGTTTTATCTTATGTAGACCAAATGTCAAACGAATCTGGCGTCAAATATTTCGCATATGGGCGCCTCCATCATATTAACTCCTCCAAGGGTAAACCTAATATTTATTACTAAATATTTATCACAATTATACTACTTATCAAATTATTACGATTTTGATAAATTATTTTCTAAATGTATGCTGAATTTCAGAATTTTTTGGTTTATTTTAGAAATGGGAAGATCTTGTGACCTCACTCCAAGAAAAAAATCTAAAATTGCAACCCTTCTTGGTCACTGTGAATACAGTCAACGAGAAATTGCCACACTTACCAATGTTTCTCAATATTCTGTGCACAAAATAAGTAGGCAAATGAAAGGAAATGTACCCCTTGAACCATCTCGAATAGGAAAATGTGGACGAAAGCGCATTACTTCTCCGCGAACAGAAAGAAAAATCAGAAATGTTGCTCTAGAAAATAGACAGAAGCCTCGAAAAGTAATAAAATCTATTTTGCAGACCACAGGAGTCAATATATCTGATCGTACATTGAGACGAAGATTGGTGGAAATGGACCTCAAATGTTATCGCCCAGTGAAAAAGCCAAAACTAACACCTGAAATGCGTAAAAAGCGACTAGAATGGGCACTAAAACACCAAAATTGGAACGAAGACGATTGGAGCAAGGTATTAGAATGTAAAATAAGTTTTTATGAAACTTTCTGTATTAAATAAAATTGACTAGTGAAAACTTCTCGTGTTCTTTCAGGTTTGTTTTTCTGATGAATCCTCAATCTAAATACTGCAGGACAAAACTCAATATGTGAGAAGAAGGCCAGGTGAAAAATATAATGAGGAATGTGTGGTCCAAAGAGTGAAGCACCCTCAGTCAATAATGATCTGGTCAGTGATTAGTGGGATGGGTATGGGAAGGCTGTATATTGTGAATGGCACAATGCGCCAGGACCAGTATTTAGAAGTTTTAAAAGGGAGACTAAAGCCTCAAGTGGCCGAATGGTTTCCAAATGGAAAATATGTATTTATGCATGATTCTGCACCCTGCCACAAAGCGAAAACCGTTACTAAATTTCTAGAAGGAGAAAAAATAAAGGTATTAGATTGGCCAGGAAATTCACCGGATCTAAATACAATTGAAAACGTTTGGGAGGCTCTGAAAAGGGCAATTGTAAAAAAAGGTGTCATCACCAACAAAAGACAACTAATAGAAAACATAATTGAGGCATGGCACAACACACCAGAATTAAAAAATATCTCAATTAAATGTATCTCCAGCATGCCCAGAAGAATATCAGCAGTAATTAAAGCTAAGGGAGGATTTACTAAATATTGATCATTTTACCATAAAACGTATTTTATTATCAATAAACTATTATATATTCATAGTAAATGCATTTTATTTTATAAAAATATATTAAATCTCCCATAATATTCTAGAAAGATCGAAATAAAATAAAAAAATAATAATTTTCAATGATTCGAAGTCTAAAAACTGCTATAAATTCATTTGATTGTATTAATTTGGCCACCGTCTGTACATATAAAGTTTAAAAATTATGGTGATGATAATTTTGTATGCTCTAATCATCTAACAAAGCCGACAACGCACAAGAAACCAACCCGATAGGCGTTTTAAACGATACTAAAGAAACCAAAAATAAACGGTTACAAAAATCAGTAATAATAATAACTTATAACGTTGAACGAAACAAGACGATTTGAAACTGATCATTCGTCACAATGATGTCAACAGATGTCACGTGTTAACTAGCGACCGACAACGCTGCACGCCAGTCAGCTAATCATAAATCACAACCATCTCGCAACGTTGTCGTTAAAAATAATACATCTCTGTTATGATTATAAAAACAGCTTTTAACAAAATCATCATCGGAACGTTATGATTTGATTCGTGATTGAAATCGTTGTAACACTTGCAACGTTCAACGAATATGGTTTAAAATTTATAACGTTTGATTGATTATTTTTTTTAATGAATATTTTAATCAGCTTTCGTTTCAACAATCATCTCTAATTACATTATACATAGTTAGATGCAGTATCATTTTTTCAAATATTTTTATTTCTTCTTCTTCGATGGCGCTACAGTCCAAGTCGAGCCTTGGCCTCCTTCAACTTTTGCCTCCAACCCCTTCTGTCCTCAACTGTCGTCCTCCAGTTTGTAATGCTTAAGAGTGTGGCAGACCACATCTCGAAATTTCTTTCGAGCGCGCGCCTAGCGACGGCAAGTACATTTGTTTATCGCAATGTCCTCGAACAATGCAGCTGCGATGTCAATGTCATTCAATGTCCTCGAACTTTCTAGACTTATTTATTTGAAGTGTCATACCCAGTTGAGGAGTATTGTCACTTGTTTGACGTTGCGGGCGATGAACTCGGCCTAGCGATAAACAAATGTACTTGACGTCGCTAGGCGCGCGCTCGAAAGAAATTTCGAGACGTGGTCTGCCACAAGAGCTGTATTTTTTTATTTAGTAAATCTCAATTCTTTATCTGTATAATAATATGTGAGGCGAAAAGTTTAGACCACTTTTTAAGCAAACTGCACGCATGCAGGAGTGTGAGATTTGACTGACATGGTTAATGTTCATATAGTGAAGGAGTGTAGAAAACTAAAAATTTATACATTATATTTGTTACAAATGCATTACTTTATTTATATATTTATTTAATATTGCTTCTCGAGCAACTAACAGGCACTATGTCAAATATTAATTTAACACGCACCCAATAACAAGTTGCCACATTATGGAGACTTACGATATTAATCGTCTCACAGATCCAGACTGAAAACACAATTAAAAATTGTGTCTCCACCGGGAATCGAACCCGGGACCCTTGGATCAGCAGTCTGATACCTAACCAACTGAGTCACGAAGGACGACAATATTATGTATAAATAAGTAAATTGTTGAATAAGTAACAAACCATAAAACCTTATTTTTTTTTTAAATATAAAAATGAATATGTCCTTGTTAAACAAGTACATATACATCTTCCTACGTTCCCTAAAATAAGCAAATAAATGCTTGTGCTTAGGTGAACGAAATCGGTCGAGGCAGAATTCGAACTCGCGACCACTGGATTACTAGCCCAGCGCGCTAACCGCTCTGCCACCGACCCATCCAAATTAAATTAATAATATTTTAATTTTAAACGCCCTAAATAGACTTTACGTTTTTTTTTAAATCTTGTTAAAAATGGGCTCATTGACACGAGATCCAAGGAAGTATTTCGAGTTGGATCCCATACAAATCTGTCTTGTCTCGAAAGAGTTTTAACGTTCTCTGGGTCGAATTGACGGTTTTGTAATAAAAAAAATAATAATGTCACCATATTTAACGTTGCAGGTCCACGAGGTGTACGAGGATTGGGACGGCAGGGGAGGTGGGGGGGGTGGTGGTGGTGGCCTCACCCTCGACCTGACAGACTGTGTTGAGAGACCCCAGCCCACTCCGCATCCCTTCCCACTTGACCCTCTTGATTTACCGCCAAATGCCAAGGGTATGTACATACACCAAACTACATTTTATCAATTAAATATTTTTACTGTCCAAATGTAACAATAACAAGATTTTACAGGAGGCCGAATAAACTGAATAAAATTAATAAAGAGCCTAATGCATGCCGTGGTTTTGTTCCATACGGCGTTTTAGGAGTTTGGACAATATTTGGAGAATGTTTTGTTAACAAATTTGTGTATTTTAACATTCTGTACCGATATCTTAAAAAAAAAACTATTTCACTTAAATTGTCAAATTCGCGGCATTGAACGCCTAGCGATGATATGCAAATATTGAATTTTTTATATAGTCAGTTATATTTTGTGACAAAATTCTGACATCTAATATTTACTTTATATTATAAAAAAAAAATTGATCTACATACACATTGGTACAAGCAAACAAACAAGCCAATAATGAACTTATAATTCTGGCTCGGTTCAGCCCCCCTAGACAATGTGTTATATAGCTCAAGAAAAGATAACTCAATGAGTGGAAGGGACAGTTGTCACGTTACTGGCAACTGTCACTTCCATACATTGAGTTATCTTTTCTTGTTTTTTTTCTTGAGAAAATTACACGTTGTCTAGGGGGGGCAGGGGTGATATCTGTGCAAAAGCATTGTCACCTCATTTATAAGGACTGTTGCTTTCATTGTTTACAAACCAATTTTTCAATTGACGGCTGGTGTTTCAGCTTATTTTCAAACAAACAGCTTTTTTAAAATATCAAATAATTATAATGTTTAAAAGAATAATATAAAATGTAACTATCAAAGTTGTCATGTTTGTGTTTAATTCCAGGTGGTGAGAGTCAACGCCTTCCCGACTTCCTTCCTGCCCAGGTTGGTGAGGGTGTGTCGGGACAGTGCAATGGCAATGGCAGCGGTGTTGGAGCACTACAGGAAGCCGAGGCTCAGCTGGCCCAGGAGAGGAGACTACGAACGGCGGCGCAGAGGGAACTCAGAGCGTCACAACAGGTATATACTATATATAAACCATCTCATATCTATTTTTATACAATTTATACAACTATCTGTTAATTATATTTTAGTCAGACCACCGGTTAATCGTTCGTTACCGGATGGTATAGTTGTCGCCAAATTACTTGAACTTTTAGCCGAGAAGGGGGACGATTTGCACCTAAACCAACGAAGCAAAAAGACAAAAATTTGCCCTCTGAGCAACCGGAAGCTCTTTCATGTCGTTTGGTGAATATTATAATGTAAGGTTTGTGGTTATGTCAGTTGGTCAGTTAAAGTGTCAGTTCTTGTATGAAAGTTAATATGCGTATTTGTTGTTTGAATAATATGTAAGTATACTTTTTTACTTTTTTTTGCTGTCACCTACAGGGCAGGCAGAGAGAACCAAATACCACATTTTTCTATATTGACACTAGGTATATGTGACGGGTACCTATAGTGGGAAGATATGAAAACTGCTGGTGTTGTGTTACATGATGTTTATTAGTGCAACTGGCCCGAGAGAATGCTGGATAAGAACTGTATCAGGTTGTGATTGGTGGAGGTATACATAGGCTAGCTCATATACCCCTACAACACATTCATTGTCTGTAGTTCACGCTTTTTACATTTCCACCTTTCAGTATATTGTTTACGTGGTCCTCTCATTCTTTTCTTGGGCGACCCCAACCTCTTATTCCATTTCTGTCCGTCCTGTATATTTTCTTGGTCAGGCGATCCTTATTCATTCTTTCCAAGTGGCCAAACCATCTCAAAAAAACTGTCATACTTGTAATAATTCCATTCTATTAATCACAACTTACATCCTTCTATTACAAATTCATCTTATCGATTACTGTTTTTACTGTTTATAAGATGGGTTTTTTAATTACTATATAATATTTATTGTTCAGGAAGTAACGACTCTAAGACGAGAACTCTCGGCAGCTCGGAGTGCGGAACAGAGAGCTCGTAGGGAGTTATCAGAGGCGGCTTCACATCGCACACAATCTTCTACAAATGAGGATACGGCTGCTGCTGCTATGGTACATATTCATAAGTATATTATTATGTCGTAAGGGTTGGTGTGCATATTAAATAAATGAATAAGATACAATTACAATATTTAGTTTAAATTTTAGATAAATAATTGGTACAATTGTAGATGATGAATGTTAATTTGTGATCACTCGTACTCAAGAAGAGCAAATGAATTTGATAGCTCTGTCAGTTGTTAATGTACTCGGCGAAACACAAAATTGTTGCACCTACAGCATAGTGCGATGCGATCTTTAAGTGATGTGTCATTTCCACAATAGCAACGAGGAAAGGAAGTCCGGAGAGAATTGGACGCAAAAGATTATTCAGGAATTATTTGATAAGTATAGTTTTTAATGACTGTAATAAATTTTGCAGGTCCGTGATGGTGACCCCGACAGTTTGGCTGCATCTCTTCAGGCACAAATAGAGCAGCTCAGGGTGAGTCTGATGATTGGTGTTCTAAGCTAGGAAAAAAATTGATGGAAATTATTTGACAATAATCCAACTGTCGGTTTGTTCAAGATAATTTATTTCTCTTGAAAAAATCGACATTATTAATTTTGGTCCCGTGTAAGAGAATTGTATGCAGTAGTAGACTTTTTGCATCATTTTTTTTTATTTTTATTTTATTTATACAACATGTATGTTCACAATAACAAGCAATAATTCATTTACAAATAATATATATTACAATACCACTCCTCTCTGAAAGCTTATTAGGCTTGAGTATGATTATTTTCAACTTTGAAGTCAAAAAACACCAACTTAGATGCTTCGCAGCATATACTTTATATGTATACATGGATTAAATCTAAATTCGGAGTAGAACATTTTAGTGTGTCTGTCCCCCCCTTATAACTTTTGACCGCTCGATGTACAGAGCCCAAAATTTCATAAATTATAGAAAATTTTTGTTCCAGTCAGGGGTTTTTAACTTTTGAATTTATATTAGGATACTTTACATACCCCCTGTTTTGTCCCATGAGCAGCTGCTCCGGGGATGAATAGAGCTACAAGCTCTGAAATGTTCCTAATAGAGTGGGGTAGGAGACTGCGAAATTCTGTTAATTTACATACATACCTGTTTATATATTTGGGGTAGGAAAAAAGGACTGACTTCCACACTATCCTATCCTGATATAAATGTTTTGTTTAGAAAATAAAATATCTTAAAATATTTAATAATTTGGATTTAAGGGTTTATTGTTTGGTATGTATTCTTCAACCATATATACTATTGCCATTGACAGTTAGATCTCATGTGTTATGTATGTGATTAATATTTTCAGTTGGAGTTGAGAAGTACCCAATCTGAATTAGAGGATTTGAGAAACAACAGAAGAAGCATATCTCGCTCACTCACACATGCCACCAACTCGGCTGAAGCATCACTAAGGTACATATCATTTATTTATCTTATCTTTCTATCTCTTTCTCTTTCTTGTCCTCATGACCGAGGATGGTAGCCATAATCAATTGCTCTTCATTGAGTGGCCCGCCTCCATGCTAATCTGTTCTGGGCATAATGTAAAGCACCAGTCACAGAGGACTCCAGTGCAGACTTAACTGGATCACTCCGTCTAGTCGGCGAGTGATCACGAGATCTTCGTCCTTGTACGCTGCTCATCAAAAAAAGCTTTTCAAGGCTATCTGGTTATCTACCTTCATATTTACTAAACAAATCTACCTACATATTTACTAAAAAAATCTGAATAACTACATATTTACTAAACAAATCTGACTCTTTACTTAACAAATCTGACTAACTACATATTTACTAAACAAATCTGACTTACTGCATATTTACTAAATAAATCTACCTACATATTTACTAAATATTTGAAAATCTTTAAGCATCTCCATCTTTAAAGTAAAAAAATCATCAACTAAGAGGTTTTTATGTATATGTGTAGGTTTATATATATAGGTATGGATGAACCATGAATTTGAAGGAGAACAATTATTGTCTGTCTGTCCCCCCTTATAACTTTTGATAACAAAGCCTTAAATTTTAGCGTTACTCAAAGTCACCACCCCGGCTGTGGAACGATCTTTCGAATTCTGTGTTTCCACCTCCTTAATATATTCCTGAGCAGATTGCAAACCCTCCCCAACTCTACGTATTGTGCTTCTTTGGAAGAGTATAATGGACTTAAATCCCAATAGCTGGTTTCTTGTAAGTAGCAATGTAAAAATAAAATGTACCTAAAAATCTTTTATTTTATACTCGGAATAATGTTTTTATATTTCTAGGGATCTGCTGTCAGGTCTGGAGCAGGTGAGGGGACTGGCCTCCTCCCTGGACCCCCCGTGATACTGATGTCCCCCACCACTTGTACCATAACATTATTTATTCATCACACACCACACACACACAGAGGGTATATGGGGATTCATATTTTGTACTACTCACGCACTCATACATACACTAAGCAATTTATTTTATAACTGTACCATTGAGAGAATGACGTTTGATGATTTATATCCGTTCTGTACAGGGTTACCAAAAATCTGAATAAATTTACATTTGACATAGGTCCGAATGCAGAGTCCTACCTAAATACTAAATACTAACCATGTTTTTATTGTATGTAATTTATTGACAGACATTTCTTGGTGGAATTCCATGTAAAATTATTAAAATGAAAACAATATATAATTATTTCACTTATTTATTTCGGTGCCACTATTTTTACGACCGGAATTGGCGGGTAAAGCGTTTTCCCGCCAAAAAGTGTCTATTTACACGACAAATTTTCTGACGTCGTCTATGTTTTTAGGTCATTTATAACCATAGAAAGCGCAGATAAATCAAAATACAAAAATATTTACCTTTGTCATTTTTTCAATGGTCATAAAAATGCATCATGGAAACCAACTTGAAGAAAAAATAAATAATATTGGCATCTTATTATATTTTCTTAATTTTATAAATCATTTTTTCATCAAGATCTACAATTATAACAAAGTATAAACAAAGGTAAATATTTTTATAACTTGATTTATCTGCGTTTTCTGTGGATATTTTTGGTTTTGGTCTATGGTTGAGTCGTGTAAATAGTCGTAGCCTATTTATTTTGTTGACTACGACTAGTTTTGTGCAAAGCACATTTACGTAAATTTGATTTGCACAAAACTAGTTATATATTGTAATTATATATTGGTTTCATTTTAATAATACTAACCATGTTTTTATTGCACAGTCACTCACTTAAGTTAGAAGATCACGTGGCTTCCTAACTGGAGGATGCTACCAAGTTCACGTATGAGACATTGCATTGCAGAGACATATCTAAATACTTAGCGCATGCGCCTCAACGTAAACTAACATTTGCGAACTGTCAAAAAGTAAGGTTGATAGCGAGGACCTTTACGAGTGGTTTAATACTAAAATACGAGATTTTTCGGTGGATGATGATTTTAGCGACTTTGTCAAATATGTATTTGGTAATTTTGTCAAATCAATTACCAAACAGATTATTCAGCGATCTATACGAGATGCCGAAACGCTACGCTATCGACCTTAAGTTTGGCGTAGTATTTAGTTAGTGATGTCTCTATAACGCAATTGCTAACTTAAGAATACTAAATACTCCAGTGAAGTTAGGAGTTAGTATTTAGGTAGGTACCTAGGACTGTGTATTCGGATCATAGTACCTTAGGGACAATTTTAAGAATTGATGTTCTTTATGTTGCCTTTGATAATTCATTATTAACTTAGATTTCATTCACCTATAGTACAAGCATTTATGCTTGGCTTAAGGGATGTATGATGGCGTATAATGTATACTTGTTTCAAGGACATATTATTTTTTATAATTAAAAAAGTAATTGCTTAGTAAATTTTCATTTCATTTGTATGTGTGTGTCGTGCATTATACATATATTGGGGGTAATGTAAATTGATTGTATGTAATAATTATATATTGAAATTAATAATTATATATATATATATATATATATATATATATATATATATATATATATATATATATATATATATATATATATATATATATATATATATATATATATATATATATATATATATATATATATATATATATATATATATATATATATATATATATATATATATATATATATATATATATATATATATATATATATATATATATATATATATATATATATATATATATATATATATATATATATATATATATATATATATATATATATATATATATATATATATATATATATATATATATATATATATATATATATATATATATATATGTTGTTTTTCAGGCTCTCGCGGAGGGGTGTAAATGATGTATCCGTTTCTCGGGTACTCCGCGTCGTGTTCGTTTGGTTTCTGGTGAAACCTTGTCTTCGACGTTTCAGCCGTACGTTGACGGCCATCCTCAGGAAGTCAGGTGCTTCGTCTGTAGTCTCTGGCTGCGGCGAGGAGGGTTGGTGAGTGTCGTTGTTTTTGTTACGTTACGTACTGTATTAGTCGACCGTAGCGTGCGCATATCGGTGTTTGTCTGTACGTTGGTTGTATCGGTCGGTTGTAGTACTGTATTAGTCGACCGTAGCGTGCGCATATCGGTGTTTGTCTGTACTGCGGTTGTATCGGTCGGCTGTAGTACTGTATTAGTCGACCGTAGCGTGCGTGTATCGGACTTTGTCTGTACGGCGGTTGTATCGGTCGGCTGTAGTGTGAGTGTTTCCGTTACGTTCGGTATGTCGTTCATGTCGTTCGGCTGTGATGTATGCGTTTCGGCATTATTTCGTGCTGTTTTTTGTGTCGTTAATTCTTTCGTATTGTTTATTATTGTTTTCCATGCCGAAGGAAGTCTGCGTGAGTCGTCTCTTGTATTGATACAGTGTGGTCTCTTTTCGATTTCTATTGCTTCTCTATATATTCGTTGCGTCTCTCTGTTAAGTCGTACCAGTGTTTTTGCGTTATCAAAATCTATCTTGTGTCCTTCTGTCATTGTATGTACTGCAAGGGTGGATTGTATTTTCTTTCGAGATATGTCCACCTTATGCTCTGCTAGTCTGGCTTCTATGCGGCGATTGGTTCTGCCGATGTAGACGCCGTCGCACGACCCACATGGTACTTCGTAGATACCTTGATTTTCATGAGGCACGGTTGTTTTTACGTTACGCAAGTCTTCTTTTATTTTTCTGTTAGTCCCGAAGATTGTATTTATTTGTTTGCGTCGTAAGTTTCTTGCTATGGCGTCTGTAGTGCCGCGTATATATGGCAAAAATGCTGTCGCCCGGTATACTTCGCGCTCTTTTTTATCTTCGGGATTACAGTTGAGTGCCTTGCGGATAACGTATGGAGCGTATCCATTGGCTGTCAAGGTATCTTGTAAGTATTTTATTTCTTGTCTAGTGTGGTCGCTGTCTGCAATTTTTCGTGCTCTGGTCGCCAGTGTTTTTGGTACCGAGGCTAGCTGAGCTGGATGGTGGTGTGATGCGGCGTTCAAGTATCTGTCTGTATGTGTCGGTTTGCGGTACACCGTGTGCCCCAGTCGGCCATCTTCTTTTTTCTGGACTAATACGTCGAGGAAAGGCAGTTGCTTGTTCTTTTCCACTTCCATTGTGAATTGTATATCCGGGTGTATTGAGTTGAGATGATTTAAAAATATTTTCAACTCTTCGTTCCCGTGCTGCCATATTACGAAAGTGTCGTCGACGTATCTCAGCCACAGGCGTGGTCGTAGGCTAGCCGATGTTAGTGCTTTCTTCTCGAAGTCAACCATATATAAGTTAGCCAGTACAGGTGATAACGGGGAGCCCATTGGTGCGCCTTTTACTTGTCTGTATATGCGGTCTTCGTAACGAAAGTATGTGTTCTTCATGCAGTGGTCTATAAGGTCGAGTGTGTGAGGAGAACATTCAATATTGTCTTTTATTACTTGGGTGGCATCGTCGATTGGTATTTTGGTGAATAGTGAGACGATATCAAAGCTCACTAATAAGTCCTGTTTGTCCACTTTGATGTCAGCGATCAGTTCTGTCAGATGTTCTGCGTTTCGTACGTACGAGTCACATTCCTCTACGTTGGGTTGCAGTATGTTGGCCAAGTATCTCGCTAATGCTTGCGTTGGAGATCCGACAGCACTCACTATCGGCCTCAACGGGGCTCCTTCCTTATGTATTATATATTTTTATTTTTATTTATTTATTTTTTTTTTTGCTGTCGGCCGATACAACCGCAGTACAGACAAACACCGATATGCGCACGCTACGGTCGACTAATACAGTACTACAACCGACCGATACAACCAACGTACAGACAAACACCGATATGCGCACGCTACGGTCGACTAATACAGTACGTAACGTAACAAAAACAACGACACTCACCAACCCTCCTCGCCGCAGCCAGAGACTACAGACGAAGCACCTGACTTCCTGAGGATGGCCGTCAACGTACGGCTGAAACGTCGAAGACAAGGTTTCACCAGAAACCA
This sequence comes from Molanna angustata, assembly GCA_963576475.1. Lineage (NCBI taxonomy): Eukaryota > Metazoa > Arthropoda > Insecta > Trichoptera > Molannidae > Molanna > Molanna angustata. The sequence continues at coordinate 501,971 of OY754972.1, forward strand.
AACGAACACGACGCGGAGTACCCGAGAAACGGATACATCATATATATATATATATATATATATATATATATATATATATATATATATATATATATATATATATATATATATATATATATATATATATATATATATATATATATATATATATATATATATATATATATATATATATATATATATATATATATATATATATATATATATATATATATATATATATATATATATATATATATATATATATATATATATATATATATATATATATATATATATATATATATATATATATATATATATATATATATATATATATATATATATATATATATATATATATATATATATATATATATATATATATATATATATATATATATATATATATATATATATATATATATATATATATATATATATATATATATATATATATATATATATATATATATATATATATATATATAGTGTAACAAAGTGCTTGTTATATATAAATATACAATAATTTTATATTATTGAACAGATATGTATGACTTAATTATTTGCTTTTAAATTATTAATCTCAATAATATTTCATAATCACCAATTGTCCTTGTCTTGTATCTTCACATGTAATAATATATTCAGTTCATTTGTGTCAAAATCCATAGAATATTGCTATTCGAAAAAAATGAAGCGTCAGATAAAAGTAGAGAACGAATGGCTATAGCAAGTTGTGGAATATTTATATTTGAGGAGTATGTTTCAACAGAATGGAAGAAGATATTGGAAGAAGAGTTATGGCAGATGATAGAATAATCGGAGGACTCAGACCAGTAATGTCCGATCCGAGTATATCAATGAAGCCAGTGAAACTTGGACATGGCAAAAGACACATGAAAGTAGAATAAATGCTGTAGAAATGATATCACTAAAAAGAGTATCGATTATAACGATATATGATTAAATAAAAAATGAGGACATAAGGAGAGAATGCAAGATAAATAAAGATATAAGTAAAATGAGGACATAAGGAGAGAATGCAAGATAAATAAAGATATAAGTAAAATGAGGACATAAGGAGAGAATGCAAGATAAATAAAGATATAAGTAAAATGAGGACATAAGGAGAGAATGCAAGATAAATAAAGATATAAGTAAAATGAGGACATAAGGAGAGAATGCAAGATAAATAAAGATATAAGTAAAATGAGGACATAAGGAGAGAATGCAAGATAAATAAAGATATAAGTAAAATGAGGACATAAGGAGAGAATGCAAGATAAATAAAGATATAAGTAAAATGAGGACATAAGGAGAGAATGCAAGATAAATAAAGATATAAGTAAAATGAGGACATAAGGAGAGAATGCAAGATAAATAAAGATATAAGTAAAATGAGGACATAAGGAGAGAATGCAAGATAAATAAAGATATAAGTAAAATGAGGACATAAGGAGAGAATGCAAGATAAATAAAGATATAAGTAAAATGAGGACATAAGGAGAGAATGCAAGATAAATAAATATATAAGTAAAATGAAATTGAACGCCCTGAGATTGTTTGGGCATATTGAAAGAATAAACTATGAATAACTGACCAAAAAATATACATGAGTGTAAGAGACGGAGTGAATAGGAGGGGTTGCCCCAAAAAGGGATGGCATGACCATTTGAATGATATTTTGAAATAAGGAAACATAAGAAGCTTGAAAAATCGACGAGCATGTATTATGACGATGCATGGGATGTAAAGAAAGCCAGAATGTGTGCAAAAATAGAGGCACATGACGTTCGGTTCTCTCTGCCTACTCCATTTATATTTTATAAAATATGATGCTAAAATTGAACTAAAGCATTTCATATGATCAGGAACCATCAAATTTGATAAATTCCTCTCAGTGATGTAACAATTTGTTATTTTGCATCAAACGATGCAATCATTTGGTCTTCATCAGCATCAACTGGCCTCCTAGAAGGTGATGCATCTTCAACATGAAAGTTGCCAGAGCGAAATTCTGCATATTTTATACATCCATATTTATTAAGGATGAAATTTATTTAAAATAAATTCTCGCGCAATTTTCGCTTTACTGGACTGGAAAAAAGTATCCTTTGTCAATATTCTCACCACTTGCGCAAGCGTGAGGAAGTTATATAAAATAATTAAATAAGAAATTATATAAAGTGTGTTTCATTCTAAATTGCACTTCGTGGTAATGTTGGGATGATTGCATTTGGTGTTGTTATTTGTTAAAAACAGGATATTCCCTACAATTAGGGATTTTTTTCTTTTGTAATATTTGTAAAAGTTATTTCTCATAAATCTGCATAAATAAAAAAAAGAAGTTTGTTGTATTTAAAATAATTATAGAAGACATGTATAATTCTATCATATTAAATTTGTTTTATTGTAAAATTTCTTCTTATTAATTTTAAATATATGAGGAACTTAATTTGTCAATATGGCAACCCTGTTCAGTTTACTTGACTGACTGACAGTCGTACCAACATTATCATAAAGTGCACTTTTAAGTGAGACGCAGTATTACAAAAATAAATTTAATTAAAAATAGTAAGAAATTTATAAAGTATTTCTGCAATTTTCAATCAAATAATACAGATTTTAGACACAAATATGAATATATTTTTTATCTGTGGCAATACAGACACACCTATTATTACACCTTAATATTTTGAATTCAATATTTACAACTACTTTCAATATTATATTAGATTGTCGCCCTTTCAAAAAAAAAAAGTTTTAAAAGGCCTAGCAGCGAGCTTTTTTTAAATGTGTCAACCAAAATAAACTGTATGAAACTGCATTCAGAAATTGTCAAGAGATAATGTATTTGAAGAGATGAGTTTAGTGATGGCCAAAACGCAAAAAAGTCTTCATTAAAAGGTTATAATTATTAATTTGATATATTGTGGTGTAAGACATTTTGTAAATAAATCTAAATATTATACCATGCATAATATAAATATGTATCTATTTATAAATTTGCATCAAACAGAATACGTTATATTTTGTATAATCATATTATGTAATCGTGTGTTGTGCTTTTTTATTTTTCCCTTCGTTCAAAGACTTCATATTTATTTTACTGACAACCCAAAAATTGGGTTTCATTTAAAACATATTCAGCTTATTGGCAAGACTTTGGTCAATGCATTTTGACAATGGCAACTTGCATAAATTGATTTTAAATCATAGCTATCCTTTTGTTCTAAATCATGGCCACTCCATAGATTTTCATATAATATACTAGATGGAGTACTTCGTGCAATAAGTAAGTCATTGGTATATCGCGCGTTTGACATTTTGGTTGGCATAATATTGCAGTTTTCCATACATTTCAACACTTCTTAGATAACTGTTGTCTAAATCCTAATAACATAGCATTTTTTTTTCGACAAATAAATCTGAAAACAATTCACATTAGTCGTTATTCTCTATACAAAAACGACCTGGTCTGCCAACCATGTTGTCAAAAGTCCCACGGAAAAGAGCCTCACTTCGATTCATACAAAATTTGGTAACTGTGACATCTAGTCATAGGTTTTTATTAAATACACTAGATGTCGTAGTTAGCAAATTTTGTATGAATCGAAGTGAGTCATTTTTCTGGGGGATTTTTGACGTTTTGGCTCCAGACCACATCGTTTTTCTATAGAGAATAATGACATGTGAATTATTTTCGGATTTATTTGTCTAAAAAACATTTTAATTATTAATAATTTAGAGAACGGTTATCTAGGATGTGTTGAAATGTAAGGAAAACTGAAATATGTTGCCAACCAAAACGTCAAACTCGCGATATTCCATGACTCACTTTTTCCACGGAGTACTACATCTAGTATATTATAATAAAAATCTATGCATCTAGTATATTATATGAAAATCTATGGGCCACTCTTTTGAGCAAACTATTCTATTTTTAAATCTAAATAAATAAGATTGCCATAGAAAATTGAAGACAAATCAGCAGAAGAGAAAATTTATATTTTATTATAATGGAAATCATCTCATAAATATACTTACTTTTATTGTTTTGTGTTTTGTAAATTTGAAAAAATAAATTCAAGTAAAGTCTGATTTTTTTAATAGTGCCAAAGCTCATAGGGTGACCATGGTGTAAAAGAAAAAAATATAATGGGATTTTTTTATCATTTCATGATATAAAACGGTTGTAACTTTCACATCCATATATCTTCAAAACCTTCAAATCTTTTCATACCTATTCTTACTCCCAGTACCATGCGGCTTTAATGGGTCTATATCATTAGGTATTTTCTGCAAATGTTAATGGGCATCTCCTGGGAAAGTAATATTTAAACAAAATATTTATTTGATACTTTTTATTAGGAAAATAAAAGAATACATTATGAAGTAATTAATCCTTATAATAATAAACAGTTACATATTATTTTACAAAATAATAAATTATATTATACAAAATATTTACATAATAGTTCATTGAGGCAAACACACATACATAAATAATATATCTATGTAACTAATACAAATAAATAATGGACACTTATTCTATACTAAGACGGTGATAACACATGTTTATAATAATAATTATATATCGATATTAAACAAAAAATAAAATACATAAGTTAGAAATAAAAAATGAAATTCTTAATTTAGAACACATGGTCACCATAAAAAATCAAACGTGTGCTCACTTCGAGAGATAGATACGTACTGTCGGGTTTGTTGATGTTTGTTGTTAAGGACACCAAATGGTGTAAACCAATCAGCAACCACGAGTCTACTAATACATTTACATGCGTAAATATTATGCATTTTTTTTGTTTATGTATAGAATTGGCACTTTAAAAAAAATCAGACTTTACAATATCTTACCTTGTGGTATCTGTAAGTACGTAAGATAACCTCATGTTTTGCTGTATCTCTTATAAGAGTGAAATAAACAGAAAAAGTAGAAAATATTACATCACCAAAGACAATAAAACTGTAATATACAATCCAAAATCATAGACCGAGTTTTTTTTATTTTATTTTTATGACTGAATTCAATCTAATGCCCTAACCTAACAGCTGAAGATGAAAAAAATTAAATGTATTTAAATTTTACAAGTTTATTTTGATAACTTGATGTTATGATATTATTTTTAATTTTTAACAAATTTTCAAAAGTATCGGAGCAATGAAGTTCTTGTGTATTTTTAATATTAATTTTTACCATATCACAAATGAGATTAGGAACTAAATTAATGAGAAATTATCTAACAAAAGCCTTATTTATTTATCGTATGTGTTAATCACATACACATCATATCAAAACAAAGTTTAGATACAAAAATAATAGTAAGTAATTAACACAAGTAGGCTTGCTTGCTTGTCAAGGTTCGCTGAGTCACTCAACAAGAATAAGTCCTTGAAATCTCCACTCTGGCACAATGTGGTCCATGGTCTGTCTATCCGCCCCGCAGTCGCATCTAGGGGAGTCCAACCAGCCACATTTGTGAAAAAAGTCAGCACATCTGCCATGTCTAGTTCGGATTCTATTTAAGGCTGTCCAGACTTTACGAGGCTGATCGAATCCCGGCGGTTTAATTGATATGCAGGGCAGGCCGTGGTTCACCGGGTCCGGAAAAAAAGGGTTCAAAAGCCTCGTCAAGTACATTGGCTCAGCACGCTGAATTTTTTTTGTATTCTATTACAAATAATGAAAGCATAATAAATTAGTTGAAATGAGATCGTTAAGAAGAATTTGTAATAGAACTATGTGAAATAAAGTCCTGGGTTTGTTTCCCAGCAGTAGAGAAATTTATTTAAATTCATTTCTGTCACAAATATTGCTTCTCTGGACTGGAAACACTGGTTAGTTGGAAGAAATTGCCATATGACAAAAAAGTGAACACATTGAGATGGTTTGGCCACTTGGGAAGAATGAATGAGAAGCCCCTGACGATGAAGATATAGAGATCTTTCAGAAATGGAAAAAAAAGGTCAGGGGGTGCCCAAGAAAGGGATGGCACGACCGTGTGTACGATTTTCTAAAATACAGAAATGTTAGGAGCGTGAACAAGAGACAAACATGTATGAGGCAATGTGTGAATGTATGCCAAGATACAAAAATGTGGTGTTTGGTTCTCTCTGCCTATCCCTTGATGGAAACGGTATGTATGTACAAGTAATTGCACAATTTTGTTTACATACATAGATATACCAATACGGCAATATTAATATTAAACTTTTCCTTGTTAAACAAGTACATATACATCTTCCTACGTTCCTTAAAATAAGCATAAATGCTTGTGCTATAGGTGAACGAAATTGGTCGAGGCAGGATTCAAACTCGCGACCACTGGATTGATAGCCCAGCGCGCTAACCGCTCTGCTATCAACCCATATATTTGAATAGTGTGTAACAATTCACCTGAAAATAAGGATCTATACTATTGCCATCTATGAAGTAACGGAAAAGCCTTTTTTTGTAACGCCACCTATTGAGATATTAGTTTATTTGTAAACAATGAAAGCAACAGTAAAATAAGACACGGTGATTGTTGTAATTTTTAAAAATGAATTCAATAAAATTTAAACCTAACCTCACAGCATACTAATCAAAAAAATCAACATGTGACAAACAGTTAACATTCCATGTACATATTATAGTTAGCCAATGGTTCCATCATTAACAAACTTCATCTGGAGTATCATTTTATTCAGAACAGTAAAAATAAGGTTTATATTGGTTTTTATCAAATTTTGTTTCAAATTATAACAAATGAAGTCAATTAGATTACATATACCTTCAAGGCACTTTGATTTTGATTCTTACAATAAAACTGTCATGTGTTCGTATAACTTTTATACAGGACATGACATGTGCGCTTTTGTTTGATAATTTCTCAAAGATTTGTATTTTGTAGGTAGTGTGTATATTGAATGCAACGTGTAGACGATGTGAAGGAGTATATTTATTACAATAAATGCATTTTTAATTATTCCGTTTGTTTAAATATAACCAAGACGACAAAACATCTTTATGCTGATGACCCATTGCAGCAGGATGTGTAACTGGAAGGACATTGAAAGAAAGATTGTGACAGGAAACAAATATATCAAATAAGGAATTTTTCTTTTATTTCAATGTACAAAAATCTCTTAACAATTCAAAGCATCGTGAATATAGATTGTTTCACTTGATAATTCCTTTTTTATGTTTGCATTGGTAAGATTTCTTGGTATTATCAGACGTAAGAAACTAAACATTGCCAGATGTTACAACATATATAGATCACGCTAAGTTGGATAAATTAATTCTGTAGTATTCGTCACAAATCAAGAATAATAAAAGTTTTTTTTTTGACATACCTCAAAAACGGTGACAGGAAAATTATTCGAAAAACAATTATTCGAATGCTCAATTTTACGAAAATCAATTTTACGAATGGCAATTATTCGAAGCACATTTTTTCGAAAATCAATTTTCCGAACACACAATTATCAGAAATTACAATTGTTCGAATTTTTATGACATCATGTTGTTAGTATTGTTAGAAGAATAAACCATAGATTTTTGTTATAATATAACAGATGTCGTAGTTAGCAAATTTTGTATGAATCGAAGTGAGGCATTTTTCCGGGGGATTTTCGACGTTTTAGTACATTGTTTTCCATAGAGAATAACGACGAATGTGAATTGTTTTCGGATTTATTTGTCATAAAAAACACTTTGTTTATTTAGATTTGAGAGAAAAGTTATTTAGCATGTGTTGAAATGTAAGGAAAACTGAAATATGTTGCCAACTACAACGTGAAACGTGCGATATTCCGTGATTCACTTTTTGCACGGAGTACTACATCTACATAGTAATATTGTGTATAATAAACATCTATGGAATAAACAACATGGCGACGCACCGCGCTGTCAAACATATCAGTTATTAAAAATGTGCAAACATACGTACCCAACAATAATACAACAAGTAATAATAGTCTACATCGAATATATTTTACTGGCAACAAATATGTCAAAGGAGGCAACATAATGACACAAAAATATATTAAATTCGGTCAATTGGTTTTCCAACAAATGTTAGTTCGAATAATTTGCTTTCGGACAATTGTCATTCTGATAACTGATTTTTGAAAAATTGTTATTCGTACAATTGCGCATTCGAACAATTGTGTTTCGAAGAATTTTCATGTAATCCTCAAAAACAAGGCAGTATCCCTAAAATTAGAGAGTAGAGAAATATTTAAAGATAGCAACTCAGTAGAACTAAATTCGCCAGATTGTCAACAATGCAAGTTTACCAACACAAAAGGAGTTACTAAGTGGAACGATCTATACTATCAATATATTTGAAACAGCAAAAAAACCTTGGAGGAGTAAATATAAAAAAAACTCATTTCAAAACAACAATATAATAATATTTAAAATATAATAAATATTTCAACTAATCACAGCAACAAGGAAAGTAAAATGAGATGGAATATAAATTATATCTAAGTTTGGTTTGAATATTCTTAACCATAGATAAATAATAACTAAATTATTGTTGATTGATTTTCCCCGATTATTTATACACATCTTTATAGTTATGCCAAACATTTGGAAATGTTTCGACATGGATGGGGGCAATTTGGACAGACACGTGGTCCAACCAACCAAAAAAAATTGTCTTGCGTACTCACGTGAATTTTCTAGATGCTTAGAAACTAACTATACTTACATATTTTTTTATTAGAAATCTATACAAATTTACAAACATATGTACACTTTTGTTCAAATTGATCATTATTTAAGAGGGTATATAACGCCAAATCTAGTGACTGCCTAATACACTATGAAGTTACATGTTAGTATTGCATGTGTTAAAAAGGATGTTAAAGTGATTTATATTATTGGAAACCCAAAATTTGTTAATTTTTTGCATTTTAAGAACAAATCTGACTTGAAATGAAAAAAACTTTATTGGTCACTCACTTTGATTAAATACACTCTTTAGGAACATAAAATATTTATTTTACCACGACATATAGTTATGGAGTAATTAAAAAATTGCTCTAAAAAAATATATTTTTAATATTTTTTAAGAGGAATTTATGCTGAATTTTAAAATAGTGACAAACATTCACTAGAGAAATATTGAAAATACTTATGGTAAGTTTTAACCTTTTCTTAACCGAATTATGAAAGCATTATGAAAATAAATATGTTTCATAAAAAATTGACAAAATATGTGATTATAAAGAAATTATGTTAATTTTTATTTTTTTTTTCCTTTTTTGGGAAATTTTAACAATTCCAATTGTCGTCATTCATATACTTTTCATAAAATATATACTTTTCATAAAATGAAAAAATGTTTTATTTTCAATTATTATTAGAGATTGAGGGAAATCTTACCTAATTAAAAAAAATATATAACATGCTAAAAACAAAAAAAATCTCACATTTATTAAATTTTGAGTGTTTAGCAAGAAAATCACATTTCGCAATAACCGTGTTTTCAACTGTCAAAATGCGGTCACTAAAGAAATTTCTGTCATTCTCAGTATTGTAAGCGATCAAAAATATTGTTATTAATAATTTAGAAGAGAAATAACACAGCTGATATCAATTTTCATTGAGATATACGTAAAATACATCAATGATTCCAATTGGAATCATCGGTTAAGAAAGTGTTAAGATCATGGGGTTAAGATACACGAGATACACACTGTTTAACATATTTGAGAAAAATTATTTCAAATTAGGGTGTTTAGGTTTACATGTCGTCTCAAAACAGTATTCAACGACCATTTTAACTAAATATCCATTCTAAATAACTTTTGGTGACCCCATTTTACAAAAATGTCATAAAGGAGAAAACAGTTTTAATTATTGTCAGAAACGAGTCCTCTGTGCAAGTCCTCCCACTGGTTGGGACTCTGCAGGAAATATTTCCTCATGGCCGTGCAGAAGCGAGTCTTGTACTGTTCTGGCGAGACGATGGTTGGCAGCCCCGAGCCGAGCCCCTTCTTGACAATGTGCTCCAGTCTCTTGTCCCACGTGAATGTGCGGATGTAGTCAATGATGCCCAGCACCAGCTCCTGAGACTGTCCTCCGAGACCGACCAGGAGGGAATAGTCCATGACGTGATGGGAGGCCAGGAAGGTCGTGTCTCGTTGTACGGCCGCCCACAGAACGCCAGCGGAATGCGATTGGATGTATAAAGGACACTCCCAACGCACTAAAAACATTCATAGATAATTAAATAATTGAAACGTACACAATACTTTATATTCCTAGTGGTGATAACTCATTAGGAAGGTGAATATTATTTGAAAGACAGAGGACATGATATGTAAGATAAGAGAATGGATCAACTTACACTTAAGTAAGTTCTCATCTAACAATACATTGTCTGGTGGTCCTTGGTTGGCCAGTCTGTTTCTCTGAGCTCCCTTCAGATCGAACCTCTGAGCGAGATCATCCCGTCCGTGCCACAAGTTCTCCATAACTAACACGCCGCCCCCCACGCCATCAACACCGTCCACTCTGTACACACCCACTATGCGAGCTGAAATCATAAGGAATATTGAAGTGGTTGGTAAAAACAAAACAATGAGAATTATTTTAACAATTGAATATAAATGAAATATTTTTGTTAGACATTTTAGTATATTTTGTCAAATATTACATGTATTATTGAATATTTAAGCATTTTCTATTTTTTTAATATGTCAATTTTTAGTGAATATTACAAAAATTTTGTTGAATATTAAAATGATTTAGTTGAATATTAAATTTTTGTTGAATGTTACAATGTTTTTGTTGAATATTACATAACAATTTTAATGAATATCAAATATTTAGTTGGATATTACATAAATTTTGTTGAATATTATTAAAAATAATAATAATAATAAGAAGAATGTTGTTCATAATTTCACACATAGATGGCTGTAGTAAAAATCCTTATTTTCAAGCGAAAAGAATTTCAGTATTGCAATATACAGAACTTTCAAAAAAATTGAATTGATAGGGATCTCATTAAAAAGGCATAATTGGTAAACGTTGCGCAAGCGCATAAAGTGATCACGTAAACCAGCCGATGACAGGTCGTAAGCCCTGTAGGTGCCTTGATTTCCCGGTTCTCCTACAGTAAATATTCCAACTTCGTCTCTATTGAGATAATTAATAATCTCTTAAAGAATATTATTATATTTTTGTTGAATATTACATAACAATTTTAATGAATATCAACAATTTAGTTGAATATTACAACTTTTTTGTTGAACATCAAAATATATTCTTATTTGCTTGCTAAAGGTGCATGTCCTGTATGGTTTATTATGATGTCAATCATCTTATTAGTATATTAAGACAGTAATCTTAATACACTAATATTATTTTATAATGCTTTATTGTTGAGATAACCTTATTTGTCTGATTAATTGATAAGATATAAGTTTCAAAACATACTAAATATCATACATACACTTATTCAGAAAAAGTATTTTACTACACTAAATACATTATACAAATGAATTGTTATTATAAACTAGTTGCATGTAACACATGAGAATAAATAATTTCTCTTGAACAAATTGACAGTTGGATTTAAATATCAGATAAAATACATATAACAACTAGGTATATACGTACCAAGAAGTGTTGGGAGTTTGTTCTGATGGCAGGACTGTATGTGGTTGAAGTAGTGCGGCGCTAGCTCCAGAAACAACTGCAGTTCTAACTTGGACATCTCCTTCAGGATATAGCGATCGTCTACACAGTATAAACATTCATTTTAATAAATGTTTTAAGGACATATGGCTCAGGCACAAATTATGATTAGCGGAAATGAAGAAGCATTCAACAAACTTAAGAGTGACTTTTTGAGAAGATGTTGGCTATGTATAGCTAACAATGGTGCACATTTCGAAAATTTATCATAAAAAATTAAATTAATGTTAAATTATGCATATGTAACATATTTGTAAAAGGAAACAATAAAAAAATCAAAAACTTTGACTTGCATTATGGGACGTTTTATTTAGTACACTTTTTATTCTAAGTAATTGCCTAACAAAATTACTTTTTAAGTAGTCTTTTATGTATTTGTCTCAACTTTTCAACATGATCCTCTAATACAGGGCTAGCTCTCTATGAATGGTAGTAGTTTTTAAGATAACTTGTGGAAAAAAAGTTATGTGTTGGGTGACAGGAAAATTATTCGAAAAACAATTATTCGAATGCTCAATTTTACGAAAATCAATTTTACGAATGGCAATTATTCGAATCACATTTTTTCGAAAAACAATTTTCCGAACACACAATTATCAGAATTTACAATTGTTCGAATTTTTATGACGTCATGTTGGTAGTATTGTGAGAGGAATAAACCATAGATTTTTATTATAATATACTAGATGTCGTAGTTAGCAAATTTTGTATGAATCGAAAACAAATGACTCACTTTTTGCACGGAGTAGGTACTACATCTACATTCTACATAGTAATAAAAATCTATGGAATAAACAACATGGCGACGCACCGCGCTGTCAGATATCTTAGGATGTACACCTATTTTTGAAACCTAAACCTACAAAACTTTGGTAAAAATAGGTTGGTTAGGTTTGTCTGTAGTTATAATTGCGACTGGCGTGAGCCAGTTGCATTATATATTTAAAAAAAGTAACTATAATATTAAAATAAAATAACAAATTGGTGTGAATACTAGATAAACATAAACTGGTGTACAAACTAGGCTATCCCGCGCTGTCAAACATCGTTTATTAAAAATGTGCAAACATACGTACCCAACAATAATACAACAAGTAATAATAGTCTTCATCGAATATATTTTACTGGCAACAAATATGTCAAAGGAGGCAACATAATGACACAAAAATATATTAAATTCGGTTAATTGGTTTTCCAACAAATGTTAGTTCGAATAATTTGCTTTCGGACAATTGTCATTCTGATAACTGATTTTCGAAAAATTGTTATTCGTACAATTGCGCATTCGAACAATTGTGTTTCGAAGAATTTTCATGTAATCAAATTATTGTTCTAAGAGCCCTTCTAAAGTTAGTGGAAAATTGAGGAGAATTTTTAAGAAATTTTTTTTTTTTTAAAAGTTGTTGGGTACTGACTCACAACGATATTGTTTTCCATAAGCATCACTATTGAACTATCCCCAGAAAAAAAAATCATGATTGTAGACCTAATAGTTTAGCTACAGTGATGTAGTTTAGTCTGAAATCCGATTTTTATTAAAACTTCACAAAAGTGCACATAACTTTTGAACCACCCAATATCGCTGAACATACGTGGGGGTTACATCGATAGGTATAGTGTATATAGTAGTATGGTAACCTAAACTGACTGTAATCCATGGTACATTAAAATATTAATATCTGAAAATTGAATGAGGAATGCCTAACGAAGAAAATATACATTGAGAACAGGAATAGAATGAGAGATCTGGGCCATGTGAACGATATTCTGAAAGACGGAAATGTTAGAAGCATGAACAACATGTACAATACAATGCTTGAATGTTGACGAGGTGATGGATGCGTGCTAGTATAGAAAAAATGTGGCATTCGGTTCTCTCTGCTTACCCCGGGAGGGAGATGGTGTGATGGTCAAAAGATCTAACAAAATAGTTATATCATTGATTTTGTAAAATCACCTGTTGTTTTACAAAAGGTAGAGCCTGACTTTCCTCCCCTGGCAGCCCATGGCACGCAGCGCGACAGTGATCGGATGAACCCCTCCTCAATGTCAGTGATGGGCTCCAACTTCACCCCCATGTCCTTCGTTAGCCTCTTGGCCCTATCGTCAGCGTGTCTCTTGGTGCTCAGTATCGGCGATGACTCGACGCTGACCGTCGTTGACTCTGACATTGGCTGAACAACGTTTGACTCTGTTTCTGAATCTCTGTGACACGCGTTGACACTGTCAGTCTGTTGAGCAGACAGTGGATCGCTGATCTTTCTGTTGTCTTCTCTGTTGACAGCAGATTCTGGTTCATTGGTATCGTTTGACTTTAATAAAAAGTCGTTGGTTATGTTTGGGTTTGAGCTGAGTGGACATAAGATCATTGCTCGTAGCTTCATAAATTGCTTTGCGAAGAAAACCCGACAAGATAAACCAACCTGTAAGAGAGAAATAAACATTTTTCTATGAATAAACTGTTTTGTAAAACTTGAAAATGATCAGAAATACATAGATAACCATAGTGTAATGAATGTAGAATATCTTGGTGAGATTGTCTTACCAGAGAGAATGTACAAAATAATAATAAATTATAGAACAATTGTTTTCATGTTGAGACATGCATGTGTTGTGTTTCCTTTTATAAGTTTATGCTCACCTGTCGCTGGTAAACCGTGCCGTGATGGTATGAATGAATGTTGAATATATTTTAAATTGGGCCAGCTATATTATATATGGTTATAACAGTTTTTGAATAATTGTCAAAATTATTATAACTAGTGATTGTTCAGAGGTTTAAATTCGCTTTTGTGTTTGAATCAATTTCAAGTTGTGTAAATTTGATGAGCTTTACATATATAGACGACTATGTAATTTCATCTTTCAAAATGATTAAATATTAGCAAAAATAATTTTTTTTTTTTTTTTGTGTTACACACTTAACTCTCAAGGGGTACATCACTTAACTCTCAAGGGTTAATCAAGGGGTACATCATATATTCATCAAGGGGTACATCATATATTCATCAATGGGTTCAAAGTTTTCGCCTCACATATTAATTTAAGATTAGAGTTACTTTTTCATCCAACAAAACAAGTTAAGTGTGTAACACAAAAAAAAAAAAATATTTTTGCTATGGCACACAAATTATGGCATAAATTTTGAATATGGCACACAAATTAAGTTTTCATAATAATTATAAAAGTATGATTAAATATTCTCTATCATTTTTAGAAACAGAGTTTTTTTAATTTTTGTTTAAAAAGTATGAACAATAGTTATAGGTTTTTTTTTTATAAAATACAATTTTCCTTAAATCTAGTAACAAAATTTTTTTTTTAATACAATATAATATATTTAACTTAGGTTACATAATAGTTACCAGATATTTTACTATTGTCATAAACTGCCTCACTAGGTGAAACCTGTTCTGAGACAGTGTATTATTAGTTTATTAGTTTTCAGTTTTGGTTGATAACTATGGGAGTATTTTCAGAGTTCAGGTGATTAATTTATTTTTAATATAGTCTCTGCCCTTTTTTTTAATCCAAATTTTTTTATACAAATGCTTCCATTAATTTTTTTTTTTTTTTTTTTTCGTTATCACACGACAGCTGCTGCCAATTATGGTGTGATGTGCGGTTCGATGACGGCTACCTCTGTTTAAGGTACGATTTAAAGCGCCTTATATTCCAATGGAAAATATCTACCTCGTCCGAGAGTGAGTTTATTTTTTCCATAATGCGCACCAGAGTGCTGCGGGCCACTACATCCGTTCTGGAATGGGTGACGTTCAGAAGATTATGACCTCTACCCCTTATGTACTTGGGTGGCACAAAAAGCCCTAGCCTTTCTAGCAGTTCTGGACAATCAATAAGATTGTTGAAAATCTTGAAGCCGGTCAAAAGTAGTGCGTTATCACGCCTGCTTTCAAGACTCATATAAGAACAGGACGTCAGAAGTTCAGGGTGGTGCATGTATGTCGGATATACTCCGTGCATTCGCATATACAGGTACCTCATGAACTTCTTCTGAATTTGCTCCAACATATCGGAATATTTTCTTTGGTAGGGCGCCCAAACTGCGCTTCCGTACTCCAATTTGGTACGCACCATACAGTTGAAAATATTTTTCAATGTTTCATGGTTAGAAAAGTATCTTCCAAGGCGCATTGTAAAGCCCAGAAGTTGACCGCATTTGGTAGTTAATTGTCAACCTTTCAAGAAAAATGAAATAGACACTTATGAAATGGAGAAGTTTATCATTTGTTTACAAGTTTAACATGAATATAAATTATAATAGTGATCGGGCAGAGGTTAAAATTCGTCCGTAATTCATTAAATTTTTAAGTTTTATAAGTAATTGGACCTGATCTATATTCATCGAGGGGTACATCATATATTCATCAAGGGGTACATCATATTTCATCAAGAGGTACATCATATATTCATCAAGGGGTACATCATATATTCATCAAGGGGTACATTATATTTCATCAAGGGGTACATCATATATTCATCAAGGGGTACATCATATATTCATCAAGGGGTACATCATATTTCATCAAGAGGTACATCATATATTCATCAAGGGGTACATCATATATTCATCAAGGGGTATATTATATTTCATCAAGGGGTACATCATATATTCATCAAGGGGTACATCATATATTCATCAAGGGGTACATCATATATTCATCAAGGGGTACATTATATTTCATCAAGGGGTACATCATATATTCATCAAGGGGTACATCATATATTCATCAAGGGGTACATCATATATTCATCAAGGGGAACATCATATATTCATCAAGGGGTACATCATATTTCATCAAGAGGTACATTATATTTCATCAAGGGGTACATCATATATTCATCAAGGGGTACATCATATATTCATCAAGGGGTACATCATATATTCATCAAGGGGTACATTATATTTCATCAAGGGGTACATCATATATTCATCAAGGGGTACATCATATATTCATCAAGGGGTATATCATATATTCATCAAGGAGTACATCATATATTCATCAAGGGGTACATCATAATATATTCATCAAGGGGTACATCATAATATATTCATCAAGGAGTACATCATATATTCATCAAGGGGTACATCATAATATATTCATCAAGGGGTACATCATATATTCATCAAGGGGTACATCATATTTCATCAAGGGGTACATCATATTTCATTAAGGGGTACATCATATATTCATCAAGGGGTACATCATATATTCATCAAGGGGTACATCATATATTCATCAAGGGGTACATCATATTTCATCAAGGGGTACATCATATTTCATTAAGGGGTACATCATATATTCATCAAGGAGTACATCAAATATTCATCAAGGGGTACATCATATTTCATCAAGGGGTACACCATATATTCATCAAGGGGTACATCACATATTCATCAAGGGGTACATCATATATTCATCAAGGGGTACATCATATTTCATCAAGGGGTACATCATATATTCATCAAGGGGTACATCATAATATATTCATCAAGGGGTACATCATATATTCATCAAGGGGTACATCATATATTCATCAAGGGGTACATCATACATTCATCAAGGGGTACATCATATATTCATCAAGGGGTACATCATATATTCATCAAGGGGTACATCATATTTCATCAAGGGGTACATCATATATTCATCAAGGGGTACATCATATATTCATCAAGGGGTACATCATATTTCATCAAGGGGTACATCATATATTCATCAATGGGTTCAAAGTTTTCGCCTCACGTATTAATTTAAGATTAGAGTTACTTTTTCATCCAACAAAACAAGTCTTTGATTACTTTTTGCTTTCTATTTAAAATATTACCTGCAATTGTACATCAATATGTTCAGTATTTTTCGAGTTCTTTGATTTCCCGTCCGTATCTGATTTTTCTTTATTTGTTCCTGAGTTGTTCTCTTTTTCATCTTGATCTGATATTGTACTGAAACAGTAATACATTATTGCACATTAATTAAATCAAACTTTATTATTACAAAATATTGATACATAACTATAAAAACAATGATGGCTCAAAGTAACTAAGTTCAACAATGAGGTTCACCATCACACATTTGTGCCTTTTTAGGTGAGATGAGACTGGTGTGCGGTATACAATATGTGTAGTGCTTCTTAAGCACATCCGAAAACCTGTCGCTGGTAACAGCACACTGTGGAATATTCTGTGATAGTGTGAATGAATTTTATAATGAAATGAGTTCATAAAGATCTTATAAAATAAAGTCTCTCAATTCAAAATTAAATATTCTTGTGGCGGACCATCCCTATGATGTCCCCGCATCACTACAGACTTGTCATTGCTACCAACACAAGCGGAGGTCATAAATAGTTATCCCCACTTTTACAATTCATTCGGAATTTCTTCAGTCGCCGTGGCCTGACGTAACGCGGATTTTCCTCTACATTCTTATTAAGTGTGAATATAATAATTATCAAAACAAATACTATGTAAAACATTAATCAAAATAAATATATATCAGAGTGATAAATATATACTATCTTTTATTATATGAACTAGCTGAGAAGCATCGCTTCGCTCAGCTTCTAAGCTAGGGCTTTCAGCCAACTTTTTACCGCTGCGCGGTAAATGACCGCCTTCGGCGGTTCATGCAACGAAATGAAGCGGAGCTTTTATGGTAGGTACTTAAAAATATATTCGGTGCAGTGTTTATCGACAACACTTTTCCTCAACACCTAGTGGACTCCACAAGGTGCGGGCTTCCAGTCCATTACCAGTGTTGTTTTTGCGGCTACTCCGCATGGACAAATGGCCCCAGCCACACGCAAGTCCATTGAAGACTTGGCCCCGTCAACCTGAGCACCCGCGAGGAAGAACGAACGCTTGCCCTTTACCGTGAGTGCCGTGGGAAGATAAATTTATTACTCTGGATGCTGCAATTTATCGACCTGCATCTTCGCTTTGTGTATCATGGGCATATTATGATGAGTAACAGCACTCTATTCTCCATGATCAAAATGTAGTTATTTACCTCATTTTGGTTATAGACATACAATACCTACCTAATTATATTTTAGTTTAAATTTAAACTTTAAAAAATAGATTTGTAGGCCGGTACCTACTTATGTTTTGAAAATCAGTAAGTAATGTTATATTATTATTCTTCGACATATAGTTAAGATAAATAATATCAATTTATTCAATTGTTTTTAAATAAGTATTTTGTTTATTTATGTTAGTCCAATTGATTCAAACTTTGGGTTGCCCATATAGAACGAATGTGTTTTTAAAGTTGTGACGTGCACAGCATTCATTATTTTATAATCAATAATTGTTGATAATAATATTTCATTTTGATGACCTTCTTATTATTTCTATTCGATATTATTCTCACCGGAAGAAAACTTATATTTTTGAACGCATTGCGGCGCTTTTCTGATGTCATTTGAATAATACTCCATAATTAAGTAATAATTAAATTTCAATACCTGACACGAAAGTAGAAGGTATTTAAATATTTTGTAATCTTATATTTTTTAAACTGTATTCCTATTTTACAAAATTTCGTAGGAAAAAAGTTGTTTTTTGCAAAAATGATTTTATATTATGTTTCCATAAGTTTGAAAATTTGCCGATAGATGTCGAAAACCCACCATTTATGTTCCTTTATATAATTTTTTCGTATATTTTTTTAAAAAATTTAAGCGTTCCACAAAAAAATAATATTTTTCCCGTAATATGTATGATATTGTCTATCTTTAAACAAAAAATCAATATAATTGGCATTGTAGGCCACTTGTAAAGAATCACCTATTTTGACAGCTAAATCGGTGAAACAATGCAAGTAAAGCAAATCATACCCACAATGCAAAAGGAAACGATTGTTCCATGTAAATTGTTCCCTCTCTTTATGTAGAATTTCATTATTTCGTGCCTTTTGAGCTCTGGCTTTGACGGGAACCAACACATCTTTACGTTGGCATTATAATCACCGTAAGGGTATATTCACATAAATTAATTTTGGCAACTCGGCGAGTAAAGCAAAAATGCATTCTTTAATTCTTATTATATAACATTTAAACATACTTTATTTTAAAAATACTAAAAAAAAACATATCAGCTCGCGAGGTTTTGTGTTTTTATACTGTTTCAAATGCAATATTATAAAAATATGATATAAGTTTTTTGCTCTACTGTAAATTTGCCGATTTTTACATAGGAAGATTTCAAGGGCAGGCAGACTGACATGAATATAGCCGTGCACAAACATTCGCAAATCCAGAACGACAATCTTACGAGGTCTACTTTATTTATATGCAGATTATCGGTTGCCCACAATTGTCTGTAGTATATCTAATATAGAGAGATGAGTTTTTAACTATACCTTTTGAACACGCAATAATCATTCTTATAAATATTCTTTTAATATAATTAATCACATTAATATAATAATTAAATAACCATCTCCCTATATTCTATTGGAATCATTTCTACAAGAATCAATTGACTTAACCCCTACAGCTGCCAGAGAAGTGACTTCATTTCCTTTCACTATCACAGGGGAATTACACCAGTCAACTGTACCTGTTGGGTGTTGTCTGCAGTGTGAGATGGTAGTGATGCGATGCGAGGGCTGCGGCTGCCAAAGAACTGACTTCACTCCCTCTAACTATCAGGGGAACTACACCACCGCACACCACGACACCATTCTGTCAATAATACAATATAATCTTTTTTTATTTCATTTAATTGAGCGCAGACACAGGCATGAATGCCCAAATATTTCTGCGCATAACAGTTATACATAGGAAGTACATATAATAAGAATTGTATGTAAGTATACAGTTTCCTACCTACACTACACTACACTATGCAGTGTACGGAAGGTGCAGTGTCTATTTTATATATATATATATATGATTATTATGTTGCGGGTGGAAGTTATACAGTAAGTTTAGAGTTGTAGACTCTGAAGTTATACAGTAAGTTTAGAGTTGTAGACTCAAAGATTAAACACAATAATTAAACAAATTAAATATGAGAATTAAACAATACTTATATATGAGAAAATAAACAGAGAAGTTATACATAAATTTATACAAAAGAATTAAGAGGTTATGAACTGGGATATTATGTGATTTTTGAAAGTTAACTTGGAGTTTGAGAATATATATCAATATTATTAATTTGATGAACTGAATTATATCAAAAAAGAATTAGAACAATCTGAATTTTATAAAGTTTAATTTAATTAATTGATTAATTAAAATTAAAAGCACTTGAGATGTTTTTTATTGAGTTGTGTAAATAAGTCAGTCATATTTATGTGAGTTTAAATATAAAAGGTATAAATAACCTGATGAGCTGGCTGTGAACTGTTAAGGAGTTGTGATAGCATGGCACGTAAACCTCTCTTGTCCGATTTGTCTTCCTCTTCTTCGTCTAAATCATAAAACAACATTAAATAAACAAAAGAAACATCGATAATTGTATTATACAAACAAATAGTATGATAAAAATGGTCTTACTTGGATGATCTAATTCTGTTGAACTATTTGGAATCCCTTTGTCTGAAAAAAGTTAATAATATATTGATATTAATAAACAAGAATCACAGGAAATATTAAATATTGAGGGGTGAAAAGCTATTTGTTTTAAGTGACATTTTATAACTTTACAGGAGAGCCATTCAAAGTTTTGAATTTATTAAAAAAAAATCATTATTAAAATCTATTGGCCATATTACAAACTGGGTAAGGTCACTATTTCTCAAAAAAATCTCTTGATATATTGGTATAACTTTAAATAAAAATACAGTCCTGCCCCCCCTAGACAACGTGTCATTTAGCTCAAGAAAAGACACATTGTCTAGGGGGGCTGGCTTCAAAGATAAATGTCAATATCGCAAAAATGTCGCTTGAAACAAATAGCCTTTCACTCCTCGATATTGTTTTTTTTCATTCTACATGCTTTTCCAGAAATTTTACAATATAATATACAACTTTTTGACTAAACAACATCTTAAGTATTTTCCCCTTTATAAAAACCATAGACAAAAAGATATATACAAAACATATATAAATAATAAGTTTACCAACATAAATTAATATAATTTAACAAGAAAAATTAAAATTAGGGAATGAATTCAATCCCGCATGGACTTTGCGGGATTCACATGCCTTGCAGGACTGAAAGCAGAATATGGTGTTATCATTATTTTCAGTGGCCATTATATTTCATTATCATAACAATTGAAAATAATCTTTTATGACCCGTATCCTGGGGGGGTGTTTTGGTGCTGGATTGTAACATTAGTAAACTAATACAGGTAGGTACCTAGAACCAATACAACCTATGGACATAGACATTTTACTTTCTTGGCACCTAAAAAATATAACATCTTCATCAAGGAAACCCGAAATTCAAAAAAAAAATTCTGCAGTTAAACTCAAAAATATACTGATTTCACACTAGCTTCTTACTAAAAAACAAAAACACTGCGAAAACTATGTGTCTGTCGTACTACAATAGTTAACTAATCAAATACAATAATTAAATATAAAGCTATTTTTATTCTAAACTAATTCAAACACATGATCCTTAAAAAATTAGTCAGTATCTATTTATAATTCAGATGGGTCGGTGGCAGAGCGGTTAGTGCGCTGGGCTAGTAATCCAGTGGTCGCGAGTTCGAATCCTGCCTCGACCGATTTCGTTCACCTAAGCACAAGCATTTATTTGCTTATTTTAGGGAACGTAGGAAGATGTATATGTACTTGTTTAACAAGGACATATTCATTTTTTATTAAAAAAAAAAATTACATAATAATGTACAGTCTAGCACATGGGTTACCAAACTTTTTGTACTCTAGAGCACATTCTAAAATATCGGTAGGGTGGCGGGCACCGCCTATTTTTAATCGACAAAGTCCTTCCATAACCTCTCATTTTCCCATAATATTTTTTTTATATTCATAATTTATTGATAAATAATTAACAAAAATGTTTCAAAATAATAAAATTATTATTTAAATTGCATACACACAGAGAAATGTATTTAAAAAACGCAAACAAAGTAAACAAAAAAAACAAATACAAAGAAAAAAAACTCAAGAAAATCGAAACTCTAAAGGTAGGAGCGCATGGAAGCTAATTTCATCGAGCGTTTAATTATCGGTGAGCTACAACATACGAATTACATGTAAGAGCGCGCATGAAAGCTAACAGAATCGGCCAATTTAAAAATCTGTGACGAGACACAAAAAAATCAGCCGATCTCGATCGGCCGATTCTTTGTAACCAATCCCGATGTATGAGAGAGCGCGCATGGCGCTTGCTCACCGATAATTTAATCGCCCATGCGAAGTAGATCAAGAAGTATGTTGTCAAACGAAATGTCAGAAAATGTGTATGAAATAAATATTGATTCTGAAGCACGTCCTTCATAGTATGATTAAAAATTAAAAAAATATAGTGACCGCCAAATTAAGCAAAAATTGTTGTTGGAGATTAGCGAAATTTTAATAACTGGCTGGTGTACTTAAAATACTCCTCAAGGTGTGATCTTAAATCTTCGTAGGACCGGACAAATTGTCCTTTCGGTAATATAGCACTTATTAGCGGACGAACCAAGTGATTTTTTTGACTTTTCTTTTTACGCATTTTGGACAAGACAAGAGCACAAACACATGCTACTTCAAAAAATCCATATTTCTAATCATATATTAAAACTTATGAATATACATATTGTATTTTAAATAGAGGTGTACAGTCGCATTCACCAGGCAAAACTCGCCTTCAATAAAAAATCCAAGATGTTCGAGTCCAACAACATGGACCTTAAACTCCGAAAGGAACTAGTGAAGACATTTGTATGGAGTATTTTGTTATATGGTTGTGAGACATGGTGCATAGGTGAAAGAGAACGCAAAAGATTGGATGCCTTCGAGATGTGGACCTATCGCCGAATGCTTGGCATATCTTGGAGGGACCATATAACAAATGATGAGGTTCTCAGCAGAATTAAGGAAACCAGGCACCTGTCAAACACCATATCGAAAAGGCGTGCAAATTGGATAGGCCATGTGTTGCGACACGAGGATCTCCTACATATCATCTTAGAGGGAATGGTTGAGGGTACAACTGGCAGAGGGCGTCCCCGCCAGGAGTATTTAGAACAGGTGTGCCGCGACATGCATTGTACCTCTTACACGGAGATGAAAAGAGTCGCTGAAGACCGAGCGGAGTGGAGGAGGAGATGCATCAATTTAATGCTGCCAACCAATCTTCAAGATTGAAACAAAAGAAGAAGATTTTAAATAAATGAATGTTGACCGCCGTGTTATTTCCAATCGTACGATTCTATAAGCTTCCATGCGCGTTAGAACCAATCGGCCAATTATTATCGGCCCATAAATTAATCGGCCGATAATAATCAGCCGATGAATTTCAGCTTCCATGCGCGCCTTACCTAACAAATCACATTTTCAATTAATGTTTATGAAAAATTTCTGTCTCTGTCGAATAGTGGCGAGCACATACGAATCGTTCCACGGGCGCCATGATGCCCACGGGCACGGGGTTGGGAACCTCTGCTCTAACACATACCCATGAGCTAGTAGAGTGGATACATCCATATTATGTAACTCCAATGAATGTTATTAGCATTTTATTGGTTTTTATATATGTAGGTATTCTTTTAATTATTGTTACTCGTAACCAATGTTCTTGTAATTGAATGGATTATAAAAATAAAATAATAATAAAAATACATAGTTACCAGAAGCACAATCCACAGCGTTGAAGTCTGGCTGGGAGATGTCGTCAGATTCTATTTTGCCATCAACTGAAATAAAAACCAGTATCAATCAAAACACATAGCATGTACCTCACGGGGTAGGCAGAGAGAACCAAACTTCACATTTTCCTATCTCGACACACATTCATCGCTTCGTCAATATTCATGCATCGTCTCATACATGTTCGTCTGTTGTTCACACTTCTTACATTTCCGTCTTTCAAAATATCATTCACATGAACGTGCCATCCTTTTCTTGGGCGCCCCCGACCCCATTTAACATATTTGAGAAATTAAATTTTTGTCTTAACTATGTTTTCAGTCCAAATCTGTGAGATGAAAAACATCACAAGTCTTCAGAATGTGGCAACATGCTATTGGTTGCTTGTTGAATTAATATTTGACATAGTACCCGACAAGAAACAATACAATGTAAAGAATAACATACCAATATCTTGTGTAATTTTGAACGGTGCTTTGTATGGAGTCTGCGTGGTCCACTTTTCCATTGCATCTTGTAATATCTTCTCTCCGATAACTAAAGCATCAGATATACCCCACAGCCATCGAACTACACCTGGAAATATAAACCATAATAAATTGTATTGATGGAGATATATCATAATGTACTTTGAGAGTATTCAATGGAATATCTGGTTAAGAATACCAGATATTGCTTCATCTAACTCACTTTATATTTTCAAGAAAAAACCAAAAGAATATTTATCCCTAGATTGAAAATTAACAAATAAAATAGAACACAGTATTTTTTCACAGATTAAATTTATTAAGACCAAACATTTTCAACGAGATGTCTTGGTGTTATCAAGATCTAAATGAAACTAAATTTGATAGGACTAATCCAACACTACATATAATATTTTTGAATAATGTATATTTGTGTATAATGTCACACTAATTGTATAAAATACGTTACTCTACGTTAATATACAATGACACACACGCACACCTAAACAATATACCTATATAATTATAAGCTGCTTCAGAACAGTTTTTTAACCTAGTGAAGCAGTTTACATTCCGCATCTAGTTCTTAAGGATCTTTTTTTGTAAAAATATTGTATTGTTAAACTTTGATGTGTACCTTGTATATTATTTCTTATGTTACAAATAAAAAAAAAAAAAAAAATCGCCAACTTCGAAACAGGCATAGACGTAGTGAGAATGGAGATTATATGATAATAGTTAGTAAATATTAAATAATAAATAAAATAAATATTTACAATGTTGCCAAATATGTGGGCGGCGTTACCGTGATTTAGCAATGTTGTCATATGTATGCTGGTGGGTCCAAATTTAAAGGAGTGGGAATACATTTGGTATTTGGATATATACAATGTTGTCTTATATTTTATTTTTATTAATTTCTAATAACATTTTCTAAGAATCAAGAGTCTCAATGGCGACCTCTACAGTTTCTGCCCTCCATCATTCCCTCGGCGATAGTAACAAGCAGACTCGGATGCCCGATGTTATGGCCTATACATTTGGATCGTTGTTGGGGAGCCCTCTCAAGGAGTTGTCGTTTGGAATATGGTCTAATCAATGGATCCTGTCCATGCACCTATTTCGAAGTTATTCAGACGTCCAGTCTCTCTCTACGTATCGATAGTGAAATGAGTCCACATTTGTGCAGACTCCAGATAAGAATTTCAATAAAGTTCTATCTAACATCTGTAGCCGCCAATGTTCATATAGAGAACAAGTCTCGACAAGTGTTGGGAATCAAATGTCACGTGCTCGGTGGATGAGTGCGCTTATACGTGATATGCCATCTCTCTCTCTCCATCAGCCACACTCTTCACACGCGTACTAGATTATATGATTATAATTAATTATTGATTTTCTACTTTATCTATCAAATATTTATTATTTTGGTAACGGATTATTGTTAAATATTGAATGCAAAAATGAAAATTACAATATTTTTAATAAAACAATTACGCGCCAGCCGAAACGAGAGAGTTGAAAATAACATAAAAATTATATTTACAAAATGATTTCACAGATCAATAGAATACACAAAAATATTCATTTTAGTGAAAACCAGACGTTTATAGATTGAAATTTGACAGAGATATAAGCATTTCATTATTTTTACCAATTTTTACGAAGTAGTTTTCGCGATCACCAGTTGGTCGTAGGTATGCCCGGACAAACAAAATACCTATTCATGTGGTACGACAGCGCGATGTTTGAATAAAAAATAATGAAATGTTTAGCAATTTTTTAACATATTTATTTTATTTATCTAATCGATTCTACTTCAAAAATGATTCATTTACTCGAGGTTCGGACATTGATATGACGAATAATTACGGAGATATAAGACTTTAAAAATATTTGTAAATTTTTGCCTCAACCAATCAGAGCGCGCGTTCTGGCCAGGAAGTTCATTTGATCATTCAAATAAGCAAAAATCATAACCATTGATAGTGACAAAAATCGTATTTATCTGAAAATGGGATAAGTTTTAAAATGAAATGGCCTTGTAGGATGTTGGATAATGCCTTGCACTATAAATCTAACATTAATTTGAATTCATAAAAGTTATATTTAATATTTTATGTATTTTTAAGTAGTCTTAATTTTTTAGTGTATTGATTATGAAGCCATTTACTTTCCTGTATTTTGTATATAAGATTTTTTATAACCATGTACGTATATGTAGGAGAGACAGCAAAATCAACTCAACAGATTGATATAACCCAGAGAGCTATGCAATTTTTTGACTGCCAGTGAGATCAAAATGAATATCAAAAGAGTAATGAAAAAGGGCGTATTGATCGATAAAAGGGGAGTATCCAGTGATCCCTATAAATACGGAAGGGCATAGTTCACAGGGCAAGTTCGCTCTTACTCTCCGTACTGGGAACAACATCAAGATTCTGCTGTCTCTTCGTTTAAATCAAGAAAAATTGTAACAAATCGCTGCACTTCGTATAACTCAAAATAAAGCAGCTCTTCGAGAACTAACACTGGTGTTTCCTTGGCTTACTTGGCTACCTACTGCTCGGTGTCTCCATCAGAATCACAAGATGAACAAACAACATCTATGCTTCAAGAGTGATAAATTATAAGCATTAAAATGATCATGAATCATATATGCATATTTTAACTGTTATAAACTACTGACAAATAAAATAAATAATAATAGTGTGTATACCAGCTCCGTTGACTTGTTCCTGTAGTGATGTGGATGTGAGACGCAGTTGTACCATGTCCATGTGCTGTTTGAAGGACGATTGTTCTTTTTCTATGTCACCGACACTATCTCCCATACTGCTGAATACTTCGTGACCTGCACAACAATATTTCAATTTTAGAACAGAACTTTATTTTAATAAATTACGAGAAGCGAAAAGTTTAGAGACCTTTTAAAAGCAAACTGTGTGCACGAAGGAGCGTGAGATTTGACATAGTTAAAGTTCATATGAAGGAGTGCAGAAAGATAAAATTTATACTTAATATATGTAACAAATAAATTAAATAAAAAATATTTCACATGAAACTGTACTTTCATACTGTCAATGTCAAGCACAGTTGTTAATTCAAATACAGAATGTGTTAAAGAAAAATACATATCTACTGAGAAATTACATAAATGGTACTCAAACAATTGCAATTATTCCAACTGTCGATTCGTTCATGAGAATTCAATTCTCTGAATGAATCGACATTATAGCCAAGATGCGTGTACGAAGGAACATTTTGTATGGTGTAGTGGACTTTTTGCATGCTAATAACACCAACTAGAGGCCTCGCAGCATATATGTTCCAATACATGGATTTACTCAGAATTCGGAGTAAAACATTTTATGTGAGTTTTGTGTGTGTCTGTGTGTGTGTGTCCCCCCCCTTATAACTTTTGATCCGCTCAATTTACAGAGCCCAAATTTTTAGAATATATAAACAGTTATAGGCCTACAAAACTTTTATACTCAGAAATGTGAATTTTTGTTTCAGTCAGGGGTTATCAACTTTTGAAATTTTGGTTTATTTTTCCATATATTTCAGAAACCATAAAAGCTAGAACGCTGAAATTTGGTATAAACATAGACAAATACAAAATCTCAAATTAGTTTTTTTTTAAAAAAATCCAGAGTTTCTCAAACATTCTTTATTAAGAAAAATATTTTTTTTTTATGATAAATTTATGAGTTTAACTGCCTATATTTCCAAATTTTTTAAAAATATCAATAAAAGCCGAAACACCCCAACTAGATAATTTAATTTTCTATAAAAAATATTAACATTGTATTAGCACATCTCAATTTTTTTTAATAATTTTTATAAAAATTGAATTTAGTGACGACATTGCTTCATACAATTTGTATGGCAATCGCCTACACACAATATCTAAGAAGACTCAATTGTTTGATACTAATCTCCAAACATACATACATACCATCATTCTGTTTTCATATTCTGGGTAGGATCAAAGGACTGACCTCCATACTATCCTATCTTGACATACATACATATTATGTAGGTACATGTGTTGTATAGAAAATCAAATATCTTAAAATATTAAATAATTTGTATTTATGGGATTATAGTTTGGTACTTATTCTTCAACTATACATACTATCGCTATCGACAGTTGGATCTCATGTGTTACATGCAACTAGTTTTAAAAAAATTCATTCAAATAAGTGAAGAGAAAACTTTATACCCCTTTGATGAATACATGATGTTTTACTCCTCGCTACCCCAAGGGGATATTCCAGATAATCAACTAGTATCATGCAGAGATGTATTCTGAAAGTTTCATCACAATGTATCTGTGTATGTGTGTGCTATGTGCTATGTACAGTGTGTTTATTCTACTTTATTGATTGAGTAAAAATTGTTGATGATTTTGTTGTGTTGTGATTGTTGATTTTGAATTTCCTTATAGTTTCCTGTTTCACCAGAAAAAAATTTATGATGGTTCTGCCTGTGAGCATATGTAATTGCAATCACATCTATTATTCACTTAAATGTTGGGACCGGAAAGTCTAGAAAGATCTATTCCGTTATGTTTATGGGTTGGTAGATGGATGGATGATATACCTTTCAAGAACAGATCGTTAATTTGATTGATGAGTCCGTCTCTAATGGACCTGGTGTTGTGGTGAGTTGCTATACTGGGAGGTGGAAGACATATGTCCCACGATTTGATCTTACTGTATCTGGAAAATATAAACATTCATATAAGCATCTTCTTATTACACCATACAGTCAAACTAATATATTACATTCTAATTATTAATTTATTTAATTTTAAACATTTTGTACACGTTGCATGAAAAGTGCAAAATGGTGGACTTATTCCCATGTGGCAATGTCTTTCAACCAACCATATTCATTTGGTGAGGTAAATTGTGTTTAAGAAACATACTAATTTATGTGAATAAAATATATATTGAAACATATAAAACAAAAACCATAAAAAATGGTGGGGAGAGGAGAGGAGGGGACAAGTATATAATAAGGAGACAAAGTTGTGTTATGTAAGGATTTTTTTTTTAATTTTTTATTTATTACAGAATATAAAAGTACATTTGAAAATTAAATACAATAATAGTTCAAAAATATTGCCCCATTAGAAGAGCTGACACTTGTGATTCCTAAGATAATCATAATATTTAACCCTTTGATCACTACGTACTATTTAGTATGAACAAATTTTATGGACCAAGTGATTAATGAGGGCATTGTTCATAATGTCCAGGTATTATGAATAATGACACATTACATTGGGCCAAATGATTAACGAGGCCATTATTCATAATGTCCACGCATTATTGATTTAGATAATGATTGTGAGTGCAGAGTGTTGAGATTGTGTGTAATCTCTCTATAATTCTAAAGAGAGATTTCTTTTTCTTGTTTCGTGGAAATCTGGGAGTTTCAATTTGAAAAGACTTGCTCGTGTAATTTTACTAAATTACAATATATTTACAATTTAACAATATATACAATTACAAGTTTGATACTTTCTAGTAGAGGTATGTTCCTAGAATGCTTCTATGTTAAATTTTCATCAATAACATCAACTTTTTACTGTTCCAACACAATAATAAGTTTTCAATAAATAATAATTATTACACCTAATTAATAATTATTCTCATGGCAACAGCAATCATGAAATGATCTACTGACATCTATATATAACTTTCTTAAAGTTTTTATACTTAAGAAAGAAACCATAGAACGGTTCTGAACCTAGCTATGAAGCTATAAACCAACCTCCATAGATGTCACTGCTATACCTTTCATTGTGTTTAATTTTTATACATAAATATATTAAACATATTTTACAGATTGTGTACATATTTAGTGTGGAACGGGAACAATCACCTGGTTCATAATTGCATATAATTGTCAATATGAATTGTAAACTGCTAGCCCTAGAACAGGATTTCCTAGTTGGGCAGCAGTAATCTACTTATTGTTGTCATTATAAATATGGTGTGATAAAAGGTAAATAGGTAAATAAAATTATGAATAATGACACATTACATTGGGTCAAGTGATTAATTAGTATTTAAACTTCATTATTTATCACTATCTGTGGTTGGGCAATATATTCATTTGCCAATCAAAGTTATTGTATAATTTATTTTGATTTTATTTATATTTAACAAGTCAACTGTAGGACCAGTCTGCCATCTGTGAATTAGATAGTCATTTATTTGACATGTTTTTTCAACATCTGAGCGACACAGGTAGCGGATATGGTTTGAGCCATGGATATGGACTAACTACGGGAAGTTGATGGGGTAGTTAGTCGCTCGTCAGCTGAAGAGTGTGTTGATATAATTTGCCGAGAGACCAAGTCATGTCTCTTCGAGTTAAATAGCCATAATTTACTTGTGCTATCATTTTTTAATTACGTCGTGCCGATTAAATATATTAATCTGCCGCGTTTTGCTTTAAAGTTGCCGGTAATAATCTAATTTACTGTGCCCTTTTGAATACTTTACAATATATCGTGATTGTCACAAATTTTCCGTGAGGAATTGTTGTGTCACCGCATGGTGCATGTGTTCAGACTTTCTCAGTGGACAAACCATCATCTCCACCAGAAAAAGAGACCGGAGATACGAGATCTGTGCCTGCGAAGATTGGAGAACCGTTACAAGTGACTGTCTTATATTCCACAGGTAGATTTACAGGCTGAATCTTTGGTTGACTTGTTCGCATCACCATAATATAATTTAAACCCCCTCAACTGAGCGGGAATTTACGCCCCCGCTCATTCAATCTGGTCATTATGAATATTGCTATATGATAGTTAGGCAATCTTATAATATAGATTTCATCAAATTTCTTGAGCCTTTTCACTACGGAGAGTGGCAGTTTGCATATTGCGTTTTTTTAAATTTTGTATATCCAACAGTACAGTAAAATATAATAACACAGTATGAAATTAAGAACAATGGAAATAACAGTAAATGACAGACTATGGTACATGATAACAGGACATCATATCAAGTGATTGTTTAAGTTTTACATACATTTTTAACAAATGAGAAAAACAAAATTATAGGATCATACCTGGAACATACAAGGAACAGTACAAAGAAGATTATATTACAGGGTCATGGGATTCTAACGTACTTAAAGCTAAAAGAAAAAGATGTACTAGCGACCTTTAGGGTGACACATATATGTTTATACTAGAGTGTGTAATTTTGAGTTACGTTATCAGTGCAAATTTGGCGCTTTATCGAAATTTAGAACGAGACTAGAGATTGGGTTTGAAAGAAGTCAAAGTTATTGAGCAGGTTATTGAAATTGGAGGAGGAACCCAAATCCTAATAGCTGGTGTCCCCTATATAGCCATGTTAAAAAAGAAAAACATATTGAAGTTTTGGTGGCGCAGTTAAAGAAATTTTGTTACGTCATAGCATCAATAGAGATATATTTACTTGAAGCACACGGTGATGTTGTTCTGTGCAAAGTAGTGTGCGTAGTGTTGGTTGAGGGAGTGTTGGCAGGATCTGACTCTGGTGTAGCGAGGAGTGTGGAAGCGCAGCTCCAGATACTTGGCGAGGGAGAGGGCGAGCGAGGGGGGACGGACACAGGCCCCGCCCCCTCCACTTCCACCACCAGACTGACACCATAGACAACGACACCACCACAGAACTGGCTGGAAACAAATTACATTATTTATATCTATATATTAATTCTATTAATATCTTAAGCTATTATAGAATATGTTCTATTAAAATCTTAAGCTATTATAGTATATTATGTTCTATTAACATCTTAAGCTATTATAGAACTCCATTAGATAATTATGTCCATGAAATGGGTAATCCTGGATGGTTTTGATTCCGCCTGTTGACCAAAATTTCCCCCCTACTTAATTGAAGATAATATCAATCTGTGTTCAACGGTTGGCCAGTAAAGTGTAATTTGAAAACCTGATTATTGTTTAAATATATAGGTACCTGTTTTCCGTCATCTTCGGAGACCATTTTCTGATGAAGTCCTCGAGTGGTGCTACTTTCCACAACATTACACGTCACTGTCACACACCCATCACCGTGGACAAATCTATCAATATAAATAACAAATACACTTTTAGAAATGTACAACAATAAATAGTTACATAAGATACAGCTGTCAATAGTTGTTATATTATGTATAAATTAAGTGTACATATATAACATCACACCATGTCCCTCACGGGGTAGGCAAAGAGAACAGAATGCCACATATTTCTATCTAGACAAACATTCATTGCCTCGTCAAAATTCATAAATCACATTATATATGTTCGTCCGTTGTTCATGCTTTTAATTCCGTCTTTCAAAATACCGTTCACTTAGACGTGACATCCCTTTCTTGGACAGCCCCGACCTCTCATTCCATTCCTGTCCGCAATGTATATATTCTTCGTCAGGGGTTCCTCATTCATTCACCCCATGTGTTCACTTTCATTCTATTAATGACATTTTTCTTCATCTTACATTATTTCCTTATGTCCTAATTTCTTACCCTTATCGTTCTATTACAGAATCTTCTTAGTAATATCATTTCAACTGCTCTTATTTGCTTTTGTGTACAAAGTATGTATAAAGTATATGTACAGAAAGTTACAAATAAAATAATAATAATTATAAATGGGGGACAGACACACACACAAACAGATGTTATTTTTCCTCCGAATTTAGATTTCATCCATACCTATAACATATATCTTGCAAAGCCTCTAAAACTTTATAGTTGGAAATTGCTAGTAGATTCTCCAATATCATATACTAACTGTGAACGGCTTACTGCTGTGGCACAGCTTTGTGCGGGCGAAATTTATTTAAATTCATTTCTCACGCAAATATTGCTTCTCTGGGCTGGAAAAACTGGTTAGTTGGAAGATATTGCCATATGACAATAAACTCAAGGAAGTGTTTATTACTATTTTTTTTAAATGTTCCTAATACGCATGTCATGTCATTTTTTTAAATGTCATTTGAGCAATTGACATACACATGTCATTTGAGCAATTGACAAATTGATTTTATCAATTACAATAACAGTTGACATATACACTTTCAGTCACAGAATATTTAGAATAATAAGTAGGTAGGTGAGTACTCACTTCCTGACATGATGAGCAAGGGGTACTTGACACGTTTGAGAGGTACAAGGCGAAAGATGGTTGAAGCAATATTTCTCCAGGAAGAGGCCCAGGGGAATGTCGTTCTTTCCATAAATGTCCATACGAACTATTCTGAAATTTCACCAAAATATATATAAATGAAAATAAATAGCTGTAATATAAACGGAATGTCGTTCTTTCCATAAATTTCCATACGAACTATACTGAAATTTCACCAAAATATTTTATATGAATAAAAATAAATAACTGTAATATAAATGGAATGTCGTTCTTTCCATAAATGTCCATACGAACTATACTGAAATTTCACCAAAATGTATATAAATGAAAATAAATCGCTGTAATATAAATGGAATGTCATTCTTTCCATAAATGTCCATGTGAACTATACTGAAATTTCCCCAAAATACATATAAATGGCTGTAATGAATGAAAATAAAAATAAAATCACCAGCAGACACAACTTCCTTCTGATTAAATGTTCCAAGGATCCACCAACCTCTTGGTAAGGAAGTGCTTCCTGCTTCAGCTTTAGATGATGTCCCCTAAATATCACCACATATATCCAAATCGTGTAGTTATAGTCCATCGACAAACTGTTATCCAATTGACTCCTCTACAATAGATTTTTATTATAATATACTAGATGTTGTAGTTAGCAAATTTTGTATGAATCGAAGTGAGGCATTTTCAGGGGGACTTTTGATGTTTTGGTTCCAGACCACATCAGTTTTCTATAGGAAATAACGACAAATGTGAATTGTTTTCCGGTTTATTTGTCTAAAAAACATTTTAATTATTAATAATTTAGAGAAAAGTTATCTAGGATGTGTTGAAATGTATGGAAAACTGAAATATGTTGCCAACCAAAACGTCAAACTCGCGATATTCCATGACTCACTTTTTGCACGGAGTACTACATCTTGTATATTATAATAAAAATCTATGTCCTCTCCTTATTGTCCTATTCTTAGCATAAATAATGCATGCCTGCCAAAAAGTGTTGTAAAGAAAGAAGCTACCTACATACAACAGTACAGTCTTCACATACGGTTTTAAGTTTATGAGTTATAAATTTTCCACTCAGTTTAAATTACACCAAGTGTATAGTTCTTTGTGTTGTGTATGTTTACATCTACTACAATGATAATAAATTGTCTGTATTTTTCTTTTCCCATTTTCAAATTCTCCATAAAGTCCATTTGCTGCAACACAAACTGAATAAAAAGCATATTATTTTAGTAATTTTTTTACTAAAATATGAATAGCAAAAAACTTTGAATGTCCCACTTCACATTTATATTTATATATCGTTAGAACGTTTTCGGATTTACCAATCCATCTTCAGTAACGACTACAATGTGACTGATTCGATAAATGTCATCCTACATTGGTGAGTGAGAGCGTATCGGGTATGGTGGGGGTAGCTGTGGTGGTTGTGGGCGGAGTATATGTGGGTGGGTGGTGTATCTTTGATGGTTTTTTTAATAATGTTTAGGATAGGTGAGTGTACTGGGGGAATTTTAATATTTAACAGATTTGAACTTTTTCTTTCATTGATTTCTATTGCTTCAAGTAGATCGAGTTTTTTCCCTTTTTTCTCAAAGTGAAGCACCTCGGTATTTTTTAAGGTGAATGTGTGGCCGGTATTCCTACAGTGTTCTGCAATTTCTGAATTTGATGTTACGTTTTTTATTGCTTTTTGGTGTTCACCTATCCTGTCTTTTATTCTACTTCCGCTTTGTCCCACGTAAAAATTTCTGCAATCTCCACAATTGATTTTATATACTCCACTATTTTCTAATGTATCGATCTTTGATTTATTGTTGAATATATGTTTTTTAATGCTATTGTTTGTATAAAGTGCCGGTTTAAATGTTTTGTTTTTGCATTTGTTCAGAATTTCTTCAGTTAATTTTCCGAGATATAATATTCTTCGCCATGGTTTATCTTGTGTGTTTGATTCTCCTTTTTTGTAACAGTATGTATGTAAAAGATGTTGGGTTTCTTTTTTCTTTATTAATCTTCTTATTGTATTCTCGTGATATCCATTGTTTTTTGCGATATTTATAATTGTGTTTACTTCTGTTGCGTAGTTGGTTTCATTTAATGGGATTGAGATTAGTCTATGAATCATGGAGTTGAATGCAGCCATTTTGTGTGCTCTAGGGTGATACGAACTGGAATGTATTATCGTATCTGTGTATGTATCTTTTCTATAGATTTGGAATGTGAATTTATTTTCTTTTATTAGTACTGTTGTATCTAAAAAATTTAATTCATTTTTGTTTCCAATTTCTTTCGTGAATTGGATTTTTTTGTTTTGTTTATTGAATAAATTTAATAGGTTTTCTAATTGTCTGCTGGATCCGTTGAATGTAAAGAATATATCGTCCACGTATCTGTTATAATTTGTTATTAATTTAATTAATGGGTTTTGTGAAGACAAAATATTAATAAATGAATAAAAAGTATTTCTGCATTGTGAATAGGTTTCTGTGACTTACGATGGAAGAAAGCAGAAGTTTGGTGCGTTGTTGGAACGGTGGGAGTAGCTGTAGTAGAGTTGGTACATTCGCTGGTGGTTTTCAGGATCGAGGGGATCCAGGGAACCCTTTTCTGTCTCTTTTGTGGCCGTATCTCCTTCTCCTTTACTCGGCGCCGTCGGCTTTGCCCTCAAGTCATCTGAACACAGATTATTGACAAATAAAAATATTTCAATAAACATTGTAGCATATGCAATATAAAGCTAAGTATTCTAATATTAATGAAGAATACTAATCAATTCTCTGGAGTTCTACTGTACATTTTATGATCTTTTTTTTGCTGGTGGCAGTTCTTAAGGAGAACACACTTAGGCCAATTGGTCCTTTGTGATACCACATTGGGGCTGTCCTCCCACTCACTCATCCCCCTTGAACCAGCCTGAGTGGGTAATGAATGTCATAATGTCTTCGATTTTTATGATCTTATAATTTCTTCTTTTTTTAATAGGATATCATGGATCAGATCGCAAAATTAAAATGGCATGGGCTGGACACGTGACCAGAGAGCCAAATTCAAGATGGACTCCCAAAGTCTTAAAGTGGAGACCATGGGAAAACAAAAGTGGTGTCGGTCGGCCACAGAAGAGATGGGCCGACGATATTGTTGTGGTCGCCGGAATGAAATGGATTGAAGCGGCATAGAACAGAGAAAAATAGAGAAAGATGGAAAAGGCCTACATCCAGCAGTGGAGGGAAGGCTAGGAAGAAGAAGAAGAAGATGCTTAAAAAATATCATTTTATGTAGCTTCTCAGGCAACTAACAGGTACTACGTCAAATAATTATTTAACATGCACCCAATAACAAGTTGCCACATTCTGGAAACTTACGATATTTATCGTCTCACAGATCCAGACTGAAAACACAATTAAAAACTGTGTCTCCACCGGGAATCGAACCCGGGACCCTTGGATCAGCAGTCAAATTCTTGACCAACTGAGCCACGAAGGCCGACATATGTATACATATGTTCAATCCCCAGCAGAAGAGAAATTTATTAAAATTCATTTCTCATGCAGATATTGCTTCTCTGGGCTTGAAACATTGGTTATTTGGAAGAAATTGTCATGTGGCAACAAACTCGCCACTTGCGCAAAGTGCAAGGAAGTGTTTATTATTATTATTATTATATGTGTAAATGAAAACCTGTTTACCTAAATTAAATTTAAATAATATTACGCTTTGCTGATGAGATATGTCTTCACCCCTCTCTCAGGCAATTTACTATAGCCGATATAGCAAACACTATTTGATCAATTTGTTATATTATTACCGAAATTCATCCTTCCTCCAGCCGCTCTGAAGTTAGCAAGAGATGCCTTTATGGAAGGATCCTCGATGTTCTGCCTCAAGGCTCCACTGACAAACGGATGGGTCTCCTGAAACATAAAAACATTCGGTAGAGTTCATGTTTTTATTTACATTTTCTTAAATTACATATCTATTATACCTACATGATACCTGTTGAGATTGATGTAAAAAAACATGCTTAAAAGTTGTGACATTATAACATTTCACTATTAAGTTGCAGTGGAGAATTAGTTAATATAAAATTTACCTTTACATATTGTTGCGTAGTCTGATGCGTGCTGACTTTGCGGTGCGGCGGGGTTCTGGGGGGTGGCGGGGGGAACAGGGGGGCCCTGTAGTAAGGCCTGAGGGGGCAGCGCCGCCCCGCCTCGCTCTCCAGGTAGGGGGCCACCATCCTCACCTGGGGGGACACCGACAGTACGCACTCGTCTACGCTCCACCTGTCCCGCAGCGTGTCGGCCCCCTGGGTGTCTTCGCAGGGCGGCAGCCTCTCCTCAGGGGACATTAGGAAGACGTCGTCGTCGCCGGAGAGCTGCCGCGCCCTAAGGGGATCGCTGAAGTCGTCAACGGTGATGCCGAGGGTCTTGGAGTCGGTCTTCTTGTGGTGGCCGGAGAAGTTCTGAGGGAATGTTTCAGATGTCAGGGGATCTGTCGATGCGGGAGTTCTGTCATAAAAAAGATAAATTATCTACATTGTTTTTTAATCAACCCATCATTATCATCATTGGCTCTACAGTCCTGTGTGGGCTCTGGCCTCCTCCACCGCTCTACTCCAGTTTGCTGTTCTGATCGCCCTTATGTCGTCTAGCCATCTTAGCTTGGGCCTGCCTCTACTTCTTCTGCCCTCTGGATTGGTATTAAGAACCTTAAGAATACGATCCATCATTCATCCGGCTGACATGTCCTAACCACTGCAGTCTACGTACTTTTATGACTTGTACAATGTTGGGTTTGTCATATAATGCCTGTAGTTCGTGATTATATCGCATCCTCCAAAGGCCATTGTCGTTAACTGGGCTAAAAATCTTTCTCAGAATTTTCCTTTCAAATATCTAGCTTTGCATAGTTTTTGGTAAACAACTTGAGAATTTTAGTAGTGGAGAGGGGTGGTTTGCACATATACCAACCAAGCAGATTAACACAAATTTGCTCTCTGTGTATCCCACGTGACATACTCAAGTAATTTGCTGATAGTTGTGCCTATGTTTAAAATACACTGGATTATTTTCTTATCTAGAAAATAATAATATCTTGCAAAAATAAAAAAAGGATAGATTTAGTTGTTTATAAATCAATTTATCGACAAAAATCAATAAAAACCATTATTGTATTTCCTTCTTAATGGTTATAATCCTACGATTGGTTCACACCAGGAACTCCATCATTCCACATATCACTGTTGTTTGCCAGCCTCTCATCGAATAAAAATAACATTATGAATGTAAAATACTCAATAAAAATATTATTTAATGTCACATCAGACTTGTGAGAGTGAATTTTCAAGATAGCATAGCAACGTAAAGGGGTTTTTAAGAAAAAATGTCGCTTTTACGGAGGATGTTCCATTCTATACTTGAGTCATACATATTTTAGTCATTAATTGAGAAAATTTCAGGAAATTGTATTAATTATAAAAAATGTTCTTATTCAGGGGCTGATTGTGCAATAACTATTAGTGATATTTTTTTTTTTTTAATAAGGCACAGCCACCAATAGAGGCGGATTTGTGAATTAGTGATATCACTTTATATTTTGAATCATATTATAAATTGCAATCAAACAAATCATACATTGCAATCAAACATATTTTACATTGCAATCAAACATATTCATTGCAATCAAACA
The DNA here is from genome assembly GCA_963576475.1 of Molanna angustata. Classification (NCBI taxonomy): domain Eukaryota; kingdom Metazoa; phylum Arthropoda; class Insecta; order Trichoptera; family Molannidae; genus Molanna; species Molanna angustata. The sequence goes on from OY754972.1 coordinate 541,812, forward strand.
TATTCATTGCAATCAAACATATTTTACATTGCAATCAACACATTACATATTGCAATCAAACATATTATATATTGCAATCAAACATATTACATATTGCAATCAAACATATTATACATTTCAATCAAACATATTATACATTGCAATCAACATATTACATATAGCAATCAAACATATTATACATTGCAATTAAACATATTATACATTGCAATCAAACATTTTATACATTGCAATCAAACATATTATACATTGCAATTAAACATATTATACATTGCAATCAAACATATTATATATTGCAATTAAACATATTACATATTGCAATCAAACATATTTTACATTGCAATCAAACATATTCATTGCCATCAAACATATTATACATTGCAATCAAACGTATACCTACATTGCAAACAAACATGCCTACCAGTAACTGTTTATGTACATTTGGTACAATATCGTTTTCATTACTTAAGATCCAAAACCTGAGTAACATTTGAACTTATTTAATCATGGAATGTTTGTATAAAAAAGTATTCTCACAAAGTCGTGCTCGATGTACTCACAATTTTTGTTCCTTTTTAACGCCAACATCCTCTTCATCCCCATCTTTATCCTTCTTTTCATGTTCTTTGTCACCAACACTCGTTTCTTTATTCACTTGTTTATCATCACAGTTGAAAACGTTGTCGCTGTCTTGAATAAACTTGTCCTGAACGGAATCCGAGTCGTCTGGCTTGTTTGGTGTGGTGTCCTTGGAGTTGTCTGTAAACATGAGGGAGGTGTCCGAGACAGGGAGGGTGGCCCCCATGTCTCCCAGCAGGGAGCTCTCCAGGCGCCAGTTGTACGCGGCCAGCAGGACCAGGCTGATGACCCTCTTGACCCTGCCCAGTTCCTCCAGAGATCCCCCTCGGAGGATGATGCTGCAGCTCTTGAGGTCATTGGGAAATCCCTCCAGAACCATCAGTGTCTTGCTGTCATCTGAAAATAATTTAATGAATTTATTGAATGCAGGGTTATACAAATTTTTGGTTTTTTATCTGACTTCTAAAAACAGAGTAGGTTATCAATTTAACGTGAAAATTTTTAATAAAATGGCATAATATGCATTTAAGTAATCCAACTGTCGATTTGTTCAAGAGAATTTATTTCTCTTAACATATCGACAAAGAATCAAGCCAAGATTTGTATGCAGGGTCTATATTTTTCAAGTTTTTTCCAACTTTGAACTCAAGAAACACTAACTTAGAGGCTTCATAGCATATATCTCCCCCTTATAGCTTTTGATCCGCTGAATGCACAGAGCCGAAAATTTCAGAAAATATGGAAAGTTATACGCCTACAAAACTTTTACACTCAGAATTTAGAATTTTTGTTTCAATCAGGGGTTGTCAACTTTTGAATATTTACTTTATTTTTCTATATATCTCAAAAACCATAAAAGTTAGAATGATGAAAATTGGTATATATAATAAAGAAAAATATAAAATCTCAAATTTTTTTTTTTCATCAAAATCGGTTCAGCGGTTTAGGAGGAGTTCAGTGACATACACAATTATTTATAAGATAGGTGATAAAATATTTGATAGAAATATACAAATTGTAAAATAAAACTAGCGTACAGTTGAGCAAGTAGAAAGCCTTGCACGTTCCCAGTCTGGGTGGCGACCTCGCTATGTGCGCGTCTATACTGGTCAGCATCTCGGCACGACAGTGACGAGCCAACCTGCGCAGGACGACGGGACGCAGCCCCAGCGCGAGGGCCACTCCCCCGGCGCGGAGCTCCTCCTGTGCCAGACGAGACACTGCCCCCGACACCAGCACCAGGTCGGGCTTCAGATAGAATATACGGGCGCAGCACTGATGAAGGTGCTCTTGTTCCTGTAATCAATTTACAACAGTTCAATAGGATCTTAGTTTGCACAGTATGACTACCTGTCATCAATAATCCCGCACAGTGACGAGGTCTGCTTTCCCCCTTTATATCCAGGACATAAGATAAAATTAGGAAAGGAGGGTAGTAGTCTTAGTTAGAATTAAAAATTAATACATCTAGTTATGCAAAAAATATTATAGGGAGATGGGTTTTTATTATAACATCGTTGTGATTAATTAGTTTAAAAGGGTAACTGCTGCCAACGTACCTATTTTTTCAATTTGAATTTACATCATTACTATAAAACTAATCATTTTGAAAAAATAACCCAGTTAGTTTGGATATTAATAAAGAAAAATATACCTTAACTTTTTAATTATATTCTGTATATAATCTTGTAGGAATATAATTAGCATACCCCGATTTTTGAAATTTATCTTAAATATCTAAAAAAATATAAGGTATAGAGCATTATATTTTTTTATAAATTAAAGAAGATCAAAATATCTGGAAAAATATGATGTGACGTTGCATAAATGCATCAGGTTAAGTTAATAAACCAAAAAAACTTTTATTTCGCAATGTCGCTGAATGAAAAATAAATGTTTTTTAGGTTTATTTACTAAACCTGAAGCATTAATGCAACGTCACATCATATTTTTCTGGATATATTTGTCTTCTTTAATTAAAAAAAAAATATGTTGAACTACGCCTTATATTTTATTAAAAATATACGATAAACGTTGAAAATCGGAGTATGCCATAAATAATGATGGTATATCAAATTGAAAAATAGGTACGTTGGCAGCAGTCCCCCCCTTAAAGGAATTTTATCAGAAGATTATTTGCTTGTTCAAAAGTATTTCAAAACACATCTCACTATGTTAGATATCCCATAGACAATAAATATTGGGGCAACTGATAATTTATTATATAATGAAAGATAGTACTCACTCTGACAGATATTTATTTCAATTAAGGTTTTACATTTTAGTCGTTTAATAATTATTATATTTGATTAATACAGAATAAGAATGTCGAGGAGAATTAGTGATAAGTCAAGTCACGGCACTGGAGATAATCCCGAATGGTTAGCATAGGTGGGGACAACTGTTTATATCTTTCGTTTGAGTTGATAGCAATGATAATAGTGATGTGTGGACATCATAGGGATGTTCAACCACAATATAAAAATAAAACTTTTTGTACTTGTAAAAACATCATGTAAAAGTACGGAGAAAATAAATACCTTTTAATTATGTATTCAGCACCTAGCCTACGAAAGGTGACAAGACTTGTGGTTTCTTTTATGTTTGGTGGTAAACTATTATACATTTTGAGACTTCAATGGTACAAACTATTTTGTGTACATGTTAACCTCATTTTTGTTAAGTCGAAAATCATGAAATCCTCTCTAGGTTAAGTGTGAACATTGAAACATCAAAGTTAATGTGTTGTATAACATACATATAATGTATTGCATTACTGTCATCATTTTTAGTATATTTAACATTAAGTTCTAAGATAAAGGCGTTTACATTGTACATTGGCTAATGAGTGTATTTATTACCACTATGTGGAATGCACTATAGAAAATATTGGCTAATGAGTGTCTTTATAACCACTATGTGGAATGCACTATAATAAATATTGGCTAATGAGTGTCTTTATAACCACTATGTGGAATGCACTATAATAAATATTGGCTAATGAGTGTCTTTATTACCACTATGTGGAATGCACTATAGTAAATATCATTGTTATCTAATCATATTAAATTTGTTTGTAAACCTGCATCATAAGAGGTTCAAGGGAGATTCTCTTTCCCTCCGAGCGCTGGTAGTCTATTGAACAATTTAGCAGCAGTATCCGAGGGTTCGCGATTCGCAGTGCCATGCTTCTGTGGGCCAGATTCTTGGAGAAGACGACACCGGGCAGAGTGCGACACTCGCGCACGCTCCCACCGGCCACGCGCTTCACACGAACGCAACGACGGATGTCCCATTCGCTGGATTTTACGTCTGAAAAAATATACAAATTTTATTAATTTATAGCATTCACAATATGTAACATATAAATATACAATTTTTTTACTGTGAAACAGTGAAGCTTGTTATATTTTACCTCTAACATTTTTTTCAAAATGAAACAAAACACTGAATATATTATATTAACAATATCCCACAATGTGAGGTTACCAGTGGCAGGTGTGCTGGTGTGCAAAAAAAGAAAAGGAAACATAACCAATGCATATATTAAATAAAAAATTAAATATACTTAAAAAAAATTTAATACTTCACTAATATATTATAAACTTTAGAATTACATACATATTGTACAACGTCAGTAACAAAATACGAAATTAAGTTCAAATGACCTTAATTCTAAAATTTTAGTCCAAAAAGTTACTGAATTGGACGTAATGAAAGCCACGATTCATATGATGTAACAATGCTAGATGAAATGATTATACATATTTGTAATAATGAAGATATTATTGATAGGTAACAAACCAAGGGATACTATGTTGGCGGCTTGATGACACAGCGGAAGAAGGATGGAGGCCCAGGATAGATTGAGACCTGCTCGAGCCAGACCTTGAACCAGCAGCAGACGAATGTGCTCAGTACCACCAGCCTCCACTAGGGGACAGCACCATCGATTCTCTTCACTCTCTGAAGAAAATATTACATTTATCAAATGTCGGAGAACATTATTGGGGCTGTCAATAGTTCTTTCAACTTCCATTTTGGTGATCACATTTGCACACAACTTAGTTACATTTGCACACAACTTAGTTACATTTGCACACAACTTAGTTACATTTGCACACAACTTAGTTACAACCACAATGTATATTTATTTGTACTTTTATGTATTTTTCTTTAACATGTTCATTTTATGAAACAATGCCGTCACTAAATTCAATTTTTATAAAAAAAATTTAAAAAATTTTGACTCTATTTAATGATGTGATCTATCCATATTTGAATCATAAATAAGCTATAAACCACTTGTTTTTTGAGTCACTTCGCGACATGTTTCGGAAGCGCTGTCCTTCCATCGACGGCGGCGTGTCTAGACTAACATGTTGAATTTGTGTGTATCTGTCTGAGAAGCGAGGGGGGTGGTGGTTGAGGGTTGGTTGGGTTAGTGGGGGGAGGGGAGTGTATCGTGAAGTGTTTTTGTTTTTGATGGGGAATATATTAAGTATTGGAGAAGTATTATGAAAGGTATGGTTATTTATAAGTTTTATGCCAGAATTTATGTGTTTATGTATTTCGAGCGTTTCGTAGTTGTTAAGTCGGTGTCCTTTTTGTTGTGTTTCGTGTAATAGTTTTAGTTTGTGGTTATTGAATGAGTGATTAGTTTGGATAGTGTGGTTAGCAAATTCTGAGAAATTATTGTTGTTTAAGCATCCTCTGTGTTCGTTAATTCTTATATTTAGGTTTCGTGAGGTCTGTCCTATGTAGTTTTCGTTACAGTCACCACATATTATTCTAATATTTTTATTATTGCATATGCGCAAACATTGGATTTTTTTTCCCTGTCGGGAGTCAAAGATATTTTTAACAGATTTTTAATTATCTCAATAGAGACGAAGTTGGAATATTTATTGTAGGAGAACCGGGAAATCAAGGCACCTACAGGGCTTACGACCTGTCATCGGCTGGTTTACGTGATCACTTTATGCGTTGTTGATAATTGGTGAACGTTGCGCAAGCGCATAAAGTGATCACGCAAACCAGCCGATGACAGGTCGTAAGCCCTGTAGGTGCCTTGATTTCCCGGTTCTCCTACAATAAATATTCCAACTTCGTCTCTATTGAGATAATTAAAAATCTGTTAAAAAACATGTTATTCTATAAACTCCACTTTTTTCTTTGTAATTTCTTTTAGTTTTAGAATTTAATAATGATCTACTGATGTTGTTGTTGGTATAAAATGCAGCTTTGATGTTAGTTGGCAGTGTATTTTTTATTTTTATAAAAATAGGTCCTGTGTATAGAATTTTTCTCCATTTTTGTTCTGTGTCTAGGTTGTTGGTGTTGAATGGGTATATGTATTGGTCAGTTGTTTTTTTTTTTGTTTTTTGTCGAGTATGCTGTCTATTATTTTGTTATTGTAGCCGTTATTCAATGCAATTTGTTTGATGATATGTAGTTCGTGTTGGAAGTTGTTTTGTGTCATAGGTATATTTATAAGTCTGTTTATCATGGAATGGAAGCTAGCGAGTTTGTGGGAGATGGGGTGGGACGAGGATTTAGGTATAACAGTGTCTGTTGTGGTAGGTTTCCTATAGATAGCAAGATCTAGTTTATTGTTTAGGTAATTATTTACAAGTGGTATAAGTCTTCAATTTTTCTGATTTTTTTTCTATAGATAGATAAAAATATACAGATTACGGGAAAAATAGTAATTTTCCCGGGAAACGCCTAGAAAAATTTAAAAAAAATAAAATTACATTACGAAAAATATATAAAGTTTCCCAAGCAAATAGTTGCTTTTCTGACATCTATGGGCGAATATTCAAACTAATTGTTAGTATAGAAACACGCCGCGAAAATCTGAACTAAATGAAAATTCTATGAAATATCGAAAATTAATAAAGTTTACAAAAAAACAAGGTTATAAAATATATAAATGCTACTTACATTTCAGGTCTTGAATTTTTTTAACACTGAACCTAACCTAACCAATTTTTACCAAAAGTTTGCTTAGAATAGGTTGGTTAGGTTTGTATTTAGTTTTTATTGCGACTCGCGTTAGCGAGTTGCATTATACATTGAGTGACAGTATGTAATGCAACTCGCTCACGCGAGTCGCAATAATAAATACATACAAACCTAACCTAACCAATTTTTACCAAAAGTTTGCTTAAAATAGGTTGGTTAGGTTTGTATTAACCAACCTATTATTATAATTTTGATGATGTATTCGCATTTGTTTATAATTTACAAATAAATTATATTTAATAACAAATTTAGGTAGTTGTATGGTACCTACCAGTTTTAATATTTTTTATGTGATATTTTTTCGCAAATATTGTCTGTCATATATTTTGTAGTATGCATTTATCTATGGTTTAGTTTTCAGTTTTATGTCGCAGTTGTCGTATTAGCTCGCGTATTTAATCGTATTTAATAAACGTTAAAAATAAGAAATTAGTAATGATTTTTCTGGTTTTTTACCGTGAAAATCGAATGTTTATAGATAATTTGCGTGTTAATAATGTGTACATTGTGATTTAATAAAAGTATTGTTGGTTATTTGACTTCAAATGAGAAAATAGTCACGTGCAATCTCGGCGATAGGTGTCGTTAAATCGTACAAGGTTTCATACATTGCAATTTTATTTTTTTTTATTTTTCTAGGCGTTTCCCGGGAAAATTACTATTTTTCCCGTAATCTGTATATTTTTATCTATCTATAGAAAAAAATTCAGCAAAATTGAAGACTTATACCACTTGTAAATAATTACCATTGTTTATAATTTGAATTGTGAGACCTAAGAAATTTATTGTGTTATCTTCGTGTTTTTCGATCGTGAATTTGATATTATCGTGATCTATCATTCAATATTCCTATCCAAGTTTTCATTACGTTGAAATATACTTTCTACAATATACAAAGGTAATAAAAAATAGGGAAGCAACAGTGGGCAGGACACTTGGAAAGAATGGGCGATGAAAGAGTGCCAAAGATGATCCTGAGCCACACAGAGCCCTAAGGTAGACGCAACGTCGGTAGGCCCAAACTCCGATGGCTGAATGACGTGCAGCGGTATTTGGAGGATGCTGTTGGTGCACTGGACTGGAGGGGTGCAGTCAGGATAGAGGGAACTGGCAAGGAATGCTGGAGGAGGCCAAGGCTCACAACGTTGTGAAGGCATTTTCAACATCATGATGATGAAAAGTATGTTTGAGTGTGAATATCTGCATATACATAGTTTGAAATAGTTTTGCTTACCTCCGGCTTCCAATATAACATTTTTTATTTCACAATTGGAAGTATTTTCTCTGGTATCTGAAAAAAAACAAACTAATATCTAAATATGTACATTTCATTGTTGTTTAATTACAATTGACAATAATGCTGTCTCTAAATAAGATACTAATGGCCATTTTCACCAAGGTATATCAAATCAAATATCAACTCTGAAGCAAATAACTCATTTGGAGTTCAAATCCTTGAATTGTTGAGCTACAACTGTCTCTTGCTTCAACTCAAGGATGTATATATCAGATGGAAAGAAGGAAATAAGTAGAGGTTGTCTCATACCCCACAGTCAGTTCAATTTTGCTCACATAATAAGTCATAGTAGTATCATAGTAGTGACAGGTTGTAATGTATGTAAACCTATGTATATAAACTAGCTAACCATTGACAGGTTGGAATGTATGTAAACCAGCAAGCCATTGACAGGTCGTAATGTATATAAAACTATGTATGTAAACCAGCCAGCCATTGACAGGTTGTAATCCCTGTAGGTGCCTGATTCCCAGTTCTCCTACAAATATTTATTCCAACTTCGTCTCTATTGAGATATTAAGTTACAGTAAAAATATATCAGAATAACAAGTATGGAATGTACCGTTTGTTTGTCCACGAACCATCCTTGCAGAGTTGTCAACCAAATTGAGATCCAAGCAGTATGATGATGTACTTCCTGTCATGGCTGCACCAGTGTCACCAACTGGAACATTATCATTCAATGAATTACTTACAAATAAGTGGCAAATAAGAGCATCTTTTGGAATCCTTTTGATAATGCTCCTCATCCTCTCCTTTTCCTTTCGTTATATTGTTTTGGGTAAAATTCAGGTATATTTGAGTAAGTGTTTTTACTCCTCACTACCCCAAGGAGATATAGTGGGGGATTTATGAATTCAAAATTTTAAGGTTATTTTATTATTTCAGATTATCAACTAGTATCATGCTATCATGAGATTGTGTGTGTGTGTGTGCTGTGTACTATGTGCTATGTACGGCGTGTTTATTCTACTTAACATACATACATACCATCACGCCATGTCCCTCACGGGGTAGGCAGAGAGAACCGAACGCCACATTTTTCTATTTTGACACACATTCATCGCCTCATCAACATTCATACATCGTCTTATACATGTTCGTCTGTTATTCATGCTTCTTACATTTCCATCTTTCAAAATATCGTTTACATGGTCGTGCCATCCTTTTCTTGGGCGCCCGCGACCTCTTATTCCGTTCCTGTCAGCTTTGTATATTTTCTTCGTCAGGCGTTCTTCGTTCATTCTCCCCAAGTGGCCAAACCATCTCAATGTGTTAACTTTCATCCTGTTAATTACATCTTTCTTTATCTTACATAATTTCCTTGTATCTTCATTCCGAACTCTATCATACATCGTTCTGTTACAAATTCTTCTAAGCGATCTCATTTCAACTGCATTTATTCTGCTTTCGTGCGACTTCTGCCATGTCCAGGTCTCACTAGCATACGTCAGGGTTGGCACTACGATTGCGTTATGAATGGCAACTATAGCGTCTCTTGATATGTTGCGATCATTCATAACTGGTCTAAGTGCTCCATTCACTCTGTTTCCTGCCATAACTCTTCTTTCAATATCCTTATCAGGCCGTCCATTCCGTTGGAACATACTACCCAGATAGACATACTCGTCGACTTGTTCAAGCCATTCATTCTCTACTTTTATTTGACACACTGTTCTGCTTTCACTCTTTTCAAAGACCATTACCTTTGATTTGCTGGCATTCATTTTAAGTCCGTTTTCTATGCATCCTTCATATACCATATTTACAAGATACTGTAACTCTATTCGATTATAGTACTCATTCGATTCTTTTCAAATTTTGCAAATTTGTATATCTAATACTCGCTTAGACCCCATTAGATTTTGAAGGATATCTGATCAGTACTTCTCATTTTTTTACTGACATATATTCCAAAGTGACCCCAAGCTCAGGAAACTTAAAATTTGAAATTTTTATTTTCAAATTTGTAAAAAGGCACATCACTTTCATAAAATGGCATTGAAGAGTTATCAAGTTTTCATAATAAAATAATTTAACAAACTCATTTCACAAAAATGCTGAAAATTTTCTATACAAAATTTGAATACTTTGTAAAGTGACATGGTAGTGAGGAGTAAAGCGTTGGCCACAACCCACTCGTTATATTATTTAATATTGTTATATTGTATATAATGCCGAAAATTAATTGTTTATGAAATATTTTTTCTCAGATGGCTGACTGGAAGCGATTGCCTCCAGGCAATAAGTCCACCATTTGTACAATGCAATATTACATTTGTACAAAAAGTGTTAAATAAACAAATGTGTTCTTTTTTATCTTACATACTTCCAAATATCCTATCATACATCGTCATGTTACATATTCATCTCAGCTATCTCATTTATTCTGCTTTGATGTGTCTTTTGCCATGTCCAAGTGTCACTGTCATACATCAAGGCACTGCACTGTGGACAAAGCATCTCCATGTAGTTATAAGATGGTATTTACCTGAATCTTTGTGATGTGCCGTGGACAGGAGGGGTTTGTAGAGAGCATAGTCAGTAAAGGTAGTGTGTTCTGTGACACATTCCAACAGAGATTCACTCACCAGACTCTGGCACAATGTTACAGCTTGACTGCTACAAAATGTAACAAAAAAACATCACTGTTAATAAAATTTGAAGGTATGCTCACGTTAGAAAGATATCGAGAATATGTAATTCTTAGATACAACAATGCACAAGACAGATGATGTGTGAAAAAATCAATATTATTCAATAAAACTTAGAATCATTAGCGATAAAAGAAAGCAATCAACCACAGAGTAAAGAATATACAGAGCAGACATAGGCTACAACTTTAGGTCAGGTACACAAAGCGAGGTGGAACGGGAATATGCCAAACACATTCACCGTCTTACTTATAAACGTAAACTATCTATAGTACCTGGTAATAGAGCATGATTAACGAATAAGTTTACTTATAATATCTTTATTACACCTTTATTTCATAGACGTCAAGTTAGGACAGGTCGTTTAACGCTTGACTAATGCATCATACCAAATATTTCAAAATGGCGGATCTTTCACATATTATCCGACGCATATTTGAGATTGACAAAAAATATAATCCTTATAACATTTTTCCTTGTTATTCGTCATCGCAATTGTGTTTAAATTGACTCAACACGGCACAACGCGGTGTTTGGTTTCATTTTTCGATGTCAGTTATCCAAAGATTACATGCATTTCTACATCTATTTTTTGACATGTGTGATGACCAATGCGGCCAGATGAAAAAAATAACTGAGGGTGTTCGTAAACAATTTGGTGAACTAGTTAGTCAAATCTTAGTATAAGTTTATAAGTAAGATTTTTTAATACCAATCCTAACTATTTTAGTCGTGCTTATCTAGTTGCGCGTTTAGTAAGCTTTTAACGAACTCTAATAAGTAAGACTGTGAATGTTTAAATATAAATTTGAAAGACAAAAATAATTTATTGTCTTTGTCATTGTTTGTGAAAACTACTTGTCTATGACAGTTCTGTGTGAGCTTTTGTGTCTACTCCACGCTGTGTTTAACTTTTGTGTCTACTCCACGCTGTGTTTAACTTTTGTGTCTACTCCACGCTGTGTTTAACTTTTAACTAATTATTTCATATAAAAATAAAGTATTTCTTGCACAAAACCATCTTTTATTAATAACTAGTGAACACCCGGCAAACTTCGTATTGCCTGTATAATTAAAAATTGTCCTCCATAACCACCCGTCGCTTCAGACTCTTCAATACCTCCCATCCCTTCAGTACTTCCCGTCCCTTCAGTACCTTCCGTCCCTTCAGTACCTCCCTCAGTTACTCCCGTCCCTTCAGTTACTCCCGTCCCTTCAGTTACTCCCGTCCCTTCAGTTACTCCCGTCCCTTCAGTTACTCCCGTCCCTTCAGTTACTCCCGTCCCTTCAGTTACTCCCGTCCCTTCAGTTGCCCCCGTCCCGTTCAGTTACTCCCGTCCCTTCAGTTACTCCCGTCCCTTCAGTTACTCCCGTCCCTTCAGTTACTCCCGTCCCTTCAGTTACTCCCGTCCCTTCAGTTACTCCCGTCCCTTCAGTTACTCCCGTCCCTTCAGTTACTCCCGTCCCTTCAGTTACTCCCGTCCCTTCAGTTACTCCCGTCCCTTCAGTTACTCCCGTCCCTTCAGTTACTCCCGTCCCTTCAGTTACTCCCGTCCCTTCAGTTACTCCCGTCCCTTCAGTTACTCCCGTCCCTTCAGTTACTCCCGTCCCTTCAGTTACTCCCGTCCCTTCAGTTACTCCCGTCCCTTCAGTTACTCCCGTCCCTTCAGTTACTCCCGTCCCTTCAGTTACTCCCGTCCCTTCAGTTACTCCCGTCCCTTCAGTTACTCCCGTCCCTTCAGTTACTCCCGTCCCTTCAGTTACTCCCGTCCCTTCAGTTACTCCCGTCCCTTCAGTTACTCCCGTCCCTTCAGTTACTCCCGTCCCTTCAGTTACTCCCGTCCCTTCAGTTACTCCCGTCCCTTCAGTTACTCCCGTCCCTTCAGTTACTCCCGTCCCTTCAGTTACTCCCGTCCCTTCAGTTACTCCCGTCCCTTCAGTTACTCCCGTCCCTTCAGTTACTCCCGTCCCTTCAGTTACTCCCGTCCCTTCAGTTACTCCCGTCCCTTCAGTTACTCCCGTCCCTTCAGTTACTCCCGTCCCTTCAGTTACTCCCGTCCCTTCAGTTACTCCCGTCCCTTCAGTTACTCCCGTCCCTTCAGTTACTCCCGTCCCTTCAGTTACTCCCGTCCCTTCAGTTACTCCCGTCCCTTCAGTTACTCCCGTCCCTTCAGTTACTCCCGTCCCTTCATTACCTCCCGTCCCTTCATTACCTCCCGTCCCTTCATTACCTCCCGTCCCTTCATTACCTCCCGTCCCTTCAGTAGGTCCCGGTCATACGCTCGACAATTCATCAAAGTTTCATTGAAATTGATTGAACGGTTCCAAGGATAGTCCACCTTCATCGGTAAAATGACCTGATACCCGATGAAGAAGAAGAAGAAGAATTTTTTTTTAATCCAGAAACCATCCCGGGCATACACTCGACAATTCATCAAAGTTTCATTGAAATTGAATGAACGGTTCCCAGGATAGTCCACCTTCATAGGTAAAATGACCTGATACCCGATGAAGAAGAAGAAGAAGATTTTTTTTTAATCCAGAAACCATCCCGGTCATACGCTCGACAATTCACCAAAGTTTCATTGCAATCGGATGAACGGTTCTCAGGATAGTCCACCTTCATCGGTAAAATGACCTGATACCCGATGAAGAAGAAGAAGAAGATTTTTTTTAATCCAGAAACCATCCCGGTCATACGCTCGACAATTCACCAAAGTTTCATTGCAATCGGATGAACGGTTCTCAGGATAGTCCACCTTCATCGGTAAAATGACCTGATACCCGATGAAGAAGAAGAAGATTTTTTTTAATCCAGAAACCATCCCGGTCTTACACTCGACAATTCATCAAAGTTTCATTGCAATCGGATGAACGGTTCTCAGGATAGTCCACCTTCATAGGTAAAATGACCTGATACCCGATGAAGAAGAAGAAGAAGAAAATATTTTAAATTCAGAAATCATCCCGGGCATACGATCGACAATTCACCAAAGTTTAATTGCAATCGGATGAACGGTTCCCAGGATAGTCCACCTTCATAGGTAAAATGACCTAAAACTCGATGAAGAAGAAGAAGAAGTTAAAATTTTTTGATCCAGAAACCATCCCGGGCATACTCTCGACAACTCACCAAAGTTTCATCGCAATCGGATGAACGGTTTAGGAGCGCATTCAACACATACATGATACATACATAGATACAAACATTCAAATTTATAATATAGATAACAAAATTGTATATTAATGACACTTTGTTAACAACATGTACTTTTTGATATTAGTGTTGGGTACTGTTTCAATTTTCATTCCGAACCATTCAGAAAATATTCAAATACATTATATTGATTACTACCGAGTTTTGATGGCACAGTCATGCGGTGTGTACCACAAAGTTTTGCTTATGTCATGTCTAAAGATTATTGGTCTGTGCAATCAACTCAAATTTGTTTTCCAGTCAAAAGCACCAAAATAGTCCTCTTGTCTTCTTATACTGGTTGAAGGCCGCTGGAGCCTGTTTGCTGCATCTTGCGATGTGGACTCCCAGCTGACATTCCACCTTTTGTGGAGGTCTTCCAGGCATCCTTATTTCCTCTGGTTTTCCATGTAGAGCAAGGTGTGGTAGTCTTTGGGCTCTCTAATGTCATCTACATCTGACAAAATCTTAATATCACACATCTCTCGATCAACCAGTTCCTTATTCGGTCACAAAGAGCTCTGCCTGTTATTTTTCTGAGGATTTTCATCTCTGTAGTCTCATTGTTAAGCAAACAGATTTGCTAAAATGATCTGTCAATCAACCCCACTCTAAAAGAGATTTTGTATGTTTAGCTCCTTGAAGCAAATACTTGTGGTGAATGAAATCTGTCTGAATGTAGGTCCAGTTGATTGCTAGTTTAGTGTTATAACCTGATCGATTCTGGAAATAAATGATTTCTAATTATTTCAGAACTAAATTCAATTGGTTACCTTGATGAGACAAAGTGTCGTTCCACAAGCCATTGCAATATATCACCTCCCCTCCACACGTTGGGATATCGAACTATACGATATCTGAAAACAAAATATACAGTTACATTACATCTTAAACAGTTTCAGTTCATCTTTTTTCGGTAAATATGGCAACACTGTCCAAACTTTCCTTTTCCCCAAAAAGTATTGCTACCTACATCATCAAAAAATCGTTTACAACTCGTCTGTGCCATTTACGTCTCACTGACAGTTGAAGAAGTTCGATACAAGACAAAATATACATATTTAGTGTTTTTTTTATGTTATTAAATCAATTGATTAAAACTACGCGCCGTGCACATATATACCCAAACTGTGTTTGGAAGTGATGTATTATACCGACATTATAGTGTTGTGATATAGAGGTTAGAGTGGGTGCCTTGTCCGAAGACCTGCCAAAACGAAGGAAGATGTTCGCGACCAGATAGGTGCAATATTCTCTTGTCTCTATATCCAACAAGCTTAAAAAGTTACATTATAAATTATATATTTTCATTACTCGCGATAAAACTATGATTTTGTATAACACTGATGAATGTGTATTATAAACTCATATATAGACCGTTACTCTTAACTCCTTTTGTGTTTTTATTTATTGGTTGATAAAGAGTTATACAGTCTGCACAATTTATAAAACAGACAATCTTGAATTGCTTTATTAGTGGACTAGTGAAAACTCCATGCATTGTCCAACTACAAAAATGTACAAATAATACACAATATGTCCTATTCTGATTCGTTTCAGAGTTCGAAAACGTCTGTAACCAACGGGCGACCGTGGATAAAAGGATTTTATCCACGCGGTGTGACGTAATGAGTCCCGTATAAATGCAGTCAACTTTTTGACATTTCTCATATACTCAATTCAGACGGATAAATTTAGACGAATCAGAATATTATGTCAAAATAACTTTACTAGTACTTAATAAAACCCCTAAAAAAGAAAACTGTTTATCAAAGAACTATAAAAAAATAAAAGGAGACATCTTCCCTAAATGCATTAAGAGAGCTCGCAGAGATGTCGAGTGTATTAAAGATAGCATTGTACTGTACACTGCATTGTGCAAGCACAGTGTAGATGTTACTACACTTAGGAATATACAAGTGTTAGGATTAATAGAAATCGCAGTCTCCTACCCTACTCCATAGGGAACGTTTTAGAACTTGTAGCTCATATCGTCCCCGGAGCGGCTGCTCGTCAGACAATACTAAAAAGCCATAGAAAGAAGTAATGATACGTTTTAACAAGCTTTATTTGAAAATATAACAATCACATATTATTTTTGTTGACTTATTATTTGTTACCTGTGGTTTTGCAAAGGCAGTCCCTTGTACAGTTGGTGTAGCACTTCCTGTAGACTGTGCATGTGGTCGGAGAGTCCCCTCCCCTCGGAGCCATCCATACCACTGCCACCTCCCCTCCCCACCTCCTGCAAAAACCCCGACTCCAGCGGACCGTCTGTCTCCTTGGAGGCTTTTTCCTGTAACAATTAATTTTATATTATGTATTCCTTGGACACTGATTGATGCGACATAAAGACAAATACAAGCATTTTATCTTTAGATATACAGAAAAAAAAATCTTCTTTGTTTAAACGAATGCCAATGTTACCATTACTCACTTTAATATTTTCTTGTAGCAGTTTCAGATCTTCAGTCAGTGTCTCCCCTCCGTCCGAGGCGTGCAGATATCCCAACACTTTCTTGCAGCAGTGAGTGCAGACTCTGAGTCCCTCGGCACACCCGTAGATGTGTCCCGGGACCCGGTGCGAACAGCAACGTGTGCAGAATATCTGACCGCACACCCGACAGTGGTGGCGTCTTCGGAAGGCGGAAAACCTCGAACCGCATTCGTAGCACTCCAGAGACACGTCGTCCTTAATCCAGAATTTGGCGTGGTCGGTCTGTGAATAGCGAGCTACTCCCTGAAAAATAAATAAATATTGCGTAAATTAAATTGACAGTAAGGTTATAATAAATAATACATGCATGTGACTGATTATGACGTATTTTGTAGAAGCACGGACTTGAAGTTCATCATTATAAATTAAAACAAGTAATACTAGAATGAAAGTGAACATATTGAGATGGTTTGGTCACATGGGGAGAATGAATGAGGAGCGCCTGACGAAGAAAATATACAGAGCGGAAAGGAATGGATTGAGAGGTCGGGGACGCCCAAGAAAGGGATGGCACGACCATGTGAACGAAATTTTGAAAGACGGAAATGTTAGAAGTGTGAGCAATAGACGAGCATGTATGAGACGATGCATGAATGTGGACGAAGCGAGGGATGCGTGCCAGGATAGGAAAATGTGGCGTTCGGTTCTCTCTGCCTACCCCTCAAGGGACATGGCGTGATGGTATGTATGTATGTATGTACAAGTAAATTTTATTTATAGAAATAAAATATAATACAGTTTTAGTATGGCATCTAAACTCTAAAGCCGGTTGCAAACCAAAAGCTAAGCTAACATAGTTTAGCTTAGCTCGCATATGAGGTTGTTTTTCATACAAGTGTGCAGACTTCAAACTATGTGAGCTAGTATAAAAATGACCTCAGCCATGCGAGCTAAGCTAAATTAACTTAGTTTAGCTTAGTTCGCATAGCTGAGGTTGTTTTTCATACAAGTGTGCAGACCGCAAACTATGTGAGCTAGTATGAAAAATGATCTCAGCCATGCTAAACTAACTTAGCTTAGCTTTTGGTTTACAACTGGCTTAACTCTAGTGACTGAAAACATGGTATTATATTAAAACCACCTAATACACTATGAAATTAAGTGTTAGTAAGTGTATAATCCCGTGCTTTAAAAAGTGATTTGAATTATCGGAAACACAAAATTGAAATGAAAAAGATTGTTAGTCATTCACTTTGATTTAAGAGCCACATTGCAACATGTTTCGGAAGAGATGTCCTCCCATCAACCTGCGTGTTGAGACTATGATCCGAATGCACAGCCCTAGGTACCTAAATACTAACTCCTAACCTCACTGGAGTATTTAGTATTCTTAAGTTAGCAATTGTATTGCAGAAACATCACTAACTAAATACTAAATACTACGCCAAACAAGAATTTTACATTATTGTATATGAAGTAAAGTGATAGATAGTTTTCTATGAGTTTATACTGAATGTTTAAAATGTTTTTTTTTGTCATAATTCAAACACATGTAACCAAGCTAACGCTGACAGCCCTATGTCACGATTCTTCTGAAATTCCAGCGAATTTTTGGTACCTTGTATGGATCGCTGAATACTCTGTATGGTATTTGATTTGACAAAACTACCAAATACATATTTGATGAAGTCACTAAAATCATCATCCATCGAAAACATCTCATTTTTTAGTACTAAACCACTCGTAAGGTCCTCGCGATCAACCTTACTTTTGGACAGTTCACAAATGTTAGCTTCTGCCAATGCGCATGCGCTAAGTATTTAGATATGTCTCTGCAATGCAATTCTCGTAAAAAAACTTGGTAGCATCCTCCAGTTATGAAGCCACGTGATCTTCTATCTTAAGTGAGCGACTGTGCAATGAAAACATGGTAAGTATTTAGTATTTAGGTCGGATTCTGCATTCGGGCTTAAATGTTGAAGCGAGGTTCGTTAATATGTGTGGGATGGGAGTAGAGGGAGGTGGTGGTTAAAGGATGGTTGGGTTAGTGGGGGAAGAGTACTGTCACGTTATATTTTGTGAAATGTTATTATTTTTAATACAAAATATTGTGAGTAGCGGTAATGCATTGTGTAATTATACAAATGAAAAATGGTTAATATTATATATCATAAAATATAATAATAATAATAATGAAGACTTCCTTGCACCCTGCGCAAGTGGTGAGTTTACAGCCGTATGGAAATTTCTGCCTAGTTTTTAAGTGATATATAATCTAGTACATATTGATTGCTGCATAGTGTTATTTATGAGTTAAAAAAAGCTAAATGACACGAGACTTCCCATAGTATATTGATCGTGCAAAGAATAATTTATTATGAAACATAATTATTATATCTATTTATTTTGTAGAACTGTTCATAGGTAACTAGCAGGTACTTTGTCAAATATTAATTAAACACGCACCCAACAACAAGTTGCCACATTATGGAGACCTGTGATATTTATCGTCTCACAGATCCAGACTGAAAACATAATTAAAAACTGTGTCACCACCGGAAATTGAACCAGAGAAAATTTTCAATATTGCTATTGAATATTAAAAAGGTCTATTTATTTGACTGTCAGTCAGTCAAGTAAACTGAATGATGTTGCCATAATGCCAAATTAAGTTCCTCTTATCTCATATTCAAAACTTCACAGTAAGAAATTGTAAAACAAAATATAAGTTTCATATGAAAGAATTATATTTTGTCTTCTACAATTATTTTAAACATATTTTTCTAAGGGTTTGTTTTTTTTATTTATTTATTTACTTCATATACATTATTATGTGTACAATGGTGTGTTTATTGCCATAAGGCAATTTCTTCCAACCAAACAAAGCAACGTGAGGCATTATTAAATATAAAATCACAACAAAGTGAGAGATGTGAGAGAGGATATAAGGAGTAGAGGATATAAAATATTCAAATTTACACAAAAATACAAAGGAAGCACACAATATGTTAAAAGAACTTTTCCTTTTTGTATTTAACACCTAGGCGACGAAAAGCGGCAAGACCAGATGCTTCCTTCACACATTCTGGCAAATCATTAAACAGTTTACAAAATGGAGTTTTACAATCTATACACTGACTCAATCGCTAAAATAAAAATGTCCAATTTTTGTGTGAAAAACAAAGATCTAAATACATTATTTTGAATTTACTTTTCAGTCATTTTAGTTTTCCTATGCCAATATAATGTGATGTAATGTAATGATATAGAGATGCATTAATAGTAAGATTTAGTAAGCAATGTTAGTGTTACAAACCGAACTCTTTAATGGAACGAGGTTACTTAGTCTTCTTAGTACATTCTGGATTCTGCGACCCTCGACAGACTCCTCCGAATATTGAGAGGTCTCCGCTTTGTCGGGGGGCGGCTTCTTCTCCTCCTCCTGCGCCGCTGACTGTTCGCACTGATCCTGGGGACCGCCGTCGCTTGCGAGGGACTTTTCATTGCTTCTGATGTCTGTCACTTCGGCGGGAGAGCTCCGGGAAAACTTGAAAAACTTTGTCAACAAAATTGTAACTCCTGAATCGCTCGTCTCTGGACTCAAAGGTGGAAAACTCGTAATTTGAGATACAAATTCCGTTTTTTTATCCATTACGATTATAACATTGACATACGATAAGTCACCCAAAAACGTTATTCAAAATTAATATTATGGAATCTATTATGTTTAAAATAAATAGTTAATTAATGGTTAATTAAAAGATAATTTGCACTGCACAATCATTCTTAACATTTAGTACTGTGCCATTGTGATTTGTGATACGTCAAAACGACAGTTAGTAATAGTGTTACCAATGTAAAAATAAATTAAACACATGTTTAAAGATGCGGTCGTTTAAAAAAAATTACAACATTAACTTCCATGTGAATATAATATTTTTTTTCGTTATTTCCTATACCAAGTTGTTAAACATCATTGATTGTTATTTAAGTATTTATTTTATTTAAAATATTTGAGACATTGCTAATAATAATTTGTAATACTAATGTCAGTTATCAAAGAAGTACAGCGGCTATGTCGTCTACCAATTAATTGAAATAGTGATTTTTAGCCTGTAATAAATAGTTATATTCGAATTGCCTCGAATAATCTTTACGAAAACCTAACTAATTTTCGTGATTGGTTCTTGTGTCGGAAAAGCTACTTATCTCTATTTATTGCTTATTTTTGTGTTGTCATTTAGGGTAAATTTGAGATTTGTATAATATGAGTTATAATATTCGCACAATCATCTTGAACGAGCTTCTAGTTGCGCAGAGCGCAAGTTGTGTCTTTTTGCTTCGTTGGTTTACGAGCAAATCGCCCCCCGTCTCGAGTTATTTGGCGTCTCGTGTGATTTTTTTAAGAAAACGAAGACACTGTGAGCAAAACAAAGTTTTTAAGTTTTCTCAGTCTCTCTTTTCATTCCATATAACTCCCGTAGTAAGTGGATTTCTAGTCCAATTTTGTCCGAAGAAATTTAAAAGATTAACAAAATTCATTATAAAAAGTAGGTATATTAAAAAAAATTGAATGATAATGATGTGTATCTGAAAATATTTACTAAAAATCACGCAACGTTTTACAGATTAATATTTTTTAGACTGACAACATCATTTAACCTTAAAAGTCTGCGGTGTACGTCAATGTATGTTGAAGTTGTAGTCGTATTTTATACACAATATTTAATTTCAAAGATCATTTTAAATTGCGTTATCTCTCGCAGTAAACACATAAGATTTTTATTTGTCGATATTATTTGTTTAATGATTGATTTTGTTCTCTTGTTTGATCAGTGACACTCCACCATGCCACCAAAGAAGGCGCCCGCGGGGCCGAGTAAGAAGACTGAACAGAAGAAAAAGGAGAAAGTTATAGAGGTTATTATATTCTATTAATAGGTTTAGCTTTGGCCATTCTTCATTTGTCATTTTACTGATATTGTCGTTCATTTCGTATACATCTGTGGTGTACTTTGTAGTTACAAAGTTGCACTGTCGTCATATGCATTCACTCTGTATGACATGAATAAATCTAATCAGTGAAACATGCCACATTATGTTCATGTTTATTATTTATTATGGTACATGTTTTCGGGTCACCCATTCTGGTTGGTTGTGATGTATAATCACAGAGTACCATTTCTTCATCTGAAATAATTAAACAGAGTCAATAAAGCGACTTATTATGATCCCAGTTTTGGTGTAGACGGGCTTTAAAGTGGAATGAATTATCCCATACGTATGAGGAGTTTAGAGTAAATTAACACTTATAGTAAATTACAAGACTACATGATTAAGTTGTATAGCATTTGTATTTTATGTCCTATCCAAGGATCTCAAAGGAAGCCAAACTGCCGTAGCAGTGCCTACTTTGACAAATGCCGGTGAAACATGGATGTGGCAAAAGATTCATAAAAGTAGAATAAATGCTGTTTAAATGAGATCACTAAGAAGAGTTTGTAATAGAACGATATATGATAGAATAAAAAATGAGGACATAGTCAGAAAGGGTTGGCATGACCGTGTGAATGATATTTTGAAAGAAGGAAACATAAGAAACTTGAACAATCGACGAGCATGTATGCATGGATGTAAAGGAAAAAAAAAATCAGCTCTAAGTCTATGCACTTTACACATATGATGTTAATATGAACTCGATCGGACTTATAGTTTGGGCTGTGGAGAGGACATAAAAAGGATAATCCGTACGCCATACATACAAACACATCACGACGAAACTCACAGTGTGCACTCTCTACATGATACCTGTTGAGAAGTTGATGTAAAAAAATACACTTAAAAATTGTGAAATCATGACTCTCCACTGTGCCATAGTGTGGAGAGTAATAAATTTCATATTTGTATGAAAAATGTATATAACAGAAATAAAATAGCTTCTGTATGGGAAAATTGAGTGATTAACTTCATATTGGTATAGTATTTGTCTCTATAGACAAGTTTATTTTATACTCTCCACTTCTATCTTCCTCAAGGGGTAGGCAGTGAGAACCGAACACCACATTCTTCTATCTTGACACATATCCATCGCCTCATCAACATTGATACACTGTGTCATACATGCTCATCTTGCTAGTAATACAATTTTACTTTAAATTTCTCAACCTGTATCATGTAGAAAGTGCATACTATGAGTTTTGTGACAATGTTTTTGTGTGTATGGTGTATTGTGAAAACTTTTGCCCTCTGGGAATCTTATATTTGTTTAAGAATCTAATATAAATGTTCTTCGTAAAAATGCATTTGGAGATTGTCAACCTTTCAAGAAGAAAAAATGAACACTTACTATACAGTGTAGAGTTTAGTGTTGGCTACAACCCACTTGTTTTATATGGAGATAACTACAATAACACTATTCTTCATTTATCTTATGTTTATGAAGTGTTCAATTTCATTGAGTATATGTGATCTTTTGTTTATCTTTGATCTTTTTATGATATATCTACATTATTAGATTTTTTACAACTAGTTGCATGTAACACATGAGATCCAACTGTCGATAGCGCTAGTATGTGTAGTTGAAGAATAAGTACCAAACTATAAACCCATTAATCCAAATTATTGAATATTTTAAGATATTTTGTTTTCTATACAACACGTGTAGGTATGTATGTCAAGATAGGATAGTATGGAGGTCAGTCCTTTTTTCCTACCCGGAATATGAAAACAGCATCATGGTATGTATGTATGTTTAGATATTAAGTATGAAACTATTAAGTCTTCTTAGATATTGTGTATAGGCGACTGCGATACAAATTGTATGAAGCAATGTCGTCACTAAATTCAATTATTATAAAAATTGAGATGTACTACTACAATGTTAATATTTTTTTATAGAAAATTAAATTTTCTAGTTGATGTGTTTTGGCTTTTTTAGATATTTTGAAACTTAGGAAATATAGTCAGTAAAACACATAAATTTACTATAAAAAAATGTTTTTCTTAATAAAAAATGTTTGAGAAACTCTGGAATTTTTTTAAAAAAACAAATTTAAGACTTTGTATTTGTCTATATTTATACCAATTTTCAGCGTTCTAGCTTTTATTTTTTTAAATAAATGGAAAAATAAACTAAAAATTCAAAAGTTGATTACCTCTGACTGAAACAAAAATTAAAAATTCTGAATATAAAAGTTATTTATATATTCTGAAAATTTGGGCTCTGTAAATTGAGCGGATCAAAAGTTATAAGGGACGGACGGACACACACACAGACACACAAAAAACGCACAAAATGTTCTACTTCAAATTCTGAATTAATCCATGTATAGAACATGTATGCTACGAAGCCTCTAAGTTGGTGTTTTTGGCATGCAAAAAGTTCACTACACCATACAAAATGTTCCTTCATACACGCGTCTTGGCTTTAAACTGCCTCTTCTTTCAAGAGAATTACATTCTCTTGAACGAAACAACAGTTGGATTATTATATTCAATTAAAACTAGATTAAAAAAATGTTGCGTACATGGCGAAATACTCTCTGTCCGTTGGTAATGCAAGTACTTTTTCCTACTCGTCTTAATTGGATAAGGATGTTCATTCTCATACAATAGTTTCAAAGTTTACATCCGACCCGCCTCCATTGCCGTACCTGCACTTTAACGCAAGCATTGTCTTTGTTCAGGACAAGACATTCGGTTTGAAGAATAAGAAGGGTGCCAAACAGCAAAAGTTCATCCAGCAAGTTGAGAAGCAAGTGAAGAGCGGCGGAGTACATCCCCTGGGACAGGATGCCCTGGCCAAGAAGGCCGAGAAGGAGAGGAAACTCAAGGAGCAGAAGGATCTGGCCCTCATGATGGGGAAACCTGTCATCGTTCAGAAGGTTGAGAAAGGTACGTTGTTATAGTTGTAGCCAAACATTTTGAACTTTTAGGCCCCTCTATCACTCAAGTCACGCTCACCACTCACCCACCAACCTCCGACTGATACTCCACTTCCCTGTGCAAACAAATCCAATAGGATGCGGATAGTGCTGCTTTTACCACCCTATCCAAAAGCTCTTTTATTTTACCTCTAGGGAGACCCAGGTCTTTAAAGTAGGAATATAAAGATTTTGTGGGCAGGCCTCTCGCCCCCACCTCTACAGCATATATATTCGTAGTAAAGCCATTTTGAACTGTTTTATCTACCAGTTCCTTGTACTTGTTTAGTTTGTATTGGTGGTCTTTTGTAATATTTGTGTCCCATGGAACAGTCAGCTCCACATAAATAACACTTTTCAATGAAAGAGAGTATATTGTCAAGTCAGGCCTAAGAGACGAGATGCAGATCTCCTTTGGAAGGTTATATCTCTCTGTTCTCGTATCCATTAGGATATGAGATATCACATAACGTAAAAAATATAAAAATAATACAATGCAAGCATTGAATTAGTGTCGTAGTAGATATACATATGTTCTCGCCATTATGCATCATATAGCATTTTTTTCTTGTACTAATAATAAAAGGTAATCATATATTTTATGTGATGGGCTCAAGACAAATCAATTCATAAATATATTTTTTTTTTGGGCATTTCAGAGTAGTAGGAACTTGACGCTAGACCCATATCAATTTTATACCCTTTTTCACATTCAAGGTCACAATTTTAACACTGTCACTAACATTGCCATTATTTTTTGCATTATTTATAAACTTTATAGTATTTTGAATAAAAAATATGTAGAGTGGCTTTGATTTTTGATGTCGCGTTGGAGATATTTGAATTCTTAAAAAAAGACATGTTTTTTGCAAAAAAAAATATCGGAAACACAAGTTTAACATATTTTTTTATGTAAAATGTATAAGATTTGAATGAATAATTGTATTTTTATCTATACCTGTATTTATTTATAAGAATATTTATGAAAAATTCATTGAGATACATTTAAAATTTAAAAAGTTATGATGTTTTTTATACTACAGTATCACAAAAATCAATGCCTCGGGTCATTTTTCAACGAATTTAAAAAAATAATATCGTAAAAAGTATACAAGATATCAAAAAATATTATGCATTCTTAAACAAAGCGGCTTACTATGACCGATGCTTTAATGTGAGTGGTCCTATTAAGTGGAATTCACTGCCTCTAGATGTCCGCAGTGCTCAAAGCAAGAGCACTTTCACTAAAGGACTAAAAACAGCTTTGTTTCAGACAGCTACACAACATTAAACTATCAGCGCCCTTGGTATGATCTCGATTCATTAAACGGCGCTATACAAATAACATATTATTATTAAATAAGGATATGAAATAGATCAAATAAAAATATATCAACAAAATCTGAGACCAAGACGTGAATACTTAAAAAATACATTTATGCAACGTAAAATGCACAGGCAGCGTTGGTGACTCGGTGAGAGAGGGGGGAAACATTTGTCAGTTTGGATTACAGATGTGTTCAGATTATCGAGGCTCTACCGTATCTTTATATATTTGAAATAGTATCTTTATATATTTGAAGTAGTACCTTTATATATTTGAAGTAGTATCTTTATATATTTGAAGTAGTATATATATTTGAAGTAGTACCTTTATATATTTGAAGTAGTATCTTTATATATTTGAAGTAGTATCTTTATATATTTGAAGTAGTACCTTTATATATTTGATGTAGTATCTTTATATATTTGAAGTAGTATCTTTATATATTGAAGTAGTATCTTTATATATTTAAGTAGGATCTTTATATATTTGAAGTAGTATCTTTATATATTTGAAGTAGTATCCTTATATATTTGAAGTAGCACTTTTTTTTTATAAACATACGGAATTTATACTTCTGAAATAGTCGCAGAGTTGTGTAAGTCAGATATTGTATTTGTTTTTATCCATTTCAGGTGCTGATCCCAAGTCTGTGGTGTGTGTGTACTTCAAACAGAATCTGTGCACCAAAGGAGACAGGTGCAAGTTCTCCCACGACCTGGCCATAGAGAGACGCTCAGAGAAGAGGTCAATGTACGTGGACATGAGGGACGACGATGATAAGGAGGCAGACACGATGGACGGGTGGGATCAGCAGAAGCTGCAGGAGGTGGTGGACAAGAAACAAGGGCAGAATAAGAACATACCAACTACTGACATTGTAAGGATTTTGATGAGTTGTCTTTTACAAGTTGTAACCCATCATAAAAATAAATGGATGGAACACATTTCAAAGTCTATACTCTCCTGATATTTAAATTTGGTAATAATGTGACTTTAGCGTATTTTACCGCTTATAATTACATATATTACATGTGCGCCTGATATGTTAAATTAAAATGCCGATTAGTATATTTTTGTTATTTCCGTGTGTAGGTATACCTTTTTCTGTAAAAATATGGATCGATCATACAATTGTTGAAATGATAAAGGATAGCGTCAATACAGGCACAGCGGACGGAGCACGTTAGACAAATTATTTGTATAGGAATTCATACCAGTGCTTCCACTGATCGGCATAGGACAGAGCGCGCGTATCGGATTGTCGGAATGCCGACGTCGTTGTTAGCAGAGGCAAAAATCCAATCGGATCTGTCATTTTTGTTTGTGCATTTTCTATGGTGATGTTATATCACCTTTTTTATGGTAAATGTCATTTAAATTTTTCTATAAACATTTTCATCATTTATACGAAGTTAGATAGTGGAAGTATCTCAATAATATTGTAAATTCAAATGTTTTTTGATGTTTATCAATCACGCAAAAACGTCTGAAAGATTTTATTAAAAAATTTGGCATTAATATATGTAGTTGTATATCCTAGAAAAGGCTATGGGCTATATATTTTTTACGTTCATTCTTATTTTCATTGAATAAAACCATGTATGAGCCGAGAATGCGATTACCAAGCTGAAAAATAATAATTTTGTATTTGCATTTACTATGGAAAATTGTCAACAAATCCAAATGACAGTTGTGTCGGCAATCCGATTGGTGCGCCTCTGTGGACACACTGTCACAAACAAATCGGTCTGATGCACTGCGCCTGTATGGACGCTAGCCGTAGTTCTGCGAGAAATAAAGACAGCACTAGCTGTTCCAAGACATTCTCAATGTGAAAAGAGGACCCTAAATGGGCGTGTGTGCGACTTTACCATGTCTTACCTCGTAATTAATTTTTTTTTAAAAAAGAATGAATAATGTTCTTGAAACAATTACAGATACATCCTCTTACATTCCATGAAATAAGTATAAATGCTTGTGCTATAGGTGAACTAAAACGGTTATGGCAGGATTCAAACTCGCGATCACTGGATTATTAACCCAGTTAAATCCGATTAAAAAAATTCTTTTATTTTAAAATTTCTTATCGTTTTTATTTATTCAATGACATAATTTCAGTACCTTTCAAAATATCTTAAAATATGCCGCAGTGAAAGTGTTAAACTGTATGTATAATAATTTCAGATTTGTAAACATTTCCTGGAAGCAGTAGAGAAGGCCAAGTACGGTTGGTTCTGGGAGTGTCCGGCCGGTGCCAAGTGCATCTATCGTCACGCCCTCCCACCCGGCTTCGTACTCAAGAAGGACAAGAAGAAGATGGAAGACAAGAAGAACGAGATATCTCTAGTGGACCTCATCGAGAGGGAGAGGGCCGCGCTGGGACCCAAGCAGACTAAAATCACACTCGAGACGTTCATAGCTTGGAAGAAAAAGAAATTGCAGGAGAAGAAGGTAAAAATAATCAATAAAATTATATTGCTCTTTGTATGAATACTGCATTTCATACATACATGCCATCACACCATATCTCTTACAGAGAACAGAGCACCATACTCCTCTATTTTTGCACATATTCCTGCCTTCCTTTACATCCATGCATCGTCTCATATATGCTCGTCGATTTTTCAAGCTTCTTATATTTCCTTCTTTCAAAATATCATTCCATCCCTTTCTGGGGCGACCCCTGCTATTCACTCAAATCACTTGCACCCATGTATATTTTTTTGGTCAGGCGTTCATCGTTCATTCTTTCAATATTTCCAAACCACCACAAGGAATTCATTTTAATTTTACTTATAATATTCTTCTTTATCTTGCATTCTCTCCTTATATCCTCATTTTTCACTCTATCATATATCGTTCTATTACTTAGTCTTCTTAGTGATCTCATTTCCACAGTATTTATTCTACTTTCATGCGTGTACTACATTTCTCTTCAAGGTTATGTTGGTACGACTGTCAATCATTCAAATATACTGAATAATATTGCCAAATTAAGTTCTTCAAATCTCATATTAACCACTTCATGCTCGGTTTTTTGTTTGAAAAACATCAGATTATTTTAATACCAACATACCATGAAATGAAAGAGATTTCATGGACGTGAATGGAAACAAGAAATGTATTTCAAGAGTGAGTAATCTACCCCAAATAGGGAAATGGTGTGATGGTATGATATTATTATAATAAAAATATTAATATAAATATATTGGTTTGTTTGCAGGATCAATTGAAGAAGGACGAAGATCAGAAGCGTTCCGAATTCCGTGCCGGTCGTAACGTCGGCCTCTCCGGAAGGGAGATGTTCAGTTTCAACCCGGAGTTGGCGAGAGCAGACGAAGAGGACGAGGAAGGTGGACAGACCCTGGATTCATCTCGGTTGCAGCAGGATGACGGTGAAGAGGAGGTTCAATACAAGGAATTGGAACTTGACCTCATCACTCTGGAAGCCACAGAGGTATTATCTTATTATTATCAATATATCGTTTGTTTTGGAAGGATTTTTTTATAATTCATGTGTTGGGTTGTTTGTATTACATATGGTGATGGTTCCAAGCTTAGAGAAATTTTTATATATTTTTATTTACTTATTTGTATGACACAGATGACTCTAATATAATGTAGTTTTTTTTAACTATTTGTTGACCTATTTCCCTTGATATTGTTTTTACTATTTATTGACCTATTTACACTTGATATTGTATTTCCTATTTATTGACCTATTTACCCTTGATATTGTTTTTACTATTTATTGACCTATTTACACTTGATATTCTTTTTACTATTTATTGACCTATTTACCCTTGATATTGTTTTTACTATTTATTGACCTATTTACCCTTTATATTGTTTTTACTATTTATTGACCTATTTACCCTTGATATTGTTTTTACTATTTATTGACCTATTTACCCTTGATATTGTTTTTACTATTTATTGACCTATTTACACTTGATATTCTTTTTACTATTTATTGACCTATTTACCCTTGATATTGTTTTTACTATTTATTGACCTATTTACACTTGATATTGTATTTCCTATTTATTGACCTATTTACCCTTGATATTGTTTTTACTATTTATTGACCTATTTACACTTGATATTCTTTTTACTATTTATTGACCTATTTACCCTTGATATTGTTTTTACTATTTATTGACCTATTTACCCTTGATATTGTTTTTACTATTTATTGACCTATTTACCCTTTATATTGTTTTTACTATTTATTGACCTATTTACCCTTGATATTGTTTTTACTATTTATTGACCTATTTACCCTTGATATTGTTTTTACTATTTATTGACCTATTTACCCTTGATATTGTATTTCCTATTTATTGACCTATTTACACTTGATATTGTTATTACTATTTGTTTACCTGTTTACACATATTGTTTTTACTATTTGTTGACCTATTTACACTTGATATTGTTATACTTTCAGGTGGACGGTACGGGAACGTTGGCGATAGATAACAGACTGGCCGATCCCAGTTTGACCAACGGCACCTCCAGATCATCCAACACCTCCCCCTCAGAGGCTGATGATCCCTCCTCACAAACCAGCCAAGGGGACGGAGATCCAAGTGATGCGGGGCCCATCAACGAGAACCTCTTTATGGACGATGATCTGGACGAGGAGTTACAAAATCTAGATCTAGACCAGTGAAACTAACGGGCTTTTGATACTTTCCAATTTATTTAAACCTAATAATACTCCAAATATATAATTCACTGCTATCGTTTTGTTTTCTCATACAAGAAACTACAAAAGTTTAATTTCAGATTATATATTCAATTTCTTTAAGTTTACTTACTTCCGATGGCCGTACGACTCCAGTAGAGCTTTATCCTCCTCAACAATGGATTTCCAAGCCTTTCTGTCAGCAGCAGTGGACTCCCAGTCAACACATTCAGATCCTGATTGACATTGTCCTTCAATCTCTGCCTTGGTCTTCCCAGATGTCTATTACCCACAGGGTCATTTTGCTGGATAAGTTTTGTGGCTCTTTCTTCTCCCGATCTGACGACATGTCCAATCCAAGCTAATCTTCTAGACCTGACCTCACTTGTGATTAAGGGTTGCCCTATCAATATGAGAATTTTGTCATTGATTCTTGATCTCCAGGTACCACCTGCGATTTCCAATCTTGTACCTAATATTTTCTGCAATATTCAGTTTTCGAATGTCAGCAACTTTTGTTAGTCCTCGAGTGTCATACACCATACAAGATTACTGGTTTAATTAGGCTATTATAGACCCGGAATTTCACTTTTCGCAATATGGACTTTAGAAATTCGAGATTAGATTTGTTTAAAATCTAAGAAAATTGATATACATATTCTTATATACATATTATATAGATTGTATAAGATCAATATGTATATAAGATTTGTATAAGGCTATGATGCAAAACTGTCTGATGTTAGATTATGTGTAGGGTTAAGAGAAGAAACTGAAAATTTCATATTTATTTATACAGTAATATTATTGGAAAGTATCAAACGCCCAACTTAATACTTAATCTTGTGCTTCTTTCATAATGTATTTATCTTACTTTAATATATATTTTTCTATTATAATTGTTATATTGAAGTAATAGTCAAACGTGTGTTGGTTATAACATCATTTATAGTGCGTTTCAGTTAATAATTCCCTTTTTATCTTTGCATTGGTAAGATTTTTTAGTAAGAAACTAAATTTTGCCAGATGTGACAACATATAGATCACGCTGAGTTGGATAAATTGATTCTGTTGTATTTGTCACAAATTAAGAATAATAAAAACTGTCTTATTGACATACCCCCAAAAACAATAAAATGAATTTTAAATTTATTTATAAAAGCAAAATTTCCATAAATTAACAGAGTAGCGAAATATTTAAAATGTTAGCAATTCCGTAGAACTAAATTTGCCAGATTATCAACTATACAAGCTTACCAACACAAAAAAACAATAGGAGTTATTATGTTGAATGCACTATAATAAGTACATTTTGAAGATTAATGTTAAACTGCGAAATTTTCATGTTCAGTTCCAATTTCATTGCAAAGTGCTACATCTTTTACTACGCATCGAAATGTTTGAGTTCTGCTGGCAAACTCACCATTCTATGAATTGTAAGATTTGAGGAATTCACTATTTGCTTCTCACACATTATTGGGTAAAGTGAAAATCTATGCGCTTCCATATAGTCTCTCTGTTTCTCCATGACAACTTTATACTAAAAACAAGTGGGTTGTGGACAACGCTATATTCCTGTCTACCACGGCACTCTGTTACAGCGCAAAAACAGAGCTATGTTTTGTGATTTTGTAAACGTCAAAACCTCATTTTAAACATGGGTTGAAATCAATGCCTCGTATTTACATATTTTAGACAGACTATAACTTTTTGGTTATATCGCTCGTTTGCGAGAACAATGACGTAAGTCAAAAATCCTATTTTTGAGTTGATAATGCAGAAATGTTAATAATAATAATAAACACTTCCTTGCACCCTTCGCAAGTGGCGAGTTTATTGTAACCAGTGTTTCCAGCCCAGAGAAGCAATATTTGCATGAGAAATAAATTTCTCCTCTGCTGGGAATCGAACCCAGGACGCCCGCACAGAAACCAAGCGACTTACCAACTGTGCCACGGTGGTCGGCTGTCGAATGTTGTGTTATTCATGTCGTCTTCAATTCTCAGTACAATATCTCTATTATAAGTGCGAAAGAAACAGCACATGTGTCGTTGTTTCACTGTCATATATTCACTGTAATATTGATAAACACAACATTTATGCATTATTAACTCAAAAAAATGGATTTTTTTGAGTTATGTCGTTGTTCTCGCAAACGAGCGATATATTTTATTGCAGTATACATATGTGATGAATTTTGCAGTAAAAATGTATAGCTCGATGCTATCAAATCTGTCTTAAATCGATTTAATCACAAACTTTGGTTCTATTGCTTAGCGCCTTTATAAAAATTAAAACGACAACAATTAAGGCAAGGAAAAATATGATTACGTAGCCTGATAAATAGTGAACAAAATTAATACAACTTCAAAAGTCTTGGACAACGATTTACGTGTTTCAATAATTATTTTCGTGGTTTAAGACGCACGTAGTTTCTTGCGAGGTGAAACAAGTGGTTATATTGTTTTGTATAAATGGCCTGCTTATGTTAATTTCTTCATATTATTATGAATTTTTTGTTAAGTATAAAAAAACCAACACACTGATAAACTGTTGAAATTGGCAAAGTTATAATTACTAATAATATAACTTGTATTGTTATAAAGTTCTTTATTAAATCAATACAAGGTTATAATTATAAAAATGATTAAGGTCTGTTGTAAATATACAGATGATGCAATTACCTAAATATAAGATGAATGATTTTCATCCAAAATTGTTTGAAATAAAATGTTTCATAATATTTATATATTGTTTTATTTAAGCAATTAATTTTAATCAGATTTATATATTTTTTTAATATACAAAATACAAAACTATTCTCAATTCAGGCCTTCATATAATATTCTTTCCAAGTGGCCAAACCAATTCAATTAGTGTCCTGATTTCCTGATGTCATATGCCTATTGCAAATCATATCACATATTTTTACAAGATACAAAAGAGAAAGGCAATCGTGGTTTCACTGGATTCATGAATCCAGGCCCACGAGCGCAGACGACCAGAGTACCAGCCAGAACAGGAGAGCCACATGGGCTTGCGACCATGTATGCGGGATTAAGGGGCCCCTTTATGACTCAAGTCACGCTGACTATACTCCACTCCCCTGCGCAACCAAATCTAATAGGATTCTGATAATGCTGCTTTTACCACCCTATCCAAAAGTTCTTTTATTTTACCCCTAGGGAGACTCAGGTCTTTAAAGTAGCAATTATAAAGATTTTGCGGGCAGGCCTCTCGTCCCCACCTCTATAGCATATATCGTGCTAAAGCCAAAT
This sequence comes from Molanna angustata, assembly GCA_963576475.1. Lineage (NCBI taxonomy): Eukaryota > Metazoa > Arthropoda > Insecta > Trichoptera > Molannidae > Molanna > Molanna angustata. Next base: position 575,216 of record OY754972.1, read on the forward strand.
GAATCAAATACGTAACAGTTTTAAAGTCAGTCTGAAGCTTGATTCTCTATAAAAACACTAAATGCTAATGCTCATTATCACCATGTAAAGGATTTTTTTTTATATAATTTTGCATTGATTGTGGTTCATTCAAGCCAGTCGCAATGTACATCCTTTATGTGGAGCTAGCCTTTGGTCTTTATGGAGAGAAAAATCAAGTTTCTGTTGTTGTTATACTCAAAAATAAAAGAATTAATGCCATCTATTGAGAAATAGTCTAAACCATCAAAAACCTCCCTTTTTATAGAACACTATTACTACTTATAGATAGATGTCACTACTACAGATAACTACAAGTATAACTATTATTCATTATGATTATTTGCAAATCTTTTTGTGCAATATTTTTATAATTAATCAGTCTATAAAAACATATCTAGCAAAGATTTTTCCCCATTCTGACGATGCTCGTCATACCGGTGAAAGTGTCATGGTCTAAAATTGATACAACGAAAAATTATATAATATTTTTTATCATAATTATACAAGGTTGTCTCAAAAGAAAGTTTATATTTGTATTCAGAGCGATATGTGGAGATATTAGACGACTTCTTGGTTCCTGAACTGCAAAACTTTCCTGGCTATAACCATAGAACATGGTTCCAGCAGGACGAAGCAACGTCACTCACGTCCAATACATCTCTGCCACGAGTTCGTGAAATCTTCCCAGGCAAAAAGATCTCCAGGAGAGGTGACATAAATTGGCCTCCACGGAGTCCTGATTTAACCCCTATGGACTCTTTCCTATGGGGTTATCTTAAATCTAAAGTTTACGCCAATAAACTGACTTCCCTGGCTCATTTGAAAGAAAATATCCGTCACGAAATGGTAGCCATCACTGAGTCCACCTGCCGAACCGTCATAAGTAATTTTACTGTTGGATTAAATGAGTGCTGCGAACGCGAGGGTGTACATTTGAAATAAATTCCCAAATTGTGTACTTTAATAATTAATAAACATTTTTTCGATACACGGCTTAGTTTTTTTTTATCAATCTACTAAATATAAACTTTATTTTGAGACACCCTGTATTTATCTAGCGAAGGATTATTTTATTTCATTCTGGTAACAGACAGTAGTATAAAATTTGTAGAAAAACATAAATCACGATATATATACAAAACCATTAATGTTACCTAATGCTTTTATACAAGCAGCTAGGTAATAGAGTACAAACCTCTATTGAACAGTAAGGGAGAGGGAACAGGGTAATAGGAATTACACCAACAACAGCCTCACCCGGGACCTAAATTTACCAACGTCATCATGTCTAGGGTTTGTGAATTATTTAATTTGTTGTAGTGTTGATTGTTGAACAATTTATCAATGTATTTTTTTACAAAATTGGTTGGCGGCCATTTGACATAACTAAGATTGTTTGATGGAGTGTGACGTTGGGGGCAATTAAGAGTTATTAATGCAAGTAAGATTTATTATATATTTATTATATTTTTTTTATTTATTTGATATATTTATTTTTGATTCTTCTAGCCAAAGATTTGTTATCAAATTGTTGTGTTATTCATGAGAGAGAAGAAAATAATATTTAATTTAACTCAAAAAGTTCTGTATATTTATTGTCTTAAAATAAAAGCTTGTGGCTATAATAATCATAAATTATTTTCAATACCAAGTCTGTAGATTCAAGATCTACTAAACATCCAGTAAATATCTACTCAATACATAGAAGGTCGGGAGTAACAGACGTCGTTGAAAGAGTGGCTAAGCTCAAGTGGTCTCTTGCGGGACATGTTGCTAGACTTCAAGACCAGAGGTGGACAAAAAGGGTAGTAGAAATGGAGAGGTCCCCCACGCGATGGTCTGATAATATAAAAAGAATGGCTGGTGATTGGATGCAGAAGGCGCAAGACAGAGATATATGGGGGAAGCCTATGTTAAGTAAGTAAATATCTAGAGATGTCTGTTATTGCAAATTGGTTCAATCAACTCCTTATTTACATAAATTTAGTTTGGTATCGTCAATGTTTGTGATTGTATTGTAACCATTCAGCCGGATTCTTGACTGTTATCTGATGGATGTCTTCTTCACTTATTCCTCTCTCCTTCATTTTGGGAATAACGTTGTTCATTATGTGAGAGTAACCGTGACCACCAAAGTCAATCTAAAAATATATAAAAATTATATTATTAACTACTTGGCAAACTTAATTAGTCTTACTAATAAAGATTTTTTTTTATTGACAGACTTTTTAACATCTAAATAGAGACGAAGTTCGGATATTATAGAAGAACCAGGAACTCAAGGCACCTACAGGGCTTATGGCCTGTCATCGGCTGGTTTACGTGATCACTTTATGCGCTTGCGCAACTACAATGGTTCACCATAATGCCCCGGCAGTTTATTTAAATCAAATAAATAAATAAACACTTCTTTACACCCTGTACAAGTGGTGAGTTTATTGCCACATGGCAATTTCTTCCAACTAACCAGTGTTTCCACCACAGAGAAGCAATATTAGCGAAAAATGAATGTATTTTTTTTTTGGTTTTATTTCCAAATAAAAAAAAAGAATGACATAAGCCATAATTACATAACAGTATTAATACAACACAAATAGAAAATATATGTCAATATTAGGTACTTGGATATATTGCCTCACTAGGCAAAAGCCTGTTCCGAGGCAATACCTATTCAAAATGAGTAGCTGTGCAAGTATTTAGTCAGTCAACAGGTAGTCCGTGCGTATTGTATGTAAGTACATGTATTAAGACATGAGTGAGATCCGTCATTACAAAACATGAGTAAGATCCCTCTCACACTCTTCTCTGCCGCTGTCCATTGTTACTGCCACTTTGTTACTAATTTTGTTACTAATTGTTATTGTTTGGTAGGAGTAATTGAAGTAAGTCAGGTATTATTTTATTATATATCCGCGGCGCTAAGTAAATGTAATGTCTCTGTGCAAAAGTAGTATGTAAATAAAAATATTCCATATTACCAATCTATGCTTGGTATGAATGTCATGTGAAATAGTAATCCTGTCAGATTTTCCTTCATCCAACAACAGTTTGATTTTTTCAATCCTTTGTCCATCTGATGGCATATCTCTGGATGAATTCAGTTGATAGTGAGATACTTCAACACCAAACAGATCCCACTGACAATAGCTTCCTAGAGAACTAAATTCCTGAAGGGTTTCATTGTTATATATCGTTCCTGGAATTTATTTAACTAAATTAATACACAGATGACAACGTAAGTCACTTGAAAATTATGGATTAATAAGGAGTAATCAAATTCATGGTAGTGAAATCCTGATTATTTATAATTCAAAATTAGGTAGAATATTCGGCTAACATCTTGAAAGATTGTGAATAGAATTTGGGTTTTTGCTTGTTTGACAGATGCGCAAACCGTCCCTTACTATGTCGAAAAATTGTCAAGATATTTACCCCATAACTACATAAGTTTTATTTTGTCCATTGAAACAAATATTAACACATGTCAATGTTGCTGACGATAATAGTATTTTAAAGTACAATTTAATTAATACCCTTTTTTGATAAATCAATACACCAATAGCACTACAGTAATTAATTTAATATTGGATTAACAATTTGCAAAAAAATATGTTGAAAAGTAAATTTAGTTTCCAGTATAAAACATGAGAATTTTCATTAAATAGGGGGGTTTTCATTAAATAGTGCATAGCTCACGCTACATTCTCAAGTTACTTGCCGATAACTATCTGTAACAAATTATTTCAATGGAAGTTTTATTCAGTCCAAAGGAAAAATATTAACATGGTAATATTACTGATGAAAATAGTAGTAAGATATTTTGAAATAGGTACATTATGTTAGTAATGAAATTAATGTTGCCACTTACTGTCTAAATGTGACATTATAGCCTTGTTGGCTCTGCCCCCCGCCTCCATGTAAAGTCTCATAATCTCAGCAGGGGCCTCTTCAACTCGGTGAGGATGGAAACTAACGGCGCATCCCACCTGCTCTTGTAATTCACCCACAGCTCTGATAACTCTCTTTTCAAAATCTACAAAATAACATTGTATGTAGGTAAGTAATAAAATCTAGAAAATAACATTGTAATACAATCTTTACAAAATCTGGAAAATAACATTGTAATACAATCTTTTCAAAATCTAGAAAATAACATTGTAATACAATCTTTTCAAAATCTAGAAAATAACATTGTATGTAGGTAGGTAATAAAATCTAGAAAATAACGTTGTAATACAATCTTTTCAAATCTAGAAAATAACATTGTAAAACTATCTTTCAAAATCTAGATAATAAAATTGTGATATAATCTAGAGAATAACAGTGTAATACAATCTTTTCAAAATCTAGAAAATAATATTGTAATACTATTTTTCAAAATCTAGAAAATAAAATTGTCATAAAATCTATAAAATAACAGTGTTATACAATATTTTCAAAATTTAGAAAATAACACTGTAATACTATCTTTCAAAATCTAGAAAATAAAATTGTGACAAAATCTAGAAAATAACATTGTAATACAATCTTTTCAAAATCTAGAAAATAATATTGTAATACTATTTTTCAAAATCTAGAAAATAAAATTGTCATAAAATCTATAAAATAACAGTGTAATACAATATTTTCAAAATTTAGAAAATAACACTGTAATACTATCTTTCAAAATCTAGAAAATAAAATTGTGACAAAATCTAGAAAATAACAGTGTAATACAATCTTTCAAAATCTAGAAAATAACGTTGTAATAATCTTTCAAAATCTAGAAAATAACGTTGTAATAATACAATCTTTCAAAATCTAGAAAATAATGTTGTAATACAATATTTTCGAAATCTAGAAAATAAAATTGTACATAATTAAATCTAGAAAATAACATTGTAATACAATCTTTTCCAAATTTAGAAAATATAAATTGTAAAACGGTTGGTTAGAAAAAACTGTCTAATAAGCCCGACAGTGCAAAATATATTTGTTTATATTATGTCATTTTATTCTCGGTCAGCTCTCCTCGTCCTCATACTCCAAGTCTTGTCTTCCGAACGAAGCCTTGCCTCCTTAAGATCTCTGGTTATTGTGGACATCCAAGTGGTCAATGGTCTACCTGGTCATCTGGGCCCCACCTCTATGTCTATTGTTATCCTGTGGCAGTCTCATAATGTGTCCATACCATCTCAGTCTGCTCTCGGTCAGTTTTCCCTGATTGGTGCAATTTTTTAAACCGTCACAAATATAGACTTTCTTCACCCTGTTCAACCTTTTAACACCACCAGCTCATCTGAGAATTCTCATCTCGTTGGAATGAAGAGTCTGAACATACTTGTTCTTTAATACCCAGAACTCAGATGAGTTGGTATGTACATAAAGATAAATAAATAAAAATAATACAAATTTTTCAAAATCTAGAAAATAAAATTGTAATATTAACCATGTATCGGCCAAACACTTCCAATCTCTCCCATAAAACCAGCCTTCACATTTTTATCTGAATCAAATCCTTCAATTATTTCCTTCTTCATGTGGTTGTATATTTCCTCAGTGGACATTGTCAAAGTATCAGGATCCTGAACACCAGCAATATAGAATCCTGTGCCAGCTATCACCTTCACTCCGGTAGCTTTTGCTACTTCTTTCAAGAATTCAACATTTGGACCCAAATTGTACGGAGTGTTTTCCACTATCGTACCTGAAATTGTCATTACAATTATTCATTTATTTCTATAGAGACTGTAACTAAAGAACCACATTTCCACTCGGAAATAGATCTTTTCTTACGCCCTCATACATCCTTTTGGATGGAAACAGATCATACATGGATGGTAATCTGAGATGCTGAAGTTCTATCTAAACTCAATACAGGGTACGCTTCCAGACCTGAATAACTTGAAACAATGGAATATAGACAGAAATGACAGTTGCCACCTTTGTGGGACATCTGCATGCACGGCTAGGCATATTTTGGCCGGCTGCAGGGTAGCACTACAGGAGGGAACATTCTCATACAGACACTATAAGGTGCTTGAAATTGTGAGTGGCTTCCAGCCTTGCGGTGGCAAGAGTAATCAAAGGATTAACCACATGGTAACAGTCGGATGTAACAAAACTGGGACAAAAAGTCAGACCTACAACAAAGAAATTAGTATCAATAATTGGGAAGTCAGATGACTGGAATATCCTAATGGATATGAGAACAAAGAGATATAACCATCCAAAGGAGATCTGCATCTCGTCTCTTAGGCCTGACTTGACAATATACTCTCTTTCATTGAAAAGTGTTACCTATTTATGTGGAACTGACTGTTCCATGGCACACAAATATTACAAAAGACCACCAATACAAACTAAACAAGTACAAGGAACTGGTAGATAAAACAGTCCCTATTTATTTACCTATTGCAGTTCAATTTTTTTTTTTTTTTTTTATAATAAAAATGAATATGTCCTTGTTAAACAAGTACATATACATCTTCCTACGTTCCCTAAACTAAGCATAAATGCTTGTCCTATAGGTGAACGAGATCGGTCGAGGCAGGATTCGAACTCGCGACCACTGGATTACTAACCCAGCGCGCTAACCGCTCTGCCATCCACCCATCCCCAAAAATCCCCAAAAAAAATTATTTTCAACCCAGAGTGGGGTGGGGGATCAAACCAATCATTGAGATGATCAAACCAATCATTGAGATTATAGAACTTATCATCGAGATGATCAAACCAATTATTGAGATGATCAAACCAATCAAGCAAGAAACCCAAAATTATGACGACAATTATGCCTTACAATTAAAATAAGGGAATTGGGTTAATAGATAAAGACTATGTGTTCGATATATCTTGACATAGAATAAAAATAAAAAACTGACCTCCACCCAGTTTCTTGAAGTATTTGACGTCATTCAAAATGGCCGCCTTAGTGTCGTCTCCTTGAAATTGAATATTATCTTTAGAAGAATAAGGATACTGTCGAACGAAACCAAGATTCTTTAGGCTAAGTTTCTCATCCAGTGTCTGTTTGAGATGAATCGGTGGAATCTGATAAAATTTGACAAAATCCAAGATCATGTGCTCGTGAGGCAGTGTATGACCCAACTCCTCTGCTTTCACTTCACCTAGAACTGGAAAATAATTTACAAATAATATTGAATAATCACTTGAAAAATTAATATTTTCATGTATTATTTTTGACATTTACAGCCACTTGAATCTATAGTAGGTCAAATAGTAAATTTTGAAAATCTTTTCCCCAGAACCCTCAAATGATACGTCTTTGAAATAAAGAACTTTATTTTGAAATCTTTATTCTATTGTGTTTTGAAATTTGAATTTGTTAAATAATTTTCTTGTAAATAACTAAAATATCTACAAGCCTATGAAGTAGATTTTTAATTCAATCGAAATAGAATACAAAAATCTACCGACTGAGGTTTTTACATTTTTAATTACTATTTTTGCTATAAAAAACTGTTTTACTTTACATTTTCTCCACAAAGAAATATGGTGTATCACAGATTCAGTGATATACAATATTTGTTTGTGTTTGTGGTTGCCCCACACCTCTCTCTGTCATAAGAGGCCTCTAACTGAGAAAGCCAACTATTGTTGACTAAAGGCTTATAGTATTTGTTTATTTATGTTCAAAACTTGTTTTTATTTGTTACAAGAGAGGAAACAATATGTCACTACCCAATAATTGAGGATACAAACAAATTACTTACCTGTTTGAACTGACATTGTTTTAAATATATTTTTGTAACGTAAAATTTGAATTCTTGAAAATTTATGTCAGTATAAACACACAGAGCAGCACCTACAATAATTAAAACAAATAATGATACGAATAGAAATGATTTTAAGGTGAAATATTCAACCTCTTATCTTAATATAGTATGATAACAGAGATGTATGGATATTTATCTATTTATTTAGAACATATATTACAAAGAAAATATATTAAAGTTAACTATTAGTACCTAGTTAGAATTTTACACAGAATCTTAATGTTTTATTAAAACAACTTAAACTTTTGTGCCATCACATGGAAAATTTATTACTTGCGGATCCACAGTGCTAGATCCAGCGCATTTTGCTGGATCCAGCAAGCGGAAAACTGCGCTGGATCCAGCGATTGCAATCCCTAGTTGTTACATTTTGTAAAATGAATAAAATATACATAATTTCAAATTGAAATCATAATATATTTTTGAATTGAAGTTAAAATTGACCTATTAAGTGTTATAGATTGCTCAATAATATATGTGGAGTGCAGAGTCTTGTGTTTCAGGAATCTAGTTTAAACTTTTGTTGAACAATCTTGTCATAAAATAAAATACCATTTGCGTTTTCATGTTTGGTATGTACTAAGAGAACATAAATTAAGTGCTTGCATTTCAATATAATCCAGCCCTGTTTTTTAATTGTAAATAAAGATAACATAATAAAAATATGATATACCTGTGTCAAAATATAATCCTCTTTATCTATACATTATTTTATATTATTCAATTTATAATTAAATTTAACAAATTGATAAAAACAATGTCACTTTCCATAAAATGAAAACAATTTTTACTTAATTCTATTTAAAATCACAGCTGATTGCTGACAGAAAGAAACATGCTTCAGATAAGGTACGATGAGAGAACTGAACATCTATCATCACATCCAATCATTTATTCTCATACAGTTACACAGTTATGTTTCCAAAACTACTTCTCATACAGTTAAGTTTCCAATCAAACCACTTCTTCTCATACAGTTAAGTTTCTAATTAAATCATTTCTTCTCATACAGTTAAGTTTCCAATAAAACCACTTCTTCTCATGTAGTTAAGTTTCCAATAAAACCACTTCTCATACAGTTAAGTTTCTAATTAAATCACTTCTTCTCATACAGATAAGTTTCCAATAAAACCACTTCTTCTCATACAGTAAAGTTTCCAATAAAACCACTTCTTCTCATGTAGTTAAGTTTCCAATAAAACCACTTCTCATACAGTTAAGTTTCTAATTAAATCACTTCTTCTCATACAGATAAGTTTCCAATAAAACCACTTCTTCTCATACAGTTAAGTTTCCAATAAAACCACTTCTTCTCATGTAGTTAAGTTTCCAATAAAACCACTTCTCATGCAGTTAAGTTTCTAATTAAATCACTTCTTCTCATACAGATAAGTTTCCAATAAAACCACTTCTTCTCATACAGTTAAGTTTCCAATAAAACCACTTCTTCTCATGTAGTTAAGTTTCCAATAAAACCACTTCTCATACAGTTAAGTTTCTAATTAAATCACTTCTTCTCATACAGATAAGTTTCCAATAAAACCACTTCTTCTCATACAGTTAAGTTTCCAATAAAACCACTTCTTCTCATGTAGTTAAGTTTTCAATAAAACCACTTCTCATACAGTTAAGTTTCTAATTAAATCACTTCTTCTCATACAGATAAGTTTCCAATAAAACCACTTCTTCTCATACAGTTAAGTTTCCAATAAAACCACTTCTTCTCATACAGTTAAGTTTCCAATAAAACCACTTCTTCTCATACAGTTAAGTTTCCAATAAAACCACTTCTTCTCATACTGTTAAGTTTCTAATTAAATCACTTCTTCTCATACAGTTAAGTTTCCAATAAAACCACTTCTTCTCATGTAGTTAAGTTTCCAATAAAACCACTTCTCATACAGTTAAGTTTCTAATTAAATCACTTCTTCTCATACAGATAAGTTTCCAATAAAACCACTTCTTCTCATGTAGTTAAGTTTCCAATAAAACCACTTCTCATACAGTTAAGTTTCTAATTAAATCACTTCTTCTCATACAGATAAGTTTCCAATAAAACCACTTCTTCTCATACAGTTAAGTTTCCAATAAAACCACTTCTTCTCATGTAGTTAAGTTTCCAATAAAACCACTTCTCATACAGTTAAGTTTCTAATTAAATCATTTCTTCTCATACAGTTAAGTTTCCAATAAAACCACTTCTTCTCATGTAGTAAAGTTTCCAATAAAACCACTTCTCATACAGTTAAGTTTCTAATTAAATCACTTCTTCTCATACAGATAAGTTTCCAATAAAACCACTTCTTCTCATACAGTTAAGTTTCCAATAAAACCACTTCTTCTCATGTAGTTAAGTTTCCAATAAAACCACTTCTCATACAGTTAAGTTTCTAATTAAATCACTTCTTCTCATACAGATAAGTTTCCAATAAAACCACTTCTTCTCATACAGTTAAGTTTCCAATAAAACCACTTCTTCTCATGTAGTTAAGTTTCCAATAAAACCACTTCTCATACAGTTAAGTTTCTAATTAAATCACTTCTTCTCATACAGATAAGTTTCCAATAAAACCACTTCTTCTCATACAGTTAAGTTTCCAATAAAACCACTTCTTCTCATACAGTTAAGTTTCCAATAAAACCACTTCTTCTCATACAGTTAAGTTTCCAATAAAACCACTTCTTCTCATACTGTTAAGTTTCTAATTAAATCACTTCTTCTCATACAGTTAAGTTTCCAATAAAACCACTTCTTCTCATGTAGTTAAGTTTCCAATAAAACCACTTCTCATACAGTTAAGTTTCTAATTAAATCACTTCTTCTCATACAGATAAGTTTCCAATAAAACCACTTCTTCTCATACAGTTAAGTTTCCAATAAAACCACTTCTTCTCATACAGTTAAGTTTCCAATAAAACCACTTCTTCTCATACAGTTAAGTTTCCAATAAAACCACTTCTTCTCATACTGTTAAGTTTCTAATTAAATCACTTCTTCTCATACAGATAAGTTTCCAATAAAACCACTTCTTCTCATACAGTTAAGTTTCCAATAAAACCACTTCTTCTCATGTAGTTAAGTTTCCAATAAAACCACTTCTCATACAGTTAAGTTTCTAATTAAATCACTTCTTCTCATACAGATAAGTTTCCAATAAAACCACTTCTTCTCATACAGTTAAGTTTCCAATAAAACCACTTCTTCTCATACAGTTAAGTTTCCAATAAAACCACTTCTTCTCATACTGTTAAGTTTCTAATTAAATCACTTCTTCTCATACAGTTAAGTTTCCAATAAAACCACTTCTTCTCACACAGTTAAGTTTCCAATAAAACCACTTCTTCTCATACTGTTAAGTTTCTAATTAAATCACTTCTTCTCATACAGATAAGTTTCCAATAAAACCACTTCTTCTCATACAGTTAAGTTTCCAATGAAACCACTTCTTCTCATACAGTTAAGTTTCCAATAAAACCACTTCTTCTCATACAGTTAAGTTTCCAATAAAACCACTTCTTCTCATACTGTTAAGTTTCTAATTAAATCACTTCTTCTCATACAGATAAGTTTCCAATAAAACCACTTCTTCTCATACAGTTAAGTTTCCAATAAAACCACTTCTTCTCATGTAGTTAAGTTTCCAATAAAACCACTTCTCATACAGTTAAGTTTCTAATTAAATCACTTCTTCTCATACAGATAAGTTTCCAATAAAACCACTTCTTCTCATACAGTTAAGTTTCCAATAAAACCACTTCTTCTCATACAGTTAAGTTTCCAATAAAACCACTTCTTCTCATACTGTTAAGTTTCTAATTAAATCACTTCTTCTCATACAGTTAAGTTTCCAATAAAACCACTTCTTCTCATACAGTTAAGTTTCCAATAAAACCACTTCTTCTCATACTGTTAAGTTTCTAATTAAATCACTTCTTCTCATACAGATAAGTTTCCAATAAAACCACTTCTTCTCATACAGTTAAGTTTCCAATAAAACCACTTCTCATACAGTTAAGTTTCTAATTAAATCACTTCTTCTCATACAGATAAGTTTCCAATAAAACCACTTCTTCTCATACAGTTAAGTTTCCAATAAAACCACTTCTTCTCATACAGTTAAGTTTCCAATAAAACAACTTCTTCTCATACAGTTAAGTTTCCAATAAAACCACTTCTTCTCATACTGTTAAGTTTCTAATTAAATCACTTCTTCTCATACAGATAAGTTTCCAATAAAACCACTTCTTCTCATACAGTTAAGTTTCCAATAAAACCACTTCTTCTCATGTAGTTAAGTTTCCAATAAAACCACTTCTCATACAGTTAAGTTTCTAATTAAATCACTTCTTCTCATACAGATAAGTTTCCAATAAAACCACTTCTTCTCATACAGTTAAGTTTCCAATAAAACCACTTCTTCTCATGTAGTTAAGTTTCCAATAAAACCACTTCTCATACAGTTAAGTTTCTAATTAAATCACTTCTTCTCATACAGATAAGTTTCCAATAAAACCACTTCTTCTCATACAGTTAAGTTTCCAATAAAACCACTTCTTCTCATGTAGTTAAGTTTCCAATAAAACCACTTCTCATACAGTTAAGTTTCTAATTAAATCACTTCTTCTCATACAGATAAGTTTCCAATAAAACCACTTCTTCTCATACAGTTAAGTTTCCAATAAAACCACTTCTTCTCATACAGTTAAGTTTCCAATAAAACCACTTCTTCTCATACAGTTAAGTTTCCAATAAAACCACTTCTTCTCATACTGTTAAGTTTCTAATTAAATCACTTCTTCTCATACAGTTAAGTTTCCAATAAAACCACTTCTTCTCATGTAGTTAAGTTTCCAATAAAACCACTTCTCATACAGTTAAGTTTCTAATTAAATCACTTCTTCTCATACAGATAAGTTTCCAATAAAACCACTTCTTCTCATACAGTTAAGTTTCCAATAAAACCACTTCTTCTCATGTAGTTAAGTTTCCAATAAAACCACTTCTCATACAGTTAAGTTTCTAATTAAATCATTTCTTCTCATACAGTTAAGTTTCCAAATAAACCACTTCTTCTCATGTAGTTAAGTTTCCAATAAAACCACTTCTCATACAGTTAAGTTTCTAATTAAATCACTTCTTCTCATACAGATAAGTTTCCAATAAAACCACTTCTTCTCATACAGTTAAGTTTCCAATAAAACCACTTCTTCTCATGTAGTTAAGTTTCCAATAAAACCACTTCTCATACAGTTAAGTTTCTAATTAAATCACTTCTTCTCATACAGATAAGTTTCCAATAAAACCACTTCTTCTCATACAGTTAAGTTTCCAATAAAACCACTTCTTCTCATACAGTTAAGTTTCCAATAAAACCACTTCTTCTCATACAGTTAAGTTTCCAATAAAACCACTTCTTCTCATACTGTTAAGTTTCTAATTAAATCACTTCTTCTCATACAGATAAGTTTCCAATAAAACCACTTCTTCTCATACAGTTAAGTTTCCAATAAAACCACTTCTTCTCATGTAGTTAAGTTTCCAATAAAACCACTTCTCATACAGTTAAGTTTCTAATTAAATCACTTCTTCTCATACAGATAAGTTTCCAATAAAACCACTTCTTCTCATACAGTTAAGTTTCCAATAAAACCACTTCTTCTCATACAGTTAAGTTTCCAATAAAACCACTTCTTCTCATACTGTTAAGTTTCTAATTAAATCACTTCTTCTCATACAGTTAAGTTTCCAATAAAACCACTTCTTCTCATACAGTTAAGTTTCCAATAAAACCACTTCTTCTCATACTGTTAAGTTTCTAATTAAATCACTTCTTCTCATACAGATAAGTTTCCAATAAAACCACTTCTTCTCATACAGTTAAGTTTCCAATAAAACCACTTCTTCTCATGTAGTTAAGTTTCCAATAAAACCACTTCTCATACAGTTAAGTTTCTAATTAAATCACTTCTTCTCATACAGATAAGTTTCCAATAAAACCACTTCTTCTCATACAGTTAAGTTTCCAATAAAACCACTTCTTCTCATACAGTTAAGTTTCCAATAAAACCACTTCTTCTCATGTAGTTAAGTTTCCAATAAAACCACTTCTCATACAGTTAAGTTTCTAATTAAATCATTTCTTCTCATACAGTTAAGTTTCCAATAAAACCACTTCTTCTCATGTAGTTAAGTTTCCAATAAAACCACTTCTCATACAGTTAAGTTTCTAATTAAATCACTTCTTCTCATACAGATAAGTTTCCAATAAAACCACTTCTTCTCATACAGTTAAGTTTCCAATAAAACCACTTCTTCTCATACAGTTAAGTTTCCAATAAAACCACTTCTTCTCATACAGTTAAGTTTCCAATAAAACCACTTCTTCTCATGTAGTTAAGTTTCCAATAAAACCACTTCTCATACAGTTAAGTTTCTAATTAAATCACTTCTTCTCATACAGATAAGTTTCCAATAAAACCACTTCTTCTCATACAGTTAAGTTTCCAATAAAACCACTTCTTCTCATGTAGTTAAGTTTCCAATAAAACCACTTCTTCTCATGTAGTTAAGTTTCCAATAAAACCACTTCTCATACAGTTAAGTTTCTAATTAAATCACTTCTTCTCATACAGATAAGTTTCCAATAAAACCACTTCTTCTCATACAGTTAAGTTTCCAATAAAACCACTTCTTCTCATACAGTTAAGTTTCCAATAAAATCACTTCTTCTCATACAGATAAGTTTCCAATAAAACCACTTCTTCTCATACAGTTAAGTTTCCAATAAAACCACTTCTTCTCATACAGTTAAGTTTCCAATAAAACCACTTCTTCTCATACAGTTAAGTTTCCAATAAAACCACTTCTTCTCATACTGTTAAGTTTCTAATTAAATCACTTCTTCTCATACAGATAAGTTTCCAATAAAACCACTTCTTCTCATACAGTTAAGTTTCCAATAAAACCACTTCTTCTCATACAGTTAAGTTTCCAATAAAACCACTTCTTCTCATACAGTTAAGTTTCCAATAAAACCACTTCTTCTCATACAGTTAAGTTTCCAATAAAACCACTTCTTCTCATACAGTTAAGTTTCCAATAAAACCACTTCTTCTCATACTGTTTAGTTTCCAATAAAACCACTTCTTCTCATACTGTTAAGTTTCCAATAAAACCACTTCTTCTCATACTGTTAAGTTTCCAATCAAATAACTTATTCTCATACAGTTAAGTTTCCAATCCAATCACTTCTTCTCATACAGCTAATTTTCAAACTAAATCACTTCTTTTCATACTAATAAAAGAAAAATATTTACCTTAATTGGAATAGTTTGGAAAAAAAAACACTGCATGATATGAAAAATATTTTATGTAAAAATATTTTTTCCTCTAGCGGTCAGGAACATTTTTGCGCGTTATATATAATTAATTATATACTTCTCTACTTATAAATCTCGATAATGGACCGTGAAAATACGAGTTTCGAAAGTGTATTTAAAACCAATGAATTACTCATACAACTCGCTAATACGAGTCGTAATAATTATAATCTAACATTACGAAATTAAAAATCGTATTATATGTAAGTTTTTCGTATATTATACCTACATTTTTCTTACTATTAATATTTTTCAATAAAAGTTTTTGTTGTTTGTTATATATTGACGTGAAGATGCAAATGGAAATAAAAAAATAACAGGGAATTGTAACCCAAATACATTTTCACGAAAATACATAATATGGTTTTTGTAATAATAGACACTGTTGATAATGAGATTCATTTTTAGTAACATATTAAATTTGTATCTCACCTATGTTGTGCTTGTTCAGTCAAGGCGTGTGAATGTTGAGGCGAAGTTTGTAATGATAGTGTCAAAGTATTTGGCGCTACTGTAGAATAAATTAATAGTCTAGTATTTTCAATTAGGTATATTATGTAGAAGTGATTATAGTCGTCCTAAATAGTACTACCTCACATTGCTTTAAACATTGCCTAAATTCAGGCGTATTATCACATTAACAAGTTAGTATCATTACGAAAGCTTCTGACTTCTGAATAAAAACCATGAATCCACTTTGTTTACAATAATTCACTTTGTTTAAACCGCCCTGAAGAAGGAGCGATTGCTTCGAAACCAGTCTTATCAAATGGCTTCGTGGTTTAAACCATGTAGATTGTACATACATACATACCATCACGCCATGACCCTCACGGGGAAGGCAGAGAGGACCGAACGCCACTTACTTCTATCTTGACACACATTTATCGCCTCATAAACATTCATACATCGTCTTATACATGTTCGTCTGTTGTTCACGCTTCTTACATTTCCGTCTTTCAAAATACCGTTCACATGGACGTGCCATCTCTTCCTTGGGCGGCCCCGACCTTTCATTCCATTCCTGTCCGCAATGTATATTTTCTTCGTCAGGCGTTCCTCATTCATTCTCCCCATGAGGCCAAACCATCTCAATGTTTTTTCATGTAACTTCGAAAATATTAATTCTATTATTAGTTATTGTTGTTAAATGATGAAATATCTGAAGAAGGCCGCTTAAAGGCAGAAATAATAAGTAAATAGAGTTCCTTCAAGAGTTGTCTTCAACAAAAAAATATATGATGTATTTGAATGACCAACATTGATATCAATGTTATGAAGAATTTGTCTGGAGTGTGCTGCTGTGTGGAAGTGAAACGTGGACTATCAGACGGAGAGAATCTGCACGTCTGGCTACCTTCGAAATGTGATGCTACAGAAAATCTATATTAGACAGATGATCACACAAAAATATATTTATTATTATTTTATTTATTTAACTTTTTGTACATAATATAAACAAATATAATGCACACTGGCTGGCTTATTGCCATTAGGCAAAAAAAGGATTGGGTAGGAACAAGAAGAGGAAATCGAGATCGGGTGTTTAGGGATAAATATTACGTAGCAAAGGGAAGGTAGGAACAGGAGAGGGATCAGGTATTATCGGAAAGATATCCCTGCTTTAGTCTTTTCTTGAAAATGGAAAGCGAGTTTGACGAAGTTATATCTGGGGGGCAAGTCTGGTCCGACCGACGAAATCAAAACCCCAGTGATTAGGTACCCATATCATGGATATAATTATCATATGCAGTTCTATGACATCTAAAGATATTATAGAACTCCATATAATAATTATATCCATGATATGGGTAATCGTGAGGGATTTGATTTCGCCGATTAAACCAGACTTGCCCCCCAGGACTCAAATTATTGCTGAACGCACTTCAAAGGAAGAGCTGAAAAATTCAGTGTTGTGAATGGGTATAGTTAATGTAGTACGTTCAGCAGATCGAAGCGATAGGCCGTGATTAGATAATTAGGTGAATTTGGTTTCACACAAATGATCACACAAAAATCTTTGTCGCTCATAAAATGGCGCTTTATAATTAATTATGATTATTTATAGCGAAGAGTTATGAGTTGGTCCCGTCCCACTCGTTATCACATTAAAACAAATTTACCATAGGCGCCTTTGATTGCATTTTCTATAGATATTATATTCATGGGACAATGCGACTCTATAGACTGCACAAGCTGTCACATACATCTATCTTTCTCTCTCCGCCATCGATGAAAGGGATGAGAGATCATCTCAGGTCGGATGCTGCGGCAGACTTCATCTCCTATTTGGACCGAAGCTATTTACTCATAAATTACATTTCACAGGAATTCCACAAAGAACCGCACCACAGGATCGTGTTGAGGAGGTGCGGGGGAGCGGGCGAAGGGAATCACAAGTGGACCTATGTCGAATAAGAAAAAAAAAACTAGAAAAAATGCTCGTAGTAAAAGCGTAGTAGTTGAGTTGTAAAAAAAATATGGGTGCGTATCGAATACCTGCTGCGTCACTGGTTTTAAAACTGTAATAGGCTTTAATTTTTATCAAAAATTAATACACATTTAAAAAATACAATTGAATTATTCTATTCATTTTTATATTTCCGGGGTGAACTTTTTAGCAATTTACTCGTATTTATTACAAATAACCTTTTATTTGTAACAAATTCACTGAAATTGACTGATCGGTCGGTAATGAAGATACCTGCTCGGTTTGAGTACGGATACAAGTGGCTAAATCATGTCATGTACATTTTTTTCTATTTTCTATCTTGATTTTTTTTCTTTTCTTCTTCCTCTTTTTGTAAGTAGATCTATGATCTGTTTCTACAGGTCCTGGTACGAGGATGTCCAGCTCTCCCTCCATCTCTTTGATGGTCTTCCGGTGGTCGGCGTCTCTCTGGTATCTCGCGCATTACATTCTTTGACAGCCTTTCTGGATTCATCCTTCTAACATGATCTCTCCAGTATCGTCTTCTTTGCCTGCTCCACCTTACAATATCCACCACATTGCAGGTTCTACGGATCTCCTCATTGGGAATTCTGTCTCTGAGGGTTCTGCTCAAGGTAGGTCTTAGCGTTTTCATCTGTTGTTCTGAGTAGGTAGCTGTTTTGTTCTCACCGTGTCTGCCCTTGATTCAATTCCATAGGTCATTATAGGTCTGATGCGGGTTTTATATATTTTTTTCTTATACATTATTTCCAATTGCTTCTCGGGCAACTAACAGGTAGGTACAATCTTAATTTAACACGTACCCAATATCAAGTTGCCACATTCTAAAGATCTCACAGATCCAGACTGAATACACAATCAAAAACTGTGTCTTCATCGGGAATCGAACCGAGGACCTTCGACTCAGGTCTCAGGTATCTAAACAACTGAGCCACGAAGCCCGACGAAGATAAAAACATTAATTGTTTTTTTCTAGCAATTGTTGAATATATAACTCATTTAAATGAACCATTAAAAGGTTTTTAACTTTAAGAATGATAACTGGTTGTGGAAAATGAGCAAATAGAACACATTCAAATACTTGGGCGCCAAAATATCAAATGAAAATGATCTACATGACGAGGTTAAAGAACAAACCGATAAAGCAGCCGTTATAGCTGGCTGCCTCAGGGACACTGTCTGGAAAACAAACATATGTTCACAGAAAGTAAAACCAGAATTTAAAAAAAACGTGCGTAAGACCTATAATGACCTATGCCATCGAAGCCAGAGCCGATACTGAAATGAGGACACTGCATAGTGAGCGTAATATTTGTGGGTAGAGTCCGGAACGAGGATATAAGGAGAGAAGCGATGTAGACGACATCATCCGCTGGGGTAGAAGGCGAAGGCGTCAATGGAGAGACCACGTCACGCGACTACCCAAAATTGTCTCCTAGGAAGTCCCGGAGAGTCGTAGAGCAAAGGGGAGACCAGCAAAAAGATGGAGTGACAGCTGGACATCCAGATCACAAGAGGCAGTCTCCGACTGAAAAAACAATTCTCCGGCCTAAAAGCAGAGGAAGAAGAAGAACTTAACACTAGACTTGTAATATGGCTACCCATTATAAATATACTGTTGGTTAAAATATAAATAATAACAAATTTAATGACCTTTTATTTGTTACAAATTAATATTTTTTTTTTGTAATTAATAACACAAACCTTTTATTTGTTACATACATATAACCTGAAATGGGTAGAAATAACCTAAACTAAATATATATGTTGAAATAAATAAAAATTTAACTGCGTTCTGGGAAATTAAGTGAATTTATTTTTTTGATATTGAGTGCGTGTTAAATTAATATTTGGCATAATATTATTATCTGTTACTTGCCTGTAAAACAATATTCATGTATTTTTATTTTATAAATAAATTGAGCATAAATGACATAATATTTATTACAATACAATATTACATACTTAATATGGTTGTGTGCGTGCGTGCGTGTGTATTTTGATGGCGATGGTACAATGATTACCTCACTACAAAAATAAATAAAAATAAATCACGATTATGATATTGGATTCGACCGGTTTTGAACCAACAACAATAATAATAATAAAATTCCAAATTCTAGTAGTATTATAAAATCTATTATTAAAAAAATAAGAAATACACCGTTTTAGGTAACGAGATTAAAAGACTTTGGCATTCTCGTAAAATAATAATATTACCGTTCATTATTTCAGCCACTGGCATTATTCCAAAATCGTTAATCCGTAATTTAGAAATTTTAGATTTATCGAAAAACTTAATAATAAAAATGCAAAAACGGTAATAATGAATACATGTAGAATCGTTAAAGATTTTTTAAACGTTAATATTCGGGAATCAGTAGGGTTGTTAGGTAGTATAGAGACCTCCTCAGAGCCTAATCCTTTGATATGTTAAGTATCTGGATGGGTGAACTATTCCCAATTGAAAGCTTGATGATGCGTTTGTTGCATTTTATTTTGCTCTTTTAAATAATTTACAATTTACGCATTGATCTGCTAATTCTTTTGAGGAAGTGTATAATGGTAATAATAATAATTGAGTGTTATTATTTGTAGTGCTTAATTGCACCCTGCGCAAGTGGTGAGTTTGCCGTATACTACCTGAAGAATTAACGGTCACTGAATCGCAATAGAAAAATGTTTAAAAATATATTTGTTTTTTATTGTTTGCCCACAAAACTGGCCTTCCACTTTTTGAGAAATTGGTTACGAATATTAATTAAAAACGAATACTACTTTGAACATTTTGGGAATATTAGACGTAAACAAAATGTGTCGATGGCCTAGGGCTTAAAAGGTCGGTCTGTATAATATTATATTATATCAGATAGAAATAGTATTATATTTACTACAGAAATAGTAGGTAGGTATGTGCATCATCATGTGGATTCTTGGTATTTTAACCCATATACATAGGTAGGTACCTAATACATTCTTATATCATGTTACTTTAACTGGCTGGTGGCTGGAGCCTCATCATTTCTATTATGTCTAACAATTTCATCCAATTAATTCAAATGGTATTTATTAAAATGTTTATCGTTTTCTTAAACATGTCATAGCTGTTGAAAGAGCCATTAAAAGGATCACTCTGTTTCTGCTTAAGGACTGCTTTTGATTTTGATTATAAGATCATTACATGAACATGATTAACTACATCAATACATGAACAAATTTTCAGTTCATGTAGTTTGTACATTATACATATTATTGCATGACTTAGATTAACTCTATCAATATACAAAGCCAAGCTTGCACATCGTTAACTACATAAATACATGACCAAATTTTCAGTTCATGTAGTTCAGAACATTATACATTTTATTGCATGACTTAGATTAACTCTATCAATATACAAAGCCAAGCTTGCACATCGTTAACTACATAAATACATGACCAAATTTTCAGTTCATGTAGTTCAGAACATTATACATTTTATTGCATGACTTAGATTAACTCTATCAATATACAAAGCCAAGCTTGCACATCGTTAACTACATAAATACATGACCAAATTTTCAGTTCATGTAGTTCAGTATATTATACATATTATTGCATGACTTAGATTAACTCTATCAATATACAAAGCCAAGCTTGCACATAGTTTATTCGATGACGACATCGACATCGAACAAAATTAACTACATAAATACATGACCAAATTTTCAGTTCATGTAGTTCAGTACATTATACATATTATTGCATGACTTAGATTAACTCTATCAATATACAAAGCCAAGCTTGCACATAGTTTATTCGATGACGACATCGACATCGAACAAAATTAACTACATAAATACATGACCAAATTTTCAGTTCATGTAGTTCAGTACATTATACATATTATTACATGACTTAGATTAACTCTATCAATATACAAAGCCAAGTTTGCACATCGTTAACTACATAAATACATGACCAAATTTTCAGTTCATGTAGTTCAGTACATTATACATATTATTGCATGACTTAGATTAACTCTATCAATATACAAAGCCAAGCTTGCACATAGTTTGTTCGATGTCGACATCGACATCGAACAAAATTAACTACATAAATACATGACCAAATTTTCAGTTCATGTAGTTCAGTACATTATACATATTATTACATGACTTAGATTAACTCTATCAATATACAAAGCCAAGTTTGCACATCGTTAACTACATAAATACATGACCAAATTTTCAGTTCATGTAGTTCAGTACATTATACATATTATTACATGACTTAGATTAACTCTATCAATATACAAAGCCAAGCTTGCACATAGTTTGTTCGATGTCGACATCAACATCGAACAAAATTAACTACATGAATACATGACCAAATTCTTTGTTCATGTAGTTTGTGCATATCATTACGTGACTAGGATTCAATATACAAAACTGAACTTGCTCAGATTGTTTCTGTTTTGATTTTGATTATAAGATAATTACATGAACAAGATTAACTACATCAATACATGACCAAATTCTTTGTTCGCGTCGTATTTAGAGAAGATGAATACATAGAACTATATTTATGAGAAGATGATTTACTAAGATTGACTCTATCAATACAAAACCATGATTGCTCATATCTTTTCTGTTCTTGATTCTGCTCATTGCATAATATCAATACATGGTCAAGATTAACTACATCAATAATAGACTAAAATAATTGTCTAGTTTTGTACTCGGCTGTGGTAGTTTGTTTTGTAAATGATATTATGTTACGGTCTGGTGAATATTAAAATGAAGCAGGTGTCATATAATGCACCAATTGTTTGATTGGATATTCTTTGATGGATGACCAAGAAGAAGACTGTGTGTGCATTGACCTGGAACAGTTAAAGATGAGAACCAACCAATCAGGGTAATAAAAATTAATCCACCCATTGAAATCAAATATAAAATATTCTCGTCAACTAAATATACAACCATTTATTATCTCAGCCACTGGCATTATTCCAAAATCGTGTAGACATTTTGGATTTATGGAAAAATATAATTATGAAAAAATGACAAATCGGGCAAACTAAATACATTCTTATTTAGTATTGTAGAATTCCACAATAATTGTGATAAATATGAACACTGACAAACTTTTTAATATCTCAAATCTCAATAGAGACGAAGTTTGAATTTTATAGAAGAACCAGGAACTCAAGGCACCTACAGGGCTTACGACCTGTCATCGGCTGGTTTACGTGATTACTTTATGCGCTTGCGCAACGTTCACCAACTATGCCTTCTTATTGAGTTCCCTTATTTATTTATTTATTTATTTATTATGGTTACAAACAGTCACAATTACAAAAATATATTAAATAAGAAAATTACCCATATAAGGACCAGAATATGTAACACCAATAATACATGTGAGTGATGGTGCATCTGAATCAAATGGATCTAGGAGAGGATTAAAAGGGGAGATTAACAATATTTCAATATTACTATATGTGACATGCCACCATGATGAGAACTCGATTTCCCCGTAACGATTTATCATAATAATTACATTATTGACATACAAACGCAAACACACACACATACATTAGAAGTAAGTTTATTACATCGTTAAATTGCTTTGTAGACATCGCTTAATTGCCCTTGAAGATTCAAAAAAAAATGTCGATATTTTCATAGAGTGAATTAAAATTGGAGCAAGCTCTTGTGATAAACAAATTTTTCGTGTAATTATTACGTACTGCCGGAATACTGAAGAGATCATTATTTCTGGTAAATCGCGTAGGAACTCTTAGATTTATTTTTCCCAGTAAATATGGGGAGTCAACGCGATAATTTAGGATATTGTGCAGATACATAATGTCTCTTATTGATCGACGTTCTTGTAGTGGATGGAGCATATAATGTTTACAGCGAGCAGAATAGTTGGGACAATGTATATTTGTTTTATAATCTAAATGTCTAAGAAACCTTTTTTGTACTCTTTCAATTTGATCATTATACACTAAGTATTGTGGATTCCAAACTGTACTAGGGTATTATTGTCTGTATTCCTCATTTTTCAACTTTTTTTGATTTTCTTCTCATGTATGATTTTGATTTAATTACTTTATGTATGACTTTGATTTAATTGCTTTGTTTTTGATAATTTAAATTGTCAGTGTAAGTGATTCCTTAACGCAAATGGATGGAGAAGCTTCACCAAATAGTGACTCCTTTAAGTACCTGGGGTCGATGATCCATAGCGACGGAGGCTGTGCAGCGGATGTAACACACCGAATGAATGTGGGATGGATGAAATTTAGGGCTATGACAGGAGTTTTGTGTGACCCAAAAATGCCAATTAAACTAAAAGGAAAAATATATCAGACAATTGTCAGACCTGCGCTACTGTATGGCTCCGAATGTTGGACGATGTACAACACCTTCCATAGGCAAATGGAAACCACCGAGATGCGTATGCTAAGATGGTCGGCGGGGTTGTCTCTAAAAGACAAAATAAAAAGTTAATACATTCGCGGAAGCTTAGGAGTATACATACATACATACCATCACGCCGTTTCCCTATTTGGGGTAGGCAGAGAGAACCGAACGCCAGACTCTTCTATCTTGACATACCTGTTTTGCCTCATTTACATTCATACATCGCGTCATACATGCTCTCCTATTGTTCTGACTTCGTATGTTCCCCTCTTTCAAAATCTCATTTATATGATCATGCCAGCTCTTTCTAGGTCGACCCTTACATCTCATTCCACTCTTTTCAGCCTTGTATACTTTCTTTGTCAGTCGTTCATCGTTCATTCTCTCTACATGTCCGAACCATCGCAAAGCATTTATCTTCATTCTACTCAAAATATCCCTTTCAATCTTACATTCTCTTCTGATATCTTGATTCCTTATCCTATCATAAATTTTTTTACCACACATTCGTCTTAGGGACCTCATTTCCACAGCGTTAATTTCCATAGCTTAGGAGTGACAGGCATTAACAACAAATTAGAAGAAAGACAATTGAGATGGTATGGTCACATATTAAGAAGACCCGAGGATCATATTGTGTGTGAACCAGGCTATGGCCGTAGATATCCCCCGATCAACGAATAGGGGAAGACCAAAAAATACATGAATGGGGCAAAGGAGTTCACAATTGATGAAACAAGAATTGACATTGGAGGCGGCCCAGAACCGAATAGTGTACAGCTTGAGGACGAGGAGAGCTGACCCCAACAGTCTTCATCGACGATAAGTTGGGAAGAGGCCAGGAAGAAGAGTGGAAGTGATTCCCTCATCAAACACAAGATTGCAATCTGTTTGATGAGGAATTGCAAAAAAAACTATTTTGTAAAAAATACTATACTAGTGAATTAGTATATCTTTATGTGTATTATAACATTATATATTAAAAAAATAAAAATACATAATCATTCCATATCCCCGATGAGGTAGGCATAGAGAAACGAACACCACATTTTTCAATAATGACATACATTAATTTTGTTATTTGTTTTCATGGGAACAATTATTATTATTTTAATAAATCTCAAAGCTTTGCTTTTTATTCTATCGAGCGGTTTGCGTTTTCTGATTAATAAATATAAAAAAAAACACACCCTCGAATCTTCCCTGATTTAATAACGAGGTTCACCCCAATACCTGGAATATGATATTATATAAAAGTACCTACCTGCTTCGCCACACGCCCAAACCTTTGTCCCCAGTACCATTGTGCCCAGTCAATGCACACAATGACAACCAAATGTCTTTTTAATAAACTGCCAAGACACCACTCCATCGCCTTTTGTCGCACAAACAGACTTCGGACAATGGACGCCTCTAGACTAGACTCCTCCATGGGAACCTGCTACAGTCACCTAACCTAACCTTATAAATTGACAATTTGCCTTTTGTCCAGATTGGATATGGTGTAATATTTAATGACGTGACAAGAGAAGAGAATAATAGAATGAGTGCAGGTGGAAATAGAATAAAGACTAATATTTCGATTCTCACAGACCTTGGTGTTGATGCAGTTACCCAATCGTATATTTAAGGCCCTTGTATATCTTTTGCATACGAATGTACACAAATATGCACACTAAACTACCTTCTAATGTAAGCATAAAACACGAAAATATACTGTAGGTATATCACCAAATCATTAATAGTAAATAAACTCAGCCGGTAGATTTTCTTTCGATTGAAGTAAAAATATACTTCATAGGGCTTCTAGTTTTTTTTATTAGGTAATTACAATAAAAAATACGTATCTTTTGAGGGTACTGGGGAAAAAATAATTTCACTATTTAGCCTACTATAGACTTTATTAATAAAAAATTCACTATTTAGCCTACTATAGACTCTTTAGAGCAGCGGTCGGGGAACTTTTCTAACCATTACCCCATAATATTTTTGCGTAAGTCGATATTACCCCTTTACCCCATTTTGAAAAGAAGACAATCAATGTATATTTAAATAAACATTATTTATTGAATTAATTTACACGCAACGCGCGTCTCTTACTTCTCACGCACACACCTGAATTGATTAAGTTTGTAAAAATACTAACACGTTTATGAAATAGCAAACTAGAAGAATTTCCTTATTACCATTTGGGGTAATTTACCCCGGTTCCCCGACCGCTGCTTTAGAGGCTATAGTAGGCTATACAGTATATTTTGAAAATAATTTCCCCACTACCCTCAAAAGATATGTCTTTGAAATAAGGAACAGTTTGTATGTATCTTTACTCTATTGCACAAGTTTTTTGAATTCTGAATTTGTTTAATAATTTGCCTATATAATCAGTTTTATTGTAAGTACCCAACTAAAAAAACTACAAGGTCTATGAAGTAGATTTTTACTTCAATCGAAAAAGAATACGAAAATCTGTATTTTTCATTATCCAACTGTCGATTTGTTCAGGAGAACTTTGTTCTCTTAACAATGTTTCAAGCCAGAATACGCGAGAATTGTATGGAGAGGTCTACTTTTTTCACGGCTTTTCCAACTTTGAAGTCAAAAAACACCAACTTAGAGGCTTCGCAGCATATATGTTCCATACACGGATTTACTCAGAATTCGGAGTAGAACATTTCGTGTGTCTGTGTGTGTGTGTGTGTGTGTCTGTGTGTCTGTGTGTGTGTCCGTCCCCCCCTTATAACTTTTGATCCGCTCAATTTACAGAGCCTAACATTTCAGAATATATAAACAGTTATAGGCCTACAAAAGTTTTATACTCGGAATTTTGAATTTTTGTTTCAGTCAGGGGTTATCAACTTTTGAATTTTAACTTTATTTTTCCATATATCTCAGAAACCATAAAAGCTAGAACGCTGAAAATTGGTATAAACACAGAAAAATACAAAATCTCAAATCTATTTTTTCAAAAAAATTCCAGGGTTTCTCAAACGTTTTTTATTAAGAAAAATATTTTTTTTATGATAAATTTATGAGTTTAACTGCCTATATTTCCAAATATTTTAAAAATATCGAAAAAAGCCGAAACACCCCAACTAGATAATTTAATTTTCGATAAAAAATATAGAAGATGTATTAGCACATCTCAAACTTTTTTTAACAATTTTTATAAAAATTGAATTTAGTGACGACATTTCTTCATACAATTTGTATGGCAATCGCCTACACACAATAACTAAGAAAACTTAATTATTTGATACTAATCTCCAAACATACATACATACCATCATGCTGTTTTCATATTCTGCGTAGGATCAAAGGACTGACCTCCATACTATCCTATCTTGACATACATACATAGGTACAAGTGTTGTATAGAAAATCAAATATCTTATAATATTAAATAATTTGTGTTTATGGGATTATAGTTTGGTACTTATTCTTCAACTATACATACTATCGCTATCGACAGTTGGATCTCATGTGTTACATGCAACTAGTTATAATATTTTAATTACTATTCTTGCTATTTAAAAAAAACACCTCTAAATTTTACCCTTTCTGCACGATAAAATGTTGTATATCACATATCAGGTGATATACGATATTTTTTCGTGTTTCATACATTAGAAGGTAATTTATCCATATACAAAGACTAGTTTCATTTCTAGAGCCTGTCATTAAACAACAGTGTCCTAAGAATGATAGGAATCCAATCGTAACCTCCCCTTTTAAGCTACGATTAAGTAACTCGACGTCCGACGAAGAACTGTTTGCAAAAAATATAGCTATCTATTTAGTTGTGTAATAAATTGATTGTGAAAGATGTCATTATGTAATGGGTTTCACCATCACCAGCAAATATAATGACCATGGAACGATCCGTTTGGGATAAAATAAATTATATACATTTAACTCATCCTGGACAGAAAAATACAGGCAAAAAATGAATGGCAGTCAGTCATAATTTTGGGTTTTGACTAAACCTTCTGGGCATGGTGGGAACCACTCTGATATTTTTTACCCCAAAAATTCTCGAATGATGTAAACGTCACGTCCAAACCTCATATTATATTATTTCATTAAAAATGGGTATTAATTTATTACGGCTAAACGATGTTTAGACGTCGTCCACCGAAAGAAGGCGAAAATTTACCAAAGATATGACTATATATTATATTAAAAGAGCACATAAAGCTAATTCGTAATGGACTATGTGACTGAAAACATAATATGTTAAAATCGCCATATATACACCGTTTGTAGTTCCGTGAAGTTCCGTGTTTGTAAGGGTAACTATCGCGTAGGTACTCATGAAAAGAGTTTATACCATTCAAATTATCGGAAACCTAATATTTTTTGATGATTTTTTGCATTTTCAGGAAAAACTTTGACGTAAAATGAATAAACTATCTAGAACATTCGCTTTGATTTAACGCATTCTTTAAAAATAAAAAAAATTTTCACCCTACATCCTTAGATTATATATCCTACAACGTATATTTATGAAGAAATTTAAAAAAATGCTGTAAAAAGAGATATTTTTAATAATATTTTTAAGAGAATTTATGCTGAATTTTAAAATTGTGTAACGTTTATTCAATAGACAAATTAATGTTGAAAATACTGTGGTATTTTTTAAGAAACACACTAGGTAACTACGCTCGATTTCATAACTTTTTAAAACGTTTCGTCTAAAATATATGCGTTTCTATTTCACTTAGTCCAAATTGATATTCTATAACGCTGTAATAGGAACGATCCTATTTAGGAACGTTATTACTCCAAGTAAGTCCATAGATTTTTTATTTTTATTATAATATATCTAGATTTAGTACTCCGTGTAAAAAGTGAGTCATGGAATATCGCGCGTTTGACGTTTTGGTTAGCAACATATTTCAGTTTTCCTTACTTTTCAACACATCCTAGATAACTTTTCTGTAAATATTAATAAAACAGTGTTTTTTTCGACAAACAAAACCGAAAACAATTCACATTAGTCTTTATTCTCTATAGAAAAACGATGTGGTCTGCCAAGCAAAACGTCTAAAATCCCGTGCCTCACTTAGATTCATACAAAATTTGCTAACTACGACATCTAGTATATTATAATAAAAATCTATGAGTTAGTCACGAATTAGTTCCATTCCCTATTCAAAACGTTTCTAATTTAAGTTCACAACGCAACGCTTTTAGTTCATTTCACTACAACGCAATAGTTATGGAATAATTTTTAAAAATGCTGTATAAAAGGATATTTTTAAAATATTTTTAGGGGAATTTATTTTTTTAATTGTGTAATTCTCATTCATTGAAGAAATGTAGAAAATAGGTACTTATTAAAATTGGTAAAAATGAGTTTTAGTTATCTGCCCTCCTCCATATTATAAACTTTACGTAACTATGCCAAATCTCACACTCCTCCGCGCGCGTAGTTTGCTCAAAAAGTCTCGCGTATTTAAAATAATATTAAATATATAAATTAAGATTATAAAACCAAATTTGTACGACTATTATCTACTAAGCAAAATAATTGACAACATCAGTGAGATGTGACTAATATGGTTTACTAGACAAGACTGACTACGCTGCACTTTTAACTACTGACCACATGCCATGCCACATTTGTTATTTAATACATAATATGTCACTACTGGTATTTTATGGAAAGTAGATACGTTCTTACTTCAAGTTTATTATCCTACAACAGTCATTACCAGTTACCTTTATGTGTCATATCCATATTACCTATTACAGCGGAGTGAAAGTTATTCTGGTATAGGAACATACTCTCATCATTATGTTAATAGTAGGTATTGATTGACGCATTAATCAGGATGACAATTCTATACTATTGTACAATTCTATATAAGCCCCCGTGCAATATGCGTCTAAAATAAAGAAAAATTAAGAAATAACCCTTAATTTTGTCTATTTCGTTCTCATTTGGAAAAAAGAAAAGACTGAAAAATTCTAGCAGTGCTGAATTTTATAGATTTATTTGTCTAAATAAACATAAGAATACTGTAATTTTCTCGCTACGCGGACTTTTTTATTTTTATTTATCGAAGAAATTAAAAGAAAACTGAAATTTCTCGCAGCGCGGAATTTTATTTGATTTAATTATTCGAAATAAATGTAAGACAACCGCAATTTTCAGAAAACTGAAATTTCTCGCAGCGCGGAATTTTATTTGATTTAATTTTTCGAAATAAATGTAAGACAACCGCAATTTTCAGAAAACTGAAATTTCTCGCAGCGCGGAATTTTATTTGATTTAATTTTTCGAAATAAATGTAAGATAACCGCAATTTTCAGAAAACTGAAATTTCTCGCAGCGCGGAATTTTATTTGATTTAATTTTTCGAAATAAATGTAAGACAACCGCAATTTTCAGAAAACTGAAATTTCTCGCAGCGCGGAATTTTATTTGATTTAATTTTTCGAAATAAATGTAAGACAACCGCAATTTTCAGAAAACTGAAATTTCTCGCAGCGCGGAATTTTATTTGATTTAATTTTTCGAAATAAATGTAAGACAACCGCAATTTTCAGAAAACTGAAATTTCTCGCAGCGCGGAATTTTATTTGATTTAATTTTTCGAAATAAATGTAAGACAACCGCAATTTTCAGAAAACTGAAATTTCTCGCAGCGCGGAATTTTATTTGATTTAATTTTTCGAAATAAATGTAAGATAACCGCAATTTTCTCGCTGCGCGGACTTTTTTATTTTTATTTATCGAAACCCGAATTTTTTTAGCAATCTTTGTGGTTTTATATATTCTTAAAAACGAATTATACGTAAAATAAAAAAAAATATATAAGTACCTACCTACCTATATTTATATCTCCATATTTGAAAAACCACATAATTGAGATTTTTATTGAGTTAATGAGGGAAGTTAGTATTTTACTTAGAACTTCTGAATCTGGTCCTTTATTCCAAAAGTTTGGCCAGCCCTGCTATAGACCATGGAGGTATGAAAAAAACGGATATTTCGGAGACTGATTATTATTTTAAAAAGGCAATATAGCTTTGTCAATGTGGTAGCCCTGATACAACTTCATGCACCATAACCACAACTTTCATCAGCAAAATAAATATTCGGTAGGTAACTACTATTATTTCAATGGCATGTTACCTCTCGCTCCAACACTGACACGGGCCAATACGCAGTGAGAATGAGATAGAGCATCGCGAGCAATATATCGTTCGTCCCTGAGAAACAATTTTTATTAAAGATCATTGACAAGGTTAAAGTACTAGACTAAGCAGTGTTGGGATGTTCGGAAAGTCATTCCACTTTTTTTTTGTGAATTTGAGATATAATAAACGGTAGAATTCGATAAATGAAATCTCTGAGCGATATCAGGGGTTGTTATTTTTGGCGGTTTGCATCAATCTATGTCTTTATTTTTCACATCTCTCACCATTTTCACAATCTGCACTGGATCAAAGTCTCAGAAGGATTGAATATATAATAGGCTTTGTCTCAGATGATCTTCAAATCATTTCATGGTATAATTCTTACCGTAGGTACATTGTATTCCACATTCAATAAACGACAATTATCACTTTGTTCTGAATCTTCATCCATGGTTGGGAAAATAGCTGAAGTTAAGTATAGACTCAGTAATTTTGGCGATCGTGCGATTGCTGTGGCAGGACCCAATGCATGGAATAAGCTCCCATAGACCCTCATACAAACTTAATCAATTTTCAGCACTCTTGAGGTGATATATTAACGAAAACGGTGTTTATAAAATATCCAAATTATATAATATGTATTTATTATATCTTCAACTAACCTTCCAGAACGTGATGCGTCTTCGACATCAAAATCGCCGGAACGAAATTTTGGAAATCAGTCTTGGAACCGGCGCTGTAAGTTGGTAACAGTTTTCAATGCATTGTCATCGGTAATATATAAATTCTAAAAGTTTCAGAGCTCTAAATGGTTGGCCAAATTCAAGATGGAATCCCAAAATCTTAAAGTGGAGGCCATGGGAGAAACAAAAGGGTGTCGGTCGGCCACAGAAGAGATGGGCTAACGACATTGTTGTGGTCGCAGGAAAGAAATGGATTGAAGCGGCACAGGATAGAGAAAAATGGAGACAGATGGAAGAGGCCTACATCTAGCAGTGGAAGGAAGGCTAGGAAGAAGAAGAACAAGAACTGATTGGAAAGTTAGTTGAAAATCAATTGCAAAATTCCGGTACGGACAGACAGAGGATGTTGAATGTGAAGTTGAAGTTGTTGTGTGTAAAAATACAATAAAGTAAAAAAATACAGTCTATCAAAAATACAAACTAGTGAAAAAATACAATTGATCAAAATTTAATCAAGTCAAAAAATACAATCAAGTCAAAAAACAAAATCAATCAAATTACAATCAAGTCAAAAATACAATCAATTTAAAATTGCAATCAAGTCAAAAATACAATCAAGTTAAAAATACAATCAAGTCTAAAATACAATCAATCGAAATTACAATCAAGTTAAAAATACAATCAATTCTAAAATACAATCATTTAAAAAAACACAATCATGTCAAAAAATACAATCAAGTCAAAAAACACAATCAATCAAAATTACAATCAAGTCAAAAATACAATCAGTTCAAAAAACGCAATCAATCAAAATTACAATCAAGTCACAATCAAGTTAAAAAATACAATCAAGTCAAAAAAAATCAATCAAATTACA
The DNA here is from genome assembly GCA_963576475.1 of Molanna angustata. Classification (NCBI taxonomy): domain Eukaryota; kingdom Metazoa; phylum Arthropoda; class Insecta; order Trichoptera; family Molannidae; genus Molanna; species Molanna angustata. Next base: position 607,969 of record OY754972.1, read on the forward strand.
ATCAAGTCTAAAATACAATCAATTCAAAATTACAATCAAGTCAAAAATACAATCAATCAAAATTACAATCAATCAAAATTACAATCAATAAAAATTACAATCAAGTTAAAAATACAATCAAGTCTAAAATACAATCAATCGAAATTACAATCAAGATAAAAATACAATCAATTCTAAAATACAATCATTTAAAAAAACACAATCATGTCAAAAAATACAATCAAGTCAAAAAATACAATGAAGTCAAAAAGTACAAAAAAATAAAATGACTCCGAACAACCTATATATTTATTATATTACCTACTATGTATATGGCCACTCGCTGTCTATGTCTAGGTCATTTGCCTTATCGAAAAATTCGCAAAAAACGAGCGTCGCTCCTCCCGCACTTCCATATCCCGACGCAAATATAATTATACATTAGGTACCTACCTTTATTACAATGTATTTGTAGGTACTTTGAACCAGTGGCGAGATATAAATTTATTAACACCTCTTTACATCCTGTGCAAGTGTCGATTTTATTGCCAAAATTTCAAATTCTTCCAACCAACCAGTGCTTCCACGTTCAAATAACCGATATTTAGGTGATAAATACACAAAGGAAATGTCATATTAATGTATTGTGTTCTTTGGTGGATATTAGACCTTTTTGTTTTTATATAATTCATACCTACTATGTCATATTCTGATTCGTCTAAATTTATCCGTCTGAATTTTTTAGTATATGAGAAATGTCAAAAAGTTGACTGAATTTATACGGGACTCATTATGACACACCGCGCGGATGTAATCCTTTTACACAAGTTGCCCGTTTGTTATAGACGTTTTCGTACTCTGAAACGAATCAGAATAGGACATATTATGTCATATTCTGCCCCCCTAGACAACCTGTCATTTAGTTCAAGAAAAGAAACAAGAAAATATAACTCAATGTATGGAAGTGACAGGTGTCACGTGACAGACAACTGTCACTTCCATACATTGAGTTATCCTATCATGTTTCTTTTCTTGAGCTAAATGACACGTTGTCTAGGGGGGAAGATTCGTTTCAGAATACGATAACGTCTAAATCATCGGGATTTTATCCGTGCGGTGTGACATAGTGAGTCCCGTATAAATGAAGTCAACTTTTTGACATTTATCATATACTAAAAGTCAGACGGATAAATTTAGACGAATCAGAATAGGACTTGCTATGTAAATTTGTTTATTTATTTAATATTGCTTCTCGGGAAACTAAAAGGTATTTTGTCAAATACTAATTTAACATGCACCCAATACATTCTGGAGACAAATTAATGATATCATTCGTCTCACAGATATAGTTGTAGTCAAACATCTTGAACTTATAGCCGAGATGCCGGGGGGCGATTTGCACGTAAACCAACGAAGTAAAAAGACACAAATTTGCCCTCTGCGCAACCGGAAGCTCATTGAAGATGTTTGGCAAAAATTATACTGAGTGTAAACACAATTAAAAAATGTGTCTCCACCGAGAATCGATCCCGGGACCTTTGGAACAGCAGTTTGATACCCAACCAACTAAGCCACTATGGTCGATATTTTTTGTTTATAATAAATGTAAGAAATTGTACTTTTTGTAACATCTAAATTAAAAAATATACATACATTTGCGTAAAATATATAGTTTTATTATAATGAGAACTCTTTTGTCCAATAATGGATATATAGGACACTCGTCCTATAAGACGAATATTGTAAAAAATACATAATGTAATATTGTCAGATGAAGAAGAACTTAATAAGATGATGTATTTTTCTGACGTGACATTTAGATATGATTTTTTTCAACTCTGGCAATAAACAACAAATAAAAACAACGTAGAAATGACATAATTCATCCAATTGTTACGTAATAATGGCGTAATTACGATATTTGTTAATCATATAATGTATTTCATTTTGAAAATTGGGTATTTATCTAGTTATATTTTTATTTTTGACAAGGTACGAAATGAGGAATAAAATGAAATAAATAATAGATACATACATACATACCATCACGCCATATCCCTTACGGGGTAGGCAGAGAGAACCGAACGCCATATCTTTCTATCCTGGCACACATTCATCGCCTCGTCAACATTCATGCATCTCTCATACATGTTCGTCTATTGTACATGCTTCTAACATTCAAAACAACAAAATTACTTTGTAAGTATACACCACTTTATATGACAACTGTTGTCATCATGTTTCAACAATGTTCTCTTCCTCAGGACACTTCGTATACTATTTAACAATAAGCAAAAATAAAATAATATGTAATCGAGAACACAGCGAACAATTTATTTTTCATCACAAATCGACATAGTTTCAAGCCAAGATCCGCGAGATTTGCATGGCCAGGTATATTTTTCATGTTTTTTTCAACTTTTTTTTCATATTCAAAAAACAACAACTTAAAGGCATCGCAACATATACATGTTATATACGTTCACCTATAGCACAAGCATTTATGTATATACTTGTTTCACAAGAACATATTATTTAAAAAAAAAATACATGAATAAACTCAGAATTAGGAGTAGATCATTAGGATTAGATTCCGTGGGTGTCTGTGGACTGTGGATGTCCCCCCTTCCTTATAACTTTTGATCTGCTTAATGCACAGAACCCAAAATTTCAGAAAATATAGAAAGTTTTAGGCCTAAAAAACCTTTCATACTCAAAATTTTGAATTTTTGTTCCAATCAGGAGTTATCAACGTCAATTTTTATTTTATTTTATTTTTCCATATATCTCCAAAAACATAAAAGCCAGAACGCTGAATATTTGTATAAATATAGACAAATACAATTCTGCAAACTTAATCAAGTACATGAGTAGTCCAAAGATTTCCATATAATATACTAGATGGAGTACTCCGTGCAATGAGTGAATCATGGTATATCGCGCGTTTGATTTCTTGGTTGGCAACATATATAACTGTTATAACATATATAAATCTTTATGAACAAAGTGTCATTTTTTCGACAAATAAATCCGAAAATAATTCACATTAGTCGTTATTCTCTATAGAAAAACGATGTTTTCTGCCCACCTTGTTGTCAAAAGTCCCGCGCAAAAAATCTTCATTTCGATTCATACAAAATTTGCTAACTGCGACATCTATGTATCTATGGACTCTATGGCTGCATTGTTAAACGTTTATTTTTCATTGATCGGTCTTCTTCGTTATGTCTATGGTATGTCTATGGATTCCACAGGGATCGATCATAATTATTTGTTCATACCATGTTCAGAGATGGACATGTGTTTTTTGTGTCCACGCATCTGCGGTATGACAATATTATGTATGTTGAAGTACCTACCTACGGACATTTTTCAGCAATAATAATTGTCTGCAGCATATTCGACCACCATAGTTGACTCTCAGTCAGCGAGTTGTAATTTTTAATTACATCTTTGTGTTTTTTTTTCTATCCGCTACTATGGACATGATATTTTATGACAACTTTTAAACATTTCAATAGAGACGAAGTTGGTATATTATATGACAACCAGAAGGCACTCAAGGCACCTAAATGGCTTACGACGTGACATCGATCGGCTGGTTTACGCGAACACTTTATGCGCTTGATCAACGTTCACCAATTATGCCTTCTTATTGAGTTCCCTATCAATCCAATCTTTGAGATTTCTATATCTTTTAATCATGAAAATATGTTCGTTTGAGAATAAGCATCTATTGAGACAATTATACAAACAATGAAAGCAACAGTCCTTATTCATGAGGTGACAATGCTTTTGCACAGAAGCCCTGTAGGCAGGTGCCTTGAGTTCCTGGTTCTCCTATAATATTTCAATTTCGTCTCTATTGATATGCTAAAATATCATTGACTCCCGACAAGGAAAAAAATATGTTTATTTATATATTTATTAATTAATTTATTTATTTAAGAAGAATTTATACAGAACATTATCAAAAAGTTAAGATATATATTTCTTTATTAATACCCAAACTATCTAATTATTTTTTTCTAAACGACTTGATTAAAAATAATGATGGTAAATCAAATTGAAAAATGGGTACTTTGGCAGCTGCAGTCGCCCCCTTGACATAATATGTCAATATCAGGCTCATAATTAAATCTTTGAAGTTAAAATTGATTGTGTTAATTTCTACAAAAATTAATGGCAATTACTTTATTATATTTCAGTTTTATATTTCTTCTCGGGCAACTAACAGTTAGGTAGTAGGTACTATGTCAAATATTTATTTAACACGCACCCAATAACAAGTTGCCACATTGTGGAGACTTACGATATTAATCGTCTCACAGATCCAGACTGAAAACACTACATCATACTAAACTTTGATCTTAACAAATTATTTTATGATCCAATGTAGATAGATTAAAATGACATTATGATCGAGTGTTGATTTATACATTTTTATGATCCAATGTAGATAACGATTAAAATGACATTATGATCGAGTGTTGATTTATACATTTTTATGATCCAATGTAGATAAAGATTAAAATGACATTATGATCGAGTGTTGATTTATACATTTTTATGATCCAATGTAGATAAAGATTAAAATGACATTATGATCGAGTGTTGATTTATACATTTTTATGATCAAATGTAGATAAAGATTAAAATGACATTATGATCGAGTGTTGATTTATACATTTTTATGATCCAATGTAGATAAAGATTAAAATGACATTATGATCGAGTGTTGATTTATACATTTTTATGATCCAATGTAGATAAAGATTAAAATGACATTATGATCGAGTGTTGATTTATACATTTTTATGATCCAATGTAGATAAAGATTAAAATGACATTATGATCGAGTGTTGATTTATACATTTTTATGATCCAATGTAGATAAAGATTAAAATGACATTATGATCGAGTGTTGATTTATACATTTTTATGATCCAATGTAGATAAAGATTAAAATGACATTATGATCGAGTGTTGATTTATACATTTTTATGATCCAATGTAGATAAAGATTAAAATGACATTATGATCGAGTGTTGATTTATACATTTTTATGATCCAATGTAGATAAAGATTAAAATGACATTATGATCGAGTGTTGATTTATACATTTTTATGATCCAATGTAGATAAAGATTAAAATGACATTATGATCGAGTGTTGATTTATACATTTTTATGATCCAATGTAGATAAAGATTAAAATGACATTATGATCGAGTGTTGATTTATACATTTTTATGATCCAATGTAGATAAAGATTAAAATGACATTATGATCGAGTGTTGATTTATACATTTTTATGATCCAATGTAAATAAGGATTAAAATGACATTATGATCGAGTGTTGATTTATACATTTTTATGATCCAATGTAGATAAAAATTAAAATGACATTATGATCGAGTGTTGATTTATACATTTTTATGATCCAATGTAGATAAGGATTAAAATGACATTATGATCGAGTGTTGATTTATACATTTTTATGATCCAATGTAGATAAAGATTAAAATGACATTATGATCGAGTGTTGATTTATACATTTTTATGATCCAATGTAGATAAAGATTAAAATGACATTATGATCGAGTGTTGATTTATACATTTTTATGATCCAATGTAAATAAGGATTAAAATGACATTATGATCGAGTGTTGATTTATACATTTTTATGATCCAATGTAGATGAAGATTAAAATGACATTATGATCGAGTGTTGATTTATACATTTTTATGATCCAATGTAGATAAAGATTAAAATGACATTATGATCGAGTGTTGATTTATACATTTTTATGATCCAATGTAGATAAAGATTAAAATGACATTATGATTGAGTGTTGATTTATACATTTTTATGATCCAATGTAGATAAAGATTAAAATGACATTATGATTGAGTGTTGATTTATACATTTTTATGATCCAATGTAAATAAGGATTAAAATGACATTATGATCGAGTGTTGATTTATACATTTTTATGATCCAATGTAGATAAAGATTAAAATGACATTATGATCGAGTGTTGATTTATACATTTTTATGATCCAATGTAGATAAAGATTAAAATGACATTATGATCGAGTGTTGATTTATACATTTTTATGATCCAATGTAAATAAGGATTAAAATGACATTATGATCGAGTGTTGATTTATACATTTTTATGATCAAATGTAGATAAAGATTAAAATGACATTATGATCGAGTGTTGATTTATACATTTTTATGATCAAATGTAGATAAAGATTAAAATGACATTATGATCGAGTGTTGATATATACATTTTTAAGATTAAGTCAGCGATTTAAGATTAAGGACGGATTGATACGAAATCGAAAAAAGAGTTATGGCAGGAAACAGAGTGAATGGAGCACTAATGGCCAGTTTCATAAAAATTAAAGGAGACTTAATGTCGACTTTAAAATAAATTGCGTTTCATAACAACAAAATGTCACTTAAAGTTCACTTTAATTTAAAGTCCAGTGTCATAGTACTTTAGTCACTAAAGTCTTCTTTAAGAGCAGTTCATTTTTTTGCCACCAGAGTGTGCTGCAATATGACATAATGATCAAGTCAGTTCTTGTTGATGTCAATATTGTCATTTGAATGTTGACGATCATGTGCATATTACTTACTAATATTCAATAGTTTTGTTATTATTTAAACATTTTTTTATAACTAATATAAAAAATGATGTTTTCAAAATGAGCTTATTAGAAGATGCGTACTGTGATACAGCAGTGAAAAGTATATAGGAAAAAAATCGACCACATGGAAAAGTAGAATTAAGGAGAATTTTTTGATAGATTTTGTTCCATAAACCTGTCCTATACATCAATGATCAATTTAATGACAGAAATAACATATTATATATATGGTAGTAAACAGAAAGATTTACCTATGCTATGAGCTATGTTTCCATAGATTTTGATAGCAATATTGCCAACTTTCAGGTATTTTGGTGACATTTCTGCCTTTTACTAAAGTACGCGGCATTATTATTTATGAAACGCAACGACTTAAAGGCGACTTTAAATTTTTAAAGAACCTTTAACTAAAGGGTCCTTTTGCTGCTTTTTATGAAACTGGCTGTAAGACCAGTAATGAATGATCGCATCATATCAAAGGAAGCTAAAGTTGTCATTCATAATGCTATCTTAGTGACAAAATTGAAATATGCAAGCCAAACCTGGACATGGCAGAAGTCGCACGAAAGCAGAATAATGCAGTTGAAATGAGATCGCTAAGAAGAATCTGTAATAGGACGATGTATGACAGGGTCAGAAATGAGGACATAAGGAAAGAATGTAAGATAAAGAAAGATGTCATTAATAAAATGAAAGTGAACACATTGAGATGGTTTGGGCACATGAGGAGAATGAATGAGGAACGCCTGACGAAGAAAATATACATTGCTTAAAGGAATGGAATGAGAGGTCGGGGCCGCCCAAGGAAGGGATGGCACGTCCATGTGAACGGTATTTTGAAAGACGGAAATGTCAGAAGAATAAATAACAGACGAACATGTATAAGACGATGTTTGAATGTCAACGAGGCGATGAATGTGTGTCAAGATAGAAATAAGTGGCCTTCGGTTCTCTCTGCCTACCCCGCGAGAGTCATGGCGTGATGGTATGTAAGAATTTCCATTCGGAACTATTTGCGGACGACACCAAGTTCTTTGGAAATCCACTTACTCACTCACAACAGCTGTAGGAAGATCTCGAGAAAATGTTGTCCTGGACCAAGAAATGGTTGATTAAGCTCAATGCTGACAAATGTGTAGCTCTCCATATTGGCCCAAAGAATCCCAAGCTGCAATACAGATTGGAGGGAACCATTCTCAGATCAGTGAATAACCAAAGGGATCTGGGTATTACAGTGTCTAAAGATCTCAAATGGGACCAACATATTCTTGGTATAGTAAAGCGAGCTAACATATCTGATACGTAAAGCGTTTAATAATATTAGCCCAGAATTACTGGTGAAAATGTATAAGACTTATGTCCGGCCGCTATTAGAATATGGTTTCCAAATTTGGTCACCATATTTTGAGAAAGACATTGCACTGCTGGAGAGAGTGCAGTGAAGGTTCACCGAACTGGGAGCGGGGCTTAAGGATTGGACATATGAGGAGCGGCTCCAAGCCTTGGGACTGACAACGCTTAAAGAAAGAAGAACGAGGGGTGACCTCATTGAGACATATAAAGTGTTAAACAATCATTATGACTGTCATGACTGAACTCCCGCATATATACACTCAGAATCAAAACGAGCACTTGCGTGGCCATAGCTTGAAGTTAAATAGAAGTGCGTTTGGTCAGAATCCGTATAAACACTTCCTGAGCAATAGAGTGGTGGATGCTTGGAACAGGCTGCCTCAGGATCTGGTTGTTGCTGAGAGTGTTAACTCGTTTAAGAATGGACTGGATGGATTCAAGTGACACTGGACTCATTCAAGCATATCAGCTTTTTGCTGCCTGCTTGTCATCTCGATAATAATAATAATAATAAAGAATGTATTAAGAAAGTGTCATGGGTAGCTCCCCTAATTTATAAATTATAAAGATTAAGCCAAGATATAAACGTACCTATTGAAATCGTGTGACGAGTAGATCTACAGTTCTCTGTAGTCTATCATATAAAATGTTATTACTGAATGGTCAGTTGTTTTTACCTGTGTATTTTACCACGAAGCATTGGAGGACTTTTGTTAATAAGAGATTAAATTAGACAATAAAGGTACTAGAATGACGTGAAGTGGTTGTAGGAGTAAAGAAATACATACAAGTAAAGTTTACAAAGAACAATAGGTAGTGTAGGTAAAATGTAAAGTGGCGCCAGGCGCTAATATCACAAAGATGGACAAGCTGTGAGATTTGAACAATAAATCGGTAGGTATATTTTAGTACTATTCATTATACAATGCAATGATGACAATAGATCTTCGCTGACACCTCATCCTTCCGAGAATTGTCCAGAAGTCATTGTGAAAGATTCAATATTCCCAAATAATATTGAGGACACTTTAAAAATTACAATTCTCGTAGCGGTATTTTTGGGAGTGAATTATCTATAATGGTGGTAATAATGAAACGATAAACATCGATTGACTTTTGATATTATCACAATGCAAAATGGATGAATGTGAATTCTCCCGTTCTAAAATTATTAGCCCCACATACTGTCACAAACACCCGCCACCCCCACCCCCTCATTACCTCCACCTCTTCCACAGTAGTTGAGTAGATTGTCTTTAGTTTTTAAGTAAGTAATAAGAGGTTACTGATGATGAGCGAAAGTTCTAAAGCGCTATAACTTAGTCGCAAGTTGTAAAGTACAAGTATTACAAAGTTTGTTTAATTTTTTTATTATTTTAAAAATGAACCTCTACATAGTTGCTCACGCAAAGTTTGAAGAATTGTTAACAAAACAAATTAACCACCAATAAAACTAACAATGAAAGACATATTACATATATACTGTCTCAGAACAGTTATTTACCTTTATAACAATAGTGTAATATCTTGTATAAAAGGGGAAGATAATGTAATAAAATGTAATATTTTGTTACTAGATATAAGGAAAAAATAGTGTATTATTAAATAAATAAAAAAAATTATAATAAAACCATTTAATTATGTACCTACTTTCCTTTATAATTGATACAGTCTACAGTGAAAGGATATGAAGTCTCTTGTATATTTTGTATGAGGACAAATAATATGTTGCTTCAAGAGTGATAGAGCCTCTTCCGTATATGGCAATCAGAAAGAATGCGTTTTCTTCGTATCGCTGTATCCTGGAGGTAAAGGAGTCTTGGCTTGGCTGAATGGACGCTGCGGCTACACACAAGTCTGGGGGTATCTTTCCATACATGGTCACCCACGGACCATTGTTATTGGGACGAGATGAGACAAAAAATATCGCACCAGGAGCAGCCCACGATGCCAAGACCGGGAGAGCGACTGCTTCGATCTTATCTTAACAAGGACGCGACAATTTTAACAGCATCTGCAAGACTTCTCATGAAGTTGATTAATATTAGATTCAGACTTTACAAATCTGTAAGAATAAAATGAACTAATTAACTGTGTTAACTTATAAAAACGAGTAGGTTGTAGCCAACACTAAACTCCCCACACCATAGTTAGTGTTCATTTTTTCTTCTTGAAAGGTTGACAATCTCTAAATGCATTTTTATGAAGTACATTTATATTAGATTCTTAAACAAATATAATATTTCCAGAGGACAATAGTTTTCACAATACGTCATACACACAAAAACACTGTCACAAAACTTATAGCAGGTATGCACCTTCTACATGATACCAGTCGAAAATTTTTAAGTAAAATTGCATTACTAGCAAGATTATAAGACAGTGTATCATTGTTGATGAGGCGATGTAAGTGTCAAGATAGAAGAATGCGGTGTCGGTTCTCACTGTCTACCCCTTGAGGAAGATAGAAGTGGAGAGTATAAAATACACTTGTCTATAGAGACACATATAATATCAATATGAAGTTGATCACTCAATTTTCCTATACAGAAGCTATTTTATTTCTGTTATTCATATACATTTTTCATACAAATATGAAATTTATATCACATTCATATGGCAGACCATAGATTTTGTTTAAATTTTGACAATCCTTGAATGCATTTTTGATGAGTGTACTTTTATTGTATCAAAATTTCATTCGATTCTTTTCAAATTTCGCAAATATGTGTGTATATCTAATACTCACTTAGACCTCATTAGATTTTGAAGGATATCTGAATAGTGCTTATCAATTTTTTTAACCATCAACTATTTCAAAGTGCCCCAAGCTCAGGAAACTTAAAATTTGAAATTTTTATTTTCAAATTGGTAAAAAAGCACATCACTTTCATAAAATGGCATTGAAGAATTATCAAGTTTTCATAATAAAATATTCAAATAAAAAAATAATTGAACAAACTCATGTCATGAAAATTTTCCATACAAAATTTGAATACTTTATGGAGTAATTGGGTAGTGAGGAGTATAGCATTGACCACAACCAACTCGTTTTATGATTTATCATTTTTTTTTTGTTAAATGTTTTTTTTTATGGCGGTGATAGCCCAGCGGTAAGGTCGTCGCCTCACATGCGCGAGGTCGACGGTTCGAATACGGGCGGGGCACGCACCTCTGGATTTTTAAAAATCTATGTGCGGATTTATATCACTAGGTATGTGTAGCCATGATCCAATTTGTCTGGTTCCCCTTTCTAAGGGTTACGAAGGTCAGATGGCAGTCGCTTCAATGTAATAACCAGACTCGCCAATTCCAGGATCATGGTCAAAGCGTACCCCGATAGAAACGGGACAAAAAGCGCTAAGGGGAAAGAAAGAAATGTTTAGTTTTTTGAAAGTTTCTCAATTTACGACTGAAATATGTACATATGATTTAGTAGAGAAAACAAAAGGATAACATTTAAAGATGCCGAGTCTAGTAAAAATTGTGTGTCCGATCTGCACTGTCAATAGACGCAAAGCTGCATACTTTGGCCAAATATTTCGTGGTGATAATAATAAGGTGTCATATTAAACCTTGGCATCGGTCCTGTACCAAGTATCACAACAAGATGACATTTTTTTCGATTTCTGGCTAAGCGATTCATGTTTTTTATTATAATTGGAGTTATACACTGAAGCTCAATGGACGATACACCAATGGAAGCCATCTTGATCTCCACAATAGTGTTTATAATGTACCTAACTTGCTTCAGAGACGCAATGCCATACCATATATGTCACAAATGTATGCATTAAGTTACGAGTAAACGTCCAGGCACAGTCTCCCGTCTTCAGAGACACAGTCGAAAGCCTCTAGGATTGTTGAAACGATCTCCAAGAGATCCTTTATTTGAATATTATTCAAAATCTATTTAAAGACTATGAGTAAAGCCAAATAAGTACCAAATAAGAGGTCACCTTTTTCAAATTTAAATAAGATTTCCTAATTTCAAATAAAAAAATTCTTAATTTAAAAAGATAGACCGATAATATTATCAGGACGGCTGGGAGAAAACGGATGCAGATGGCATCAACAAAGATGGAAGGAAATTGAAGAGGTTAAAGCTGATTGGTAACCAGAGGGGTTACCAATCAATAGTAGTTAGTAACCAGAGTGGTTACTATTAAATATATGTGGTAACCAGAGGGGTTACCAGTAAAGAGAGTTTACTATATCCCAAGTGGATATGATTTGAAATAAGAACACAAGGACAGTGGTTTAGAGAGAAGAAGAAAGAATGGTCAAAAGTAACAATGAGTATATTGATCACAATTAATAGTTTGCTCAAGGGTAATTTACAATTGATGAAATAACTTACAAAGGAACTTTCTCACGATGAGTAGGTATAACGATCGAGTGTGTCGAAGTGTCCGATTATTCGTATGGTGAAGAACCATCGTGCTCGCGAGGTCGAGAGATGACCGGTGGTCGAGAGATGAAGTGTCGGCGAGACGGCGTGGTCGAGAACGGCGGCGTGATGTGACGAATCGAAGTGACGGAAATACGGAAATGAAGTGACCACGTGTAGAGGTGTAGACTCCCTTAAATAGTGCTGCGCTGGGGGTAGCAAGTTCAATGTCCTCGAACATTCTAGACTTATTTATTTGAAGTGTCATACCCAGATGAGGAGTATTGTCACCAGTTTGACGTTGCGGGCGATGAACTCGGCCTAGCAATAAACAAATGTACTTGCCGTCGCTAGGTGCGCGCTCGAAAGAAATTTCGAGATGTGGTCTCCCACAAGGTCTATCTCTAGCAGTGGATGGAAGAAAGCTGATAAAAAAGAAGAATTGTAAACTTTTAGGTATCAACGAAGACATTTTTCGACACTGATTAATTTTTTTAAATTCCGATACAATTTTACACGCCATCACGCCATGTATCTTACGGGGTAAGTAGAGAGAACGGAGCGCCATACTCCTCTATTTTCGCAAACATGGCTTCCTTTATATTCATGCATCGTATCTTACATATTGATTGGTAGTGGAGTATTAAGTGTATAGTACAAACATTGCTATGTGGAAATAAATATGCAGGTAATTTAATGACAGAAGATGTGACATATTGATTGGTAGTGGATAAGTGTATAGTACAAACATTGCTATGTGGAAATAAATATGCAGGTAATTTAATGGCAGAAGATGTGACATATTGATTGGTAGTGGATAAGTGTATAGTACAAACATTGCTATGTGGAAATAAATATGCAGGTAATTTAATGACAGAAGATGTGACATATTGATTGGTAGTGGATAAGTGTATAGTACAAACATTGCTATGTGGAAATAAATATGCAGGTAATTTAATGACAGAAGATGTGACATATTGATTGGTAGTGGATAAGTGTATAGTACAAACATTGCTATGTGGAAATAAATATGCAGGTAATTTAATGACAGAAGATGTGACATATTGATTGGTAGTGGATAAGTGTATAGTACAAACATTGCTATGTGGAAATAAATATGCAGGTAATTTAATGACAGAAGATGTGACATATTGATTGGTAGTGGATAAGTGTATAGTACAAACATTGCTATGTGGAAATAAATATGCAGGTAATTTAATGGCAGAAGATGTGACATATTGATTGGTAGTGGATAAGTGTATAGTACAAACATTGCTATGTGGAAATAAATATGCAGGTAATTTAATGGCAGAAGATGTGACATATTGATTGGTAGTGGATAAGTGTATAGTACAAACATTGCTATGTGGAAATAAATATGCAGGGAATTTAATGGCAGAAGATGTGACATATTGATTGGTAGTGGATAAGTGTATGGTACAAACATTGCTATGTGGAAATAAATATGCAGGTAATTTAATGACAGAAGATGTGACATATTGATTGGTAGTGGATAAGTGTATAGTACAAACATTGCTATGTGGAAATAAATATGCAGGTAATTTAATGACAGAAGATGTGACATATTGATTGGTAGTGGATAAGTGTATAGTACAAACATTGCTATGTGGAAATAAATATGCAGGTAATTTAATGACAGAAGATGTGACATATTGATTGGTAGTGGATAAGTGTATAGTACAAACATTGCTATGTGGAAATAAATATGCAGGTAATTTAATGACAGAAGATGTGACATATTGATTGGTAGTGGATAAGTGTATAGTACAAACATTGCTATGTGGAAATAAATATGCAGGTAATTTAATGACAGAAGATGTGACATATTGATTGGTAGTGGATAAGTGTATAGTACAAACATTGCTATGTGGAAATAAATATGCAGGTAATTTAATGACAGAAGATGTGACATATTAGTTGGTAGTGGAGTATTAAGTGTATAGTACAAACTTTGCTATGTGTAAATAAATATGCAGGTAATTTAATGACAGAAGATGTGACATATTGATTGGTAGTGGAATATTATAGTACAAATTTAATCATGTTGGGTGTGAATTGGACATTCAAAAAACAGTTTGTTTATTGGCAATTTGTATAGCACAGAAGGAAATAATTTTCATTTTTTTTAAATTAAAAGGTGTCGGAGTATTTCATCCAACCAATGTGTTTGTCAATGGAATATGTCATTTCTATGAAGGAATCTTCTGTTGCAATTTTAATGAATGATTAGGGTTTTCGAAGCGATTCGCTTACCATTTTTACAACAGGCTTCTTCATTAGAACTGTCTTGGGCAGACCGAAAGACGACAGTGGTTGAAAATCCTGTTGTGGATTTGACAAGGTCTCCGACTTTAAATGAAGAGACCTAAATCTCTTGCCCAATATAGCCGCACCTTAATTAATTATCATCGGAAATATCTCAAATACAAAAAAATACACGTTGCAGTTTACATACAAAATATCAGATCACCATCATAAGCGTTGAATGTTTCGCAGAACACATCACTATATAATTAAATTTGTTTTTTTTTACTCCTCACTACCCCAAGTGGATATAGTGGGGAGTAATTAATTCGTAATTTATATGGTTATTATTTTAATCGCAGATTATCAACTAGTATCATGCTGAGATTGTATTCTAAAGGTTTATCACAATGTATATCGGTGTGTGTGTGTGTGTCTGTTGTGTACTATGTACGGCTTTTTTTTTCTTTTTTTGTTATTGGATGCATGTTATTTAATATTTGACATAGTACCTATCTGGCCGAGATGGTTACAAATAAAATAAATTCAAATAAAGGTTGCAGATTTTTTATATGACTAGTATGTGTAAAAATGTATATTGTACAATTTTGAATGACGAGTATTATAAAATATACATTGTACATTTTAATATGACATGTATGTGTACAAATGTATATTGAACACTTTTGTATGACGAGTATTATAAAATATACATTGTACATTTTAATATGACATGTATGTGTACAAATGAATATTGAACACTTTTGTATGACTAGTATTATAAAATATACATTGTACATTTTAATATGACATGTATGTGTACAAATGTATATTGAACACTTTTGTATGACTAGTATTATAAAATATACATTGTTCATTTTAATATGACATGTATGTGTACAAATGTATATTGAACACTTTTGTATGACTAGTATTATAAAATATACATTGTACATTTTTATGTGACATGTTTGTGTAAAATCGTATATTGTACAATTTTATATGACATGTATGTGTAAAAATGTATATTAAATAAATAAATAAATAATCAACACTTCCTTGCACCCTGCGTATATTGAATATTTTTATATGACAAGTTTGTGTAAAAACGTATCTTGTACATTACAAATGACATGTATGTTTACAAATTTTTACTGTACATTTTTATATGACATGTAAGTGTAAAAATGAATATTATATATTTTTATATGACAAGTATATGTAAAAACGTATATTGTAATTTTTTTATATGACAAGTATTTGTAAAATGTATATTATATTTTTTTATATGACAAGTGTGTGTAGAATTTTATATTGTACATTTTAATATGACAAGTACATATGTGTAAAAATGTATATCGTACATTTTTACATTCACAAGTACATAAATTATTGACTATTTGACTGTCCACAGACAAGTGTTAAATGATAGTTTATTCATTGACCAGTAAGCCAGGAGTGATATGGCGCCAGTCTACCATCTTCAGACCATCTACATCATTGTTCCAAGAATACCATCAAAGAGAACATTCATCTATTGTGTCAACGCTAAGTGATCTTAAGTTACGCTTCGCTTCGTTTATCTTCAAACACCTTATCTCATTTCGATGCCCAGTGACTATACAAAATACGACGTGAATGTGAGAACAGATAGAGCAGTCTTCGATCTTGAAACTTGAAAGATCTGATTGTTTTAAACTTTTGAGTTTTGCGATTACGACGGCCCAACTTGAGACTTGCCTCGCGGGTCCTTATTAAGGCTTCACAGTCACTCAAATACAATTACTTATATTGGCGTTGCCTCATTTACTCAGCCAATACTGACATCGTCTAGAAACTAAAGCCAGGGACAAAGTATAGTATTGTCTACAGCTTGAGAGGAAAAAAACAGATAAAAATAATTACGATAATACATACCTCTGAAATTTGCGAGATTCCATCGATATCCGTTTAGTGAACCTCATTGCTGAACTATGTGAGATGTTATTGTTATATACCTATATGGTTGGATAATTTATATAGCGCCGTTTTCGTGAAAACTCACCTCAAGTGCGCTTTGTAGCTATTAGTTTTTCATGTTAGTAAAAACTTAAAATCTAGGTTATTGATCTTACATTAAATTAAGCCTGATGATTTTTAAGATTATATAATTTATGTGTTTAACTGCCTGTATTTCCATTTTTTTTAATAAATATCGATAAACGCCGAAACATCTCAACTAGATAATTTAATTTTCTATACAGAATATCAAAAAATATCATAGTTTTTAATTTTTTTTCGTAAAAATTGAATTAAGTGACGACATTGTTTCATACAATTTGTATGGCAGTATACAAAATATCTGAGGGGACTCAATATTTCGATCTCCATATATTTGGGGTGGAAAAAAGGACTGACCTCCAGACTATCCTTTCTTAACATACAAGTTATGTATAGAAAACAAAATATCTTAAAATATTGAATAACTTTAAGTCCCTTGTATACCATGGGCATAAGGATGTACACAAAAAAGCACACTAAATTTTACGAATTAAAGATGTAAAAATGAAATGTTCTTTATTTCAAAGACGTATCTTTTGAGGGTACCTACTAGGGAAATGATTTTCAAAATTAGCCTCACATGGGTTTATAGTTTAATATTTATTTTTCAATCATGCATACTATCGTCATCGACAGTTGGATCTCTGTGTTACATGTTACTAGTATTATTTTAGTGCTCAATTGTTTATTTATTTATTTATTTATAAACGGCATAAAATGCCTTTTACATAATACATAGATAAAAACACATATTGATGATAATAATAGATAGAATAAAAAAGCAATTAGGTATACACTTGGCAAAAAGAAAACTTAAACCTAAACAGTAAGACAAAAAAATAGATGTAAGCAAACATAAAAAAAGATCTAAGTACATAAGGATTAAAAAAAAAAAAAAACAAAACAGAAAATTCAAAAATAAAAAACATTAAATTTAAAAATCAAAAAATCAATAGACATATAGTAGGTATAATATATTTCAACCTATCTGCTATGTTTTGATATGTCATTGTGATATTATGAATATTGTTTTATCCAGGCTAAATTCAGTGAAAGGTAGGTATATAAGAAAGGTATATAAATAATAATAATAATAAATTTGGATAATTTATATAGCGCCGTTTTTGTGAATATCTCACTTCAAGGGCGCTGAAAAATTGATTACGTTGTATCATTTTGGCTCTGGTAAGATTTGCGAAAAAGGTGCGTTTTGAGTTTTTTTCTGAACGAAGATATATTTTCGAATATTTTTATTATTGCATATGCGCAAACATTGGATTTTTTTCCCTGTCGGGAGTCAAAGATATTTTTTAAAAGATTTTTAATTAAATATTCGATTACTTACACATTGGTACAAGTAGTTAAATAAGACAAAAATGACCTTATAAGTCTGGCGCAATTCAGGGGTGACTTCTATGTGAAAAATGCATTGTCACCTCAGATATAAGAATTGTAGCTTTCATTATTTACAAAAAACCAATTCTCTCAATAGATGGCGTTCCAACAAAATAAATAAAAATAATAAGATTGTTGTTCATAATTTCACCCATAGATGGCTGTAGTAAAAATTCCTTATTTTCAAGCGAAAAAAAATTCAGTATTACAATATATAGAACTTTCAAAATTGAATTGATAGGGATCTCATTAAAAGGCATAATTGGTGAACGTTGCGCAAGCGCATAAAGTGATCACGTAAACCAGCCGATGACAGGTCGTAAGCCCTGTAGGTGCCTTGATTTCCCGGTTCTCCTACAATAAATATTCCAACTTCGTCTCTATTGAGATAATTAAAAATCTGTTAAAAAATATATTTTCGGTTTGTCTGAGGGTGTGTGGGATCTTATTCCATGCATTTGGTCCTGCCACAGCAAATGCACGATCACCGAAATTAGTTGTGTGCACCCTGTTTATTTCAACTAATTTCCCAACCATGGATGAAGAAACTGAACGAAGTGATGATTGTCTGTCATTTATTGAAAGCGGAATGCACAGTTCGGAGAGGTAAGTAGGAGCCATACCATATCTAGGATATATGTATGTTATGATTCTAGAATATAATCTTCTTTATATTATTCCTTATATGTTTCAGATGTGATCCTATAATTTTGTTATTCTCATTTGTTGTTAATTGTATGTAATACTTTAAAAATTACTTGATATGATGTCCTTTTACTATGTACCGTAGTCTACATTTACTTGTTTTTTTTTTCATTGTTTTTGATATCATTATACTCTACTGTAGGTACTGTTGGATATCCAAAATAAATAAAATAAAATAAGTACATATATAGGTATTTTGTTAGGTTGAAAGTAACCAAAGATTTCCATATAATATACTAGATGGAGTACTCCGTGCAATGAGTGAGTCATGGTATATTGCAGTTTTCCATACATTTCAACACTTCCTAGATAACTGTTCTCTATATCTTCATTATAATATACTAGATGGAGTACTCCGTGCAATGAGTGAGTCATGGTATATTGCAGTTTTCCATACATTTCAACACTTCCTAGATAACTGTTCTCTATATCTTCATTATAATATACTAGATGGAGTACTCCGTGCAATGAGTGAGTCATGGTATATTGCAGTTTTCCATACATTTCAACACTTCCTAGATAACTGTTCTCTATATCTTCATTATAATATACTAGATGGAGTACTCCGTGCAATGAGTGAGTCATGGTATATTGCAGTTTTCCATACATTTCAACACTTCCTAGATAACTGTTCTCTATATCTTCATTATAATATACTAGATGGAGTACTCCGTGCAATGAGTGAGTCATGGTATATTGCAGTTTTCCATACATTTCAACACTTCCTAGATAACTGTTCTCTATATCTTCATTATAATATACTAGATGGAGTACTCCGTGCAATGAGTGAGTCATGGTATATTGCAGTTTTCCATACATTTCAACACTTCCTAGATAACTGTTCTCTATATCTTCATTATAATATACTAGATGGAGTACTCCGTGCAATGAGTGAGTCATGGTATATTGCAGTTTTCCATACATTTCAACACTTCCTAGATAACTGTTCTCTATATCTTCATTATAATATACTAGATGGAGTACTCCGTGCAATGAGTGAGTCATGGTATATTGCAGTTTTCCATACATTTCAACACTTCCTAGATAACTGTTCTCTATATCTTCATTATAATATACTAGATGGAGTACTCCGTGCAATGAGTGAGTCATGGTATATTGCAGTTTTCCATACATTTCAACACTTCCTAGATAACTGTTCTCTATATCTTCATTATAATATACTAGATGGAGTACTCCGTGCAATGAGTGAGTCATGGTATATTGCAGTTTTCCATACATTTCAACACTTCCTAGATAACTGTTCTCTATATCTTCATTATAATATACTAGATGGAGTACTCCGTGCAATGAGTGAGTCATGGTATATTGCAGTTTTCCATACATTTCAACACTTCCTAGATAACTGTTCTCTATATCTTCATTATAATATACTAGATGGAGTACTCCGTGCAATGAGTGAGTCATGGTATATTGCAGTTTTCCATACATTTCAACACTTCCTAGATAACTGTTCTCTATATCTTCATTATAATATACTAGATGGAGTACTCCGTGCAATGAGTGAGTCATGGTATATTGCAGTTTTCCATACATTTCAACACTTCCTAGATAACTGTTCTCTATATCTTCATTATAATATACTAGATGGAGTACTCCGTGCAATGAGTGAGTCATGGTATATTGCAGTTTTCCATACATTTCAACACTTCCTAGATAACTGTTCTCTATATCTTCATTATAATATACTAGATGGAGTACTCCGTGCAATGAGTGAGTCATGGTATATTGCAGTTTTCCATACATTTCAACACTTCCTAGATAACTGTTCTCTATATCTTCATTATAATATACTAGATGGAGTACTCCGTGCAATGAGTGAGTCATGGTATATTGCAGTTTTCCATACATTTCAACACTTCCTAGATAACTGTTCTCTATATCTTCATTATAATATACTAGATGGAGTACTCCGTGCAATGAGTGAGTCATGGTATATTGCAGTTTTCCATACATTTCAACACTTCCTAGATAACTGTTCTCTATATCTTCATTATAATATACTAGATGGAGTACTCCGTGCAATGAGTGAGTCATGGTATGTGCGATATCGGCAAAGAACAGATTGGACTAGACGGAAAATGAAAATGAGTGGACTTACTGTGCCAGCTGGTTTCTTCTTTTCCTCTGTCGCGTTTGTCCTTCCTTCTCGTCACTGATTCAATAAAACTATGTTCACAATTTTGTCTGTAATATACGTGCGAAAGCCGCGAACGTAATTTAATGTTTTTATATCTATGGCGCACGGCGCTTGTGTAACACGAGATGGTGCAAAGACGCGTATTCTCGAGAGACTGGTGAACGTGGTTGGCCCGCGCGCGAACAGAGGCGAGATTGTTGTTGCCACGTTCAGGTATGGATGTAGGTATGGTGATTTTAGGTATGTCAGGAAGATGAGGATAGGTACAAAAAGGAAGTATCTGTCATCTGCGCCAACATACCGCCCACCTAATTTGGTCTGCAAATTAAAGTTGACAAAAACAAAGAGAAAAAAAAAAAGAAAAGCAAACACAATATATCCTATATTTATGTTCACGTAAGTTGTCTGTATACATAATATGAGTATATTTATATATAAGTACACAAAACAAAATTTTATTCAATAATACAAATTACATATGAAGACGCAACTAGGTCTTAAAAAAAAAAAAAAAAAACAAATAAGGCTAAGACGCAACATGGTCTTAAAAAACAAATAAAGCGAAGACGCAACATGGTCTTACAAAGAAAAAAAAGACGCTAACTGGTCGTATAAAATTAAAAAAAAAATAAATAAATAAAATACATTATGTTTACCTATTCGATCGGTAATGGACATAATTTTAATGCAGGACGAACAAAAGTACCGCTTTGGGTTTTAACAGTAGCAACCCTAACGACGTTATCCTTTCCAGGATGGACATGTGTTATTCTTCCTAAAACCCATTTTAAAGGAGGAAGACGTTCATCCTTTATAAGTACTAACTGTCCTACTTTAAGGTTTGGAGTAGACCTTGACCATTTTGATCTCTGTTATAAGGTATTGAGGTATTCGTTGTGCCAGCGTTTCCAGAAGTGTTGAGACATCTTCTGGAGATGTTGCCAACGACTAAGCCTATTTGAAGGAGATTCAGACCAATCATAATCTGGGACAGACATTAAATTCCCACCAATCAGGAAGTGACCTGGGGTAAGTGCATCGACCTCCTCAGGGTCAGTACTTATTTGACATAAAGGTCTGGAATTAAGAATAGCTTCGATTCTAGTCAACAGCGTAGCGAATTCCTCGTAAGTTAATTGAATTTCACCCATGACCCGTTTTAAATGATATTTTACAGATTTTATTCCTGCTTCGAAAATACCTCCAAAATGTGGTGATGATGGAGGAGAAAAAGACCAAATGATACCCCGTTCTGAAAGCGTATCATAAATTTTCTCACGCTGTGGTGAGGTTGTGAAAAACTTATGTACATCCTTCAAGTGACGATTCGCACCAACGAAATTCGTACCATTGTCACTAATAATTTCCGAACACAAACCACGGCGGTCTGTGAATCTATTGAGTGCCGCTAAAAATGCTTCAGACGATAAGTCAGATACTACTTCTAAATGTAATGCCTTGGTGGATAAACAAACAAATAAACATAAATACGCTTTTGAAGATTTCGCTCCGCGTCGCTTATGGTCTTTCAAAAGGAAAGGACCCCCAAAATCGACACCTACTTTTGCAAAAGGACGACTTTGCTGGACACGACTGGGTGGTAGGTCACCCATGAGTGGGGGAAACGCAGTCGCTTTTAATTTATGGCATATAATACATTTAGAAAGTTGAGAACGAATTTTGTTTCGTGCTCCCAAGATCCAATATTTTCGCGATATCATGGATTGAAGACTTCGCGGTCCGGCGTGAAGATATATTTTATGATAGTAATCTATTATGAGATATGCTAAATGACATGTTTTCGGAAGTAAAATAGGAAATTTACTATCATATGGTAATTTTGAATATTGTAATCTTCCGCCCACCCTGAGGATTCCGCATGAATCCAAAAATGGCTTTAAAATTTGAATATGACGTGAGCATGGAATTCCGTTTTTTAATTTATTTATTTCATCAAGAAAATATGTATCCTGCTCAATACAGATAATTTTTGTAAGTGCAGCATTTAATTCGAATGTAGTAAGAGATAATTGATTTTGCTTACTAATATTGACTTTTCTACATCGATTAACGAATCGTAATATCCAAGCAATAATGCGTTGTAATTTATTTAAAGACGAATATTTGCATAACATAGAATTCGGTACTAATTGAGATATCAAAGTTTTCGTATTTACTGATTTAATATCAGGTATATTTTCAAGTTCGATATTGACTGAACACGGCCAGTCATTCTTGTGCTTATGAAGCCAAGAAGGTCCTGAAAACCACAAGGGGTGTGAAACAATGTCTTTTGGAAGAAGGCCTCTAGATCCGCAATCGGCGCAATTTTCTTCCGAGATAACATGTTTCCAAATAGCAGTGGGTACATTGTCCAGAATTTGGACAACCCTGTTTGCGACAAATGTTTTTAATGAATATGGCGGAGTTTTAATCCACGCTAGCACAATAGTCGAATCCGTAAAAAGAAAAACGTTTTCTATCTGTTGAGAAAATTTAACGGATGACATAATGTATTTAATAAGTTTGGTTAGAAGTACAGCACCGCACAATTCTAATCGTGGAATAGACAGTGTTTTTAAGGGGGCTACCTTCGATTTTCCCATCATAAGATGAGTAGTATTTGTATTTAAATTTACTAAGTAAGCGACGGCCGCGTAACCTAGTTGTGACGCGTCGCAAAATCCTACGAGGATCAAGCGACTGGTGCTTAATGTATTATAATATCTAGGTATTTTTAAGGTACGAAGAAGTGACAGTTGGCCAACAAATGTATCCCACCTATTCTGAATATCGGATGGAACAGGATCGTCCCAATCGGCCCTCAGTTTCCACAACTCTTGCATCAAGCACTTTGCGAAAAAGAGTACAGGGGTAATCCAGCCCAATGGATCAAACAGTCGAGCCACAATTGACAAAATATTTCTTTTTGTACAGCTCTCAGTAGGTATAATTTTTATATCATAGGTAAAGTTATCAGTTTGGGGGAGCCACTGAATGCCTAATAACTTAACAATTTTGTCGGTTTCAGTATTATCAAACGATCTTGATTCAGAAGTTCCGATAAAATCTTGCTTCAATAGTGAAGGCGAATTTGACTGCCATTTACTTAGCTCTAATTGTCCAAGTTTTAACAGTGCAGTTATATCATTTTTAAGTTGACAGGCTGACTCGAGGGTTTCAGCGCCTGTGGCTAAGTCGTCGACGTAAAAGTCTTCCACAAGTGCCCGTGCAGCCTCCGGATATTTTGAATTTTCATCCATGGCCAGTTGTCGTAAAGTTTGGATTGCTAAGAAAGGGGAACTCGACAATCCATATGTGATGGTTTGTAACTCGAAATCAATGAGTGGGCTATCAGGAGATTGTCTCCAAAGAATATGTTGAAATTTACGGTCGGATGGTAATATTAATATTTGTCGATACATTTTACAAATATCTGCAGTGAAAACATATTTATGAAATCGAAAATTTAACATCATGCACGGAATTTCTGTTTGCAGTTTTGGACCACTAAGAAGCAAGTCATTCAGACAAATATTATCAGGTTCGGTTTTACTTGATCCATCGAAAACTACCCTGACCTTCGTCGTATCGCTAGAAGGATTAAAAACGCAGTGATGGGGCAAGAAAAAAGATTCAGAATTAATAGGAACGCGTTTCATGTGTCCTAAACTTTCATATTCCTGTATAAATTTTCCGTAGGTATTTGCTAAATCTTGATTTTTTTGAAAACGAAATTGTAATTTCCTTAATCGCGTGCCTGCGAGTTGAAAGGAATTGTTGATAGGTATATTTTCTGTTTTCAATAACATCGGTACTACATATCGCCCGTCATTCTCGCGATAATGTTTTGACGCAAAAATGTTTTCAGCTAAATTATCATCCGTATTTAAATTCGAATACGAAGGTGTTTCTTCGACTTCCCAAAATTGTTTTATCATGTCACATAAAGAGGTATTTGTTTCAATTAAAAATGAAGAAGAAATTTCATGTTGTTTCATTTCAATTCGTCCCGTTATTATGTAACCAAATATACTATTGATTGCACCAGGGGTGCCACGAATAATTTCGTGATTATTACTATTTATTATATCTAGGTACATATCAGCGCCTAATAACATATCGATTGGACCTGGTTTGTGATAAAACTCATCGGCTAAATATAAATTTTGAAATTGTGATATTATTTTCGAAGAAAGGTTACATGCAGGAAGATGTGACGTAATTTCTTTTATCACAATAGCGGTGCATTTGAGCATTGGTCCTGTTTTATTTTTCGGTTTAATAAAACAGGTTGTTATACCTAAACAATTATTTATTATTGAATTTCCTAAACCGTTTAGAGGTATGTGGCATTTGTTAATTTTTAATTTTAAACGTCGTACACATTCCAATGTAATCACAGAAACTTGGGAACCGCTATCGATAACAACGCGTATACATTCAAAAATATTATTATTATTTTTTATTTGGATCTGCGCCGTCCCTAATAAAACTGAATTGGCTCGACACGAGTACATATTACGGTCGGCGGCTCTAGCGTTCAGGGCCGTAGCCGGCGCACTGACGCCCGCGCCGGTGCCTTGATGCGTCGAATCATTAGAGGGCGCAAATTCAAAATGTAATAAAGTATGATGGCGTTTACTACATGTTCGACATGTATATTTTGAATTGCAGTTTTTATAAGCATGTTGTTTGAAACAATTAGTACAACGATTAAGACTCTGTATTTTTTCTTTGCGTTGATACGGAGACATTTCCATAAATTGAGCACACTTATATAGAAAATGTGCTCCACTACACAAAGGGCATTTTGAAAAATGGGGATTGTTTGATGATAATAATGTTTTAATATGACCTTTTTTCTCTTTACTAACATTTGGCGTTACAATTTCTAGAGTGCGACAATGATTTCTAAGAAAAGAATAGACAGTTTCTGAACTAGGAATTTCTTCAATTTTTAGCTTCGACTCAATAGTGCGACGAGTGGTTACGTCTAAATTCTTTATCACCATGTGCGCGATAAACTTATCAAATAGATTTTCAATTTTCATACTTTGCAGAGCTTGAATATTCTCTTGAAAAGTATTTAAAATTTTAGAAATTCCGGAAGCGGATTCAGATTGCAGAGTGCGAATATTCAGAATCTCGTCGACATAATGAGCAAATAATATTCGCGAATTTTGATACTGATTTACTAATATGTCCCACGCGATGTGATAATTTTCATCTATTAAAGGCAAAGATTTAATAATACCTAGCGCCGGCCCAGATACCACAGACAATAGGTAGTGAAACTTTTCGATATTTGAGTATGTAGGTACATCGTGGATAACACTTTTAAACATAGAATAGAAATATGACCAAGACTTAATATCGATACCGTTAAATGTAGGTAGATTAATAATCGGCGGTCTTATATTAGTATTATTATGTGTTTTTGTAACTTTGGATGTTTCACATATATCTGACTGAAAGGATTTTTGTTTACATAGGATTTCAAAATATAATTGATCAGTTTGCGTGGATATGGCATTTAACTGACTAATTTCATTATGTTTATTTTCTAAAGATAAAAGTATCTCATGTATATCTTCTTGCAATGATTCGAATTCATTATACCAATCCAACAATTTGGTACAACGCGATAAAAATATATCTTTTTTAGAGTTATCTTTTAATAAATCATATGTTATTTGTAATCGCGATATAATTCGATCGCGTTTAGCTTGTAACGACAATAACTTTTTGTCGGACATTTTATATTTAAATTTACAAAATTACAATATATTGTAGGTATACAGAAAAATATGTTTAGATATAATCTACGTATAATATATACGTAGAAACGCATAAAAGATGATTATTTTTATATAAATAATCTATTTTAAGACAACTATTGTGAACATAAATATAAATGAAAATAATTGTGTGAAATCACGAACTAATTACTTCAATTTATACAGTCAGTAATTGCGAATTACTGATCCGCTCGAAAGGACCAAATTAATTTATGTGCGATATCGGCAAAGAACAGATTGGACTAGACGGAAAATGAAAAGGAGTGGACTTACTGTGCCAGCTGGTTTCTTCTTTTCCTCTGTCGCGTTTGTCCTTCCTTCTCGTCACTGATTCAATAAAACTATGTTCACAATTTTGTCTGTAATATACGTGCGAAAGCCGCGAACGTAATTTAATGTTTTTATATCTATGGCGCACGGCGCTTGTGTAACACGAGATGGTGCAAAGACGCGTATTCTCGAGAGACTGGTGAACGTGGTTGGCCCGCGCGCGAACAGAGGCGAGATTGTTGTTGCCACGTTCAGGTATGGATGTAGGTATGGTGATTTTAGGTATGTCAGGAAGATGAGGATAGGTACAAAAAGGAAGTATCTGTCATCTGCGCCAACATGGTATATTGCAGTTTTCCATACATTTCAACACTTCCTAGATAACTGTTCTCTATATCTTCATTATAATATACTAGATGGAGTACTCCGTGCAATGAGTGAGTCATGGTATATTGCAGTTTTCCATACATTTCAACACTTCCTAGATAACTGTTCTCTATATCTTCATTATAATATACTAGATGGAGTACTCCGTGCAATGAGTGAGTCATGGTATATTGCAGTTTTCCATACATTTCAACACTTCCTAGATAACTGTTCTCTATATCTTCATTATAATATACTAGATGGAGTACTCCGTGCAATGAGTGAGTCATGGTATATTGCAGTTTTCCATACATTTCAACACTTCCTAGATAACTGTTCTCTATATCTTCATTATAATATACTAGATGGAGTACTCCGTGCAATGAGTGAGTCATGGAATATCGCACGATTGACGTCTTGGTAGGCAACATATTGCAATTTTCCATACATTTCAACACATCCTAGATAACTGTTCTCTAAATCATAAGAGGGTGACTGCTGCCAACGTATTTTTACTCTTCACTACTATGGAATAGTGGAGAGTCATGATTTCGCAAAATTTAAGCGTATTTTTTCATTTTGAATTTGCATCATTACTACAAAACGAATCATTTTGAAAAAAATAACCTAGTTAGTTTGGATATTAATAAAGAAAAATATACCTTAACTTTATAATTATGTTCTGTATAATATATTCTTGTGGGAAAATAATAAGCATACCCCGATTTTTGATATTTATCTAAAATTTCTAAAAAAGGTATAGAGCATTATATTTTTTTTATAAATTAAAGAAGATCAAAATATCTGGAAAAATACGATGTAACGTTGCATAAATGCATCTGGTTAAGTTAATAAACCAAAAAATATATATATTTCACAATGGCGCTGAATGGAAAATACATGTTTTTTAGGTTTATTTACTAAACCTGAAGCATTAATGTAACGTCACATCATATTTTTCTAGATATTTTTGTCTTCTTTAATTTAAAAATAAATATATTACTCTACGCCTTATATTTTATTAAAAATATAAGATAAACGTTGAAAATCGGGGTATGCCATTATTTTTCTACAAGAATTTATACAAGACATTATCAAAAGGTAAAGAAATATTTTTCTTTATTAATACCCAAACTATCTTAATTATTTTTTCGAAACGATTTGGTAGATGGTATATCAAATTGAAAAATAGCTACGTTGGCAGCAGTCCCCCCCTTAACGACCAAAGTGTTTTTCCGAAAGCAATTCACGTTATTCATTATTCTTTATAGAAAAACGATGTGGTCTGCCCACCTTGTTGTCAAAAGTCCCGCGGAGAAAATCCTCACTTCGATTCACACAAAATATGCTAACTGCGACATCTTATGATGAAAATCTATGAAAGTGACACATCTCGGCATTCTCTTTCTCCGCCCTGCCCGTGTACCCTGGTTGCTCGGTAACGTCACCAGACGCCATCGCCTAGCAACCGGATTAAGTTGCCGAGCAACTAGCCGCTACTTGTGAAACCGGGAAAACACACTCGTACCAAAAATACGCTACTGGGCAATATTAATCTAATAATAATAATATGGACAATTTATAAAGCGCCGTTTAGAGACAACCGTGGTCACCTCAAGGGCACTTTCAGTTTGCAAAAAAATAAGTTAAAATTAAGTTAAAATTAGTCCTATAGCTAACACATTGAAGATGGTGAAACATAAAACTTAAAAAAATACGTAGAAATCACAAATTAATCTAGTTATATACATATTACATAATCCAGATGAAATTAATTATAAAAAAGAGTCCATTCAAAGTAAACTGGC
This sequence comes from Molanna angustata, assembly GCA_963576475.1. Taxonomy (NCBI): domain Eukaryota; kingdom Metazoa; phylum Arthropoda; class Insecta; order Trichoptera; family Molannidae; genus Molanna; species Molanna angustata. The sequence goes on from OY754972.1 coordinate 637,164, forward strand.
ATAATATTTAGTATCTACACATAATATTATTGAACGGATGAAGGACAATCTGGATACGATTTGCGGAAAAGATGAGTTTTTAATTTCTTCTTGAATTCATTGATATTTTCGGCACATCTTATATCCATTGGAAGATTGTTCCATGACTTTGGTCCAGAAACGCCAAAAGATCGATATAGGTATTTTGGCTTATTTTTTGTGAGATTGGTTTCTACTAGTTTTTTATTGGATTGGGTCATTGATCTTAGCGTACTTTGTTTGTTTATTGTTAGGTGAAAATGGAACACAAAGTTTCGATATAGGTATATTCCGGGGCCATGCTATTGAGTGCTTTAAAGACAAATAATATCTTTATTTAAATGTACAATACCTACATCGGATGGTTTTTATGTATATAATGTATATAATCCGCCTTTATCATTCTCCTCAGCCATCTATTCACCTCTTATCCATAATATCCTCCTTTTGCTTCTCCGTATTTCTGTCTTACGCTGTCATCAAGTTGGTATAGCTTAGTTTAATAAATAAAGAAATCAATTATGTTAATTTACTTATACAAAAATTAATGACAATTTCATAATTAAATTTTGATCTTAACGAAATTTTATGATTACATGTAGATTTTTAATATTTTTTTTATTTATTAATTCATTAAGTAAATTATTAATTAATTTATTTATTTATTCATTCATTAGTTCATTGATTTATTTATACACAGAGCCTAAAATTTCAGAATATATAGAAAGTTAAAGACCTACAAAACTTGTATACTCAAAAATTCGACTTTTTTTTCAGTCAGGGGTTACATACCATCATGCTGTTTTCATATTTTGGGTAGGAAAAAATAATGTCCTCCATACCTCCATACACACCTACATGTTTTATATAGAAAATGAAATATCTTAAAATATTTATTAATTTGTGTTTAAGTGTTTATAGTTTGGTACGTGTTCTTCAATTATACATACTATCGCGCGCCGTCGACAGTTGGATCTCATGTGTTGAATGCAATTAGTCATATTTAGTTTAATTTGGACCTTGATAATGCCGAGTCACTCCGGTGAAAATGTTTGGTCATAAAAATCGGATTTGTACAAAAATACTACTTTAGTATATTTTATTTCACTGTGTCAAAACAAAAGCTTTAGAATAATTGAATATCACTTTGTTTCTATCGACAGAGAGATTAAAAAATCGGTAGGTAGACATTTTTTATATTATTACGTTTCCTGGTTTTATTTTTAAACAGCTAGTCTCCTTGTTCCTCTAATGATTGAAAAGAGTGAGAAAGTGGAGTTTATCTCCCTCCCACCCCCACACTTTTCTTCGTTCTCCCTTAATACCTCCTCTCATACTCCAAACTCTTATTACACAATACCTATACAAAAACTAAGCATTTCAAGAACAATACCAATAAGAATATTTATTTAAATATACATACCTAGATATTTTGGATGACAGCAAGAAAACTCCTGGGTTGCGTTCAGATAGAACACTCGATGTAGAGTGTCGGACGTACCTGAAGTTGCAGTTTATTGCGTTTTTCACACTAATCTCACTGAACGTTTTCGAGCGGCGTTTCAATCTGAACGCAGCATCGGGAGTTTAAAATGTCAAATGTCATGTATCTTTACATGTGTCATACATGTGTCTTTTTAAGTTATATTTTCATAGAAAGACAACCATTGGACAGTGGAGTAAATAATGCTCTCTTACTCATTTATTGGAAACTTTTGAAGGATATTTTTCTTGAATTAACCTTTTTTGAATACAGAGTGTCACCAAATATAATGTCAACTGACATACTAGATACTGCAGAAACAAATAGAAGTCATCATTCCACAGATAAATTAGAAGTCAACAGATACTAGCGTTTTTCACCCGACAATTTTACCGAGAGTTTGGTGCGTACACTCGACGTTCAATGTGAACACCACAGAGTGTCTTTAGAGCGTCTGTTTCCGGTCATTATGATTTGCTTAGAGCGTCACTTAAGTGCACTCGGCGTTCATTGTGAACGTAGCCTTGAGTTATATCACTCTCTTCATCTTCGTTTAGTAGACCTGTTGGTCTGTAATGCAAAGACTATGCATCCTTATATGACGAAGTGAAACTATTTTCTCCTCACTCACTAAAGGTCCCTCCTCCTCATCCTGAAACATACTCCTTAAATGTAAGTATATGTTTATATTTTTTAATTTTATCAATATTGTTTTATAGTGTATTATTTTATAACTATGTTAAAATCTATTGTTGTATAATAATTAATTTAAATTGAATAAATCATTTTTTGTGAAATGTGAAATATATAACTTAAAGGTGTAGCTTTATAAGAAATTATCTTACCACAGATAAGTCAACAGATACTATAACTGTCAGATCGTTTTTCTCCCGGCGATTATACAGAGCGTTTGGAGCGTACACTCGACCTTCAATCTGAACGCGACAGAGTGTCTTTAGAGCGTCTGTTTTCGGTCATTATGAACGGCTCAGAGCGTCACTAAGCGCACTCGGCGTTCATTGTGAACGCATAGATCTGGGACATAAAATGGAAGGATAAAAACGTTACTCCTTCCACTTGATATTGAAAATCAAGATTGAGGGTCACAGGTCAGGTATTATATTAAATTAATATTTTCGTCAGGTTTAAGAGGCTATAGTAGGCTATATAGTATATTTTGAAAATAATCTCCCTAGTATCCTCAAAAGATACGTCTTTCATATAAGGAACAGTTTGTATGTACATCTTTATTCTATTGCATGAGTTTTTTGAATTTTGAATTTGTTTAAGAGGGTGACTGCTGCCAACGTGCCTATTTTTTCAATTTGAATTTGCATCATTATTACAAAATGAATCATTTTGAAAAAAATAACCTAGTTTGTTTGAATATTAATAAAGAAAAATATACCTTAACTTTTTAATTATGTTCTGTATATATTCTTGTGGGAAAATAATAAGCATACCCCGATTTTTGACATTTATCTTAAATTTCTAAAAAACTATAAGGTATAGAGCATTATATTTTTTTATAAATTAAATTAGATCAAACTATCTGGAAAAATACGATGTAACGTTGCATTAATGCATCATTAACCAAAAAATCTTTATTTCGCAATGGCGCTGAATGGAAAATAAATGTTTTTTAGGTTTATTTACTAAACCTGAAGCATTAATGCAACGTCACATCATATTTTTCTAGATATTTTTGTCTTCTTTAATTTAAAAAAAAAAATTTTGAACTACGCCTTATATTTTATTTACTAGATGCATGTAACACATGAGATCCAACTGTCGATAGCGATAGTATGTATAGTTGAAGAATAAGAATCAAACTATAAACCCATAAATCCAAATTATTGAAAATTTTAACACATGTTGGTATGTATGTCAAGATAGGACAGTATGGAGGTCAGTCCTGTTTTCCTACCCGAAATATGAAAACAGCATGATGGTTCTGTATGTATGTTTGGAGATTGAGTACCTATCAAACTATTAAGTCTTCTTACATATTGTGTATAGGCGACTGCCCTACAAATTGTATGAAGCAATGTCGTCACTACATTCAATTTTTATAAAAATTGTTAAAAAAAGTTTGAGATTTGCTAATACCATGTTGATATTTTTTATAGAAAATTAAATTATCTAGTTGGGGTGTTTCGGCTTTTTTCGATATTTTAAAAAAAATGAAAATATAGGCAGTTTAACTCATAAATTTATCATAAAAAAAATTTTTTCTTAATAAAAAATGTTTGAGAAACTCTGGAATTTTTTTGAATAAACTAATTTGAGATTTTGTATTTTTCTATGGTAATACCAATTTTCAGTGTTTTAGCTTTTATGGTTTCTGAGATATATGTAAAAATAAATTAAAAATTCAAAAGTTGATAACCCCTGACTGAAACAAAAATTCAAAATTCTGAGTATAAAAGTTTTGTAGGCCTATAACTGTCTATATATTCATAAATTTTGGGCTCTGTGAATTGAGCGGATCAAAAGTTATAAGGGGGGGACGGACACACACAGACACACACACACACACACACACACACACACAAACACACACACAGACACACGAAATGTTCTACTCCGAATTCTGAGTAAATCCGTGTATGGAACATATATGCTGCGAAGCCTCTAAGTTGGTGTTTATTGACTTCAAAGTTGGAAAAGCCGTGAAAAAAGTAGACCTCTGCATACAATTGTCGCGTATCCTGGCTTGAAACATTGTCGATATGTTAAGAGAACAAAGTTCTCCTGAACAAATCGACAGTTGGAAAATACATATACGATAAACGTTGAAAATCGGGGTATGCCATTATTTTTCCATAAGAATTTATACAGAACATTATCAAAAAGTAAATTTATTTTATTTTTTTTATTTTTTTTATTTATTTCTATCCAAAAATATACAGTATATATGAGATACAAAATATCTTAAGATAATATAAGCTTATTCATACATAGTTAACATACAATGTAAATATAAGTTATCTCATTTCAATAAATATCAATTTACCACTTCACTGGTGCTTACATAGTTGAAGCCATATCTTTTTGTTTGTATCTTTGTTACTAGCCCCCTCACTAGGCATAGCCTGTGCTAAGGTGAGCTAGTTTTATGTTATTGTCTATTACGTTGTTTATTTATAGATACATTTACATATTATATAAGTACATACATACGCTACGCATTCAAACGTATGCATCTTTCCTTCTAAATACAATATTTCATATTGAGTCATGCACACACAACCAAAAATTGTGGAAATAAATTATTTGTTTCACTTTTTTTCAATTGTCTATTCTGTTGTTTGTAATAGTGCATTTACATTTTATTTGGAAGAATTATTTCCTTAAGGATTTTTTCATCTATTTCATAAACCCATCTTAGTGATAGTTTTTTAAATTCTTTTGCATTACTGATGTTTTTAATATTTGTTGGTAAACTATTGAAAAGTTTTGTTGAAAAATATCGTACACTACGTTGTCCAAAAGTTGTTTTAATATATGGTATATTTAAGGTATTTGTTGTACTTAATCTAGTGTGTTTATATTGTTGTGAGCTAGTATATTGATCTTCTCTTTTTAGCTTGTATATTAGCAGATTTTTTGCATATATTTTTGTAATTGTTGGAACTTTGAATTTAGTAAAAATCTCTTCAGTATTCGTTCGAATAGGTACCTTAAGTATAACTTTTATAATAGCTTTTTGGGCTATGTCTATTTTCTTTATTATTTTTGGCGTTGCACTTCCCCATCCAATAATTCCATATTCCATTATCGAATGACAAAGAGCATAGTATATATTTTTCAAATGTTTTAGGTCAATAACATTTCTGATTGATTTAAAGAAGTATATTAATCTATTCATTTTAGATGTCACGCAGTCAATGTGATAGTCCCATCTCAAGTTTTCATCAAATATAATTCCTAGATATTTTATGCTCTCTGTTCGTTCAATGATCGGGCAGTTACATGTTGGTTGATCACTTAAGTTTTCGGTACAGTAATCATGAATTCTTAGTTTATGTTCGTCACTAGGTTTATTTCGGGAGGTTATGCTGTATGCAATGTATTTTGTTTTGTTTGTATTTAGTGCCAGAGAGTTCCTGTCAAGCCATTTTTTTACTTCTGTTAATTCCGTTTCAGCCATTTTGTATACTTTTTTCCAAGTTTTTTCGTAATAGATGAAAACTGTGTCATCAGCATAACTGATGATATGTCCTTTTGTGGGAATATTGCATAGGTCATTCATATATATAAGAAACAGGATAGGCCCTAATACACTTCCCTGAGGCACACCACAGTTAATTCTTAGGTTTTCGCTTATGTGTTTTCCCACTTTTACACATTGCTTTCTGCATGTCATGTAATTTTTGAGAATTTTTAGGGAAGTATCTTTTACACCAATGTTTTCAAGCTTTTTGAAGAGCAAATTGTGGTTAATGGTATCAAAAGCTTTGGTTAGGTCAATAAAAACTGCAAGACACTTGTTGCCTTTATCCATTAATTCTTTTATATGGTCAGTGACATACGAAATTGCATCTGAGGTACTTTTATTTTCTCTGAAACCGTATTGGTTTTTAGAGAGGATGTCATATTTGTTTAAATAGTTCATCAGTTGCTTCTTTATTACCTTTTCCAAAATTTTTGACATTGAATTTAGTAAACTTATTGGTCTGTAGTTATTTATTTCTTCCTTACTACCATTTTTGTGAATCGGTAATATTGTTCCTTGTTTAAGTATGTTTGGAAATTCTCCTTTTTTTATTGATAAGTTTATAAGGTGTGTTAGTGGTTCACATAGTTCTTGCTGTAGTATTTTGAGTGTTTTTGATGAAATATTATCTTTCCCAGGTGCACTGTTTGTTTTCAGTGATGAAATAGTTTTTTCTATGTCCGTAATTTTAATTTCCTTTAATTCAAATTTAGAGCGAATTTCGGAGTTTGTGTCTGTTGTTACCATCCTGTCGATTTGGTTTTGTGGTTTATGTGTTTTGATTTTTTTTGCAGTTTCTTCTCCACAATTTGCAAAATAATGGTTTATATGTTTTACTATCATATCTGGGTTCTTTTCGAATAGCATTGTTTCTTCATTAATCTTAATTTTTTTAATAAATGAGTCCTTATTTTTTTTTGAATGTGTGATTTCTTTGAGTATTTGCCAGATTTTTTTAGTGTTCTGGTTGCATTCATTAATTTTGTTTATGTAGTATGTTTCCTTTGCTTTGTGTATAATATTAGTACAAATCGAATATTTTTATTATTGCATATGCGCAAACATTGGATTTTTTTCCCTGTCGGGAGTCAAAGATATTTTTTAACAGATTTTTAATTATCTCAATAGAGACGAAGTTGGAATATTTATTGTAGGAGAACCGGGAAATCAAGGCACCTACAGGGCTTACGACCTGTCATCGGCTGGTTTACGTGATCACTTTATGCGCTTGCGCAACGTTCACCAATTATGCCTTTTAATGAGATCCCTATCAATTCAATTTTGAAAGTTCTATATATTGTATTACTGAAATTCTTTTCGCTTGAAAATAAGGAATTTTTACTACAGCCATCTATGGGTGAAATTATGAACAACAATCTTATTATTTTTATTTATTTTGTTGGAACGCCATCTATTGAGAGAATTGGTTTTTTGTAAATAATGAAAGCTACAATTCTTATATCTGAGGTGACAATGCATTTTTCGCATAGAAGTCACCCCTGAATTGCGCCAGACTTATAAGGTCATTTTTGTCTTATTTACCTACTTGTACCAATGTGTAAGTAATCGAATATTTTTATTATTGCATATGCGCAAACATTGGATTTTTTTCCCTGTCGGGAGTCAAAGATATTTTTTAACAGATTTTTAATTATCTCAATAGAGACGAAGTTGGAATATTTATTGTAGGAGAACCGGGAAATCAAGGCACCTACAGGGCTTACGACCTGTCATCGGCTGGTTTACGTGATCACTTTATGCGCTTGCGCAACGTTCACCAATTATGCCTTTTAATGAGATCCCTATCAATTCAATTTTGAAAGTTCTATATATTGTATTACTGAAATTCTTTTCGCTTGAAAATAAGGAATTTTTACTACAGCCATCTATGGGTGAAATTATGAACAACAATCTTATTATTTTTATTTATTTTGTTGGAACGCCATCTATTGAGAGAATTGGTTTTTTGTAAATAATGAAAGCTACAATTCTTATATCTGAGGTGACAATGCATTTTTCGCATAGAAGTCACCCCTGAATTGCGCCAGACTTATAAGGTCATTTTTGTCTTATTTACCTACTTGTACCAATGTGTAAGTAATCGAATATTTTTATTATTGCATATGCGCAAACATTGGATTTTTTTCCCTGTCGGGAGTCAAAGATATTTTTTAACAGATTTTTAATTATCTCAATAGAGACGAAGTTGGAATATTTATTGTAGGAGAACCGGGAAATCAAGGCACCTACAGGGCTTACGACCTGTCATCGGCTGGTTTACGTGATCACTTTATGCGCTTGCGCAACGTTCACCAATTATGCCTTTTAATGAGATCCCTATCAATTCAATTTTGAAAGTTCTATATATTGTATTACTGAAATTCTTTTCGCTTGAAAATAAGGAATTTTTACTACAGCCATCTATGGGTGAAATTATGAACAACAATCTTATTATTTTTATTTATTTTGTTGGAACGCCATCTATTGAGAGAATTGGTTTTTTGTAAATAATGAAAGCTACAATTCTTATATCTGAGGTGACAATGCATTTTTCGCATAGAAGTCACCCCTGAATTGCGCCAGACTTATAAGGTCATTTTTGTCTTATTTACCTACTTGTACCAATGTGTAAGTAATCGAATATTTTTATTATTGCATATGCGCAAACATTGGATTTTTTTCCCTGTCGGGAGTCAAAGATATTTTTTAACAGATTTTTAATTATCTCAATAGAGACGAAGTTGGAATATTTATTGTAGGAGAACCGGGAAATCAAGGCACCTACAGGGCTTACGACCTGTCATCGGCTGGTTTACGTGATCACTTTATGCGCTTGCGCAACGTTCACCAATTATGCCTTTTAATGAGATCCCTATCAATTCAATTTTGAAAGTTCTATATATTGTATTACTGAAATTCTTTTCGCTTGAAAATAAGGAATTTAGGTCGTAAGCCCTGTAGGTGCCTTGATTTCCCGGTTCTCCTACAATAAATATTCCAACTTCGTCTCTATTGAGATAATTAAAAATCTGTTAAAAAATATCTTTGACTCCCGACAGGGAAAAAAATCCAATGTTTGCGCATATGCAATAATAAAAATATTCGATTACTTACACATTGGTACAAGTAGGTAAATAAGACAAAAATGACCTTATAAGTCTGGCGCAATTCAGGGGTGACTTCTATGCGAAAAATGCATTGTCACCTCAGATATAAGAATTGTAGCTTTCATTATTTACAAAAAACCAATTCTCTCAATAGATGGCGTTCCAACAAAATAAATAAAAATAATAAGATTGTTGTTCATAATTTCACCCATAGATGGCTGTAGTAAAAATTCCTTATTTTCAAGCGAAAAGAATTTCAGTAATACAATATATAGAACTTTCAAAATTGAATTGATAGGGATCTCATTAAAAGGCATAATTGGTGAACGTTGCGCAAGCGCATAAAGTGATCACGTAAACCAGCCGATGACAGGTCGTAAGCCCTGTAGGTGCCTTGATTTCCCGGTTCTCCTACAATAAATATTCCAACTTCGTCTCTATTGAGATAATTAAAAATCTGTTAAAAAATATTAGTACAAATGTTTCTGTATCTTTTATAAAAATCAATGGTATATATATCGATTGGATTTCTTTTAATTTTTTCATGCAGTTTGTCTCTTTTCCTTATACTATTTAATATGCTCTGTGTTATCCATGGTTTGAGTCTTTTATTTTTATGGGGTGGTCGTATTGTTTTTTTAGAAGTAAATTTTTGTATTTTATTCTGTAAATATTTAGTGAAATATTCCCATGAGTCATTGGTATCGTCTATGTTTTTTAATTGTACCCAATTTTCTAATTTTAATTCATTTTTTAGGTCTTCATAATTTATGTCATATTTAATATATTCTTTTTTCATGTCTTTTTTTAGAGGACTGTTTTCTTTAATTGACAAAATTGTTGTGTAATGATCTGTTATTGTTGATTTATACACTAAAGATTGTGTAGAATTTTTCGTTTTTTTAAAAACATGATCAATACATGTTTGTGAGTTATGAGTAATTCTCGTAGGGATATTTATGTCGTTGATTAGTCCGAGGTGAGCTAAGGTTTGTATATATTCATCTTTTTGCGGATGTCCATTTCGCAATATGTCTATGTTCAAATCACCCATAATATATAAATTCTTTACCATTTTTAGGTTATTAATTTCTCTTTCTATTTCTGAAAGAAATGTATTTATATTACGGGTTGCTGGTGATCTGTATATTGCTAGAAGGGTGTTTTCTTTACCAAAAGAAATTTGTAGACAGTTTGTGTCATTAATTTTTAGTTCTGTTATTTGTGCTTCTAATTCATTGCTTATATATACTATAACGCCATCGTTTTGTTTATAATGCAACGATGTAGAATGGCATGTATAACCATCAAGAAATTTAGGACTGAAACTATTAGTTAATCGACATTCTGTCAGTATTATTATATCGATTTTAATTGGTAGACTTTGAAGGAGTATAACCAGTTCATCAAAATTTTTATTGATACTTCTTATATTCTGTTGAAGGATGTTGATATTATTAATTAGATGTAAGCATTCATTTGGGTTGTTTATATATATTGTATTAGTGTTATCTTCAATTTCATCGAGCATGTCCATTTTTTATTTTTAGTGCATTAATGTCTAGTATTTTATCTGGTTTATTCTTAAATTTATGCGCAATTTTAATAATACTTCTTATGATATTTGGATTATATTGGTTTGTTGAAATATATGATGTTATTCGTAAGCATGAGAATCTTTCTTGTATTATTTTCTTATGTAAGATAAAATAGTGAAATAATAAAAAATACAGTAAATTGATATATATGAAAGAAAAGTATAATAATAAATACAGTAAATTGTTATAGATGAACGAAAAGAGATACACAAGATATGTTTTCAGAAAAAAAGATATTATATGATATATAATGTGTTTAGACATTTTAAGAAGCATAAGTAAGCCATATAATCTTTATTAATACCCAAACTATATAAATTATTTTTTTCAAAACGATTTGATAATAAATAATGATGGTATATCAAATTGAAAAATAGGTACGTTGGCAGCAGTCCCCCCCTTAAAGCGATTATTTTACATAAATTTCAAAGAGATGGCAAAATCACAAAATCCATTTTGTGTAGGATCTCCACGTCAAAATTTAGTAGGTATAGAGTAAATAATTAAATAAAGAATTAACCTGATAATAATGCTAATGTATCGCAGTAATTTGACAGTTGACGTAGCACGAGGTTCATACACGTGATGCTCTGCTTAAAATATAAACCACCTATTATTCTCACTCCCGTCTACCCTCCCTAGTACTCCCACTTAACCCTCTTCAACACACCACACACCCAGATTCGCCCCCCTAAAATTCCCACATTCTGCGTAAAGGAGCAAGGAATATTTCAAGCGGAATAAACATTGTTTAGATTATTTTAAAACTATAATAATTATGTAGCTACAAGTACATGTTGGAAAATCATTCGACGGCGCGCTGGGTTAGTAATCCAGTGGTCGCGAGTTTGAATCCTGCCTCGACCGATTTCGTTATTTTTTTTTGTTTTCGACCTATAGTACTTCAAGCATTTATGCTCATTTATTATTATTTTTATTTATTTGGAAAACAAACGGGATACAATTTTATAAAGCGTATAAAGATACAATTTTATAAAGATACAATTTTATAATGCGTGTAAAGATACAATTTTATAAAGAGTATAAAGATACAATTTTATAAAACGTATAAAGATACAATTATATAATGCGTATTAAGATACAATTTTATAAAACGTATAAAGATACAATTTTATAATGCGTATAAAGATACAATTTTATAATGCGTATAAAGATACAATTTTATAAAACGTATAAAGATACAATTTTATAATGCTTTTTTATTTAATAATTTTTTATTTATTTCTATCCAAAAATATACAGTATATATGAGATACAATTAAAGATACAATTTTATAATGCGTATAAAGATACAATTTTATAAAACGTATCTTTATACGTTTATAAAATTGTACGTTTATAAATTTAGATACAATTTATAAATTTATTTTATACGTTTATAAATTTAGATACAATTTTATAAAACGTATAAAGATACAATTTTATAATGCGTAAAAAGATACAATTTTATAAAACGTATAAAGATACAATTTTATAATGTGTATAAAGATACAATTTTATAAAGAGTACAAAGATACAAGGACGAGGACGAGGAGGAGGCGATTAATGTATGAATGTCTGTTGACGAGGCGATGAATGTATGTCAAGATAGAAGTATGTGGCGTTCGGTTCTCTCTAACTACTCCGTGAGGGACACGGCGTGATGGTATGTATGTATGTATGTATGTATGTATGTATGTATGTATGTATGTATGTATGTATGTATGTATGTATGTATGTATGTATAAAGATACAATTTTATAAAGAGTATAATATGATAGTATAAAAACATGATTAGTTTATTGCATCGAAATAATATGTTTTTTTTGTATTTCACATTTTTGATGATAATTAATTAAGGTGCGATTATATTGGGCAAGAGATTTAGGTCTCCTTAAAGTCTGAGACCTTGTCAAATCCACAACAGGATCTTCAATCACTGTCGCCTTTCGGTCTGCCCAAAAAAAATCTCATGAAGTAGCTTGTTATGATGTTAAGCGAATCTCATGAAGTAGCTTGTTATGATGGTAAGCGAATCTCATGAAGTAGCTTGTTATGATGGTAAGCGAATCTCATGAAGTAGCTTGTTATGATGGTAAGCGAATCTCATGAAGTAGCTTGTTATGATGGTAAGCGAATCTCATGAAGTAGCTTGTTATGATGGTAAGCGAATCTCATGAAGTAGCTTGTTATGATGGTAAGCGAATCTCATGAAGTAGCTTGTTATGATGGTAAGCGAATCTCATGAAGTAGCTTGTTATGATGGTAAGCGAATCTCATGAAGTAGCTTGTTATGATGGTAAGCGAATCTCATGAAGTAGCTTGTTATGATGGTAAGCGAATCTCATGAAGTAGCTTGTTATGATGGTAACGCGACGTCCTACGTAGGCGATTCAAAGCGAATGCGAAGCGGCGCGGCGCGGCGCGAAAATAACAAACAGTCGGTAACTATGGTAGTGTCCTACGTTACCGACCGCGAGTTGGTTTCGATGCGGCGCGGCGCGATGCGAAGCTAACGCGATCAGTTGGTTTGATATTTTCGCGCGAATTGATAGCGGCGCCATTGTTTTTTGACATGTCAGAAACAGAAATTTTAATTTCTGTCCATGAACGTCCCATATTATGGGACAAATTATTATCGAACCGCGAATTTTAGGATTTGGCAAAAATAAATGGGACTACAAGTAAACACATTTATTTATTATTGCTATTTTACAATAGGATGTTGTTCAAAACACACAAAGTTTTCTCTCGCTTGCACGAATGTCAAATTTTGATGTTTCCCGGAAAGATGTAAATTCAGTCTCATTTATAAATTCAAGGTCACGTAATTCTTCATACAAATCGTGATATCCCCCATAAATATGCCTCTCTAAGTACACAATATTAGTTTCACTTCTCTGCCGTACATACTTCTTGAGTATTTTATATACGTACATCCATGACAGTAGCTGGCGGCAGAGGGAACGATTCGCGCACACGTAGGACAGAGCCGCCGCGTCGCACCGCATCGCATTGAATTCGCTTGTATCCGCACCGCATCGCTTCGCAAACGCGTTCGCTTTGAATCGCCTACGTAGGACGTAGCGTTAGCGAATCTCATGAAGTAGCTTGTTATGATGGTAAGCGAATCGCTTCGAAAGCCCTAATCTTTCAATTAAAATTGAATTTTTTAATTATTAATTTGAATGGGAATATAACAAAGAGCCAGCGGCTGCCAGACTTACCTACGTTGTAGTATTAAGGCTGATCTTTTTTCTATTGAGGGATACCACAGCAGGCATCAACGGATAGTTCAGTGACATACACACCTATAGAAGAATTATATTGTATATATAAATATAATTCTGTATATATAATATTTTGTGTCTTCTGTTTTTAAATGTCTCTTTTACACATGAGTGTTGCACTCTGGTAAAGGGAAAAGTGTTTTTTCTTTCTGTGCATCTTAGTTTTTGATATATACCTATAATAAATTTAATTGAATAAATAAAAAAATCTTAAAGATTAAGAAGTATAGTATCATATTCAGTAGACAATTTAGTGTTGGCTATAACCCATGTATTTTTATTACATTTTTATTACTATACAGTCATGATTCATAGTGTCATATACACATCATCAGCGATCAACATATTACAAGTGCAATTAATTAGCTAGTTCACACGACAGTTGGTCGACATTAGTAATTATGTGGTAGGCATATTGAAAGCAATTAATTCGTGTTAATTGCCGTTTCTGAATATAAAAAAAACATCACAACCAATCATCGTTTCCAGGGCAGGTCCCAACCATAGGGCGAATAAAGCGAACTCTCTAGACGCCACGATGTTTTATTTTACCAAAAACCAATAATGTATTGACATGACATGAACTGTATAAAATATTATATCAAATGTTCGACATCGTAGTGTAAGTATGTAATAGACATAAATTATATAATTACTTTTTTTCTTCTTCTTTTCTTTCCTGTTTCGCAAAAAATCCTGATTGTTCTATACATTTTGTGCTGTCGTGATTTGATCTGAGACTCGACTGAATAAAGATATGACTGGCGGATCACGTCTATGCTGTGTCAGTTCAGTATTCCCAAGAGATACTATTTCAGATTATTTGTGCAATTAACAAATAAAAATTATAAGATATCTATAATATGGTTGGATAGCAAAAAGGCGTTCAGAATCACACGGGAGCGCCATATTCGGATCTCGCTTCACTCTAAACTTGTCTCGGCCCGGCACTGATTTTTTCATATGCATAAAGATTTACATATATACCTATCTACAAACATATTTCCTAACGCAGCTTCAAGTGGTGATGTTTAAAACATATTATTTACCATTGTGCACATCGTAATTTTGTAGTAGGTACCTACTTAAATTACAAAAATGTTCAATGTATTTACTCTCCACACTATAGAATAGTGGAGAGTCATGATTTCACAATTTTATAGGATATTTTTTACATCAATTTCTGAGCGGGTATCATGTAGAGTCCAGAAGGGTGTCCGCCAGGGATGTATACTGTCCCCTGCTCTCTTTAACACTACTCTCCGTATATAATGAGGAAAGCTCTGGATGGTTGGGAGACCGGATTCAGCATTGGTGGCAAGTAAATCTCCAACTTACGCTTTGCAGACGACACAACTCTAGTAGCCATAAACGAGACCGATATGAAACAACTTTTGGATCGTATTGAGAGGGAAAGTTTATCACTCGGTCTGAGCATAAACCAATGCAAAACCAAACTGATGGTGATTGATAGAGCATGTAAACTTCCCCCAATAAACTCTCTAAACCATCTTGAGATAGTACATGACTTCACATATCTGGGTTCCAACATATGTGACACCGGTGGTTATGAAGCGGAAGTGAAAAGACGCATCGCCATGGCAAAGGGAGCACTGGGAAAGCTCACATGAGTATGGAAGGACAGGACCATTACGAAAAACACGAAGGCTAGACTCATCAGGGCTCTGATATTCCCGATGTTCCTGTATGGTGTGGAAACATGGACACTTAGGGAGTCAGAGCGAAAGAGGATCGATGCTTTCGAAATGTGGTGCTGGAGGCGTATGCTGCGCATCCCATGGACAGCCAGAAGAACCAATGTGTCAATTCTAGACGAGCTAATGATCGAGGATCGTCTGTCGACAATATGTTACAGACGTATCCTTCAATTTTTTGGACACATTGCCAGAAGGGAACCAGACTGCCTCGAGAAGCTTGTTGTGATGGGCAGCGTGGAGGAACGGAGATCTCGTGGTCGCTCACCGACCAGAGCGATTTGGTTAAGTCCACAATGGGGTCTTCGGTGACTGGTGCTCTGCGTTCAGCCCAAAACAGATTGGCATGGAGGCGGGCCATACGTGTGGCGACAGACTACAGCCGCTATCCTCAGTCATGAGGAAAAGGACGAATGATGATGATCATGTAGAGAGTGCATGCACACTGTGAGTTTTGTCGTGATGTGAATGTACATATGTATGGCGTACGTCGTCGTACGGAATTATCCTTTTTGTGTCCTCTCTATACAACCTACAGCCCAAACTACAACACTAAACTCTCCACACCATAGTAAGCATTCATTTTTTCTTCGTGAAATGTTGACAATCTCTAAATGCATTTTTAGGAAGTACATTTCTATTAGATTCACAAACTTTAGATTCCCAGAGGACAAAAGTTTTCACAAAACACCATACACACAAAAACATTGTCACAAAACTCATAGTATGCACTTTCTACATGATCTTTCTTTCTTCTTCTTCAGCCCTCTGTCTTCCACTGCTGGATATAGGCCTCTTCCATACCCCCCACAGCGGCTATGTCGTCAGACCATCTTTTTTGAGGTCTTCCGACGCCTCTCTTACTTTCCCAAGGTCTCCATCTCAATATTTTAGGAGTCCATCTTGCGGGTTCCTGTCTAGCAATATGTCCCGCCCATTGCCATTTCAATGTAGCTACGCGATCCATGACGTCCGCTACTCTGGTCCTTTTCCTCTTAGGCTTATACCAAGCATGGATCTTTCCATGGATCGCTGTGTGCATTTGAGTTTTTCTACATTTCTTTTTGTAAGGGCCATGGTCTCCAATGCATATGTAGTCACTGGCAGTATACATGATTCATATGTTTTTCTTTTCAGACAGATCGGAATCTCTTTATCTTCTAGAATGTGTCTAAGTTTGCTAAAAGCTGCCCAACTATTTCCTATTCTTCTTGGCAGTTCCGCTGTTTGGTTTTCTTTGCCCAGTTTTATCTTGTGTCCAAGATATATGTATTCATCCACTATTTCGAGATTCTTATTATTAACAGTGATGATTTTGTTTTCTGGACTTATAATTTTCGTTTTTGCTATGTTCATACTTAGACCAATCTTGCTAGAAGCCTCATGCAATTCATTAATCATTTGACTTAATTCATCAATGCTCTCACCTACAACAACTAAATCATCAGCGAATCTTAGGTGACTCAAATATGTGCCATCTATCTTCACCCCTTTGTTATCCCAGTTGAGGGTTTTAAATACATCTTCTAGGGCTAGCGTGAATAGCTTTGGCGAATTTGTGTCACCTTGTCGCACACCTTTTTGAATTTTTATTTTTTCAGTTTTAGTGTCGTCATCGATTACAACAGTCATAGTTGCATTTTCATATATAAAGTTTATTAGTTGTATATACCTGGAATCTATTCTTGCATTTTGGAGTGCCTCGATAATTGCCCATTTTTCAACATGATACAGGTTGAAATTTTTAAAGTAAAATTGCATTACTAGTAAGATATGCATGTATGAGACAGTGAATCAATGTTGATGAGGCGATGTATATTTCATATTGTGGATTATTCCATAGTGTGGAGAGTGAAAATGATATCAAAACATATCATGTTATTACTCTGTTCAACAGGTGATAGACATTATGTTGTATTAATTAAATTATTTCAATAGTTAGTCATTATCACATAGCCCTCTCATAATGATTATTGTTCTAAATGCACGGGCATTATGTATAATGTCCAATTAAACACTTGCTCCATAACATATAAACAAAAGGTGGGCAGTGACCAATGAGTGAGACAGATAAAAATAAACATACAATAATGAATGCGTTCCAACTTTATTTTACTCGCGAAAGCATTTCCTGTTTCTATATGAACATACATTCATACATATGTAGTACGTTACTAATGTATGTATTGTGGCTACCAAACATTAACAGAATATCAAAAATGGTACATTTTACTGGACAACGTGATAAGGATTACTATTGTGTACCTACTATTTATCAGACATGTCAAAAATTGTCATATCTTATTTCTACATCGGATTTGACACAGCATTGGGAGGAAGTTAGTATCATACACAAGCATTTACTGTATATTATATTGATTGGATTTTCCAATTATTAAGAAAAACAGATATTAATCCTGATATATACCTAAGTCTTTTGTCACGATGTTCGTACACGCTTATCTCCGAAACCACCCAACGGAATTCAATGAAACTTTCTAAATAGAATAATAGAATATAATAGTTTTGAACCCGATAGGTGGCTATGTTACAGGGATTTAATTTTTTTTTATATTTTCAACGATTTTTATTAGATTTCGCGTCTAACAATATATACAACCACAAATTTAGACTTCTCTACACCTTCCCAAAAAAAAAGTATATGAAAAAAGGGTCGTAATTAATTTTAAATTTGTGTAAAATTTCAATAGATGGGTGGGCAGAGGGGTTAGCGCGTTGGATTAGCAATCCAGTGGTCGCGAGTTCGAATCCTTCCACGACTGATATCGTTCACCTATATAAAGCATAAGCATGTATACTTAATTTAGGAAATGTATGAGGATATATATGTACTTGTTTCAAGGGCTGTAAAGCCAACGAAAGAAGAATATACAGGAGATAAAAGCTCGATATGGGCTTTAGCGTTTCTAGAACTTCAAAATTGAATTGATAGGGATCTCATTAAAAAGGCATAATTGGTGAACGTTGCGCAAGCGCATAAAGTGATCACGTAAACCAGCCGATGACAGGTCGTAAGCCCTGTAGGTGCCTTGATTTCCCGGTTCTCCTACAGTAAATATTCCAACTTCGTCTCTATTGAGATAATTAAAAATCTGTTAAAAAAAATACCTTTGACTCCCGACAGGGAAAAAAATCCAATGTTTGCGCATATGCAATAATAAAAATATTCGGCTTTAGCGTCATTGGAAGTAGAATATACAGGAGATAAAAGCTCGATATGGGCTTTAGCGTCATTGGAAGAAGAATATACAGGAGATAAACGCTCGATATGGGCTTTAGCGCCTTTGGAAGAAGAATATACAGGAGATAAAAGCTCGATATGGGCTTTAGCGTCATTGGAAGAAGAATATACAGGAGATAAAAGCTCGATATGGGCTTAAGCGTCATTGGAAGAAAAATATACAGGAGATAAAAGCTCGACATGGGCTTTAGCGCCATTGGAAGAAGAATATACAGGAGACAAAAGTTCGATATGGCCATTGGAAGAAGAATATACAGGAGATAAAAGCTCGATATGGGCTTTAGCGCTATTGGAAGAAGAATATACAGGAGACAAAAGTTCGGTATGGCCATTGGAAGAAGAATATACAGGAGACAAAAGCTCGATATGGGCTTTAGCGCAATCGGAAGAAAAGGATTTTAATTTCTTTTTTCTGAATTATAAATTAACACTGCCAATGAGAAATACAAAAAAAAGAAAATAAACATCAAAAATAGCGCACGCTCCGATGGTCCATGTTACAAATTATTTGTTAAACTGTGATACGTGGTATATTTGTAGTAAATAATAAGGTATACCAAAATAATATTAATGTGTAGTGTAGTATTTTAATAGTACTACCACCACCATCAGCACCAGCACGCTGTTAACTCCAGCTCCTCCTCATTCCTCACCCCGCCACCTATACCTATAATAAACATTCCACGATCCTTTTCATTTTTTTGTTTTTTCTTCAGTAAAACATTCGCTGTTGGGCTCTGCCAAGTTATTCCTGGACACAAGATGGCTGACGCAACGCGATATACGAATCTCTTTGTTTTCCTTCATTATGCCATACTATACCGTCACAACGTTTACACGTCTGGGGAAGGCAGAGAAAACCGACGCCAGACTCCTTTATCTCGATATGAATTTCTCGCTTTATTCACGTCCATACACCGCTTTAAAACGCTCTTCTATTATTCTTACTACTATCGTCTTCATCCTGGCAAATATGTCATAAATAAAAATAGACAAATGTATATACCAAACTATAAAACCATAAATATAAATTATTGAATACTTATGTAACAAAATTTTGGGTTTTGTGCATCAGGCAGATCAAAAGATAAGGGGGGAGGCAGACACATACATTTGTCATAAAAAATATTTTTCTTAGTAAAAAAAGTTTGAAAAGCCCTGGATTTTCTTCATAAAAATTTGTTCGAGATATTGTATTTGTTTATCTATATATTTGAAATTTGCATCTCGCGGATCTTGACTTGAAACTATGTTGATATGTTAAGGGGGGGACAAATCGTTTTGAAAAAAAATTAGTTAGTTTGGGTATTAATAAATAAAAGTATATCTTTACCTTTTGATAATATTCTGTATAAATTCTTGTAGAAAAATAGTGGCATACCCCGATTTTCAACGTTTATCTTATATTTTTAATAAAATAAAAGGCGTAGTACAACATATTTTTTTTAAGTTGAAGAAGACAAAAATATCTAGAAAAATATGATGTGACGTTACATTAATGCTTCAGGTTTAGTAAATAAACCTAAAAAACATGTATTTTCCATTCAGCGCCATTGTGAAATATATATATTTTTTGGTTTATTAACTTAACCAGATGCATTAATGCAACGTTACATCGTATTTTTCCAGATATTTTGATCTTCTTTAATTTATAAAAAAAATATAATGCTCTATACCTTTTTTAGAAATTTTAGATAAATAGCAAAAATTGGGGTATGTTTATTATTTTCCTATAAGAATATATTATACAGAACATAATTGAAAAGTTAAGGTATATTTTTCTTTATTAATATCCAAACTTACTAGGTTATTTTTTTCAAAATGATTCGTTTTGTAGTAATGATGCAAATCCAAATTGAATAGGTACGTTGGTAGCAGTCACCCTCGTAAGAGAAATAAATACCTACTCATGAACAAATCGACAGTTTGATATTTAATTGAAATAGGACATATGGCACCTTATTTTTCTCTTTGCATTTCAAATGCTCTGAGATTCACGTGTTTACATTAAATTATTACCTATGTACCAATGTATACCTATATAATTATATTCCAACTTCATTTTACTTTCAAAGTTGTCAGACTGATAGTTGCAACTTTATTTACATGAAACTCACTATTTATATTAAATCGTATTTTATTTAACTTGTATACATTGTGCATACATTCTGAACTAGCGAATTATTTTTATTTATTTTTTTATTAATTTATTTTTATTTATTTACATATTTCAATACAGTACATTTCATAAAAAGTATACATAATAAAAATATTGAAATTTTACTATCTCACTAGGCTGAATGCCTGTTCTGAGGTAGTACTCATAAAGCATTTAGTCAAAGGTTAGATATTGAGGGTATATTATTTAGATTATATAACTAAAAGAATATATTTTTACTGGATTTGTAAGATAATTTAGATGTTCAATATATATGTGTGCAAATTTAAGTTAAAATGTGTGTTAGTGCTGTTTCCGATCCCTGTCTGCCCTTATTCATAAGCCAAAGTGTTACCAAACGCTTGAAATTGTTGTGCGTGGAAGAGGGTAGTGTATCGTTATTGATAATATTAAATATTTTTGGAGCAAGATATCTGTAATGTCTTTGTCCGTAAGTAGGTAGTACGTGTCCAAGGTGGTTGAAAGTTAATTAATTCCCAAGATATATCTTCCGACCCACCAGGGGGGCAAGTCTGGTCCAACCGGCGAAATCAGAACCCTCGTGATTACCCATATCATGGATATAATTATCTAAATATATTATAGAACTCTGTATAATAATTATATCCATGATATGGGTAAACTTTAGGGTTCTGATTTCGCCGGTTGCACCAGACTTGCCACCCAGAGCTTGTGTTTAGAAAGAAAAATAATGTGTCTACTATCTCAACTTCAGCATTACAAAACTATAAAACGTCGGTTTGGAACATATTTATTAAATATGTAGGTATTTTAAAGTTGTCAGAAGTATGAACCATCCCCAGTATATGGTGCAATTTATTGTGGGTCATGTTAGCGATATGGATCTTTCCAGGGGCCTTATTCCGCAAATCTTTAAATATCACAGAGTGTAAAGTGAAAGTTACGTATCAGGAGCTGTCATTCATAACTATAATCTGTGAAACGAACGAATGTGTGTACGCGTCGCTTTTTGTCTTTACACAAAACTTAACACCACCTCGATATGCCGCATAAAACATTGCGAATAAATTCACCTGTCGAATGTCATACGTACGTACGATGAAGATTGATTGTTTCTTTCATGTTTTCTCTTCCTTGATGCTGCTGCCTTAATGATTTATTATAATATTCATTTCTTATTTCATTTCATTTCATATTTCATTTCATATTTCATTTGATATTTCATTTCATATTTCATGTCATATTTCATTTCATATTTCATTTCATATTTCATTTCATTTCAGGAGGTCGTGTCGTGGAAGGATAGCCATGTATTTGACTAAATTGATAAAATACAGATCGATTATCAGATGGGTCGGTGGCAGAGCGGTTAGCGCGCTGGGCTAGTAATCCAGTGGTCGCGAGATCGAATCCTGCCTCGACCGATTTCACCTAAGCCCAAGCATTTATTTGCTTATTTTAGGAAATGTAGGAAGATGTATATGTACTTGTTTAACAAGGACATATTTATTTAGAAAAAAAAGAGAATCTATTGTTTAACGATTGAATCTGTTTCCATGGATGCCACACATTCCATTCCCGGCATGCATACCCAATATTTGATACCACTTCTCTGTTTATTCACACACTGTATCTTATTTCACTGACATTATCAATAGGTATTGTATTTCACATTCCAAAAAGTTATTTTGGTTACAAAATATTAGGTAAGTAAGTATGTTATGATTTAACGAGTTATTTATTTACTGTGAGGCACCGGCTTAGGACAGTGCTTCCACTCTTTTCTATTATTATCGTTACGAGTGTCGCGTAAGAGCTGGGTAATCGAAAATAGGTACAACAGGCAACAATAACATCTCACAAGGACGCGGGTAGGTACAAGAAAAGAACATTTTGTATGGTGTAATCATAGATTTTTATTATAACATACTAGATTTAGTACTCCGTGCAAAAATTGAGTCATGGAATATCGTGCGTTTGACGTTTTGGTTGGCAACATATTTCAGTTTTCCTTACATTTCAACACATCCTAGATAACTGTTCTCTAAATCTTTTTAATTAAAATGTTTTTTTAGACAAATTAATCCGAAAACAATTCACATTAGTCGTTATTCTCTATAGAAAAACGATGTGGTCGGGAACCAAAACGTCAAAAATCCCCCTGAAAAATGACTCACTTCGATTCATACAAAATTTGCTAACTACGACATCTATGGGTGTAATGGACTTTTTCCTAGCAAAAAATACCAACTTTCAGACTTCGCACCATATAATATTCGCAGCAAATCTATATAAAATGGATAAGTTCAGGATTCGTAGTACACGCTAAAAACATTTTATATTTTTATGTGTGTATGTGCGTGTGTGTCGGTCCCCCCATTATAACTTATCCGTTATCCGTTTGATTCACAGAGCCTAAAATATCAGAAAATATAGAAAATTTAGGCTTACAAAACTTTTATGCTCAGAATTTTGAATTTTTGTTTCAGTCAGGAGTTACTTATGAATTTTGACTTTATTTTTCCTAATATCTCAGAAACCATCGTACATAGCTAAAAAGCTGAAAATTTGTATAAATATAGACGAATACAATATTTTAAATTTATTTTTCAAAAAAGTTTGAGAGTTTCTCAAACATTTTAACTGACTATATTTTCATTTATTTGTAAATATTGAAAAGGCCGAAGCACCCTAACTAGATAATTCAATTTTCTATAAAAAATATATACATTATAGAAGTACCTACTTCTCAAACTTTTTTAACAATTTTTGTAAAAATTGAATTTAGTGACGACATCGTTTCATACAATTTGTATGGCAGTATACACTACACAATATCTACGGGGACTCTCAATAGTTTGATACTTAATCTCCAAGCAAACGTACATACATACATACCATCAAACTGTTTTCATATTCCGGGTGAAAAAAAGGACTGACATCCATAATATCATATTCTGACATATACAGGTCATGTTTAGTATATAAATTATGTTATTTTTCACAGCAGTAACAAATTAGGTCCTACTCCCTTCCCTTTTCCTTCCCTTTCTTTCCCACAACGGGCAAATGTGTGAAATATATGAATATTTAATAATTTTAAGTATATTTAAAAATATTTTTTGTTGTATTGTAGGTAGGTACATATTTCTGTGATTATTTAATGTAGGTACATCAATTGTGGACAAAAGTAACTGGTCTGTCTTTTTTTATTTCATAGTGTAGTGCCGTGTACAGTTGGTAAGCCGTTCGGATTCATTGCGGGCGTCCTGGGTTCGATTCCCAGCAGAGGAGAAATTTATTTAAATTTATTTCTCACGCAAATATTGCTTCTCTGGGCTGAAAACACTGGTAAGTTGGAAGAAATTGCCATTCGGCAATAAACTCGCCACTTGCGCAGGGCGCAAGGAAGTGTTCATTATTAGTATTTTTTTTATATCTTATAAGACTGTATATGTAAGAGATTTACTCCTTGGATAACAGACAGTATCGTTAAATGTATACATAAAAGAAATAAATTACATAGCAAAGCAAATAAAAACGCTGAAAATTTTTTATTACAACATGAATACAAAACATATAGAAATATATGCAAAGCTGTCCTGAATACGGCTAAAATAAATTACTACAAGAAAATATTATATGAGGATAATTCAAAATCACCCAAAACTATGTGGAACATAATGCGCGAAATAACTAAAACAAAAACAAATATATCATCTCAATTCCAACGAATAGTAATCGATAACATAACAATTGAAGATAAAAAAACAATTGCTAACCTTGCAAACAAACATTTCACCTCAGTTGGATCTAGATTAGCTAATGATATTCTAAAATATACTAATAAACAAACAGAAAATTCTATACAACAAAATATCAATGAAATATCAGTCCCCTATCAAATAACGGATATTAAAACTTCACCAACGGAAATTGTTAAGTTTATCGATGATTTGAAGAACACGCATGCGATGGGTCCAGATGACATTAGCTCAAAATTACTAAAAACACTAAAACATCAAGTATCTATTCCCCTAGCGCATATATTTAATTTAAGTTTTTCACAAGGAATATTCCCTAACCATTTAAAAGAATCCACTGTAATCCCGATTCACAAAAATGGCTCTAAAACCCAAATTGAAAATTACAGACCTATATCTTTACTTAATACAAGTGCGAAAATAATCGAAAAAATTGTTAAAAGTCGCCTAACAACATATTTTAATAAATACAATATTCTCTCACAGAATCAATTCGGCTTTCGAAACGATTTAGGAGCTGATGACGCAATTGCCAGACTTACTGATATTATTACGCATCAGGTCGACAATGGAAAAAAATGTATTGCTATATTCTTAGATTTAGCTAAAGCGTTTGACACTATCTCACACCAAATTCTAATCAAAAGACTATCTAATATTGGTATCAAAAATAACCTACTTAATTGGATGAAAAGCTATATTACAGGACGAACCCAAAAAGTAAGAGTTGATGATACATTCAGTGAATTTGAAGAACTGCGATTTGGAGTGCCTCAAGGTAGTACACTGGGACCGATTCTATTTACAATCTACATCAACGAGCTATGCAATAGCAAAAGAACGGGACATATAATTACATTTGCGGATGACACAGTGTTATTATATGAAGATAGCAATTGGTCTAATGTACACGGGAAAGCTGAAAAGGATATCAACGAGGTTAAAGAATGGCTAAACTGTAATTTGCTAACATTAAATGTGGAAAAAACAAAAACGATATGTTTCAGTCCAACTGAAACCGGTCAACCAAAAAACCCACAACTGATAAAAATACACCAATGTATATCTCCAAGTACTTTAAATATATGCGATTGTAAAACTATTGATTCAGTCGAAAGTGTGAAATATTTGGGCATATACATAGATAAATTTCTTAAATGGAATGTACATGTAGATTATATTTGCAAAAAGTTGAAAAAACTCATATTTATATTTGTCAACACCAAAAATATCCTTGAAATTCAGGATCTAAGACAAATTTACTATGCACTATGTAATTCAGTGATGCAGTATGGATGTATTGGATGGGGGGGATGTAGTATGACCGTTATGGATCCACTTTTAAAAGTTCAAAAATCAATAATACGAATAATACTTAATAAACCATTCAGATATCCCAGTAATCAATTATTTACTGATTTTAAAGTCCTAAATGTTAGACAACTATACATTAGCAAAATAATTCTACATACTCACAAACTTAGACAGGAATATCCGATAGCTACCCACTCATACCCCACTCGTAATTCTCAAAAGTCCATTATTATAAAGAAAAAAACAAAAACCACATTCGCTCAACGTAATTTTAACTTTCTTGGCCCCAAAATGTTTAACATACTGCCTGATGATTGGAAAATGATGAAAAGAGTTGTGCTAAAAAAAACAATAATTGCTTGGCTTATATCCATTGGTATAGAGGAGTCAAATAATATATTGACTGCACTCTAGTATATTCAGATTATTAACTTTGTAAAGCCTACATATTTTGTACCATTATGTATGTGCTGATACTGGTTATTGATACTAATTGACAAGTACTACTACTTATCAGACGTCCTAAAACAGGTTTACCTAGTTGGGCGTCCAATGAGACAATATATTTAATGCAGCGTAGTAGTTTGGAAAAATTACATTCCCTCTGTAAATTGTATTTTCATTATTAAAATGTATGATATACCTACTGTAAAATGTAATGTAATTTTGAAATTTTATATGTTCTAAAATTTTTCTTATTGTTGTCACTTGCGCTGTATGTATATTAAATATTTTTTATGTAAAAGTAAATGAATAAATGAATAAATGAATAAAATGAATATGTCTATTTGGGGATAATATTGTATCTGTTGCATTATGTATCTTTATCAAATAAAGACTTAAATAAATAAATTAATAAATAAATAAATAAATTAATTAATTAATAAATTAATAAATAAATCAATAAATGAATAAATTAATAAATAAATAAATAAATGAATGAATAAATAAATGAATAAATGAATGAATAAATGAATGAATAAATGAATAAATAAATAAATAAATAAATAAATAAATAATTAAATAAATAAATTAATTAATTGATTAATTAATTAATAAATAAATAAATTAATCTAAAGTAATAAAGCAATCAAAATGTTAGTGTCTGTGTGTGTGTGTGTGTGTGTGTGTGTGTGTGTGTGTGAGGGTGTGTGTGTGTGTGTGTGTATGTGTGTGTGTGTGTGTGTTTGTCTCACGCCTTCTGAAAAACCAAGAGCATCTAAAAATCTAATTTATGTGCGAACATGTACCAGTATACCTGATGCAGTGTCACGCTAAAATAACGCGATAAAAATGCTGAATTTTAAAGATATTTCAATAATTATTTTTTTCATACAAAATTTTCCAAGTCATATCTGTCAAAAAAGTGTACATTTTGCACGCAAATATCTGTTAGTTAAAAAGTTAGAAGTACGTATTTATACGAAAAAAATATATTTTCAAGTATAACTTAGCGTTTAAGTGAAAAATATGGTGAATATTTTGTATAATTACAATGTTTAACTTATTTTTAAAGTAAGCGTTTTGTACATAAACGCCGCCATTTTAATATCTTTTCATACAATATTTCATTTTCCTACCGAATGAATATGTTCTTGAAAATAATAAACCTTTGAAATAAATGAAATTATGAAATAAATGAAACACAAGACATTACAGCAAGTTTTAAGACGTATATTGTAAAAGTCTGTTAATTATTAGTAAAGATATAGGCATAATAAAATTGCATAATTTGTATAAATTCGGACAATTTTCATTTTTATGGCATCGAACAAACCAATGTAGGTACCTACATATTATTCAAAAAATGTCTACAAACCATTTGATATTTTTTACATGTTCTATGGTTACTATGGTTACGGACAATTTCTGATATTAAAATAAAATTTGTTATAAATCGAATTCGAATTAATTTAGAACATCATTGTAGGTAGGTACCTACATACCTAATACTACTTAAAAACCAACAATATACTAATTTCGTATAGGTAAATTATTAAACTATCTTAGGTTAACTACAATACACATGTCATTCAATCTACAAACTATTTCCTATAGTGAAATTCTTCTTTTATTTAAGTAGACCTTTGGGTGATTTTTTATACAAGCTATTTCTTGGAGTTTAATTCTTCTTCCTCTTCTTTTGTGAAGTCATTTGGGACAGTTCATAAATAAACTATTTCCTATAGTCTAATTCATCTTCTTTTATGTAGCCCTTTGGTTGAGTTTTTATACAAACTTATTCCTATTATCTAATTCTTTTTCTTCTTATTTTATGTAGACCTCTGGGCCAGTTTTGATACCAACTATTTTTTTTAACGTAGTTCTTCTTTTTCTAATTTTATGTAGACCTTTGTTGAATTTTGTATAAACTAACTTCCTATAGTCTAATTTTTCCTCTTTTATGTAGACCAAGGGAGAGTTTTCATACAAACTTTTCCTTTAGTCTAATTCTTCTTTATCTTCTTTTATGCTGACCGTTGCGTTAGTTTTTATACAATCTATTTCCTGACGTATAATTATTCTTCTAATATGTAGACCTTTGGGTCAGTTTTTATATTAACTACTTTCTATAGTCTAATTCTTCTTTTTCTTATTTTTTGTAGATCTTTTGGTTAGTTTTTATGCAAACTATTTCCTTTAGTCTAATTCTTCGTTTTCTTGTTTAATGTAGACGTTGGGTGAATTTTATATAAAAGATTTCCTATAGTTCAATTCATCTTCTTCTTCTTTTATGAAGACCATTTGGTCAGTTTTTTATATAATACATTTACTATTGTGTAATTCTTCTATTGCATCTTTTATGTAGACCATTGGGTCAGTTTTTATTACAAACTATTTGTTATAGTCTTATACTTATTCTTTTTTTTCATTTAGTCTTTTGGGTTAGTTTTAAGTCTTATAGTCTATTGTATAGAAATATTATAAACAACATGCACACTTGACGAAAATACATAAAACGAATGGGATGTGACCATCACTAGAATCTTCTCAATACTTTTTTCAATCGAAATTTACACCATTTATTATATCATCATATATTGCTTAATTTTCAATAACTACATATTTGATTTTGATGACAATATAATAAAAAATCGGGGTTGTGGCCATTACTGGACTCTTCACAACGTTTATATTCAAATTAAAAATTATTTAAGTCTTCTTCTGTAATGTAGATCAGTTTTATTGTGCAAAAATATAATAATCTATAGGTATGCACACTTGACGAAAAATATAAAAACGAATGGGATGTGACCAACACTAGAATCTTTTCAGTACTTTTGTTTATTTAATTTTTAAGCCATTTCCCATCATCCAAAATTACTAAATATTTAAAACACATTTGCGTTCGATGACAATATATAAATATAGGGGTTGTGGCCAAATCCAAACTCTTTACAACGTTGTCTCTTTATAATCAGTCATATTTAAAACCATTTACCATAGTCCATGCGTGCAGAAATTGTATGTACCTACTTATATATAAAAACAAATGGGTTGTGACCATCGCTTAAACTCAATTAAATTTCAAACTACTTTTCATACTTCGAATTAGCAAATATTTTTTGTGACAATATTATATAAAAGATTGCTTATTCCTTCACTAATTTACATTTTTGGCCAACGGCGGGACATAAAAGCTAGTAAATAAATAAATAAATAAAACAAAATGAATTTAAGGGTTTAGTTAGTAGTTTGGTAAGTATTCTTCAACTACACATACTAACGCCATCGACAGTTGTATATCATGTGCTACATGCAACTATAATAATATAAATAAATGAATATAATTTAATCTAATCTAAATCAACTTCATGAGTTGATTAAGATAATATTAATTTGCTGGTCGTATGTATGTACTACGATAGTTTGTACTACATTCACTAGACATTGATTGAACCATACCGTTGTATGACGCAAACAAGACAGGTAAAATGTACCTACATACATACTGGATGAACTATAAATAGTTATTGTATTATTACCCTATGATAGAACGCGTACAATATGTATTAATTAAAGCTATCAAATCGTTTGAACTTTTTATATATAGAAGATATTTAACATAACTAATAATAGCACATCTAGTACTGCCCACTGATTTCCTCACGCCAGATAGGTTACAGGTAACTAGGTACCAGCACCAAATACGGGATATTTTTACACTTTTGGTGCCCAACGCTGCAACGCAGGGTTAACTATACGAGTACATAGAAAAACCATATATTTCGTTATTTTTTTATTCGTATTCTGTGGCGGGCTAATTGCCAATAGGCAATTTATTACGACCGACCAAATTACAAAGAAAGATAATATTATGTACTAACAATGAGGCGTGGTTTCTGTGCGGGCGTCCTCAGCAGAGGATAAATTATTTATATTGATTTCTCACGCTAATAATGCTTCTCTTTATTGCCATATGGCAATAAACTCGCCACTCGCGCAGGATGCAAGTGGCGAGTTTATTATTATTATTACAGTGGTGGCAGCTGTCACTGTAAAAACTGTGTCCAGTGGACGCGAGTTCAAATCCTAAAAAAACACGAGTGGGTTGTGGCAAACGCTATACTTTTGTTGACACGACGTACGTGTGACATAATTTCGAAGATTATCGCAGCGAAAGACCATTTTCGCCAGTCGCGAAGCACCAACACGGTGAAAATGGTCCCTACGCATTTGTCGAAAAACAGGACAAGGCGGTAGATGTAACAATACGGGACGTGTGGTAACCCTACCTAGTTAGAAAAATTTGAGATAATTTTGTTGGAAGTCACTCATGTGGGGGTTAGTGCCTAGTGGGCTGCTAGTTTCGGAAGCTATTACAAACTATATATAACTCTTTTTTTTTGACAAACTTTTTAACATCTCAATAGAGACTAAGGTGGAATATTATAGAAGAACCAGGTATTCAAGGCACCTACAGGGCTTGCGACTTGTCATCGGCTGATTTATGTGATCACTTTATGCGCTTGCGCAACTTTCACCGATTATGTATTCTTATTGAGTTCCCTTAACAATACGAATTTTGAAAGTTCTATATAAACAATTAAAAAAATATGCGATTTTATTCATCCAAAAAACATTGTCGGATATGGTAGTTAAAAATAATATAAATTTACATTTGCTGAAATTATTTTCGGTTGACAATCGTTAATTTTGTTTTGGATTTATTCATGTTCATGCCTACGGTACTCTATACGGAGTAGATCCAACATTTCAGCCTCGTTAAACGCGAATTGGTTACTATCATCTGTTGGAACGTCCAAAACTTCTAACCACAAATTATTACAATATGATTAGCAAATAGAAACGAGTGGGTTGTGGCCAACGCTAAACTCCTCACTAACAAGTAATTTTATAAAGTATTCAAATTTTGTATGGAAAATTTTCAGCAATATATATGAAATGAGTATGTTTAATTATTTTTTTATTTAAATATTTTATTATGAAAAGTTGATATTTCTTTAATGCCATTTTATGAAAGTGATGAGCCTTTTTACCTATTTGAAAATAAAAATTTTAAATTTTAAATTTCCTGAGCTTGGGGTCACTTTGAAATATTTGACAGTTAAAAAAATGAGAAGCACTATTCATATATCCTTCAAAATCTAATGGGGTCTAAGTGAGCATTAGATATACAAATTTGCACAATTTGAATAGAATCGAATGAGTACTTTAGTCTATAATCGATAAAGTAAAAATGAACACGCCGTACATAGCACACTGCACACAGCACATAGCACACACACACAGATACATTGTGATGAAACTTTCAGAATACAATGTCAGCATGATTGTATTGTCAATTATGCCTTTTTAATGAGATCCCTATCAATTCAATTTTGAAAGTTCTATATATTGTAATACTGAAATTCTTTTCGCTTGAAAATAAGGAATTTTTACTACAGCCATCTATGTGTGAAATTATGAACAACATTCTTATTATTTTTATTTATTTTGTTGTAACGCCATCTATTGAGAGAATTGTTTTTTTTTGTAAATAATGAGAGCAACAATTCTTATACCTGAGGTGACAAATGCATTTTTCACATAGAAGTCACCCCTGAATTACGCCAGACTTATAAGGTCATTTTTGTCTTATTTTCCTACTTGTACCAATGTGCAAGTAATCGAATATTTTTATTATTGCATATGCGCAAACATTGGATTTTGATTTTGTTTAAAAGATGGTTCTGTAATATCCTTTTTAAATTTATTATTATTTTTATTTCCTTAAATTTCAACGGAAGCCGATTGAATGCAAATTGATGTTGAGCCATTGCTGTTAAATCCGAGTGAATTTTCATTAATTTTTTTTTTAATTTAGGTAGATTGTTTTGGGCGTATGTAATTTTAAGTGTTTTTAAATTATTTTTTTTTCGAACAAATAAATAAATATACAAGTTATCATTTCATTTCACGTAGTTTTTATTATACTACATACATACTATCACGCCATGTCCCTCGTGGGGTAGGCAGAGAGAACCGAACATCATTTATTTCTATCTTGACACACAATCAACGCCTCGTCAACATTCATACATCGTCTTATACATGTTCGGTTGATGTTCAGGCTTCTAACATTTCAGTCTTTCAAAATACCGTTCATTCCTTCCTTGGGCGGCCCCGTCCTCCAATCCATTCCTCTCCGCAATGTATATTTTCTTCGTCAGGCGTTCCTCATTCATTCTCCCCATGTGGCCAAACCATCTCAATGTGTTCACTTTCATTTTATTAATGACATCTTTCTTTATCTTACATTCTTTCCTTATGTGCTCATTTCTGACCCTGTCATACATCGTCCTATTACAGATTCTTCTTAGCGATCTCATTTCAACTGCATTTATTCTGCTTTCGTGCTACTTCTGCCATGTCCAGGTTTCGCTTGCATATTTCAATTTTGTCACTAAGATAGCATTATGAATGACAACTTTAGCTTCATTTGATATGTTGCGATCATTCATAACTGGTCTTATTGCTCCATTCGCTCTGTTTCCTGCCATAACTTTTCTTTCGATTTCGTATCAATCCGACCTTAATATTAAAAATTGAATCATTGACATAATCTTAAAAATTTATGAACCAACACTCGATCATAAGATCAAAGTTTAGTATGTTTTAGGCTGGGTTGTTTCGAAAAAAGTATCAGTAAAAGTATAGTTAAAATACTTTGATTTCATAAAATTGTTCGAAATTGTGCCGTTTGACAGTATTAGATTTCAATGAAACAACCAAAATATTGCACAATTTTATGAAATCAAAGTACATCGTCCTATTACAGATTCTTCTTAGCGATCTCATTTCAACTGAATTATTTATTCTGCTTTCATTTAGTATATTAAACTTATCCAACTGTCGATTTGTTCAGAAGAACTTTGTTCTCTTAACATATCGACAATGTTTCAAGCCAGGATACGCGAGAATTGTATGCAGAGGTCTACTTTTTTCACGGCTTTTCCAACTTTGAAGTCAAAAAACACCAACTTAGAGGCTTCGCAGCATACATACACGGATTTACTCAGAATTCGGAGTAGAAAATTTCGTGTGTCTGTGTGTGTGTGTGTCTGTGTGTGTGTCCCCCCCCCCTTATAACTTTTGATCCGCTCAATTTACAGAGCCCAAAATTTCAGAATATATAAACAGTTATAGGCTTACAAAACTTTTATACTCAGAATTTCGAATTTTTCTTTAAGTCAGGGGTTATCAACTTTTGAATTTTTACTTTATTTTTCCATATATCTCAGAAACCATTAAAGCTAGAAGGCTGAAAATTTGTATAAATATAGAAAAATACAAAATCTCAAATTAGTTTTTTCAAAAAATTCCAGAGTTTCTCAAACATTTTTTATTAAGAAAAATATTTTTTTATGATAAAAACTGCCTATATTTTCAAAACTTTTACAATAATCGAAAAAACCGAAACACCCCAACTAGATAATTTAATTTTCTATAAAAAATATTTAAATTGCAGTAGAAGATCTCAATTTTTTTTAACAATTTTTTTAAAAATTGAATTTAGTGACGACATTGCTTCATACATTTTGTATGGCAGTCGCCTATACACAAGTATGTAAGAAGTTTTAATAGTTTGATAGGTACTTAATCTCCAAACGTACATACAGAACCATCATGCTGTTTTCATATTCCGGGTAGGAAAACAGGACTTACCTCCATACTGTCCTATCTTGACATACATACCAACATGTGTTACAATTTTCAATAATTTGGATTTATGCGTTTATAGTTTGATTCTTATTATTCAACTATACATACTATCGCTATCGACAGTTGGATCTCATGTGTTACATGCAACTAGTGTATGTATATCACAGACAGCGCTAGATAATATATGTTACTATGTATATAAATAGTATATTGTATTTTGATAATAAACTGACCCCCGCTATGTCTGCAATAGCCTATGTAAATAATAATATGTAATCTGATGTTTCACACACGTTGGATACCTACCTCTGATAGTATGTATAGTGAAAATAGTCTGTCTGTACTTTCGTTTGTTTAGGTCCGGCGTTACGATGAGACATCAACTCATTCAGTCACTGAATCTCAGATGAATGTTTATTTTTATTTATTTATTTTAATGAATACAACAGCGACAAAACAATTTGTACAAAAAAATATTATGGTAATTTTTACAGTGTTAATTTTTTAATTATATTTTTTTTAATAATGATTATATTACAGTCTGAGTTTAAGAGCTAAACTCAAGCTTTACAAAAATATAGCGTATTACAGTGTCCGTTTAGGCCTAATCTTCCCTCAAATACGTCACTAAAACGACAAATATTTAACTCATCGTTTCTGGCGGATTAAGTACTTAACGGTGAGTTAACTGTCATTTGCTAGGTGCATTATTATAAAAGCATTATTTTGGTGAAAAAAATTAAATTTACCATGTTGGATACTAAAACAATAGTATTTCAAGTTATAGTGTCCCGTTTTGTAGTTCGTATTATTTGATGTTATTTAAAATTTGACAGATAAGAACCACAGAAAAAGTAAAAATGTCTATATTTGAAGATTTAGTAACTGACATGTCATATTGCACTGTAATACGGAAATGGATGAAATCTCCCCTTAACATTAATCTTGAGTTTAACAAACTCAATGAGTTGAGGGCCGACTGTAATACCGGGCCTAGTCCTTGTAACATGTACATATTCATTCTCATACATTTCCCAAACTAAACATACATGCGTGTGTAGAGGGGTCCCGTAAGAAATATTCTCACAGTACGGGACCTTACATTTTACTTACATTTTTCTTAAATAACTTATGTAATACGACCCTAGGGTGAATGAAATCGATCATGACAGGACCATGCTTATTTATTTTTTATCACAACGATATCAAAAAGTAGAGGTTTTAGAGTTTTTTTTTAATATTAAGAATAGTAATAAAATGGTAAAAAACTCAGTCGGTAGATTTTCACAATCTCTTTCTATTTAAGGAAAAAAAAATACTTCATAGGCCTTGTACTTTATAGATACTTACAATAAAAATATAAAAAAAACGGGTTTGCTCAAACCAAATTAAAGAAAAGTATAAAACAAAATCATGATAGCAGTAAATTTAAAACTTTTTTTTGATACATTCATACCATCGAGCTGTTCCACATATTCGGGGTAGAAAAAAGGTACTGCAGGGTTACCCGTGAAGTTGATCAACATAAGTTTAAGATCAGTTCCAGACTTTAGAAATCTGTGAGCTTCAAATTAATTAAATACTTGCATTAATTTATTCAAAAATTACTGAAAATTTCATATTAAACGTTGATATTAAAAATTTTTATGATCAAATGTAGAGAAAGATTACGATTAAATTACGATCGAGTACTGATTTATACATTTTTAAGATTAAGGCAAGATAAGCACGTATTAAGAATGTGTCATGAGTAGCCCCCCTGATCTCCACACTATCCTACCTTATCATACATGTTTTGTATAGAAAGAAAATCTTAAATATAGATTTTGAAAAACTCACGCAATAGAATAAATAAAAAGTAAAAATAAACTGTTCTTTATTTCAAAGACATATCCTTTGAGGGTATCTACTGGGGGAAAAGATTTTCAAAATTTACTATCTAACCTTCTTTTTCCTAACCTTCCCTCCACTGCTGGATGTAGGCCTCTTCCATCTGTCTCCATTTTTATCTACCCTGTGCCGATTCAATTCATCTCTTTCCGGCGACCACAACAATATCGTCGGCCCATCTCTTCTGTGGCCGGCCGACACCACTTTTGTTTTCCCACGGTCTTCACTTTAAGACTTTGGGAGTCCATTTTGAATTTGGCTGCCTGGCCACGTGTCCTGCCCATTGCCATTTCAATTTTACAATCCGGTCCATAATATCGGCGTCTGATACTATAACTCTTAATCAGCCTCGAGCTTCATGGACGCAGTCTTTTCTGGGCGCAGAAGAGCCTAGCCATTCAAAAAGTGGTAAGTAAGTAGGCTCGTTGACTAGATAAATGTTGAAAATACTATAATTTATTTATTTGTTTAGAAACTCTTTAAAATATTTGATAAATTTGATTTTAAGATGCGATGTACAGGTTTATATGATGCCCTCTGTGCAAGACCTCACTTGTAGGTATGTGTAGTGTAAAACAGCTATGGCTGGATGCCAAGAATCTGTAGCCAGAAAATGTAATGTATCTATGTACGTAGGATATGTATCGAATAATAGTGAAATACCACCCTTTGAACATCACTAACATCTCCGTGACCAAATAAATTACATTCCTTTCTATCACTGATCCATTCTCAATTCTCTATATAGGTCCTATACATAATCTACATTATACTTAAACATACGTCAAGACTCCGTACGCCTTACTGACAATACTTTGAACTTATAATTATTATGTACATTGCAATAATATAGAAAGAATACAAAATAAATTCATCTACAGAATGACCAGAAAATACAATGACTATTCTATGTGTAACATCCCATGCCTATCAGTACGACGAACCATTAATGATTTACTTTTCCTATATAATATACTAAATAACAATATTGACTGTCCAGACCTTGTTTCATATATAAATTTTGCATGTACCGACTCGACGTACGAGACACACGCTACTCTTCCTTAATTATTGCTATAGAACTAACTCATCTATAAACTCACCAATTAACAGAATCCTCACCACTTACAATAAGCATCAAAGTACCCTTCAACTAGATATTTTTCATAACTCGCCAAACCAATACAAAAACTTACTATTCAATTTAAAATCAGCATAGTAAGACACATTTTACACACCTCATTACACATTTTCACCCACTACATATTCACATCCCAGTATGTTCTCTTCTGGGTCACAATCCTAGGATTGGTCTGCACCAAACACTCGATCTTTCCACTTAACTCTATCGTCCGCCAGTCTCTTCATCTCTTTGTAACTGCTACAGCGCACGTCACCGATTATCTGGTCTATATAGTTATTTCTGGGGCGACCTCTACAGTTACCCCCATCAATCATTCCTTCGACGATGGTAAAAAGCAGGCCTGGGTGCCGGATGTTGTGGCCTGTCCAAGTTGTTCTCTGTTTTTGGGCAATTCTTTTCATAATTTGCCTTGTCTCTCCAACCCTTCTTAGTACCTCGTCGTTGCTGAAGTGTTCTGACCAGTGAACTTTAGCCATGTGTCTGTAGCACCACATCTCAAACGCAGACAGACGTCCCGTTTCGCGTTGGCTTATGGCCCATGTTTCACAGCCATATAGCAGTACACTCCAGACAAGAGACTTGATCAAATTTTTCCTAATTTTGATGGAAATGTTAGGTTAGATGGAAATGATTCAAAAATTGTTGATCTTTTGTTGAAGGCGACTCTTGCTTGGTGGATTCTGCTTTTGATGTCTGCTGTTAAACGTCCGTCTTGAGATATTCTGCTTCCCAGATATATAAACTCTTTCACCTGCTTAATTTCGATGCCTCCCAGAACAATATTTGCAGTGCATTCCTCCCTTCCAGCAACCATGCATTTTGTTTTGTCCTTATTTATCCTCATGTTATAATCAATTGTTAGGATGCTTTCCATCATCCTGAGAGCCTCATTTAATTCTTCCTCTAATAAGTTATTAATTATATGAATTTATTTGCCACAAGTAATTGACACTAGGTAGGGATAGTTTAAGAATTATATATTAAGTCTACTCATTGTAATTTTTTACCTAATGTTGGTTGTGTGCAGTTTAATTATGTAAATAAAAAAAAATAATAAATTTATAATTCTGGCGCAGTTCAGGGATGACATATGTGTAAGAGCGCTGGCGCCTAATGTACAAGGACTATTGCATTCATTGTTTACAAAAAAAAAAAATCTCAATAGATGGCGTTACAAAAAAGTTTTTTTTTTATTTACTTATTATGGTGTTAATGTTTTGCAAATGATTTCTGCATAAGACACTCCACTAGGCCAATGTAGATTCATATTGGGTATCTTCACCACTCGGGCTGAACTCGCTCTCCACACGAGATCTCTCCAGAAGCCTTCACCATAGCACAACATCTTCAATATCACATTCTTCTTGTTTCCGAGCTCCTTACTCGATCGCGGAGGGTGACTCCTACGATGGGCCGCAGAGTCTTCATCGCCGTGATTCTAAAGAGGCTTTTTGCTCTGGAGTGCGTTCAGAATGAACGCCGAGTTCACTTAGTGACGCTCTATGCCGTCAGAATGACCGGAAACATACGCTATAAAAACACATTGTCGCGTTCAGATTGAATCTCGAGTGTACACTCTGTTAAATCGTCGGGTGAAAAACGCTCAGACAGTTATAGTATCTGCTGACTTATATTTTATCTGTGGTAATATTATTTCTATTTTTTCTGTGGTGTCTGTTATGTTAGTGAATGTTATATCTGGCGACAATATGCATTCAAAAATAGGTTTCTTTAATAAAAATACTATTCATAGTTTCCAATAAGAGTTCAGAGAGCATTGTCTACTCCACTGCCCGATATGATCTAATTTCGTCTTTCGATTAAAGTATATACTCTAAAAAGACACATGTATGATATATGAGATTTGATATTTAAAAGGCCCGATGCTGCGTTCAGATAGAAACGCCGCTCAAAAGCATTCATTGATATTGGTGTGAAAAACGCCATAATCTGCAACTTCAGGTACATCCGTCACTCGACGTCAAGTGTTCTATCTGAACGCAGCCATTGTGGTGTCAGCTATTGTTTCATTTCTTTAATTTGATTAAAATATTATATTCTTAATATTATAAAGTTGCGTTTTAATTGCTCTCACTGGTAAAAATTTCTAGTTAAGAATGTAAGTTTAATCACCAGAACCGACTATATAGCACACTTCAACTAAATTAATTAAAGCAATGAAATTGTGGTTATTAAGTTTTAGGAGTGTATAAAAAATTGGGGGCGCTGAAAAATAATTAATCTTCAAAGGGGGCGGTATAGAAATAAGTTTGATAATCTCTGTTTTATATGATTCTTGGTTAAGATTTATGTAGTTTTAGATAGTTTGTATGTTTTTGTGAAATGTGACTCACTTCACGAGATAATTATCTTTTTGAAGTTGAGTCATTCATAAATATGTAATCATTGTATAATCTGTAAATATTGTGTATTTTGTATCCGTTTTTTTAAATAAATAAATTCAACTAGAAAATTTATGTTGCTTTGTATTTTGATATAAATAATAAATATGTATATATATTTATTATGCTATTTTTATAACATTTTTTTTAAATGTCAATAGAGTCGAAGTTAAACATAGGAGAACTGATAAATCAAGGCACCAGCAGAGCTTACGACCTGTCATCGACTGGTTTAGATGATCACTTAATGTGCTTGCGCAATTTTCATCAATTATGCCATTTTATTGAGTTCACTATCAATTCAATTTTCGAAGTTCTATATAATATTTGTCGGCCTTCGTGGCTCAGTTGGTCGGGTATCTGACTGCTGATCCAAGGGTGCCGGGTTCGATTCCCGGTGGAGACACAGTTTTTAATTGTGTTTTCAGCCTGGATCTGTGAGACGATTAATATCGTAAGTCTCCAGAATGTGGCAACATGTTATTGGGTGCGTGTTAAATCAATATTTGACATAGTACCTGTTAGTTGCCCGAGAAGCTACATAAAATAAAAAATAAAATAAAATAATTATGTTATTCATTGAAAACTTTCACTTAAGAGTAAACTGAAGAACACCAACGCCATCTATGAAGTGAGAA
Source organism: Molanna angustata (assembly GCA_963576475.1). Classification (NCBI taxonomy): domain Eukaryota; kingdom Metazoa; phylum Arthropoda; class Insecta; order Trichoptera; family Molannidae; genus Molanna; species Molanna angustata. The sequence continues at coordinate 677,314 of OY754972.1, forward strand.
AGTAACTTTTTTGTAACGCCAGCTATTGAGAAATTGATTTGTAAACACAAACGATTTCAAACTAATATGCTATTGTCGGCCTTCTTAGTTCAGTTGGCTCGATATCTGACTCCCCGAGAGATAGGTCCCGAGTTCGATTCCCGGTAAAGACACACCGTCTTACTTATAAACGTAAACTATCTATAGTACCTGGTAATAGAGCGTGATTAACGTAAAAGTTTACTTATAAACCGTGACTATCTTTATTACGCCTTAATTTCATATTCGTCAAGGTAAGACAAGTCGAGAGGTTGTTTAACGCTTGACTAACGCGTCATAACAAATATTTCAAAATGGCGGATCTTTCACATATGTTCCGACGCATATTTGAGATTGACAGAAAAATTTAATACTTGTAACAATTTTCCTAGTTATTCTTCATCGCAATCGTGTTTAATTTGACTCAACACGGTACAACGCGGTTTTTGTTTTCATTTTTCGATGTCAGCTATCCAAAAATTACATGCTATTTTCTATTTTTTGACATCTGTGAAGCCAATGTGACCATATGAAAAAAATAAATTTGGGTGTTCGTAAACAATTTAGTGAACTAGTAAGTCATATCTTAGTCTACGTTTATAAGTAAGATTTTTTAATACCGATCTTAACTATTTTAGTCGTGCTTATCTAGTTGCGCGTTAAGTAAGCTATTAACGAAATCTAATAAGTAAGACCGACAGTTTTTAATTGTGTTTCTTAATGTCACAAGTCTCCATAATGTGGCAACTTGTTATTGGGTGCGTGTTAAATTAAATATTTGACATAGTACCTACCTGTTGATTGATTAAAATAAAATATTCCACCTCAGTGCGGGTAATGCCTAGAGTGATATGTAAATTTGAACTTGTAAATTATAATGAATAAATAAATAAACAAATGAGATCTGATAATGTATTTCAAAAGTGTTTTGTGATCTGTCGAATATTATGAACCTACAGTCTGTAACTATGTAAGATTGTCTGTCAGGCAGTTGTGTGTGTATGTGTCAGTGTCTGTGTGACAGCCGGAGACGTTCATCATTCACGATCACCTGTCAATGGCACCAGGTCTGCGAGAGCGGACGGTGGAGGGGAACGTGGAAGAGACCAGCCAGAGGAGAAGAAGGGATGGACGATTGTTGCAGAAATAGATTTGGCACAAGAAGACATCGTCCATTCCTCACATGAATACCAGCAGACTCTCGCTAGTAACAGGTCCGCGATAAGGAAAAACAATTATTTTTTGTCATTTTTTTAATATCATAGGGTCGTATTACGCATGTTATATAAGAAAACGGTAAGATAATCTTTCCCTGTCCAAATTCTCAAGTCGTATTACAGAAGTTATTTGGTATTACAGAATAACTTCTGTATACGACTTGAGAATTTGGACAGGGAAAGATTATCTTACCGTTTTCTTATATAACATGCGTAATACGACCCTTAGTAGAGACGAAAGATGAAACGAGAACATAATATATTTATCGGAGAACCGAAAGATCAGACAACTACACGGCTTACGATTTGTCATCGACTGGTTTATGTTAATCACTCTAAGCGCTTGCGCAACTTCGATCAATTAGTTTTTTTTTGACAAATTTTTAATATCTCTATAGTGACGAAACAAGAACATATTTGTATATTTAAAAAATAACAGGAAAATCAGGCACCTACAGATATTACGACCTGTCATCTGGTTTACGTGGTCACTTTAATCGCTTGCACAACGTCCACCAATTAGTTTTTTTTGACAAATTTTTAATATTTTAATGGAGATGAAACGTGAACATTTATTTATTTATTTATTTAATGTTACTTCTCGGGCAACTAACAGGTACTATGTCGAATATTAATTTAACACGCACCCAATAACAAGTTGCCACATTCTGGAGACTTACGATATTAATCGTCTCACAGATCCAGACTGAAAACACAATTAAAAACTGTGTCTCCACCGGGAATCGAACCCGGGACCTTTGGATCAGCAGTCATACACCTAACCAACTGAGCCACGAAGGCCGACTTTTATTTTTATCGGAGAACCGAAAAATCAGGCAACTACAGGGCTTACGACCTGTCGTCGACTGGTTTACGTGATCACTTTAAACGCTTGCGCAACGTCCATCAATTGTGTTTTTTTTTTTGACAATTTTTAAATATCTTATCAATTATATTATCAATATCATTGGCAAATACAATGATTGTGCGTGTTCTAACGACGATCCTGTTCTTTCTTTGCTTGAATAAAATAATAACCTTTTTATACATGGTGTAAACATATTTATATCACATCTTTTTTGAGTAGGTACCATAAACAATATTATTTATTTAACAAGTTGGTTGTGTCCATCACTTATATTTCCCCTACATTACTTTCTGAAAACATTAATGTCGATATGAATATGAAGGAAATTAAACTTAAACTTAAGCTTAAACTACATGGAACACTTTTTTTTTGCTCGATAGATTGTATTCTATGAATTAGTTTACATACATTATTTAAACAAACCATTAAAATCATTTTTTTTATTTTGAAAGTTGTATCAGATGATATTGAAGAGAATAAAGATTTTTAAGTATTTTTTATGGAAACTTCAATTCAAAGCGAGCATACAAAATTAAACATCTTGGGGGGTCAGCTGATTCGCATCATGAACCAATGACAGAGGCGAAGGGGAAGAGGAACGAGTCGCAGATTCAGAGGAAAAAAACATGGATCCCGTCCCACATAGGTATAAATGGAAACGAGATCGCGGATGAATTAGCAAAACAAGCCTACAGCAGGCCAAGTCAGTAAAAAAGTCGAGATCCGACAACGTATCACCGCTCTTCTCGCCATGTTTACGCCCGTGACGACAATTCGTAGTCACTAAGCGCTGTCGAGTTCGTAAATGCACTTATTAGTATTTGTCGCCGTTAGGCTGGCTTGCGGTACATTTTTGAATTATCATTTATGGCAATACATAATATTTTCCCCATGATTTGAATAAATGTCAAATTTGTTTACATAAATTTGTTAAATAAATATAATATGGTCATATTTTAAAGCACGAAAGCAAGTTATAATACGATTAAATTAACTTCTTTTGTGTTTATTGAATGTTTTGAGAGTAATTTAAAAAAATATTTTTAATTATATTTCGATCAATTTATCAAGTGTGATGACAGCAGCGTGTTATTTTTTTACTAAAAACTACGCCGAATTTTCTTTTGTTAAGTGTTAAAATACATATGTGATAAAATAGCTTACAAGAGTACTTTCTCAAAATGAAAAATTATTTCAAATCTATACTTACGGAAAACATTTACGGACGCATAGAATTATAACGTTAGAATCTAAGTACGGACGCATATTTCCAATAAATATATAACCATATAAAACTTTTGTTACGCGGTAATTAGCAATAAATGAATTACGCGGAATATTTATAGGGTTTGAAGAATCTCTTAAACGGCGTCGTTTAACCCGTTTATATAATTATTCTCAAAATAAATATGAAATTCGGCATTGTTCGCGTAAAAAAATGACATTTAATTCAACATGGCGGCGTTAGATCTTGTCTCTCGCCTCGATGTCGACCCAATCTCGCCGTCAAATAAGTGGGCGAGAACGATTCGACGCGTTATCTGCTTAGTGACTACCAAAACAGTTAATCTCGACATTTATCGGTCGAGATCTACTTACAGACTTAGCCTGCAGTTCTGACGCCTCTTATTTTAACATTTCCCTTTCCATCCAAGAAACAATTCGTTCTCATTGTAACATTGCCAAAAATAAATGGCAAGACCTGTGGAAAATCAAAGGAAATGAAACCAATGGAACATACTACTATAATATCCAATTAAACATTCCATCATTCCCTTGGTTTCACAAAAAAATGTCCAAAAGAGAGTTCTCTAATATTTCGAGAATGAGATTAAGTCATTGCTCAATTGCTACTCACTTATATTAAATAAATATAAAAGAATACCCTTCATGTGCATGAGTGGCAGATTTAGAAACACTCTATCATGTGTTCTTTGTGAATGCGATGCACTACGAATATGACATCTATCCCAACTTAAAAGTCCCTCTACCAGTAAACATGTCGCATCTCTTATCGCTTTAATCTCTTCCTATTTATTCCGCAATTACTAAATTTATCTCAGTCGTAGTATTCACTAACATTTTTTTTTCATTTTTTCTTCCATTTGGCACAAATCACACTTTAAAAGGTGGATTGCCTAATATTTTTAAAATTAAAATGATAAAAAATTCTCAGCCGGTAGATTTTCATATTTTCTTAAGAAAAAATTAAAAACGGGTATTACTAAAACTAATTTTACAAGAGATAATTTTTTTTAAAATCACGCAATAGTATAAAGATGTAAAAGCAAATTGTTCTTTATTTCAAAGACGTATCTTTTGAGGATTCCGGGGAAAAGATTTTCAATACTTACTATTTAACCTACTATGACCTCTTAACTGTTTTCATGAGCACGCGATAGTTACCCTTACTAACACATAACTTCATAGTGTATCTGGCGGTTTTTATAAATCATACTTTCAGTCACAATTTATTTTTAGCATTTTATGCCCTCTTGCATAACTATGTACTCAAAAATCCCACCAGGCATAGCCTATATATGTGAATAAAATTTTCTCCATATTCTTCTTCTTCAGCCTGTTTTTATCCATTCTTGGACATAGGCCTCCCCCTTGATTCTCCACAACTCCCTGTCTTGGGCACACTGCATCCATCTCCCTCCGGCACATTTCTTGATGTCATCAGACCACCTCGCCTGGGGTCTGCCGACACCCCTTCGGCTTGTTCTCGGTCGCCATTCTATGATCTTTTTGGTCCATCGTGGATCCTGGCATCTGGCAATTGTGCCCAGCCCAGCTCCACTTAAGACCAGCGACCCTTTCCGCTACATCGGCTACTTTGGTTCTTTGTCTTATCATGACATCCCGTATGAGTTTATAGAAACGATTTAATCTACTTCTTCTTTTTAGCTTATGTAGCATTCCACCCAATTATTGGATGATTTCTGCCAGTATGAATATGTTATTGAATTATTTTGAGAGTTGCAATATAGACAAATGTTAGGCATAAGTCTGAGAAATAAAATAAGAAATGAAGAGATCAGACGCCAGACCAAGGTTGTCGACATTATGGACCATGTAGCAAGATTAAAGTGGCAATGGGCAGGTCACGTTGCTAGACAGGGAACAGAGAGATGGGCACCCAGAGTTATGAGGTGGAGACCATGGGGAAATAAACGGGGAATAGGTCGACCGATGAAAAGATGGGCGGACGATATTGTCCCTGTTGCGGGTAGAAACTGGCCGAGACGAGCCATGGACCGAAATAAATGGAAGGATTTTGAAGAGGCCTACATCCAGCAGTGGAGAGACGGCTAAAGAAGAAGAAGAAGAAGAATATAGTTATATTAAATCCAATAATGCGAAGAAATTTCGCTATGTGGAAATACATAAGTATGCAGGTAATTTAATGACAGAAGATGTCACATATTGATTGGTAGTGGAGTATTAAGTGTATAGTACAAATCATGTTCGGTGTGGATTGGGCACATGGTCCAGAGTCTCGACTTCCTCTCCACAAGCACACCCTTACATGTATCTTGTAGAGGTGACCTAATAATGGCAGTGGCCTAGTCTGCTGCGACATATATGAGTAACGTCTCGTTTGGCCATGCCCCTGTCGTGGAACCATGGTTGAGGAGGAATTGAAATTTGGATGGATTCATAGGATGAACCTTTCATAGAACTGGACATTTCACAGCTAGTCAATGGTCCATTTGGATGTTAGTTCTTTTTCAATCGATGCTTTTTATTAAGTCTTGGCAGGGAATCACATTGAAGTAAAATAATCATCAATGAATTTTATGTTAACATAACAAAACTTCATTCAGTACATTTCGAATACATACATAGATATTACGAGATGATGTTCTTAAATAGGTACATATTCTTAGTCTACGGCTGTCGTAAATATTAATAACTAGCCTTTATGTCCCGCCGTTGGCCAAGAATGTAAAACTGTGAAGGAATAAGCAATCGTTTTTATAATATTGTCACCCAATTATTTTGCAATATCGGACTATGAAAAGTGGTTTGAAATTTGATTGAGTTTAAGCATTGTAAAATGTTCAAGTGATGGCCACAACCCATTCTTTTTTATATATTGCTATAAAGTGTGAATGAAGTATAATATACAATTTCTGCACGCATGGACTACGCGAAATGGTTTTAAATATGACAGTTTATCAACGTTGTACACAACCCCCATTTTTAAATATTATCATCGAAAACAAATTGTAATATATACCTATTGAAAATTTAGTAATTTTGGATGTTGGAATGTGGTTTAAATTTGATTAAATAATGTACTGAAAAGATCTAGTGTTGGTCACATCCCATTCGTTTTTATATTTTTTCATCAAGTGTGCATTATATTTTTGCACAATTAGACTGATAGACTTAAAATTGACACAAAAGTCTACATTAACGAAGAAGAAAAAGACTTAAACTATAATAAATAGTTTTTAATTTGAATATAAACGTTGTGAAGAGTTCAGTAATGGCCACAACCCCCATTATTTAAATATCGTCAACGAAATCAAATATGAAGGTGTTGAAAATTATTCAAAATAGGATGATATAAATGGTTTAAATTTGATTAAACAAAAGTATTGAAAATATTCTAGTGCAGGTTACATCGTCACATCCCACATCCCATTCGTTTTTACATATGTATTTTCATCAAGTGTGCATATTGTTAATAATATTTCTGCACAATAGACTATTAGACTTAAAACTAACCCAAAAGTCTAAATAAAAAAGAGAAGAATAAGTATAAGACTATAAGAAATAGTTTGTATAAAAAACTATTTCAATGGTCTACATAAAATAAGAAAAAATACATAAAATAGAAGAATTAGACTATTGGAAATAGATTGCATAAAAACTGACTAAAAGGTCTACATAAAAGAAGAAGAAGATTAATCCATAGGAAATAGTTTTGTATAAAATTCACCAAAGTTCTACATAAAATAAGAAAACGAAGAAAAAGAATTAGACTCCACGAACGGTCGCTTCAGACCCTTCAGTACCTCCCATCCCTTCAATCCATCATTACGTCCCTTCCAATCAGGCCCTTCAGTACCTCCCGTCCCTTTAGGCCCTTTTATACCTCCCATCCCTTCAGGCCCTTTAGTGCATCCCTTCCCTTCATTACATCCCGTCCCTTCAGCCGCTTAAGAAAAGTTTAAATCCAGAAACCATCCTGGAAGAACCGCGAAGAGATGAAAGGACCTTCTTTTCCCAGGATACTCCACCTTCAAAGGTAAAATGACTAAATACACGAAGAAGAAGAAGAAAAAAGTTTAAATCCAGATACCTGCGAAGATATGGAAGGAAAATTGGACCTTCTTTTCCCAGGATACTCCACCTTCAAAGGTAAAATGACTAAATACACGAAGAAGATGAAGAAAAAAGTTTAAATCCAGATACCTGCGAAGATATGGAAGGAAAATTGGACCTTCTTCTCCCAGGATAGTCCACCTAAAATGTCCAGGTAAAATGACCAAATGCACGATGAAGAAGAAAAAAGTTTATATCCAAAAACCGTCTTGGAAGACTTGCGAAGAGTTGGAAGGTTCTTCTCCCAGTATTCTCCAACTTCATAGGTAAAATGACCAAAAATACATGAAGAAGAAGAAGAAGAAGAAAAAAGTTTAAATCCAGAAACCTGCGAAGAGATGGAAGGACAATTGGAACTTCTTCTCCCAGGTTAGTCCACCTTCATAGGTAAAATGACCAAATACACGATGAAGAAGAAGAAGAAAAAAGTTTAAATCCAGGAACCGTCCTGGAAGACCTGCGAAGAAATGGAGAGACAGTCGGACCTTCGTTTCCCAGGATATTCCGCTTTCATTGGTAAAATGACCAAATACACGAAGAAGAAGAAAAATAAGAAAAAAATTTAAATCCAGAAACCATCCCGGGCATACGCTCGACAATTCCCCAAAGTTTCATTGTAATCGGACAAACGGTTTAGGAGCACATAGCATACATGCATCCATACATAAATAAATAAATAAAATAATTTTCCTATAGGAAATCAGTATATTGTTGATTTGTAAGTAAATAGTATTAGGTAGGTACCTACCTACAACAATGTTCTAAATAAATTCGATTCATATCAAATTTTATTTGAATATCAGAATCTTTCCGTAACCATAGTAACCATCGAACATATAAAATATTACTATCAAATGGGCTCGATACATTTTTTTGGATATGTAGGTAGGTACCTACATACATTGGTTTGTTCGAAGCCACAAAAACGAAAATTGTCCAAAATATCAAATATTACATACAAATTATGCAATTTTATTATGCCTATATCTTTACTAATAATTAACAGACTTTTACAATATATGTCTTAAAACTTGCTGTAATGTCTTGTGTTTCATTTTATTATTTCATAATCACATTTATTTCAAAGGTATATTATTTTAAAGAACATATTCATTCGGTAGGAAAATTAAATATCGTATGAAAAGATATTAAAATGGCGGGGTTATATGTACATTTGTACAAAACGCTTACTTTAAAAATAAGTTAAACATTATAATTATACAAAATATTCACCATGTTTTTCACTTAAACGCTAAGTTATACTTGAAAATATATTTTCTTCGTGTAAATACGTATTTCTAACTTTTAAACTAACAGATATTTGCGTGCAAAATGTACACTTTTTTGACAGATATGACTTGGAAAATTTTGTATGAAAAAAATAATTATTGAAATATTTTTAAAATTCAGCATTTTTATCGCATTATTTTTAGCGTGACACTGCATCAGGTATACTGGTACACGTTCGCACATAAATTAGATTTTTAGATGCTCTTGGTTTTTCAGAAGGCGTGAGACAAACACACACATACACACACACATACACTAACATTTTGATTGCTTTATTACTTTAGATATTTGTTGGCCCGAATCCAATTGACCAGATAAATAGACATTCGTTCGCCGAAAAGAAAATTGTAGAAAAAATAGCAGAGTCCATAGATATTTTTTTGACAAAACTTCATAACATCGCGTTAACTGTCAACTGTCGGGTAGATTTGCTTACGAAATAAATCTCTTGGCTGTGTTTTTTGCCAAAAATTCGTCTACCAGTCAATTTTCCGTTTGATTTCTGCAAAATAAATGATTGCCAATGACGTCATAAGTTATGTTACTAAAATAACAAAGCAGTTGTATAATTTTTTATTGACCGTGAAGTTTCAACATTTAGAAAAATATTACTAACCATTTTATAGAGAAGAGTTATGATTTCAATTTTAATTTCAAAATCTTAACAGGAATCGTCGCGATGTTTTTGTGTGTATGACAAACTTTGAAATTTGCGTGATATTTAAAAATAATTGATACGTTCTTCTTCTTCTTCTTCTTTAGCCGTCTCTCCACTGCTGGATGTAGGCCTCTTCAAAATCCTTCCACTTATTTCGGTCCATGGCTCGTCTCGGCCAGTTTCTACCCGCAACAGGGACAATATCGTCCGCCCATCTTTTCATCGGTCGACCTATTCCCCGTTTATTTCCCCATGGTCTCCACCTCATAACTCTGGGTGCCCATCTCTCTGTTCCCTGTCTAGCAACGTGACCTGCCCATTGCCACTTTAATCTTGCTACATGGTCCATAATGTCGACAACCTTGGTCTGGCGTCTGATCTCTTCATTTCTTATTTTATTTCTCAGACTTATGCCTAACATTTGCCTCTCCATGGATCGCTGTGCGCATTTAAGTTTGTATGTGGTGTTGGCAGTCAATGTCATCGTTTCTAGACCATACGTCATCACAGGGAGGACACACGATTCAAAAACTCTTCGTTTCAAATTAATGGGGATTTCTTTGTTTTTTAGGACATGCTGGAGTTTGCCAAAAGCAGCCCAGCCGAGACCAATCCTTCTAGGTATTTCCGCTGTTTGGTTTTCCTTCCCTAATGTGATTTTCTGCCCAAGATAAATATACTCGTCTACAGCTTCAATCGTTTTGTTGTCGATTTTTAAGCTGTTGCTGGATGAACTCATTATTTTCGTTTTATTTATATTCATCTCCAGGCCAATCTTTAGGGAAGCTTCGTGCAGATCTTTGATCATGCCACTTAATTCTGCCAGATCTTCACTTACAAGAACTATGTCATCAGCAAATCTGAGATGGGTCAGATACATGCCATTTATTTTTATACCCTTTTTTTCCCAATTTAAAGTTTTAAAAACATTTTCCAGGGCAACAGTAAATAGTTTGGGAGAAATGGTGTCTCCCTGTCTGACGCCTCTACAGATTTTTACTTTTTCCGTTTTTGTTTCTTCGTCAATTTTTACAACCATTGTGGCATGGTTATATATAAATTTAATTAGCCTTGAGTATCTTGAGTCGATTCTTGCATCGTTTAGAGCTTGTATTACTCCCCACTGTTCTACCGAGTCAAAGGCTTTTTTATAGTCAATAAATGCCAAATGGATTGTAATATTGTATTCGGTGACTTTTTCTATAAGCAGGCGTAGCGTTTGAATATGGTCAATAGTTCCAAAACTTTTTCTGAAGCCTGCCTGCTCTATCGGTTGGTAGAAGTCTAGTTTCTTAGTTAAACGGTTTGTAAGAATCTTAGTAAGTAATTTGTACAAGTGTGATAATAAGCTGATCGGTCGGTAGTTTTCTAGATTTTCGGGATCTCCTTTTTTGTGTAAAAGTATAACTTCGGCATTTTGCCAGATTTCTGGTATTATTTGTTGTTCTAGGCACTTATTGAGAAGTATTTTAACTGCTTCAATGAGCTCTTCGCCGCCTAGTTTTATCATGTCACTTGTCACTTGATCTTCGCCCGGACTTTTATTGTGTTTCATATATTTAAGTGCGTTTATTAACTCATCGTAATCAATTTCTGGCATTTCTTCCGATCCGGCGTTTAATATGGTGCCATTATTCTCTACATCATATTGTGTCTTTGATCTGTACAAATCTGTATAAAATTCATGTACAGATTCTATTATCTTGTTTTTGTCATTGACTACATCGCCATTTTTGTTTTTAATTCTAATGATATTCGATTTGCCAGTAGTTTTGTTTGATCTAAGGATTCTCATGTTTTTGTTTGATTCTATCGTGCTCATGATAAGGCTTGTATTATATTTTCGGATATCTTTTCTTATTTCCTTCCTGATAATCTTATTAAGAGTGTTATATCTGCTTGAGTCTCTGTCAGTCTGTCGTGTTTAATGATAGTTTTTGGTTTTTGCCTGTTTTTCTAAATGATATTGTTTTAACAGCTGTCTGAATACTTTCCGTAATTTTATTTGTAAGGTGATTTATATCCATGTTGTGAAGCTCTGGTTCATGTTCTAATTTCTGTTGTAGTATATTTTGAAATTCTGTTTGGTGTTTGGTAATTGTTTCGATTGTGGGTGTTTTCCTGGGTTTTTTGTGGATCATGTTAAGCCTTTCTAGTTTTTCATTTATTCTAAACGAAGCTCTCACCAATCTGTGGTCGCTTCCCGCGTCAAATTGGTTTAGGACCGATATATCTTTACAGTATTTCAATTTGTCTGTAATAACAAAGTCAATTTCATTTTTTGTCCTACCGTCGGGACTTTTCCATGTCCATTTTCTTTGTTTTTTCTTCATGTAAAATGTGTTTGCGCAGTATAATTGTTCACATTGCAGGTAGTCTAAAAGTGTTTCTCCTCTTACATTTCTCTTACCCAGACCAAATTTACCAATGTAGTGCGGATCCCCAAGCTGCCTCTCTCCCAATTTTGCATTAAAATCTCCTATTATTATACTAAGTTGTGCATTTTCCAATTTTCTCGCCTTTGTAATATCTTCATAGAACTTCTCGACCTCTTCGTCAACTGCTGCACTCGTTGGAGCGTATACTTGTATGACCTGTATTTTAAATCGTTTGTTAAGTTCCAGTATAATATATATGACTCTGTGTGATATGCTGTTCATTTTTATTACTTTGTCTCTTTTACTTTTATGTACCATTATAGCCACTCCTCCTGTTGAGACTTGTTTATTGTTTCTATATAAAAGGTGTCCTGATGGGAGGGTAACAGCTTCTTCTCCTTTTAGTCTTGTTTCGCACATTCCTAGAATATCCCAGTTTACATTATCAAGTTCTCTTTCAAGTCTAATTCTGTCTGCTTCTTGTCTCATAGTCCGAATATTATATGTCGCGATCTTAAGTTCTGTGATACGTTACTAGTCTTTAAATACGGTTAACAAAAAGTAAGGCGCATACCTCACTTAATTCTTACCGCACTTTAGTTACACACAATATGTTGTAGTGTTCGGACGTATTGTCCTAGTCAAATTACCATCATGTGTAATGAAAACGTAAAAATTACGATAGAACTGTGAAGGAACGACCAGATATATAAACATTTCCTTGCATCCTGCGCATTGTTTCACTGTTGGTTAGTTTAAGTTAGCATTTATATTGTATGATGTAGAAACCCACTGATAACCATATATGGTTAGTGGGATCTAATATAAATTAAATTATGTTGAAAATAATATAATAAAAAAAACGTGTCTACATATAAAATGTCATTGCATATAACGCAAACTTTAAAAGGGGCATAATAAAATATTTATTCCAAATCTCTTTAATCATTCTATCTACTTCTTCTTGTGTCATGTCAGGTCTCCCCGACGTTGACGATAACCATAGAGAAAGCCTCCCTGTCCTGTGCAGTGCGAAAAATCTCCTCCACAGTTTTAATACTGGTCCATTCCTGGATATTTCGCGGCTAAGAAAACAGCCTTCTTCCGACCCCTCTACGACCCTCAACCTTTCCCCTTTATGACGAGCTGAAGGATGGCATACTTTTCACCTCTCAGAATATGGCCGAAGTACACCAGTTTACGGAGCTTAACATTGGTGAATAATTCTTTTTTGGTGTTGGCTCTACGTAGTACTCCAGTGTTACTGACCATGTCAGTCCACGATATTCTTTGCATTCTGTGGTGGATCCACATTTGCAAATGCTTCAAGACGGTTTATAATATTAACTTTGAGAGTCCACGCCTCCACCCCATAAAGCAGAACTGACCACACATAACACATGACCATTCTTTGTTTCAGCTTTAAGTTGATATTGTCGTCGAGGAGAAGATTTTTAATTTTGTAAAATGCTGATCGGGCCGCTTCTATTCTGCATTTTATTTCAGTGTCAGGATCTAGATTCATTCTATATCTTTGTGTAATCTCCCACCTTATTTTAAGCTATGGCAATTCTTCTCCTTATCGTTCGAATATCTTCTTCTTCGTTCTTAGTCTTTTCCCTTGCCTTCTCCAGTAGCCTCTGAATCTGTCACTCAATTCTGTCCAGTCTGCATCCAGATTTATGAAAACTATCCTAGAAGAAACAGGTATATACAATTCTCCGCAGGTGTTCCAGGTAGTCTTCTGTTATATTTCTATTTTGGAGCGTATTCTTCAGTTATACATACTATCGCAATCGACATTTGGATCTCGTGTGTTACATGCAACTAGTAATATGTGGTCGGGTCGTGCTAGCATTTCATTGCAAATTATAATCGTTGAGTTCCTCTGAGAGGAATCAATTTAATTTGTAATAACTTTTATGCGGTGTATCTTGCGGGAACAACTCGGGAGGGAACTCAATATTCGGCGCCATATAAGGACATTGTCTTGTTTTTGTTATTCCGATCATCTTTGTAATAACGCATAAAAACGAGTGGGTTGTGGCCAACGCTATACTCTTCACTACTTCAGAGCACATCCTCTGGGAATGCTCTCACCCAAATGTGTCCTACAACAGTACGGAGCTACTCGCTGCAGTCCGTGGGCCTCTTCAAGGTCCCATTGGGCATGCGGATTTAGTGGTCTCTAAGAAGAACTTTACAGCCTTCAAATTGTTTTGCCATGGCTATAGTGCCCCTCTATCTGCTGAATAAAAAAAATGAAATTCCAGAGTGTTCTTGGTCAACTCTCTGATGCCCATTTTTATAGTACGCGACAATCCATGTCTGTGAATATTATCTTCACCGACGTTGATTGTTATTTATTGCACAATTGTGCCGAGACCACGAGTCTAGAGGAGCTTCTAGAGCTACTCTTCGTGCCATGCATTCTTTGTCATTATTACTAGCGTTCTGCGAAGGGGCCGTTTCAGTCCCCATATGCGGAGCGGGTGGAGGTGGGCGTAGCTAGCTAGAATGCGTTAAATTTTTTTATTTAAATACTTTATTACGAAAATGATTTAGCAACTATAAAAAATAAAAATATCAAATTTTAAGTATTCTGCGCTTTGGGACAGTTTGAAATATATGACAGTTAAAAAAATTGAGAAGTACTGATCAGATATCCTTTAAATTCAAATGGGATTTAAGCGAATATTAAATACAAATTTGCAAAACTTGTAAAGAATCGAATGAGCAGGTATTTTATTCTATAATCGATAAAGTAGAACAAACACGTCGTAGTACATAGTACACAGCACACACACAGAGATACATTGTGTTGAAACTTTCAGAATACAATCTCATCATGATACTAGTTGATAATCTGCAATAAAAAAATAACCATAAAAATTGCGAAATCACAACTCCCCACTATATCCCTTTGGGGTAGTGAGGAGCAAAAACCAACTCCAAGGATATATTAAGCATTCCTACAATACATAATATATAGGTAATATATGTAGGTATGTAGTGGGGACTGTCTCCATTCAAGATTGAAGTTCAATAGCCTTTGTCAATAATTTATTGTACTTGTATTTACCTCCTACATACATATATGGACAAGTACAAGTACACTATAGAATGTTACTACATACCTTATACCAAAACGAGGTATATACCTACCTTCTAAGAATGAATTTATAATAACATCAAACATCAATGATCGACGAAGTTTTCATTTTGTAGAATTCCATTATAAATGATGTCTATAATTAAAAGTAAACCACTTTGTTGATTCTACATGAATTTTATTAAGTGCGATTGGCCTATTTCGCCTTGTTAGGGCATTTATTAGCTTAAAACATTTACTATAAGCTAGTAAATGCCCTAACAAGACGAAATAGGCCTATCGCATAAATTAAATTCATGTAGAATTAAAAAGTGGTTTACTTTTAATTATAGAGATTATCAAACATTATCTTAGACAATTAATATTTATTATTTATTTACATAATTATTTATTTATTTATTTGTTTGCTTGTTTATTTGTTTGTTTGTTTGTTTGTTTGTTTGTTTGTTTGTTTGTTTGTTTGTTTGTTTGTTTGTTTGTTTGTTTGTTTGTTTGCTTATTTGTAATATTTTTATTTATTTATTTTTCTATTTATTTATTAGATTCACTATGGCTGGGAGATTTTATTGCAAAATCGTTCAGCCTCCTATTGAGTAGACTTTTGGCGTTACACGGGGCACAGCGCGCGGTGCAGATGTAACCTTGTTAGTGAGGACTTCAGCCTGATTGAGACTTGGTAAATTGACTGGGTAAGTTCCAACCTGGATGTTAATAGGTACATGGAAACTCCAACGAAGATACCTCCAGGTTTCGAGCTGCCAATAAGGCTGTGGACCTCCCTGAATAGGATCCGCACTGGACATGGACGCTGCAACTACCTCATGGCAAAGTGGGGCATTGTTCCATCTGCACAATGCGAAAACCTTTTAAAAAAAGTTTTCTTATAAATAATTTACTTACTATAAACCTTTTAAGTGGGGGACTGTTGCCAACGTACCTATTTTTCAATTTGATATACCATCATTATTTCTTATCAAATCGTTTTGAAAAAAATAATTTAGATAGTTTGGATATTAATAAACAAAAATATACCTTAACTTTTTGATAATGTTCTGTATAAATTCTTGTAGAAAAATAATGGCATACCCCGATTTTCAACGTTTATCATATATTTTTATAAAATATAAGGCGTAGAGTAATATATATATATTTTTAAATTAAAGAAGACAAAAATATCTAGAAAAATATGATGTGACGTTGCATTAATGCTTCAGGTTTAGTAAATAAACCTAAAAAACATTTATTTTCCATTCAGCGCCATTGCGTAATTAAAGTTTTTTTGGTTTATCTACTTAACCTGATGCATTAATGCAACGTCATATCATATTTTTCCAGGTATTTTGTTCTTCTTTAATTTATAAAAAAAAACATTGCTCTATACCTTATATTTTTTTAGAAATTTAAGATAAATGTCTAAAATCGGGGTATGCTTATTATTTTCTTACAAGAATATATACAGAACATAATCAAAAAGTTAAGGTATATTTCTCTTTATTAATATCCAAACTAACTAGGTTATTTTTTTCAAAATGATTTGTTTTGTAGTAATGACGCAAATTCAAATTGAAAAAAAAAGGTACGTTGGCAGCAGTCCCCCCCTCAAAGAAAGTTTTCTTTTTAATTTTTACAAAAAATAGATATATTCTTTAGGTAATATTATTATCAAGGAAACTAATAACAGGTATTCACTTAAGAGAGCGCCTGCTGTCAGAGTATTTTATTTTTAAATTCGATATACCTACCTACCATCATTATTACCAATCAAACTTAGATAGTTTGGGTATTAATAAAGAAAATTATTCAAGATATAGATAATATTCATGATATATGTAATCAAGATTTTCAATAAAGAAAAATATATAAAGAAAAGTTTTTTTTTCCAAATGAATCATTTTGAAGTAATGATCCGATATCAAATTTATAAAATAGCTTCGTTGGCAGCAGACGCCCCCTTTATACATTATTAGTAAATTAGTATAAGCAAATTATTTAGGTATAAGAGAAAAGGGAAAAAAAGTCAAAACAATTTGAGTTCAATATCTATGGTGTACTTATTTTGTAGATTTTAGTTTTAGGAACAACGTCACTTACAGAATATGAAATTAAGTTCAAATGACATGAATTCAAAATTTTAGAAAGTTCCTATTTAGAATTGTACGTTATGTGGTGATAGGAGAAGAGATTAGAAAAACAACTCAATATAACTTTTCTTGTACGTATTTTGGCAAAAGAAATGAAATTGAATGTACTAGTTGCATGTAACACATGAGATCCAACTGTCGATAGCGATAGTATGTATAGTTGAAGAATAAGTACTAAACTATAAACCCATAAATACAAATTATTTAATATTTTAAGGTTTTCTATACAACACATGTACCTAGGTATGTATGTCAAGATAGGATAGTATGGAGTTCAGTCCTTTGATCCTACCCAGAATGTGAAAACAGCATGATGGTATGTATGTATGTTTGGAGATTAGTATCAAATTATTAAGTCTTCTTAGATATTGTGAGTAGGCTACTTCCATACAAATTGTATGAAACAATGTCGTCACTAAATTCAATTTTTATAAAAATTGTTGAAAAAAGTTTGCAATGTACTAATACAATTGTAATATTTTTTAAAGAAAATAAATTTTCTAGTTGGGGTGTTTCGGCTTTTTTCGATATTTTAAAAAAAATTAGAAATATATGCAGTTAAACTCATAAATTTATCATAAAAAAAATATTTTTCTTAATAAAAAATGTTTGAGAAACCCTGGAATTTTTTTAAGAAAACTAATTTGAGATTTTGTATTTGTCTATGTTTATACCAATTTTCAGCGTTCTAGCTTTTACGGTTTCTGAGATATATGGAAAAATAAATCAAAATTTCAAAAGTTGATAACCCCTGACTGAAACAAAAATTCAAAATTCTGAGTATAAAAGTTTTGTAGGCCTATAACTTTATATATATTCTGAAAATTTGGGCTCTGTAAATTGAGCGGATCAAAAGTTATAAGGGACGGACGGACACACAGACACACAGACACACAGACAGTCACACACACACACACAAAACTCACATAAAATGTTCTACTCCGAATTCTGAGTAAATCCATGTATGGGAACATATATGCTGCGAGGCCTCTAGTTGGTGTTATTAGCATGCAAAAAGTCCACTACACCATACAAAATTTTCCTTCGTACACGCATCTTGGCTTAATAATGTCGATTCATTAAGAGAATTGAATTCTCATGAACGAATAGACAGTTGGATAAGTAGGTACTGAATTGATACGCACATAATACTTTCCACGTGTAATTTAATACTTAACAAGTTAACAAGGTTACATTATAGATATGTATATTAGAGGTAAATAAGGGGAGTACATAGTATATAGTATATAATAGGTACATAATATATATACAAGAAAGTTTCGTGTAGTAAATATAAGATACAACCACTCTACCTTACAATAGATTTTTTTTTTATTTATTTACTTTTCAACATAATTTCATTTATAAAAGATCCCACTAACCATATATGGTTATCAGTGGGTTTCTATATCATACAATATATGTGCTAACTTAAACTAACCAACAATGGCAAAAAGAAAATGAAATGGGTTTGACAATATAAAAATGTTTTGATAGATCCAAAAACAACACTTGAATAAAAACAACAACAAAAAAAAACATATAGAAGAAAACCCAAAAAATACAATAGAGTAAGAACAAAATCAAAAGGAAAAGTAATAAAATAATAAAAATAAAAGGAAGGAAGAGACCATTATTCGTTAAAAATGATTTTTTTACAGGATCTTTTGATTTTATAAAATGAATTTAATCCAATTAAGTCTGAGGGCAAGCTGTTAAAAATTGTTGGTATTGAATACTGCAGTGTTCTTTCACCGTAATAGTTATTTACTCTAGGTATATTATATTTACCGGAAGTTACTTGTCTGGTCTTATACTTATTTGTTACAGGTGTTTTGTGTTCATTTTTAAAGTAATTTTGTAGAATAAATCTGTATTTATAAATTTGTGTAGCTGTCATTATTTTGGTTTCTGCGAAAATGCTCTTTCCCTCCCTTTTCAAACAAATAGCTCTATTTTTGGGTAACATACATCTAATTAAACGTTTTTGTAATTTTTCTATTTGCATAAGATATGTTTTAAATGTATGTCCCCACACAAGAATGCTGTACGATATAATAGGTTCAGCCATAGCCATGTACATTGTTTTTAGGGTTTTAAAAGGAACATAATTTTTAATAATGTACATTTTTGCTAGTATTGATCTAAGTTTATTACATATATTTTGAATGTGTGGTAGCCAATTGAATTTATCATCAATCATAATTCCCAAATATTTGACGCTTTTAGTTGGTAGAATAATACTACAATTACATTTATAATTGTGGGATACTAAATTTCCACTGCTTATATTCTTAATATGGGGAGATGATATGTATGTGTATTAGTTGTGTCTTTGTTAGGCCATTATCATGCACTGTTGCACTTCATAGCACTGTTGTATGTAATCCTCTTGTAGATCCTGCATGACATAAGTGTCTCAATTCTTCTACCGGC
Source organism: Molanna angustata (assembly GCA_963576475.1). NCBI lineage: Eukaryota > Metazoa > Arthropoda > Insecta > Trichoptera > Molannidae > Molanna > Molanna angustata. The sequence continues at coordinate 696,772 of OY754972.1, forward strand.
AATTACCAAATTTCCACTGCTTATATTCTTAATATGGGGAGATGATATGTATGTGTATTAGTTGTGTCTTTGTTAGGCCATTATCATGCACTGTTGCACTTCATAGCACTGTTGTAATCCATCCTCTTGTAGATCCTGCATGACATAAGTGTCTCAATTCTTCTACCGGCAATTACCAAATTTCCACTGCTTATATTCTTAATATGGGGAGATGATATGTATGTGTATTAGTTGTGTCTTTGTTAGGCCATTATCATGCACTGTTGCACTTCATAGCACTGTTGTAATCCATCCTCTTGTAGATCCTGCATGACATAAGTGTCTCAATTCTTCTACCGGCAATTACCAAATTTCCACTGCTTATATTCTTAATATGGGGAGATGATATGTATGTGTATTAGTTGTGTCTTTGTTAGGCCATTATCATGCACTGTTGCACTTCATAGCACTGTTGTATGTAATCCTCTTGTAGATCCTGCATGACATAAGTGTCTCAATTCTTCTACCGGCAATTACCAAATTTCCACTGCTTATATTCTTAATATGGGGAGATGATATGTATGTGTATTAGTTGTGTCTTTGTTAGGCCATTATCATGCACTGTTGCACTTCATAGCACTGTTGTAATCCATCCTCTTGTAGATCCTGCATGACATAAGTGTCTCAATTCTTCTACCGGCAATTACCAAATTTCCACTGCTTATATTCTTAATATGGGGAGATGATATGTATGTGTATTAGTTGTGTCTTTGTTAGGCCATTATCATGCACTGTTGCACTTCATAGCACTGTTGTAATCCATCCTCTTGTAGATCCTGCATGACATAAGTGTCTCAATTCTTCTACCGGCAATTACCAAATTTCCACTGCTTATATTCTTAATATGGGGAGATGATATGTATGTGTATTAGTTGTGTCTTTGTTAGGCCATTATCATGCACTGTTGCACTTCATAGCACTGTTGTATGTAATCCTCTTGTAGATCCTGCATGACATAAGTGTCTCAATTCTTCTACCGGCAATTACCAAATTTCCACTGCTTATATTCTTAATATGGGGAGATGATATGTATGTGTATTAGTTGTGTCTTTGTTAGGCCATTATCATGCACTGTTGCACTTCATAGCACTGTTGTAATCCATCCTCTTGTAGATCCTGCATGACATAAGTGTCTCAATTCTTCTACCGGCAATTACCAAAGCGGTATCATCCGCGAACATGTATACTTTGCATTTTTTGATGATTTTTTTTCATGGAATTTACATAGATAAGATACGTTATAGGTCCCAAGATAGATCCTTGTGCTATGCCTTCTTCCATGTTTTTGCCCTCTCCTATTTCTCCTTCTATTTTGACATGGAATTTTCGGTCTTTAATAAAGTTACATAGCAGATTTTTTATAGGTCCTCGTATTCCAAGTTGTTCTAGGCGTTCAATGAGAGTGTTATGATTAAGTGTGTCGAACGCTTTCGCGTAGTCGATGAAAATTACTAGAACATGATTTTTTTCGTTTAGTTGTTCATTTATATAATTTGCAAAGTCCGTCAGTAGTGTCTGTGTTCCCTTTCCTTTCTGAAAGCCGTGTTGTTTTTCATAAATAATATGATTTTTTTTCAGGTATTGTACTAAGTGCTTCCCTATGTATTTTTCTATTATTTTATCTAAAATCGGTAGAATGGAGATGGGCCTATAATTTACACACTCTTTATGGGATCCATTCTTATAAATTGGTCTCACAATGGCGGTTTTTAGTCCCTCCGGATATTTTCCTGTCTCAATCATAAGATTAGTTAATCTGAAAATTACCGGAGTTATCTCCAGACAAATTTCCCTGATGTGTCTTGCATATATTCCATCTATTCCTGGTGACTTTCTGACGTCAATATTATTTATAATTTTTCCAATTTCCTGGTCTTTTGCTTTTGGCAGATGAATTGATTTGTCTTCATGAATGTTTGCTTCTTCAATCAACTTTTTATCACAGTTGTGTTTAATATTTTTTGCTTGTTCAAAGTATTGTTCCTCAAATTTGTTTGCAATATTTTTGCATTTCCTTTGTAACTCATGTGTTTCATGATTATTTGGTCAATATCCAGTTTTTCCTTTCCTAGTATGCTATTTAAGGTCTTCCAGGTCTCTTTATTATTTCCAATGTTCTTGGCAAATTCTTTTTCGTAGTATTTTCCTTTCGTATATTTTATTTTTCGATTGACTGCGTTTCTTGCTTCAGCATATTGTTTTTTATACATATGATTATTTATGCAGCTTTGCCATTTATGATATAATTTGTCTCTTTGTTTCATAGAATTTATAATATCCTGCGTACACCATTTTTTGTTTTCTCTATTTTTTCTTTTGGTAAAATATTGTATACATGTAAATTTATCATATGTTTCCGAAAATAAGTTTTTAATTTTATTGTATAATAATTCTGGGCAGCAATTTTCTTCAGCAATCTCAGTCCATTTAATGGTAGATACCTATACTATACATAGGTACAGTATTATTTATGTAGATATACCTACATATGTACAATAGGTACCTAATATATGTAATAAGGAAGAGGTTATACAATCATTCATTAACCACACGTGAAATGTTGCATTGACGTCACAAAATGGCAGAAAACATTGAATATGTACGGTAACAAGCGACAGGTGTGTGGGAGGGTGTGTGTGTGTGTGTGCATCATCTTATAAAAGGAAGCAAAACATATGCACGTATCCTTACATACCACAGTAGTTTCACCTTAAGGTCCTTGTGTACCTTGGGCATATACGGATGTACACAAATATGCACACTAAATTACTTTCTATTGTATGAAACACGAATATATATTTTATATCACCAAATCAGTGATATATAATATTTTTCGTCAAGAAAAAAAATTTGAGTTTTTTTAAGACTAGTTGCATGTTGTGTAGGCTTAAAGCCCACACAGAAAAGAATTGATGATTTTAATGCCTGGCGTGATGGAGGATTTAACGATCTCCGGTTTCGAAGCGATTAAATGCAGCTCTGACACTTTGATTTCATGGAGAAGTAAAACCACAACTATGGCAATTGGTAAATCAAGGAAAGATACAAAGGACTTACCCCGTTTTACTGCACTCTCCGTTGATCCCACAAGTATATCACTGTTAAATTAATGTTCAAAAAAACACTCGTTACGGCCGTACGGCGCTTTTACGGGTTTTACTACTGGCGGCTGTCATTAACGTTACCGTCCGTCGGCTAGTCGCTGCATACTGGCTGGGTTGAATTTATGTGTCGATTTGTGCGTGGTCTTATTGTTGCAACGGGGTAATTAGGTAGGTTTTGGATTAATGGATGTTGCTAGGGCAAAAATATAGGAATTGTCGGGAAGGTATGAATTGAAGGATTACCAAGCCGCAACACATGTAACACATGAGATCCAACTGTCGCTCAATTATAATATATAGACAATTTTAGGTACACAAAACTTATATAGGTAGGTACTATATAAGTTTTGTGTACCTAAAATTGTCTATATATTCTGAAATTTTAAGCTTTGTGAATCCAGAGGATCAAAAGTTAAAAGGGACGGACGGACAGACACATACACACACACCCTCACACACACACACACATACACACACACACCCTCTCACACACACACACACACACACACACACACACACACACACATAAAATGTTCTACTCCGAATTTCTTAGTAAATCCATGTATGGAAACATATACAAGCGCCCTTTAGGTGATTTTCCACGAAAACGGCGCTATACAAGTTTTCCAACTATAATAATAATAATATATGCTGCGAAGCCTCTAAGTTGGTGTTTTTAGCATGCAAAAAGTACACTACGCCATACAAAATATTCCTAGTATAACTTATACGTGGGTCTTGGCTTAATACTTTGTCGATATGTTAAGAGAATAAATTCTCTCGAACAAATCGACAGTTGGAATAGTTATAAAAATGCTAAAAAAATCAGCCGGTTTATTTTCATATTCTCTTTCGATTGAAGTAAAAATCTACTTCAAGGACATGTAGGTACCTAAGTTTTTTAGTTGCTTACAATACAAATTAAGGTAGTGTTTTATTAAAATTAATTTTACAATAAAAGTATTAAAAATATTCAAATTTCATAAAAACTCACTAAATAGATTAAATATGTAAAAATAAACTGATATTTATTTCAAAGAGGTATCTTTTGAGGGTACCGGGTAAAAGATTTTTTAAAATTTACTTTTTAGACGACTATAGCCTCTTTAGTGGTAATATTATGCAGAATGGTTGGTGAACTTTATTGTTGAACTGCCCACATACACACCATCACGCCATATTCCAGAATGCGGGGTGAACAGCGACAGGTGTGCCGGTGTGTATGACCTCGTGAAAGGAAGCGCGACGCATACTTGTATCCCTACACAATAATAACTGTATAATGGCGGGTTTATTTCCACAAGCCAATTTCTTCCAACCTACCAAAGCAACGTGAGGCCATGGATAGTCTAGTGGTAGGTACATTCAATTTATAACAAAAAATATACGATTTTGAACGATTGTGGCATCGCCAAGAGGTTTCTATAGACTTCCTCTACGGTTTAGATACATGGATTACAAAACAGTCAGAGAGATGGAGGGTTGATATGCTTTTGAGATGTGGTGTTGTCGGAGAATGCTGCCAACGCCATGGACTGTTCTTCCCCCACCACCGACCGTTCTGCTTATAGGGACTAATAACAGCCCCTGGCAAAACTCTAATAAAAACTAAAGAACATAAGAAGAGTCCGGAGAACTCTAAAACCTCGCAGGCACTGCACCTAAAGTGCCAAAAAGATCTAATTATGAGGACACATCAGGCTCACTGTTCACTGAAAGTGAAGATAAGGATGTACCGTATTTTTGACAAAAAGTCTTAAAAGCCTGAAGATGCTCTTTGTGGCTACAATATATAATGGGTCCAAAGAAATTACCTCGGATATCGTTGTAGATTTCTCGTCGGAAATTGTGAGACAAACCAATGTGTCTATACTAAATACACTCTTAAGTCCACATACTCTCTTTTACACACACACACACCCTCACACACCCTCACACACAAACACCCCTCACACACACACACACACACCCTCACACACATACATATACACACCCTCTCTCTTACATAAGCGGAATAATAATTAAATAAATAAATAATAAAAATACTTTACTACTTACACTACACACACAAACCAAAATGTATTTGACACATGTAACTGACATTAGATTTAGATAATTGATGTATCATATGTATTAATCCATGTAATAAACTATCTAATGTTGTATGTGTTAATTAAAAAATAAAATAAAATAAATGACCTACATATAAACGATCGCTTTTTAACAATCTGCTTACAGCGCATTTCAGTATTTTGGAGACAATGCCAGAAGGGCCCCAGATAACCTCGATAAGCTCGTCGTAATGGGAGGCGTGCAGCGTAGAAGGTCCAGAGGTCGTTCACCGACCTTTTCAAGTCACTACAGGATCTTTTGTCACTGAAGCCCTTCGATATGCCCAAGACAGTCCTACATGGAGGCGGACCATGAGGTCGATGATTGAATGCAGACGCCATCCTCAGTCATGAGGCCAAGAGGAGGAAGAATAAGAAGCAATAACAGACAGTGTAATGTTTAATTTTCGGTACGCCACTGTTAGTCTTGTATACTTAGATTGATAGGCAAAAATATTGAATACTCAAGGACGTTCAATTTAATATAAAAATAACATATTGATTTTCCCTACGTTTTTAAGAGGACATCTAGTGACCGAAAACATGATATATTACAACCGTCTCATACACTTACCGTCTTATAAACGTAAACTATCCACAGTACCTGGTAATAGAGCGTGATTAACAAAAAAAGTTTACTTATAAACGTAAACTATCTATAGTACCTGGTAATAGAGCGTGATTAACGAAAAAGTTTACTTATAAACATAAACTATCTATAGTACCTGGTAATAGAGCGTGATTAACGAAAAAGTTTACTTATAAACATAAACTATCTATAGTACCTGGTAATAGAGCGTGATTAACAAAAAAAGTTTACTTATAAACGTAAACTATCTATAGTACCTGGTAATAGAGCGTGATTAACGAAAAAGTTTACTTATAAACATAAACTATCTATAGTACCTGGTAATAGAGCGTGATTAACGAAAAAGTTTACTTATAAACATAAACTATCTATAGTACCTGGTAATAGAGCGTGATTAACGAAAAAGTTTACTTATAAACATAAACTATCTATAGTACCTGGTAATAGAGCGTGATTAACGAGAAAGTTTACTTATAAACGTAAACTATCTATAGTACCTGGTAATAGAGCGTGACTAACGAAAAAATTACTTATAAACCATGAAAAATTTCATGTAGCACTCTGTTATGACAAATAATATAATTAATATAGAGATTTAATAGTAATGGTCCCAACACAGTTCCTTGTGGCACACCCAGTTCACTTATTTCTGGTTTTCATTACAATTATTTATATTAATTTGTAACTTGAATGTATTCTGTACGGTAACTTTTGAATCATTTTAGTTCTGCAATTTCAATTCACATATTTTTAATTTGGATAATTTGGCTATGGAGTAGAGTATTTTAAAAAAATACTGAAAAAAGAATATTTTTAATATTTATTTAGGGGATTTTATGCTAAATTTTAAAATTGTGAAACGCTTATTCAGTAAAGAAATGTTGAAAATACTTATGTTTTTTTTAAACACACCGTTTAATATAATTTAGAAGTTTCAATTAAAAATGCGATGTGAGTTAATATGCCAGCCAGTCGATAAAGGCATTGTCAGCCGAAACGGTCGTTCTGATACAAGGAAAATGAAGAAAGGATATAGAAACATAATGAATTTTGTTTTATTTAAAAATACCTAGTATAATGGAGTTCCTTACACTATTGTAGTAATATTATATTCCCTTAAACAATATTTTCCTATTTTAGGAAAATATTGTTTAAGGGAAATTAATGCTAAATTCTAACGCTTATTCAGTAAAGAAATGTTGAAAATACTTATGGTATTTTTTTAGAAACTCACTAGGCATCCAATTCAAATTAAATACAATAGGAACATATAGTATATTTTATGAACTAAAATAGGAACGTTCTGAAATTTTAGAATCAAGGTCATTTAAACTTAATTTCGTATTATGTAACTGACGTTGTTCCTAAAACTAAAATCTACAAAATTAGTGCACCGTAGGTAATAATTTGAACTCAAATTGGCGCAGACTACGCATGCGTACTGCGCACTGTTCGGCCATGTTTATTTTTGTCATATCGCCGCGATGTTGCCTAACATTTCAGTTGATCTACACTAATATTGTTTGGTTTTTATTTTCAACATAACGCAACACGTGTAAATTATCAAATTTATTTTATTCCCGTACACAACTGATGTTTTCAACTCATCCCGGAAAATAACTAGTAGGCATCCAATTAGGTGTGATCTAAAATTAGGAACGTTTTGACATTTGATATGACTAAAATGTGGTTATGGAATAGGGAATTGAACTAATTCGTAACTTACTTGGAGTAAGATTTTTCCTAAATATGAAAGTTCCTATTTCATCGTTAAAGAATATCAACTGGGACAAAATGGAATAGGAACGTATATTTTTTAGCCGGAAAATTTCAAAATGCGATGATTGCCCTCTTAATATTGGCAACAATATTCGTTTCAAGTAACTACGTAAGATGTATGGATGAAGGGTTACCAATAACCTTTCTATAATGTAATATAATCCCTTTGATGATGTTAATTATTTTTAAATATCAGTCTCGTTGTTGAAAATTCCACTTTAGCCTTCGTTGTATAATAAGGCCTTCAACCTCAAACTATTGCCCATTGAACTGTGAAGGTATCAAGGCAATGCTAAAATATTATTATACCTAAATATTATGGTTCGTCTCTCTTGATGTATTATAAATTAAACATGACACACCCCTTTCTGAGATAATAAACAACGTTTTCTTAAAAAAAAATCATTCATTCCATCTCGGCATATACCAGAATGTGGAGTATAAGTGGACCAGCGACAAGTGTGCGGGTGTGCATAGTATCATAAGAGGAAGCACGAAACGAGCTTGTATCCCAAGAAACCAGTCTATATATATTCTATACATTCAGAATGTGTGATGGTGAACCTCATATTGCTGAACTATGTGAGATGTTATTGTTGTCTGATGTGTTTTCTATTACCCGCCTCTTTGGGACATCAGAAAATTATGAAAATAGAATAGAGCGGAAGTTCAATTCTGAAAATGAATTAGGAAATAAAGCTAAGCAGGTAGAATCAGGATGCTGAGATTAAGAGAAGACAAGGTCCATCCTGGGTTGGATTTGGAAAGCTGTCTTTTATCGTAAAATCTCCAAAATTCGGAAATGATTGAAAGAAATCCCTATTTGGCTCCTGTATCCTCTCCGTGTTTACATATGTGCTAGAAAAGTCAGTATTGAATAAACATATTATGCACAAGCTCATGGTGACACAGAAGGCTATAGAGAGAAGGATGTTGAACATCTCTATAAGATATAGAAAAACTAATAGATGGATAAGACAGTAGACCAAAGTAACTGATATCGCCTAAAGAGTCGCCACTCTGAAATGGAACTGGGAAGGACACATTGCCAGATATACAGATGGTAGGTGGACCCAAAGAGTCTTGGAGTGGTGTCCGAGACAGGGAAAAAGATGCGTGGGATGTGGTGTGGAAGTAGAGGGGGTAGCCTATGCTCAACTCTGGATGCAAACGGGTTGATGAAGAAGAAGAAGACTATTATGAACTGGTGTTTCCCATCATCGGTTATTAAACACTCACATTTAATGCCAAATCGTAGATAGATAATATTTCTTCCAACTAACCAGTATTACCATCTCAGAGAAGCAAGATTTGCGAGAGATATTAATATTGACATAAATTTCTCTTCTGTTGGAAATCGAACCCAGGATGCCGGCACTGAAACCACCACGGTATACCATTTATTTGTGTCTTGACTAGGGTTTCTCAGTTACCAGGCTTTTTATAATCCAGCAAACCGGGAATAAAAAAAAAATCCCGGAAATAAAGAATCTACGTAAAATACATTATCCCCTTTAAAGATGCCACTTTAAATAAATATATAAATAAATAAATTAATAAATAAATAAATAAATAAATAAATAAATAAATAAATAAATAAATAAATAAATAAATAAATAAATAAATAAATAAATAAATAAATAAATAAATAAATAAATAAATAAATAAATAAATAAATAAATAAATAAATAAATAAATAAATAAATAAATAAATAAATAAATAAATAAACAAATAAACAAAAAAATAAATAAATAAATAAATAAATAAATAAATAAATAAATAAATGAATAAATAAATAAATAAATAAATAAATAAGTAAATAAATAAATAAATAAATAAATAAATAAATAAATGAATAAATGAATGAATAAATGAATAAATAAATAAATAAATAATAAATAAATAAATGAATAAATAAATAAATAAATGAATAAATAAATAAGTAAATGAATAAATAAATAAAAAAAAAATAAATGAATAAATAAATAAGTAAATGAATAAATAAATAAAAAAAAAAAAAATAAATAAATAAATACAAGAATAAATGAACGAATGAACGAACGAATGAATGAATGAACGAATGAATGAATGAATAAACAAGTCAAGACAGAAATGTGTGACGTTCGGTTCTCTCACCCTACCCCATGGCGTGATGCTGTGTGTGTCTCCATGACAATGTACCAATTAAACTATGACAAGTTTAAGATGTTTGATCTTATTATGAGGAAAAGTTACTAACAATAGTAAGTAAGTAAGTATGTCTGTGTGTGTATTATGTATGTACATATGTACGGTAGTATAGAATGTCCGTGAACTTTACCTGGTTTAACTCTATACTGATTTATGTTTATATATGTGAATAATATACATACATACATATTATGTGTATTGTAGTGTGTGATATGAATACTAGAAATTCTCTTTTTTAAGTCGATATAAACATAAGGATTTAATTTATCGAACCGTTATTTTTTTTTTTCGTTTCGTATATGTTAAAAAACTATTAGGCTATGAGGTTTGTTATTGACAACGTGCCGTTTCAGGTGCCCCTGACCGACGTCGGCAACCATTTGAGCAAATGCTTTTCCATTTCTGGCAGTATGGAGCAAGTCTCCGACAGTCTGGCTCGATTATTTCGGAACCAAGATATGTTTCTTCTGCCCAAACCGCGAGCTGAAGGAGCGAATACTTGTCTCCTCTGAGTAGGTATGTGGCCCTAATATAAAATATTAAATCAAATTAGCCTATTGAAGGAGCGGTCAATTCCGAAAATGGTAGCTAATTTTGGAGTAAACGTCGTTGACAATTACTTTAAAATTAATTTTATGTACTTTAAAGCTAATAATTACATGTTCTTCTTTTTCTTCTCTATCCCTCGTCCTTTCACTGCTGTATGTAGACCTCTTTCATTCACATCCACTCGTCTCTGTTCTGTCCCCTTCGGATCCAGGTTTTACCACATGGCCACATGGAAAATTTCGTCAGATCATCTTTTATGGGGTCATTCAACACTCCTTATTATTTGTCCAAGGTCTCCACTGCAGTATACCTATACTTGAATTTCATATTAAAAACTATCGTATGTGTATAGTTACCGGCAATTATTGAGCCCGTCACGTGGGGGCGCAGAGAGCAAATTTGTATTTTTTTGGCTTAGTTGGTATATGCGATAACACCAATTATCATTTTAATTTCCGTTATGTACCTACTGTTTATAGGTACTTATAATGATTGAGGGTTATGAGTGCAAAATTTTGTTCTAAGCATATTTTTTACACCAGTCTCTCAAAAGGTATTATGTTAAGAGACTGTATTATAATGAGCTGTCTTGAATATGTTTTTGAGAATTGCGTATTTTTATTCTCTTTTTGTTTTCTTTTGTTAATATCATTCATTATTTTCTTTGTTGTGATCTTAGTATCTATTGTATCTTTTCATTTTTATATAGATTATTTTTTAAGTATCTTCATTCTCTTATAAATTTGTACGCCAACTTTTAATGCACGAGGTGTTTAATTGTAATTGGCTGAACAGTTTTGTAATAGCTTGCCCTTATTTTATGGAATTATGATGTATAATAACTTGTTAGCTGTAAGTGGTCCTTTATAATAAATAAACTAATAAATAAATAAATAATGTTTTTTTCTGTCATCGCTGTAAACTGGAAAGATATCGATATCAAATGAGTAAAATGCATTGACATATTCCTAAGTAGTTTTTCATACACGTTATTTTTCATTAGATTTCTTCCTCTACGGCTCGATATATGGAGATGGATTTCCTAAAACTCTCCACAACTGGATGTAGAACTCTTCTAGATATTTCCACTGTCTCTTGTTTGGTATCTAAGCGACTATAGCGATATCGCAATAAGACAAAGAATGTACTTATGTATATATTGTCTAAAATAGACTGTGTATCGGAAGAAATATTTATGTATATATTCTGATATACGACACCCTGTGTTGGTGATTTCTGATTCAGGATTCTTTCATTGCTAGCTGCTGCTTGGCGAACATCTTTATCGACAGGGGTCGAAAATCTTTGAAGCTCATAGCGAAAATTTACCACAATTTGTAATTATTTATTCGAATTTTGAATGTTGTGCCTTCTTAGGTGAGACGCGATGGTGTGTCGCACGCACGTGTCGTGCTTCCTTTTATTTAAGGAAATGCACACCCGCACACCTGTCGCTGGTTACCCTACATTTTGATATTTGCCAATTTCACTACAACTTTTCACGTGTGGTTAATATGATTGAATAACATCTTCTTTATTATATTTTGTACACTTACAGAGTGATTGCAATATGCATGGTATATGTGACGTGCTTCTGAAGGTGATACACAGCCGAACACCTGTCGCTGTTTACACCACGTTGTGCGATATGCCACTCATATTATTATTATGTTATTTTAAAATATTTTTTAATATATGACATCTTATAAATTCCATTTTCTTAATCTGTTCCATAAATATTTAATTATGACCAGTGGCGACTCTATATAAAGTGCGTTGGATCAATTGCACTACCAATTTTTAAATGATATATTGTAAAAAATTATATTTAAATATGTTTTAAAAATAATATTACGCTTTACTTTATTGCTGTTATTTTTTTCCAAAAAAAAAAATAATTAGTAAACACTGTCCATATACTTTATATCTTCGCGATCGATATAATATTATGTAACTACCGCAATACAAATAATATTATTAATTTAGTACTGCGTGCGATATTCATTACGCACCGAGTTATAATTGTCTATTGTATAGTGTATGTATGAACAGACAGAGATAGTCCCGTATTAGATGAGAAAGAGATACTTGTACTTACTAGCAATGCATTCATTTCACAAATTTCGTGAGTTGCACCAAATTATCATATCTTAGATGTACTTAGAATGTATATCTCTATCTCGCTCTCTCTAATATGTTCGCAATTAGTATTGAAACATGAATATTGGCGTGTTATCTTTTTTCTTCGTAATGTAAACACTAGGTATACATGAGCATTGAGCATGCGCAATTAGAGTAATTTGTCAGGTTTTAGTCAGTTGAAACAAAACTTTGTTTATATCGTATATTATCGCTTTTTACAAGATAATCTAAATCAATAAATATTTGTGTATAGTTCAGATATCTTATAGATTTAAAAACGAGTGAATTAATAGATGTGTTTTACATTAAAAGTAATAAGTCTTCTTTTGAAAATAAATTAAAAACAAATCGTGGAGGTCTTCCAAGACCAATGTTAAATATTAAACAACAATGCAAAATTAGAACTAAGAATTTTGTTCGTGTTTTTAAAATGCAGTTTTATGATACGGCATCATGATTATGTGGTTGTGACAAATTAAATAGTTTATTTTGTTTTCCATGTTAACTATTCGATGGCGACTATATATACTTGGATTATAAAAGGTGTTAATGATTTGGCTCGTTTATCTCATTTATTTATTTATTTAATAAATAAATAAATAAATTATTTCTTCACAAATTCATTTACGCAATACAATAAATTTATCTAACTTAGATACTGTTGACATTAGAACACAATTAGATTGTGGATATCGATCAATAACAAACTAGTGATTGAAGTTTTTGCCAAATAGAAACAGCGCAGGATTGAACTTCTTTACAAATAGGTAAAATATTTTGAATACCAACGTAGACGTATATATCTATGTAGATATACGTAAATGCATATCGATTAAATACCAATTAATTTATTATTAATTCAGGAAAAAATTGCACTACCAAAAATTATCAAAAATACGATCTACCAGTCGCCACTGATTATGACATTGTCTTCTTGTAGAAATAAACCGACTTCAAAATTAATGGACGTAAACATAGAAAATATGGTGTTCAGTTTTCCCTGCTTACCCCATGAAGGACATAGCGTGATGGTATGTGCAAATAATATGTAAATCCTTCACAAATTTCTCATGATTCCCATCATCAAACTTATTGGCCAAACCTAATGCACAGAGCCCAAAATTTCAAAAAAAATATAAAAAATTATAGGCCCATAAAACTTTTATGCTTAGAATTTTGAATTTTTATGTTATTTTTCAATATATCACTAAAACCAGAAAATTTGTATAATTATAATAAAATATAAAATCTCGAGATGGTTTTTTTTAATAAATTCCAGGGTTATTCAAACTTTTTTATTGGGATTTTTGAGATGTATGGAAAAAAAATAAAAATCACAAACAAGATAAAAAAAATTAAGAAAACCATTTTTTTTTTATAAAAATGTTTTTTTTTTGTTTACTTTTTGGATCGACAATACTTGATGGAATTCCATTATGATATATTAAAATAAAACACATATATAATTTCCTTCCACTTTGTTTAATTTGACTTCCTAGTTCAATTTTAATTTTCTATAAAAAATATATACATTATAGAAGTACCTAATTTATAACTTTTATAACAATTTTTGTAAAAATTGAATTTAATGACGAAATCGTTTCATACAACTTGTAGTAATATACACTATACAATAGGTATTTAAAGGGACTCTAAATAGTTTGATACTTAATCTTCCTATATACATACATACCATCAAGCTAATTATATTTTCGGGGTAGGATAAAAGGACTAACCTCCACACTATCATATTATGACAAACATATGTACATGTTTTGTAAAGAAATCAAAGTATCTTAAAATATAGAATAATTTGGATTTAAGAGTTTTTAGTTTGATATTGTATTCTTCAACTAAGTATACATACTATCGCCATCGACAGTTGGATCTCATGTGCTACATGCAACTAGTAATATGAAATTATAGTTGAATAATGAAATAAATGCATAAATAAAAAAGGTTGCCCTAATACAAACAAGCGTTTATACAACTGGAAAATGCTTCTGCCAGAATGGGACTTCAAGTGAACTCTTCTAAGACAAAATATATGATTGCAGCTAAAATGTCCAACCATAGAAATGCCCAAGAAACTCTGATTAGTGCTGGTAATCATACCATTGAAACTGTGGGGTCGTTTCAGTACCTAGGTTCAATAATAACCAGTAACAACGATGTTAGTGTCGAGATTAAAAGACGAATAGCTGTGGCAAATAAATGCTATTTCGGTATTCACCGACATCTCAAGTCCCGATTGTTGACACGAAATACTAAGTTGTTATTGTATAAAACATTGCTGCGACCAGTACTTGTGCTGTATATGGTGCAGAATGCTGGGTTCTTAATAGGAAGGATGAAAAAGCGCTGTTGGTTTTTGAACGGAAGGTTTTGAGAAAAATCTTTGGGCCTCTTTGTGAGAGTGGAATATGGAGGATAAGGTACAACCATGAGCTGGAGAACCTTTACAGTGATCCTAACATAGTAAAATATATTAAAATACATCGGATTCAATGGTTAGGGCACGTTCAGCGAATGGAGGAAGGCCGAATCCCAAAGAAGATTCTCGACACACGACCGGAGGGGAGACGTGGTGTGGGGAGACCCAAGCTGCGGTGGATGGACGGCATACAGGAGGATCTAAAGAGGATTGGCGTGACAAACTGGAGAATGCAGGCGATGGACCGATCTAAATGGCGAAAAATTCTGGAGGAGGCCAAGGCTCACAGTGGGCTGTAGCGCCAATGATGATGATGATGCCCTAATACAAAAATATGTGCATTATTGCCATCAGCAAATAATAACGACATAGATAAAAGGTTTTGAATCGATGTCTTGTATAATCTTAGATAGTGTTGTGGTGGTGTAGTTAGTATCATAATATCATAGTGGTCTGCCAGTGGTCTGTATTGTCTGTAGTGGGCAATACTTCGAAGGCTGCCAGAGGACAATGGCGTCTTGTGGCGTTTCGTACCATGTCTTATACCTAATGTTAAACATACATACCTATCTATATCTTGCATTACTTATTATATCCAATACATTATTTATTTAATGTTCGCTTCTCACTATCGCCGTCTCACGTCGAACGGAGTAAGATTCATCTCAATAGAGACGCAGAAAAAAAGGGTGACAGGAAAATTTTTCGAAAAACAATATATTCGAATGCTCAATTTTATACGAATGGCAATTATTCGAATCACATTTTATCGAAAAACAATTTTCCGAACACACAATTATCAGAAATTACATTTGTTCGAATTTTTATGACGTAATGTTGGTAGTATTGTGAGAGGAATAAACCATAGATTTTTATTATAATATACTAGATGTCGTAGTTAGCAAATTTTGTATGAATCGAAGTGAGGCATTTTTCCGGGGGATTTTTGACGTTTTAGTACATCGTTTTTCCATAGAAAATAACGACTAATGTGAATTGTTTTAGGATTTATTTGTCGTAAAAAAACACTTTGTTTATTTATTTTTTTTTCTCTTAAGGCTTTTCACCCATAAAAGGATGTTGCAGCCGTTATTAATCAGAAACATTAGTTAACAAAGATTAAGTCAATAAAAAAAAAATTAAATAATAGTCAGATTTTTTATAATCGATTTAAATATTAAACCATGAAATTGAGGAGAGTTCAGCCCAAGAAGGTAAACTATGGAAACAGGGTATTGGACATTCTCAAACCTAAAATAAATGTCTAGCGCATCCCTGATTGGACAACCAAACAGAACGTGATCCGGCGTTTCCTCATCCCATCCACATTCGCAGAACGGGGACTCCACAAATCCGAGACGGAACAGATGGCTATCCAATCGCATATGACCAAAGCGCAGTCTAGAAATATAAACAATGTGATGCCTAGATAACCTCTTTCGGTGGAACCAAGGACGCGAGGGGATGGAACTCTGCACTTTTTTATAATGGTAACCCTTGGGGCTATTTTGCCAACGCGAACACCAGTCTTACTTTGTTTATTTAGGTTTAGAGAAAAGTTATTTAGGATGTGTTGCAATGTAGGGAAAACTGAAATATGTTGCCAACCAAAACGTAAAACGCGCGATATTCCATGACTCACTTTTTGCACGGAGTACTACATCTACATAACTAGTATAATTATGTACATATAAAAAAAATCAATGGAATAAATCAATAAACAACATGGCGACGCACCGCGTTGTCGGATATCCTAGGATGTACACCGATTTTTTTAAACCAAACCTACAAAACTTTGGTAAAAATAGGTTGATTTGGTTTTTTTGTAGTTATAATTGCGACTGGCGTGGGCCAGTTGCATTATATATAAAAATAAGTAACTATAATATTAAAATAAAATGACTAAATTGGTGTGAATACTAGATAAACTGTCTGTACATGATGTGTCAAAATCAAAAACTGGTGTACAAACTAGGCTATCCCGCGCTGTCAAACATCAGTTATTAAAAATGTGCAAACATACGTAGGTACCCAACAATAATACAACAAGTAATAATAGTCTTCATAGAATATATTTTACTGGCAACAAATATGTCAAAGGAGGCAACATAATGACACAAAATATATTAAATTCGATCAATTGGTTTTCCAAAAAATGTTAGTTCGAATAATTTGCTTTCGGACAATTGTCATTCTGATAACTGTTTTTCGAAAAATTGTTATTCGTACAATTGCGCATTCGAACAATTGTGTTTCGAAGAATTTTCATGTAATCGAAAAAAGGGGTGTCTCGCGAAAAAATATATTAACCAATTGATAAGGGCCTAGTCAGCCGAAACGCTCAACCTGATAAAAGGAAAAAAAAATATTTTATAAAACACTATCAATTTTTTTAATTCTACACCTTGAATACCGTCAAAATTTGACAGTATAAAAATGTGAAGTTTTTAATATCAGATTAGAGGAATAGAGCTTAGAAAACGCACTGATCATTTTACCAATGTCGGATGAGCTCTCAAAGTTGACATTAAACTCTTAAATTTAAACATAAAAATAATCAATAGTATTAAAAATTGTTGGTATCATACAATAATCCAACTGTCGATTTGTTCAAGAGAACTTTGTTCTCATAACATATCGACAATGTTTCAAGCCAGGATACGCGATCTCCAAACATACATAGATACCATCATGCTGTTTTCATATTCTGAGTAGAAAAAAAGGAATGACCTCCATGCTGTCCTATTTTGACATATTATATAGGTACCTACACGTGTTGTATAGAATACAAAATATCTTAAAATATTCAATAATTTGTATTTATGGGTTTATAGTTTGGTACTTATTCATCAACTAGGTATACATACTATCGCTATCGACAGTTGGATCTCTTGTGTTACATGCAACTAGTAGTTTGTTACTTATTTTTCAACTATACATACTATCGCTATCGACAGTTGGATCTCATGTGTTACATGCAACTGGTTTGTAAAGAAATCTAATTCCTGCAACCAATTTCCATTCAATTTAGAAAGCAACTCGCTCACGCGAATTATCATTAAAGACTAACTAAACCTAACCGAAAAATTAACGGGAATGGAGATTACGTCACATTATGCTATTATATCGTTGTCGTATTTTATTACATCCCGTATAAATTTAAGTTAGGATTAGTTAGGATTTAATGATAATAGCGACTCGCGTGATCGAGTTGCTTTATAAATTGAATATAAATTGGTTGCAGAAAAAACTTATCAAAACCTTTGCCATTTGAGGTTAGGAATAAGTTTATTATGTATTCGTATTTGTCAAGCCATTTGATCACAGTTTTCAAATTAATTTTATATGTCAACATATTTTTACCTACTTTTATGATTTTGAATACTATTTATTATTTTATATGTTAAAATTATCAACTTTGACAGCTCTTCCGGCATTGGCAAAATGACCAGTGCGTTTTCTAAGCTGTAGTGATTAGAGGAACTTTATTACATGGCGATATGGCAACTTTATTCAGTTTATTTTTAGGTACTGCCTCCCTGACCAGCCAGCTGGTTAAAAATTCAAAACTAATGTAGTTATTTTATTTTAATATTTTAGTTACATTTTTTAATATATAATGCAACTGGCTCACGCCAGTCGCCATTATAACTACAAACAAACCTAACCAACCTATTTTTACCAAACTTTTGTAGGTTAGGTTTAAAAAATCGGTGTACATCCTAGGCCAGTGGTTGGCAAACTTATTGGCCAAAGAGCCAAATATGTTATACATTACGATTCAAAAAAATTCTAAGAGTCAAATCTGTTTTTTTTATTTAGTAAACCTTTATTATAATTTTAGACCTTCATTAAATTATGGGTACACTGAATAAAACTTGATTTTACACTTAATAAAGATTTATTCGTTATTAAGCAATAATATCAAAGAAAAGTATCCATAAAATTAAATCATGACAATGAATGACAAACACTTAATGCGAACAATATCCTTGCATCTTCTTGGAAAGTTTCAGTAAGTCAGGTTTGTATGTTGTTGTTTTTAATTTTAGGCGTGATTCCAGGTTCTCATCAATAAGACGACTTCTCAGTTTACTCTTGATAAAGTTCATGCTTAAAAAGATTGTTCGCATGAATATGTAGAACCAAAAAGGAAAAGAACAGCAAAAGCGAGTTTTTTTTCAGCTGATCGTAAGTCAGGAATACTATTCCAGACATTGAAAATGATCATGGTCTTCCTTCTCCAGGTCTTTCAAAGCAGACCACTTTTGTTGTGAATTAAGAACACATTTGTTCTTCTCCAATATTTCCAAATCAATACAAAGACGTTGAAATTTAGAGCTCCATATTTCCTTGTTTTTTAAATCCTGCAATTGTATTTCAAAGTTACCAATGTCAATGCCAAAAGGAGAAAATTTCAACTGAGTTATCGTAGCATTAAGAGGACTTTTGACGAATGCTAAGGTCGCTCTACTGTTTTTAAACTCCTGAAACCCGTGTTCGTGTCCGTGGATATTTGTTCCAGAGCCGCACTCAAGGAGCCAAAGAGCTGCATGCGGCTCTGGAGCCGCACTTTGCCGACCCCTGTCCTAGGCTATCCTGGCTCGGTCTAGGACAATTGGCTGTGGCCACTTGGCTGCGGGACACTTGGGTGCGGGACACTTGGCTGCGAGACACTTGGCTGCGGCGGACATTTGGCTGCGGGACACTTGGGTGCGACGGACACTTGGATGCGAGCCCACTTGGTTGCGAGTCCATTTGGTCGCGACGGACACTTGGGTGTGAGCCCACTTGGTCGCGAATTCAAAAATATTTTTTTCTGCCTAGGGCTGAAGTTTTTCGTGCTGATTTTTGTAATGCTCTTTATCATATAAGTAGTTGATATACAAGTAGGTATATACAGACATTAAAAATATAAAAAAATATATTTATTTTATTTATTTATTTGATCTTCTTGAAATTATAATTAGTACACTGGCGGGCTTATTGCCTAGTGGCAATTTCTTCCAATTTCTACTTATGTTTGAAATTGTAAAGTAAAAACAAGGTTATTAAGCCAAATTATTTTTTACACTATAAAAATATGAGAATTTTTCATACACACTAGTTGCATGTAACACATGAGATCCAACTGTCGATAGCGATAGTATGTATAGTTGAAGAATAAGTAAGTACCAAACTATAAACCAATAAATCGAAATTATTGATTTTTTTTAAGATATTTTGTTTTCTACACAAAACATGTAGGTATGTATGCCGACCGCCGTGGCACTGTTGGTAAGCCGTTCGGTTTCTGTGCGGGCGTCCTGGGTTCGATTCCCAGTAGAGGAGAAATATATTTAAATTCATTTCTCACGCAAATATTGCTTCTCTGGGCTGGAAACACTGGTTAGTTGGAAGAAATTGCCATACGGCAATAAACTCGCCACTTGCGCATGGTGCAAGGAAGTGTTTATTATTATTATGTATGTCAAGATAGGATAGTATGGAGGTTAGTCCTTTTTTCCTATCCGGAATATGAAAACAGCATGATAGTATGTATGTATGTTTACAGATTAAGTATCAAACTATTAAGTCTTCTTACATATTGTGTATAGGCGACAAAACAAAAAATATAACGAATTAGAAAGATAACTTATCTAGTTAAACATCAATTCATACATACCATCACGCCGTATCCCTAATTTATGTGATCTAAACAGTTTTTACTCTCCACACTATGGAATAATGGAGTCATGATTTCACAATTTTTAAGTGTAATTTTTTTCCATCAATTTCTCAACGAGTATCATGTAGAGAGTGCACACTGTGAGTTTCGTCGTGATGTGTTTGTATGTATGGCGTTCGGCGTAAGGAATTATTTTAATGTATCCTCTCTACAGCCCAAACTATAAGTCCGATCGACTTCATATTTACATCATATGTGTATAGTGGATATATCTAGAGCTGATTAGTTTTCCATAGATATCCGTTAATTTCTTCTCTATGATTTCATCTGTCGAAATTTTCAAAATGCTCTCACGTTATGGAAATTCGAGTTTTTTGTAAACTGATAAAATTTTGATTAAACAAAAATACACTCATTAAAAATGCGTTCAAGGACTGTCAACATTTAAAGAAAAAAATCTATGGTTTGCCATATCGATGTGAAACAAATTTCATATTTGTATGAAAAATGTATATAACAGTAAAATAGTAAAATAACTTCTGTAAGGGAAAATTAAGTGATTAACTGGCACTTGTAATTGGCTGCCCAGTTTTGTAGTAGCTTGCCCTTATTTGATGAAACAACGATGTATAGTAACTTTTTAGCTGTAAGTGGTTCTTTAAATAAAAATAAATAAATAAATATAAGGAGCATTACAAAAATCAGTACGAAATATTTCATTCCTAAGCAGAAAAAAATATTTTTGATTTCGCGACCAAGTGGGCTCGCACCCAAGTGTCCGTCGCGACCAAATGGACTCGCAACCAAGTGGGCTCGCACCCAAGTGTCCGTCGCACCCAAGTGTCCCGCAGCCAAATGTCCCCCGCAGCCAAGTGTCTCGCAGCCAAGTGTCCCGCACCCAAGTGTCCCGCACCCAAGTGGCAACAGTCAAGTGTCCCATTCCGATCCTGGCTGGTCAGGGAGGCAGCATGTACCTTTATTTTTATTTGACTGTCTGACAGTCGTACCAATATCACCATCAAGTGCACTGAAAACAGCAAATAAGCCCAGCTATAGTAAATGAGAACCGGTTAATTGTAAGAAAATACAATATACTTAACTACAGCAATTAACTCGTAACCATGCCTCGTGAGAAAAACCTTCTTTTAAATTATTATTTGAATGTTGTCTTAATACTTGTATTACCTACGTTAGTTTTAACCGAACTATGAAAATATAGGCAATTTTATATTATCTCAATAGATAATTATTGATAAAAATACACAGCAAAAAGATAGGTACTAATTGATATTTCTTTTATATTCTTGTTTTGTATTCCTTCTCGGGCAACTATCAAAATATTACCTACGTCAAAACATTACCTAACACTCATAATATACACTCATCTAATAACAAGTTGCCACATTCTGGAGACTTTATTGTCTTGATGTTTATTGTATATATGTATAATATATTATATCTATTATAGCTTATTGTAAGCCAACAAAAAATATAGGTCCTGCCAACCTGATCATCTGGGGTGTGCCTATAACCTTCGGACTAGGCAAACCCTGAAGGTAAATGAGAAATGTTGAAAATTTAATGATTTTTTAGCATCATTGTTCATTTGAGTGGCTATGAAAATATTTTAAAATCACATACCAAAATATTATTTACATTTGTGGCCCTGTCAAGTATCGCTTCTACATACGGTTCAATTTTTTTATCAAATTATTCAAAAATTGAACCGCATGTAGATACGATCGTACCGTATGTCTTGAATTTCTTAATATAATATTCATAGGTAAGCCAAGATTTTCGGCTTCTATAAACAGTTCCGCTATTGCTGACCAGCCAGGACAGACAGTTTATTTAGTATTCACACCAATTTAGTTATTTTATTTTAATATTTTAGTTACTTTTTTTTAATATATAATGCAACTGGTAACCCCAGTCGCAATTATAACTACAAACAAACCTAACCAACCTATTTTTACCAAAGTTTTGTAGGTTAGGTTTAAAAAATCGGTGTACGTCTTAGGCTATCCTGGCTATATACCAAAAAGATGTATTTTTATTTTTGACACTGACATCTTTCGTCGACTTGAAGATGGTTAAAAATGTATTAAAAACTCAATGAAACTATGTATAATTTCCATCGACTTCATGTTATCATACCTAGTTTCTGTAAAATTTGGTTCAATTCTCTATGATTTACATACATATGTACATACATACATACATATATACCGTCACCGCATGTCCCTCACGGGGTGGGCAGAGAGAGCCGAACACCACTTATTAGATCTTGACACACATTCATCGCCTCGTCGACATTCATGCATCGTCTTATGCATGTGCGTCTATTGTTCACAAAATATATTTCACATGGACGTGCCATCCCTTCCTTGAGCGGCTCCGATTTCTCATTCATTATCTATGATTTCATTTGTCAAAATTTACAAAATACACTATTATTTCTTTATTTGATTTTAAACAATGTGTACACTATTGATGGACTCGGCAAAAATGCATTCAGGGATAGTCAATCTTTAAAGAAAAAAAGTATGGTCTGGAAAGTAAGGATACATAAATACCATCACGCCATGTTCCTCGAAGGGTGGGCAGAGAGAGCTGTACGCCACTTTTTCTATCCTGGCACGCATCCCTCGCTTCGTCCACATTCATGCATCGTCTCACACATGTTCGTCTATTGTACCCACCTCTATCATTTCCGTCTAGTATGGAAAGAAGGAAATTATATTTTTGAATGAAACATGTATAAAATCGTCCATGAAAATTATTTTTTATTTATTCATTATTTATCACACCATATTTTACAATGACAACAACAAGTAGATCACTGCTGCCCAACTAGGAAACCCTGTTCTAGGGCTAGCAGTTTACAATTTAGCAGTGACAATATAATATCTGCATGGGGTGGCGCAGCAGTTACCTTACTAGACTCTTTAAAAAAAGCATAATCAGAGTTATCAATAAAAAGCCATTCAGTTAGCTCTGAAAGCCTTTTTAAATCTTATGATATACGGCAACTTTATATAAGATCAATTTTATTTTTATTATTTAAAAACAATTCAAATTACGAAAGTTAACACAAGGGACACCTTCGGGTAGCTATCGAGTTGCGAAAATGAATACTAAATTTGGACAAAGATTTTTTTATATTGCACCGCGTATATTTAACAAACTGCCATCGCCACTTAAAGTATTAAAAACATTCAAAATGTCAAGAACAAGATGGCTACTCGAAGTAGGTAGACTCCAAAATGAAATGAATGTGTCAATAATAATAATTTAACTTCTTTAGGTTTCTTCTGCATATTGTTTTTTTGGCTTTCGTGTTTTTGGTGAACTTTTTATTGTGTAGGTTGATATATAATTAATATTTTCACTGTGGACTTATTTACTGTTCAGGTTGATATATTATATATATTTTTATTGTTTTTTTTGTATAATATCTTCTTCTTCTTCTTCTCCTTTTGAATAGACCTTCAGGTCTGTTTTTTAAGAGGCCTGCTCTTCCTGCGAGGTGGACCCCCAGCTATCCCTCCATCTTTTTGGCGGTCTACCGCGAAGTCGGGTTCCGTGAGGCTGATTGTGAAGCACGATATGAGGAAGTCTGGTGCTGTCCATCTGTTGTATAATATATGTGTGTTATATTATGTTGTATTGTAAAATGTTATAAAAAAATGTAACAACTTTACAAATATTACTGATAATTGCTTCGGAATAGACTCTTGTCTAGTGAAGCAGTTTTATTATATTTTCTTAAGAATATTGTGGTACTAAATAAATAAATAAAAAATGATCTGGGTGATAGATCTCGCTGTACATACATATATAATAGGCGCACAATTACAATACTTTGAACTAACTTATAACCACTACTTAAATAAACATGTCCATCATAATACCTGTCATCAATCCAATCCTCCACGCGATTTGTCATTTTTCAAAACCATAGAAGAGCGTTATTAAAAGAGTTACATATGTTATTTATCTATTTATAAATTATAACACTTCCTTACAATCTGTGAATGTTTCAAGTTAGATTTTTAGACCATTTAACTTAATAACACCGGAAAACAATTTGAAACACGTAGATGAGCAGATCGCAAATTTGTGTCTTTTTACTTTATGCAAACCGAAAAGGCTCAAGAAGATTGACGGAAGCTATACATCTTTTATCTTTACATTCGTTAGATTTCGTGTTGTCAAATGGGAGAAACTAAGCTTTAGCAGATATGACAACATATGGATGACGCTAAGTTGAAAAAAATAATTATGAAATATTCGTCACAATGTAAGAATTACAAAATTTGTTTTTGACATATCCTCAGAAACAAAAAAATCAGTTTTTTTTTCATTTATTTACAAAGGCAATGTCTCCGTAAATTTACAGAGTAGCGAAATATTAAAAATGTTAACAACTCCGTAGAACTAAATCCTCCAGATTTTTAACTATGCAAGCTTACCAATACAAAAACACAAATGTAGTTTATTATGTACATGCTTTTATATATATTTTATATTAAATTTGTTTTTTGAAGGCCCTAAAGTTAAAAGTTTGTATAGACCTGGCGTTGTCTCGCTACGCTACGGCTGGTGTATCTCGCCCACAGTTCTCTCAGTCACCGCACGGCGGCCGGCGGGTAAAGACATAATATTGCGTGTGCGTTGTTTGCTTCGAATTTTGAACGCGGATACATTGTACAATAAAAAAACTTTTTTAATATTTCGTGTGTCTACGTAGCTCGTTCGTAAACAATACAACGACATTATGTTCTCCTGGCAACAAACGCGCCTTTCGTGAGCGAAAAACGACGTTTTTTATCGGATTCCGCGGAAGTTTGTTGTTTTTTTTTCACCTGTGCGGAGTACCTAGTTAGGTACATACCACTTTATTTTAATTTTATTCACGATTGTTGTGAGTGATTTCATCTGTGTCGATATTTTTTTATTATCATCATTGTTCGCGTTGTGTTGGAATTGGTCAGTTGAGTGCAGTTGAATTGAATTATCAAGTTGTGGTGTTTTTTCATTCACTTATGTATGCGAACGAAAATAGTATCCTCTTGGCTCAGTGATAAATGCTCCTATATTATTTTGTGGACGTGTCGAATATTGTGAGTTATATTTTATTATTACTAATTTAAACACATTTCATTTCCTACAACTTATTATATGCATTGTAAAAAGTTATGTAACTTAATCTTTTTTGTAAATAATCTTAATCTTTTTTTTGTATCGATTGAATTTTCTTTTCAAGTTCAAGTTTGAAAAAAGAAAACACTTTCGAGTATCATTGTATTCGTTTTTCTTTTGACAGCGGAATTAATTTATTATGGTCACGTGATTTTGGTAATCGGTATTCGGTAGTCTTGTGTGGGTACTTATTTGAATAATATTCTAAATGTTAGGTATTTTAGAAAAATACCGAATCTTTGGTTTTTTTCTGTTTTATAATATTAAATAGCAAAGTTTTCTTTAATGGATGTTTTGTTTCAGCTTTTTCTTTAAACACTTTCGATTATAAGTGATTGATACATGTACTTATGTTTGAAAATGTCGGTTAATATTGGTTGATTTTGGAAATTAATTTGGTTTCTTACAAGTAATTTAAACTATAACAATATTCAAATGGATTGGAAAAAGTACTTTTGTATCGTTTCTTACTTACAAATGAAGTACCTACCTAAAAATATAAAGTAAAGAACAGATGTGTATGATTTTACCATTGATTTTTATTATAATTTACAATAAAAATCTATGGATTGGATGGATTATATTTTTATGTTTTTGAATAAAAAAATACGCAAATCTAAGAGAAAATTTAGGGATTTTAAAAAAAATATATTTTTTCAAAATAAAACAATTCACAATTAATTTAGTGTACATATTCTTGTGCTATTATTTGTGTATCTATTGTTATTTATTATTATTATTTGATAAACATTAGATGAATTTTATCTATAATACATATTTGATCATGTTATTGGCATTTATTTAATTTATAAATAGGTTTCTATCGAAAGAATAACTTAAAATAGAGATAAAAAATTATTAAAAGTTAATTCAATTTTACTAAGATAATAAACCTTTTATTTATTAATGGACATGTTATATCAGATAAGATTATTTTTAATTGTCTCCAATTGGATTTTACAAAAATGTTTAGATAATCTATGGTGCAAATCTAATGACAGTACCAGATTAGTGACGGGTAGTAAGAAAAGTGCTGAAATATACTATACCTGTTAGTATTTTTATCATTCAATTCGTCCGACAATTGGAAAAAAAGTCTTGAAATATATTTAACGTGTCCAGTCATATACGTCGCAGCAGCAATCGCCACGTCATATGCCACAACCAAGTCTTCCTAGTTACATATCTGTACCATGTTTCGGCAGACAAGAAGATGCTTACACCTTTGACTCCTACACGGAGTCTATTCAGTGTCTTCCATGTGCAGTAGGTAGATGGTGTCCCGGAGTAGCGTCTAGCCCCTGAGTTTCTTTTCTGCATTCTTAGGTTAGGTTTAAGTTTGTGTATAATAATAATAGCGACTCGCGTGAGCGAGTTGCTTTACAAATTGAATTATAAATTATTATAAATTAAATATATAATATTCTTTTAATTTTTCGCATTTAATATAAAATTTCACAGCTCATTTGACTTAATACTGCGAGATCTCAACCAATCAGAGAGCCAACCGGAAACAGAATGCAAACGGGTAGATTCGGATTGTAGACTCTAGTGTGTCCCGGCCCCAAAGTCTCCGACAGCTTGTTTCGACCTCCACTGTTCAATCCCGTGGTCTTGCCTTCGCGGTCAGGATTTTTTTTCTAGATATTAATCCCGCCATCGGAGGCATGTGAATGAACAGGGATGTCTTGGGCCCGCTTCTTGTTTCTTTCTTTCTTTCAGATTCTTCAGCTACCTTTCTTCTGATATTTGGAGGAAGATAATTTTGAAATATAGTTTCATGAATAATAGTTTATTTCCTATTTACTTAACTACTTAGGTGTAGGTATTTATTTGAAGTAATTTAATTTTTCTTATATTATGTAGGTACCCACAATATATGATTAGAGCTTAGAAAACGCATCTTAGGTAGGTCATTTTACCAATGTCGGAAGAGCTGTCAAAGTTGACATTAAACGCGACAATTTTCAACACAAATAATAAGTAAGTAGTATTAAAAATAGTACGAACGTATGGTTTTAAGTATTAGAAATATATTACATTTATTTTCAAAAATTCTCATTTTTCTATGAAAATGGAACAAAAATAAAACGCCTTGATTTTTTTTTCTCTTATCCAATCAAGATCGCGTATATTTTATGCTAGATCGTCTCCTTTGATTTTCATAATATTTTGAAACAGGTAATCAAAATCAAAACGTAATAAATAACATGCGAGAATCATTAATGCACCTAAAAATGCAAGTTATTTGACAATGAAGAGAGATAATTGCTATAATATCGATATGTAATTTCAATATAATGTTTTTTCATTTAAATGATATCTTGTCAGGCACAATGTTATTTTTTCAGTTCATATTCCAATGAGTTGTAATACTATCTGGTGTCAGGCCGGCTTTAGCGACAGCTAGACTTACGTCGTAGACATTTTTTTATTTAATAGTATACCGCAGCAGGTAACAAGGATTGTATAATATTATGAACCCTAACTAGTGGTGGGTCCAGGTCAACTTTGAACGATTGAACTTCAAATCAAAAGTGTCTGTAAATGAAATAAGTAAGTTATATCTAATAGTCTTCCGCAGTGAATATAGAAAAAAATCACGCCCGACGTCGAGCGTTGAATCTGACTGAACACAGCCCTGGTAAAGTTTATTTTATTCCATCTGACAGCACTAAGAAATCTTATCAATGAAAAGATAAAAAAAATATAGTGATTCACTATGTATATTTGTATAAAAATGATGAACGAGTGTTATAATATACCTATTATCTATAAATACTGTGACATGTAAATTTTTTTGTCTTATTATAAAATACATATTATGAATCTTTTTTTATGGGCTTTTGGAAAGCCCTCTGGATTCGTTCGTTTTTCTCTTAGGCGATGGCTTTTCCATCCTGCCCCCCCTTGACAACGTGTCATTTAGCTCAAGAAAAGATAACTCAATGTATGGAAGTGACAGTTGACAGTCACGTGACAACTGTCACTTCCACACATTGAGTTTTCTTTTCTTGAGCTAAATGACACGATGTCTAGGGGGGCAGTTCGTTCATTCCTCCAATATAAGAATATAATAAAAATATTAACTTACCATTTTATAAATCTTATATTTGAACGCTTACGTTTTATGTCTGTTGATTTTAAAACTTTAAATTTGTATGAAAGAAATTTTACTCCATATTTATTAATAAATATTCATATATAAATTCTCATGACCTTTAGTATAGCGTGTCAAAGTTAAGGCAATACTTAGCGACTCGACATAACATTATGGACACAACCTTCAATGTCAAAAATGTTGGTTAGAATAGCTAATGACCCGATGGAGGGAAATTGTTGGCATTCCACGTGAAACTAAGCACCGCCACCACCGCTCTGAGTGCAGCAACAGGTGGTTGTTTATCTATGGACGCTCATACTGACAATGATCATATCGCATTGTGTTGTTATAATATGTAACGTAGGTATGTAGTTACTATTCATACGTTATTTATAACCTCACTTTATATTGTAAAGAATTGAAGATTTTTGTACTTACGAATTATATCTATATAATGGTATTCCAACTGTCTATTCGTTCAAGAGAAACTAATTCTCTTAATTAATCGACAGTATTGAGCCAAGGCGCGTGTATGAAGGAACATTTTGTATGGTGCAGTGGACTTTTTGGATGCCAAAAATACCAACTTAGAGGCTTCGTAGCATATATGTTCTATACTTACATGGATGAATGAAATCGAAGTCGTCCGTCCCCCCTTATAAATTTCGATCCGCTCAATTCACAAAGCCTACAAAAGTTACAGTTACAGTCAGATAGTTACAGTCCTACAAAATTTTATACTCAGAATTTAGAATTTTTCATATTCTGGGTAGGAAAAACACACTGACCTCCATACTATCTTATCCTGACATATACACCTACATTTTTACTCCTCACTAACCCAATGGGGATACAGTGGGGAGTTATGATTTCGCATTTTTTAAGGCTATTTTTTTTGCAGATTATCAACTAGTATCATGCTGAGATTGTATTCTGAAAGTTTCATCATAATGTATCTGTGTGTGTGCTGTGTGCAGTGTGCTATGTACGGCGTGTTCATTTTTACTTTATCGATTATAGACTAAAGTACTCATTCGATTCTATTCAAATTTTGCAAATATATATATCTAATATTCACTTAGACACCATTAGATTTTGAACGATATATGAATAGTGCTTCTCAATTTTTTTAACTGTCAAATATTTCAATGTGACCCCAAACTCAGGAAACTTAAAAATTGAAATTTATATTATCAAATTGATAAAAAGGCACATCTCTGTCATAAAATGGCATTGAAGAGTTATCAAGTTTTCATACTAAAATATTTATAAAAAAAAATATTTAACAAACTCATTTCACGAAAATGCTGAAAATTTTCCATACAGAATTTGAACACTTTATAGAATGACTTGTTAGTGAGGAGTTTAGCGTTGGCTACAACCCACTGGTTTATATAGAAAACAAAATATCTTAAAATATTTATTAATCTGTGTTTAAGTGTTTATAGTTTGGTACCTACGTATTCTTCAATTATGCATACTATTGCCATCGACAGTTGTATCTCACGTGTTAGATGCAACTAGTTATATGAAGTGACGACTTGGGTTATATTGATAGCACCAGACGTCAATCAATACCATTATTGTAATGAATTGTCACCAGTAAAATATAGTATACGTGTGTTGTTTTATAAAATTATTCTTACATTGATGTGGTTGATGGTAAATCAGTAAAATTATTTATATTTCGCCTTTCATATCACTTATTTACGATTTTAGGTTTCCAATCATTTAAATCACGTATAAACCCCTTTTTACGCACGCGATAGTTACCTAACACGTAACTTCAATAGTGCAATAGGCAGTTTTAGTAAGTACCTATATCATGTATTCAGTCACTAGATTTTTTTTTTTTTAATAAAAAATGAATATGTCCTTGTTAAACAAGTACATATACATCTTCCTACGTTCCCTAAAATAAGCAAATAAATGCTTGTGCTATAGGTGAACGAAATCGGTCGAGGCAGGATTCGAACTCGCGACCACTGGATTACTAACCCAGCGCGCTAACCGCTCTGCCATCGACCCATCTGAATTTATATGCCCTCTTGATAAGGTTACGTTGTATAAAAATCTTCCGTTCTGTAATACAAAGTGAGGTTATGTGTAAATACGTGTGAATAGTCACTATAATATTATGTACCTATGTATGTAGTATCGCGTAATGGCTGGCTAGGTACGGTACATACATATGTAGCTACTTGACTTCACTCACACTCACTTGTAGGTACTGCTCGCCTTTCTCTCTATACTTACTGATTGTTATTATTATTATTATTATTATTCATTCATGATTTATGAACGGTTGCACAAGACATAATAATAAAAACGTGGTCTACCTACTCAACTTGGTATACCTAATATCAATCAACATTCTCCGGTGCACTCTGATATGTTTGTTTTCAAGTTTGGATTGAGTTAGGTGGAGATGTCTTCCGAGGAAGGACTATAATATGCGCACGGCGCGGGGTTAGTTTTGACTTCGTGTAATAATATATTGTGCACGGCACGATGCGAGTATGGAGTTCGGTGTCCTACTCTCGCGCGGAGAAGGGGCGAGAGTATTGTTATTATTATTATTATTTATTTTAGGCAGGCAGCCAAGGCTGATGTGCCTATATCCACTGTCGAATTTTGGTTGTAACTATTTTGCTGTGTCCAAAAAAGTCCAGTCTATTCTTGAAAATATTAACATTTTCAGCATCCAAAACATGTTGGGGCAGTTTCGAGGATTTGTCGAGAACCTACTTTTCTTAAGTTTTAAGCTATGGCCACGCAAATTAGTGTTATGACTGTCTACATTGAAAGAGTCACATTGTCACGTAAATTAAAACAAAAAGAAAATTATCTCTTAATACCTTATTCCGATTTCTTCTCCTTGACATATTCCAACCTTTTTTTTCGCTATCAAACTTTTTGCTGTTGTACTTGCAAATAATATCACGTTGTCACACTTTTAAATCTGGTTGGTTGGAAGAAATTGCCTAATGGTAATAAGCCAGCCAGTGTGCAATATATTTGTTTATATTATGTACCTACAAAAATATAAATATATAAATACTGATAAAGATTTTTTTCTCGTTTTACTGTAATTTAAGCCAATTTCAATATCATTTATTAGTTACCGCTTTCAATGTTTCTTGTTATATTAATGTTTGTTTGTTTTTTTTTCCTCTCATTTTTATTAAATATGTAATCTCTGTGTAAGAATGCTGAATGTATGACTGGATGAAAATTATGTACGTGCGTTCATGTGTGGGGTATGGATGATAATTCAATCGTCCAATCATTCCATACATTATATATGTTCATAAATGCATGAAACCAGTGGGCTTCTAGCCTGTTTTTCATGCTTATATAAATAAATAAAATAAATAAAATAAATAAATGAAAACATGATACAAATTCAGTAAAAATTAACAAAAAAATATATAAATCATTGATCCACGGACACGGAAGGAGCCTCCACGTAGATTGAGTTTCGGTTAACTTCGGAAAAGCAATCGGGCGTCCCTGGAAACGGCAGAATGCCGGCCAATCCTTCCACCACCGGAGCACCAACCAATATGATGGTGTTCCGGACACGGAAAGTAAGTAAGTCAGTAAGGGCCCGTAGCGCTAGTCCCCACGCCTTTCAAAAGCGAGAAGTTACCCCTACAAAAATACCCATACAATTAATTGTTAATAAAAGTTAAAACAATAGTCATAAATACCGAAATTAAAAAAAAGCATAAATAATTATAATAATAAATAAATTGGGATGATTTTTATAGCGCCGTTTTTGTGATAACCTCACCTCAAGCGCGCATATAAATTCCCAAAACTATTCATAAAAAGGCTCGAGGTATTCGTTAACAAATTGTTTAACCCAATGGGTCATTTTTAAAATCTTTCTACATCTTGATTATAGTAACCGAGTCGAGACTTTATAATTTATTATTTGGTTGACTTGTGATTGACAAGCACATGAAATATAATATTATCTATTTTATTTCATCAATATTTTGGTTCCGTATAGATGACGGGTATAAAATTATTGTAACACAACACAACAATGTGCATATGTATGTAATTACATTACGTGTTTATTTCACTATTACGCAGAAAAGATTATTTCTGATTCGGATCGTTTATTGCCATTACCCCCCGCCATTGTTGCCAGATCATTATTTAGATAGGTACCTACCTACCTACCTACCCAGGAACATTTTTATTTTCACTACTTGCAACAATTTATTTAAACTTCAAATTCATTGTTTAATTAATGTACGTCATATGTAATTAAACAAAACATCTATTGTATTAATTGTATATATTATAATCTTCACTGTCTCATCTTTTTCATCCATTACACCATATAAGGAAAACCAATTTTATTATTATTTTTATTACCTACATCCTTTTTTATTATATTTTGTTAACTGTCAGCATTAATTCTTGTTCCAATATACGCAAGACTTCTACAAGTATCCTTCTCTCCACTCTCGAACTCCATAAACATCAATATAATAATAGTATCTATTCGTTTTTTTATTGACAAACTTTTTAACATCTCAACAGAGACGAAGTTGGGATACTATAGAAGAACCAGGAACTCAAGGCACCTACAGGGCTTACAACTTGTCTCTAGTCTCCTATTCGTTTATCCAAGACAACATAAGACACAAGTGCGAGAACATTGAAAACGATGAAATGCCCATAAAAATAAAAGAAGAAGATGAAGAACCAATGTACTAGTTGATGAAGATCCCGCGATTCTAGATTTACATAATTTTGTATAGTGGGCCTATACAAAATTTATCATTATACTTTAGTCATTACAAAGGCTGATTTTTTTCTGCAAAAGGATACCACAGCAGGTAACAACGATTGGATAGTATATATCCTGAGTGGTCGCGTATAGTAGTTGCTTTCGGAGATAACAGTCTTGTAATGTGTTGAAAATTGCTATTTTAACACGTCATTTATAATTTAAAGCGTGTTTTTTTATATGTATTACAGAAGGCAGACATTTTGTTTGGTGGAAACTCCTTCTTCCAACTAACCAGTGTTTCCAGCCCAGAGAAGTAACATTAGCGTGAGAAATTAATTTAAATAAATTTCTCCTCTGCTAAGGATCGAACCCAGAACTCCCGCAAAGAAACCAAAAGGCTTTTCCACTGTGCCACGGCGGTATGAGTACATTGTATTGCGATTGTGTGCCTACCTAATGTAGAGCTGAAACTACCACCCAGTTTATAATTATATCGTCACTGTAAATATTTTTAAACTGCTAACCCTAGAACTGGGTTTCCTAGTTCGGCAGCAGTAATCTAAAGTGTATGCATAGTAAAGCAATGAGATGTGAGACTTATTAAATTCATGTTCCGGGTTCAGTACCCGGCGGGGGCGGTATATTAAGTTAGTATAGTACTATGTCTGAATATACTGACTGACACAATGATAGATATTATTATGTATACTGGTATTTATGTCTCTACCAATAATACACATACTTACAGACCGACATATTAAAACTATTCATGACTATTATCCAATGACTTAAATTGTTATTTATAGTATTAAATAGGTAGGTACCTACTTACTTTAATTGTATATGGCAACACATGAATATCAAAAATATTGATGTCTATACCGATTACGGAAAAACGAATTGAATACAAACGACATTCTCGTTGATTTTAAGGGGGGGACTGCTGCCAACTTACCTATTTTTCAATATGATATACCATCATTATTTCTTATCAAATAGTTTTGCAAAAAATAATTTAGATAGTTTGGATATTAATAAACAAAAATATACCTTAACTTTTTGATAATGTTCTGTATAAATTATTGTAGAAAAATAATGGCATACCCTGATTTTCAACGTTTATCATATCTAAAGTAATAAAGCAATCAAAATGTTAGTGTGTGTGTGTGTGTGTGTGTGTGTGTGTGTGTGTGTGTGTGTGTGTGTGTGTGTGTGTGTGTGTGTGTGTGTGTGTGTGTGTGTGTGTGTGTGTGTGTGTGTGTGTGTGTGTGTGTGTGTGTGTGTGTGTGTGTGTGTGTGTGTGTGTGTGTGTGTGTGTGTGTGTGTGTGTGTGTGTGTGTGTGTGTGTGTGTGTGTGTGTGTGTGTGTGTGTGTGTGTGTGTGTGTGTGTGTGTGTGTGTGTGTGTGTGTGTGTGTGTGTGTGTGTGTGTGTGTGTGTGTGTGTGTGTGTGTGTGTGTGTGTGTGTGTGTGTGTGTGTGTGTGTGTGTGTGTGTGTGTGTGTGTGTGTGTGTGTGTGTGTGTGTGTGTGTGTGTGTGTGTGTGTGTGTGTGTGTGTGTGTGTGTGTGTGTGTGTGTGTGTGTGTGTGTGTGTGTGTGTGTGTGTGTGTGTGTGTGTGTGTGTGTGTGTGTGTGTGTGTGTGTGTGTGTGTGTGTGTGTGTGTGTGTGTGTGTGTGTGTGTGTGTGTGTGTGTGTGTGTGTGTGTGTGTGTGTGTGTGTGTGTGTGTGTGTGTGTGTGTGTGTGTGTGTGTGTGTGTGTGTGTGTGTGTGTGTGTGTGTGTGTGTGTGTGTGTGTGTGTGTGTGTGTGTGTGTGTGTGTGTGTGTGTGTGTGTGTGTGTGTGTGTGTGTGTGTGTGTGTGTGTGTGTGTGTGTGTGTGTGTGTGTGTGTGTGTGTGTGTGTGTGTGTGTGTGTGTGTGTGTGTGTGTGTGTGTGTGTGTGTGTGTGTGTGTGTGTGTGTGTGTGTGTGTGTGTGTGTGTGTGTGTGTGTGTGTGTGTGTGTGTGTGTGTGTGTGTGTGTGTGTGTGTGTGTGTGTGTGTGTGTGTGTGTGTGTGTGTGTGTGTGTGTGTGTGTGTGTGTGTGTGTGTGTGTGTGTGTGTGTGTGTGTGTGTGTGTGTGTGTGTGTGTGTGTGTGTGTGTGTGTGTGTGTGTGTGTGTGTGTGTGTGTGTGTGTGTGTGTGTGTGTGTGTGTGTGTGTGTGTGTGTGTGTGAGGGTGTGTGTGTGTGTGTTTGTCTCACGCCTTCTGAAAAACCAAGAGCATCTAAAAATCTAATTTATGTGCGAACATGTACCAGTATACCTGATGCAGTGTCACGCTAAAAATAATGCGATAAAAATGCTGAATTTTAAAAATATTTCGATAATTATTTTTTTCATACAAAATTTTCCAAGTCATATCTGTCAAAAAAGTGTACATTTAGCACGCAAATATCTGTTAGTTTAAAAGTTAGAAGTACGTAATTACACGAAAAAAATATATTTTCAATTATAACTTAGCGTTTACGTGAAAAACATGGTGAATATTTTGTATAATTATAATGTATAACTTATTTTTAAAGTAAGCGTTTTGTACATAAACGCCGCCATTTTAATATCTTTTCATAAAATATTTCATTTTCCTACCGAATGAATATGTTCTTGAAAATTATAAACCTTTGAAATAAATATAATTATGAAATAATAAAATGAAACACAAGACATTACAGCAAGTTTTAAGACGTATATTGTAAAAGTCTGTTAATTATTAGTAAAGATATAGGCATAATAAAATTGCATAATTTGTATATAATATTTGATATTTCGGACAATTTTCATTTTTATGGCATCGAACAAACTAATGTAGGTACCTACATATTATTCAAAAAATGTCTACAAACCATTTGATATTTTTAACATGTTCTATGGTTACTATGGTAACGGACACATTCTGATATTCAAATAAACTTTGTTATAAATCGAATTCGAATTAATTTAGAACATCATTGTAGGTAGGTACCTACATACCTAATACTACTTAAAAACCAACAATATACTAATTTCGTATAGGAAAATTATTAAACTATCTTAGGTTAACTACAATACACATGTCATTCAATCTACAACCTATTTCCTATAGTGAAATTCTTCTTTTATTTAAGTAGACCTTTGGGTGATTTTTTATACAAGCTATTTCTTGGAGTTTAATTCTTCTTCCTCTTCTTTTGTGAAATCATTTGGGACAGTTCATAAATAAACTATTTCCTATAGTCTAATTTTTCTTTTTCTTAATTTATGTAGACCTTGGGTGAGATTTTATA
The DNA here is from genome assembly GCA_963576475.1 of Molanna angustata. NCBI lineage: Eukaryota > Metazoa > Arthropoda > Insecta > Trichoptera > Molannidae > Molanna > Molanna angustata. The sequence goes on from OY754972.1 coordinate 733,735, forward strand.
CAAACTATTTCCTATAGTCTAATTCATCTTCTTCCTCTTCTTTTATGTAGCCCTTTGGGTGAGTTTTTATAGAAACTTATTCCTATTATCTAATTCTTTTTCTTCTTATTTTATGTAGACCTCTGGGCCAGTTTTGATACCAACTATTTCTTTTAACGTATTTCTTCTTTTTCTAATTTTATGTAGACCTTTGTTGAATTTTGTATAAACTAACTTCCTATAGTCTAATTTTTCCTCTTTTTTTAATATAATTATATAATTATTCTTCTAATATGTAGACCTTTGGGTCAGTTTTTACATTAACTACTTTCTATAGTCTAATTCTTCTTTTTCTTATTTTTTGTAGATCTTTTGGTTAGTTTTTATACAAACTATTTCCTTTAGTCTAATTCTTCGTTTTCTTATTTAATGTAGACGTTGGGTGAATTTTATATAAAATATTTCCTATATTTCAATTCATCTTTTTCTTCTTTTATGAAGACCATTTGGTCAGTTTTTTATATAATACATTTACTATTGTGTAATTCTTCTATTGCATCTTTTATGTAGACCATTGGGTCAGTTTTTATTACAAACTATTTTTTATAGTCTTATACTTACTTATTCTTTTTTTTCATTTAGTCTTTTGGGTTAGTTTTAAGTCTTATAGTCTATTGTATAGAAATATTATAAACAACATGCACACTTGACGAAAATACATAAAACGAATGGGATGTGACCATCACTAGAATCTTCTCAATACTTTTTTTCAATCGAAATTTACACCATTTATTATATCATCATATATTGCTTAATTTTCAATAACTACATATTTGATTTTGATGACAATATAATAAAAAATCGGGGTTGTGGCCATTACTGGACTCTTCACAACGTTTATATTCAAATTAAAAACTATTTAAGTCTTCTTCTGTAATGTAGATCAGTTTTATTGTGCAAAAATATAATAATCTATAGGTATGCACACTTGACGAAAAATATAAAAACGAATGGGATGTGACCAACACTAGTATTTTTTCAGTAATTTTGTTTATTTAATTTTTAAGCCATTTCCCATCATCCAAAATTACTAAATATTTAAAACACATTTGCGTTCGATGACAATATATAAAAATAGGGGTTGTGGCCAAATCCAAACTCTTTACAACGTTGTCTCTTTATAATCAGTCATATTTAAAACCATTTACCATAGTCCATGCGTGCAGAAATTGTATGTACCTACTTATATATAAAAACAAATGGGTTGTGGCCATCACTTGAACATTTTACATCGCTTAAACTCAATTAAATTTCAAACTACTTTTCATACTACGAATTAGCAAATATATTTGTGACAATATTATATAAACGATTGCTTATTCCTTCACTAATTTATGTACATTCTTGGCCAACGGCGGGACATAAAAGCTAGTATTTTTATAAAATATAAGGCGTAGAGTAATATATATATTTTTTTAAATTAAAGAAGACAAAAATATCTAGAAAAATATGATGTGACGTTGCATTAATGCTTCAGGTTTAGTAAATAAACCTAAAAAACATTTATTTTCCATTCAGCGCCATTGCGTAATAAAAGTTTTTTTGGTTTATCTACTTAACCTGATGCATTAATGCAACGTCATATCATATTTTTCCAGGTATTTTGTTCTTCTTTAATTTATAAAAAAAATATTGCTCTATACCTTATATTTTTTTAGAAATTTAAGATAAATGTCTAAAATCGGGGTATGCTTATTATTTTCTTACAAGAATATATACAGAACATAATCAAAAAGTTAAGGTATATTTCTCTTTATTAATATCCAAACTAACTAGGTTATTTTTTTCAAAATGATTCATTTAGTAATAATGATGGTATATCAAATTGAAAAAAATAGGTAGGTACGTTGGCAGCAGTCACCCTCTTAAATTCGAAATTTATATTGCACGCGGCTTCTGTACATTATAATTCTATGAGGTAATGAGATTGTTAAATTATTTTTGATTTTAGTATGTTTCTTATATTTATTGTGAACATTAGACTTGAACATGTACATAGGTATGTAGTTATATTATTATATCTTAATGTTTAATTTAAAGTCACAAAATTTATTTAATATCTTAAATAAATACATATTTTTTACATGTTACGTCATTCTTTTTGACCTTTCATAATTCTTCACCATTTTCTCGGAAAGACCAAGTCAACACCATGTACAAAATATGTGTGTATGTTGTATTGTATATTTTAGTAAGAATTCGTATCGATACGGTTTTTCCTCTACCGCAAACCTCTAGTTTTTTTTTTTTTTTTTTAATTTGAAATGTGAGTGTGCGGTTTTGCATGCTGCTTCTGTGCAACGAGATAACCGACCTGACGTTAGGTGCAAATGATGGGACACAGACATAAAGTTTGTGGTGCTCGCGAAAATATTTTAAAGCAATATAAATAAATGAATGAATTCTTCATTTCTCTTAAACACAACAAAAAAAACATCGTGATTAGAAATGGATTAAAAAAATATAACAAAGCAAAACAACAATAATAAAGATTATATTATACAATTTTAAAATAAAAAAAAACAACTTATAATGGTATTTGTTAACATAACATGAAAAAAAATCAACATATTCAGTGTACAAATAAACAAGAGAAATCCCACCAGGCAATTGCCTGTCTGTGGGTATTACAAAAATCATTAGTTTTATAAAGTTATTTATCTTCAGTGCACAATTAATTTATTATGAAGTGATAACAAAATAAAGAAATATATTTAGATTACAAAAATAATATGCTATGTATATATCAAAACACACAACTATATACTATAACAACAATACAACTGATAGTAGCTATACTAAGTATACCTAATAATCTCAAAAGAAATAATCACTAATGATATGTTTAGTGATTGGAGTAATTTCCGTAGAAGCATGTTTAAAAAGGAATAATGATTATAATATCACATTTCAGGCAGAACAGTGGCTAAAAAGTCATGTTTCAAACGTAACAATGACTGTGGTGTCATATTTCAGGCAGAACAGTGGCTGAAAAGTCATGTTTCAAACGTAACAATGACTGTGGTGTCATATTTCAGGCAGAACAGTGGCTGAAAAGTCATGTTTCAAACGTAACAATGACTGTGGTGTCATATTTCAGGCAGAACAGTGGCTAAAAGTCATGTTTCAAACGTAACAATGACTGTGGTGTCATATTTCAGGCAGAACAGTGGCTAAAAAGTCATGTTTCAAACGTAACAATGATTGTGATGTCACATTTCAGGCAGAACAGTGGCTATGAAAGTATGTTTTGAGTAGAAAAATGACTGATGCCATATATCAGGCAAAACAGTGACTGTAAATATATGTCTCAAATGGAACATTGACTGTAATGTCATGATTCAAGCGGTAAAATGACTGATGTCATGTTTTAGGCAGAACATTGACTGTAATGCCATGTGGAAAAATGACTTTAGTAGCATATTTTAAACGGAACATCGAGTGTAAAGGCATGTTTAAGGTGGAATAATGACTGTTATAGCATGCATTATTAGCTTAACAATATTACTTAAATACATTTAAGACTGTTATAGCATGTTTCGATTGTCACAATAATTGAAATAGTAACTATACTACTAATGTGTTTATAGTGGAGATTTGCTACGTTGCCAACTAAGAGACAGCGGCGTTTGTGTTAAAAAGAGATAACGTTGTATGTCTTACATCGCGTAGTGTCTGGATCACTAACACTGGCTAAAATAATATAGTCTGTGTGTGATCAATGTACCCACACGTGTGTAAAGTTATCTAACGTTGGTGGTTATGAAGAATAATAATATTATAAGTACTTAGATTACAGAAACAGAAATAATTGGATCAACGCCAGGCGTAAGCTTGAATGAATGTTGTAAGATTAGGTATCTATGTAATTATGTATGTGTAGTGTATGTACAGTACATAGTACCTAGTAATATTCTTCTGCCAAATATCATTAATAACATAGCACCGAATATAAATAGTTTGAATTTATTAAACGTTAAATACACCACTATGAAATTTATTGCATCCGACGTGTAAATCACATTTGTCTTTAGAGTAGGTACACAGTGCGCCATCTCTTGGCTGTTTGTGCATGTTATAATTGATTGTAATGTTATGTTGATTTATGGAGCTGACAATAGATGTGAAAAAGTGTCCAGAACGAGTAGCCATTAACATAGCATAAAACCCTAAATCTAGTGACTGCAACCATGATATATTAAAACCGCCTAATACACTATGAAGTTACCTATGTAAGGGTAACTATACTTATATACATATATACCATTAGATAAATAAGAGATCTGAATAAATTTAAAATAGCATTAAAAGGGCATATTTTTGGCAATACATAATCCTATATGTTGAATTTTTCTTTCTGTATGTAAATACGATACTCCTCTCTCGAACACGAGTTTTTAACTCTATCGAGAGAGTATCAATACTGTAATTTTTGTCATATATTGTAACTTAGTCAAAATATTGTGTAATACTCTTATATAATAAATAAATAAATAAATTAAAAAAAAAAATATTGTGCAAAACTTTGCATTCTATCACGGCACCACGCGCCGTGCGCATTTTCTTTTTTTATTAATCACGTTAGCGGCGTTAATTATAGACAAATATAGTAAAAACATTTTTGAACCAGTGACGAGAAGGGAAGAAGAATTCTACGTAAAAGAGAGGATAAAGAAGACGGCTGGCACATTAAGTCCACTGCCTTCAAACTTTTCCAATCTGTCTCCCTAGACAACGTGTCATTTAGCTCAAGAAAAGAAACAAGAAAAGATAACTCAATATATGGAAGTGACAGTTGTCACGTGACTGGCAACTGTCACTTCCATACACCGCACCATACAGAATGGGTCGTGAACCTAATTTTTTTTACAAAAGGTGTGTAGGTACATGTACTACATAGTAATAGCACAATAAAATATGTTTTTACAAGAAAGAGTAGGTACCTAACTCGACTCGACCTTTGAATATCTTCTTCTTTTTTTTTTTTTCATTATCTCCAGGGCCTGTTTTATGCTGCATTTTCAGCCTCCTGTGATGTGGACTGCCAACTATGCGTCCTCGTGGTCGAGACCCCTCCGGTACTTTGTCTTGTGCTATTTTTGAGATCCTATCTTCGGACATGCGGCTGACGTGTTCGTTCCAGTACCTTTTCCTTTGGCGCCCCCGTCTTACGATGTCCTCAGCTTCGCAGATTCTTCGGATCTCTGTATTTCTGACTCTATCATGAAGAATATCATGAACCTTTGAATATCATGATGTAAAATATGTCCTTATTTTAATTGCAAAAAAAATGCAATTAATTGCTGAACTATGCTTTTATTTATTTATTTAATTAATTTAGGTGGAAACATACAGCAATTTATAATCCATAAATAAAAACAATAACAAATATAAGTAATTTGCCAAAATAGTTCCCACAACATGCGTAATATAAGAAAAAGACAAGTTAGCTTAAAAGGAATGAGTTAAAAACTTAATTAAAATTAAAGTATACATCTTCAAAAAAAAAATAACAAAGAATATACGTTAATATGTTATAAAAAAATATAAAAATACTTGGTTATAGTTCTATTGTTTTTATTAGATTATTGACGCTTTTCGTGCAAAGCACATCGTCAGAATAATGCTCTACAAGACTGAGACTAGTGGTTATATACAAAATTACATGACAGGTGTACATAACACCTGTCATGTAATTTTGTATATAACCACTAGTCTCAGTCTTGTAGAGCATTATTCTGACGATGTGCTTTGCACGAAACGCGTCAATAATCTAATAAAAACAATAGAACTATAACCAAGTATTTTTATATTTTTTTATAACATATTAACGTACAATGGAGTTCTATCAAGAATTGTCGATCGACAAACTAAACTTAGACAAAGAATATAAACAAGATAAGTAATTCAAAATTAGGGTTATAGATAATGGGGTATGTAGGAATTTCGGGGAGTGGGGAGGGAATAAAGGGGATTGGTATTAAGAAAAATCTTACGCAGAATATATGGACCAATTAATGATGGTCAAACATGGCGTAAGAGATACAACACTGAGCTCTATGATCTTTACCAGGACATCAGCGTGGTCAAGTTTATTAAGATTAGCAGACTACGCTGGCTGGGTCATGTACACCGTATGGATGATCTGGAGCTCCCAAAAAGGGTGTTGACTAACAACCCAACCGGTAGAAGAAGCGTAGGGAGACCTAAGCTATAATGGTTGGACGGCGTTGTCGCGGATTGTCGGGCTATGGGGCAGCAGAACTGGAAAGTGGCAGCCAACAATAGAGCAGTTTGGAGAAGATTCTTGGAGGCAGCTAGGACCCATCAAGGGTAATAACGCTGAGGAGATGATGATGATGGTATTCCATGCCTCGTATCACTGCGTTTTTGCTGATATACTTCTGCGATATTGCGGATATGTGCTGTTGAGTACATCAATGTCGTAAAACTTTTGTGTTATACTGCTTACAAATTCGTGGGAAGCATGAATTAATTCTGTGATTAATGTTAAAGTGTGGAATATGAAATAGATTTGAGTGTCTGCTTGTTCTACCTGGCACATGAAATAGTAAGTATATTACTTATTATTTGGGGAGCATCAAAACAATTATTAGCTATTTTGTATAGAAGTGTTAGGTCGTTATGAGTTCTTCGGTTATTTTGCCTGTTGTATTTTCGATTACTCACCCGGCTTTTACGAAATACCAGAAAACGACGATGATTATAATAATATGAGTGGAAGTACTATTCTAAACCGGCGCGGTGCCTCACGGCCGCCTTTCAGTGTATTGTCTTAACATTCGGACGATGACGTCACAGTCCCAGACGATGGCACGAGATACAGATTCAAGAAGTAAGGCAGTAAAACGTGACAGCTGAGGGCCGTCTGAGGAGTCAAGAGTAGGGAGAAGGAAGGTGGGGGAGCTGTGTACCAGATACCGACGCCCCGCAATAAACCCCACTTGAAGCAGAAATAAGATAAATACTCCACATATATTTATACAATGTGCATAATAATATATACATACATAGATAACGAATGTATGTAATCTTTGTTAGACGTAAATAATTTAACACTGCTGACCGCATATGTATATAAAAGACTATCTTTTTTTAATTTGCATTGTGGGTTTTTTTCCTCTGTTGGTCAAACTATGGCTGGTAGTAAATAATACAAAATATATCTTTAGAATTTATAGCATATAACGCTAAATCTAGTGACCGAAAATTATAATAATGATAATATAAAAATTATGATAAAATTATGATTCCGCCGTTTGACCGAACTTGCCCCCCTGACAGTGAAAAAAGTATCAGAAACATTTACTTTGATTTTATACACTCTTTAAGCACATTAAAAGATTTATTTCTCTACGACATACAGTTTGGTGTAATTTTGAAAAACAATGCTGTAAAAAAGGATATTTTTTAGGGGAATTTACCCTGAATCATTAAATTGTGTGACGAACATTCACTAGAGAAATTTTGAAAATACTAATGGTATTTTTTATAGAAACACACTGTTTAACATATTCGATTTCAAATTGTTATGTTTAGGTTTATATGCCCTATTAATAAGGGCGTCAGAGAGGGTTGTGCACTATCTACACGGCTGTTTATAATGTATATTTACCATTTTTTAAGAACCCAAATAACTCAATTTTTTGTTGAATTTTATTTTTGTTGCTACTCGTAATGTCGAAGAGAACTTATAGTGTAGTTTTTTTTAATTAAAATTAGATTTATGTCTTATTATATATTTTTTAAATATTTTCTTTTCCTAGATCTTGAATAAAACATTTAAACATAGTCATATATTGAAGCAAATACATATTTACTTACCTACAGACCTACACTCTCAACTAACAAATGAACCAGAACTGTGCACCATTGTTAGTATTGTTAGTTTATTAGGGAGGATGCTGCGAATATCGCTTTCTATTCAATCTCAGACCGTGTGTTCCAGTTATGGGACGGGACGCCCACGTTTGTAATAATATGTAGACGTCATTACAGTTTGCGCAACAATACCTGTGGCATACCCACCTCGTCAGTGCTGTGGGCGGAACCGCCTTTCAAACAACTCGCTTTTGTCTAAAAACCGATCTTTGTTGTACCTACATATTTATTTAAATCTTCCGTTGTGGACGTAATCCAACTGTCTATCTGTTAGATTTTTCCACACATCCCAAAAACCATAAAAGTTAGAACGCTGAAAATTCGAATGGATATAGAAAAATACATTATCTCAAACTGGTTTATAATTTATTTATTTAAAATAATGGAAAGCAATTTGTAAATTATAAAAGACACCAATGAAAGTTACATATTTGCCAAAATAGTTCTCATCATCATAGATTCTTCTTCTTTTGTTTCAATCCTGAAGATTGGTTGGCAGCATTAAATTAATGCAACTCCTCCTACACTCCGCTCGGTTTTCAGCGACTCTTTTCATCTCCGTGTAAGAGGTACACTGCATGTCGCGGCACATCAGCTCTAAATACTCCCGGCGGGGACGTCCTCTGCCAGTTGTACCCTCAACCATTCCCTCCAAGATGATATGTAGGAGATCCTCGTGCCGCACAACACATGGCCTCTCCAATTTGCACGTCTTTTCGATATGGTGTTCGACAGGTGCCTGGCTTCCTCAGTTCTGCTGAGAACTTCATCATTTGTTATATGGTCCCTCCAAGATATGCCAAGCATTCGGCGATAGGTCCACATCTCGAAGGCCTCCAATCTTTTGCGTTCTCTTTAATCATAGATTACATTTTACATAATATAAAAATAAAATTACCATAGACATAATGTGAATAGCAGAGTAAGTTTGAAATGAATATGTAAGTAATTGAAACAGGAAATATAAAATAAAAGAAAAAAAAACGAAGACCATAAGTAATTTAAAACTATAAACATACAAATGATTCAGGAATATGTAGGAATTGGGAGGGATATAGGAGTTAGATATTCTTTTCCTCGTATTACTGCGTCATTGCCCAAATTGTGAATATATGTAATTATTATTGAATATATCGGTATCTTAAAACCTCGTATTGTACTGCTTACAAACGCGTGGAAAGCATGAATTGATTCTATTATTAGTACTACAGTGTGGTATATGAAATACTTTTGACTGTCTGCTTGTTCTACCTGGCACGTGAAATTTTATGTTAGGTACTTATTATTTGGGAAGCATCAAAACAGTTTTTAACAATTTTGTGTAGAAGTGATAGGTCATTCTGGGTCCTTCTGTTCTCGAGGGATTCAAGGCCATGAAATTTTCTCGAATCTGTGAACTTAGTTAAGAAAATGAAGTTGTGATTTGACAAATTTATGTATTTTAACTCTCTATATTTTTTTACGGATCTGATACTTTCCAAATTGTTATAATGTGTTAAGACATCATAAGACGTAATAAAAATGATCTTCATATTGGTTTGGTGGATTTGCGAAATATGTACGTTTGTTTTTACATATCACGTCTTGAATCTAAAATCAACAAGTTTGTAGTACACTTATTAGCACAATATAACTTACACTTGTGGTGGTGTTTACCAGCCATAATACTCGGAGCACAGAACGTCAGACGTCGTGCAATAATAGTGTGTGTGTTGTTTGGTTCGTTGGTTGGGTCGGGGTGAGGTTAGCGTGGAATGCGGAGAAGCGATCCAATGCGATCCCACTCCACCTCCTCGTCTTCCTACAACAGACTGCCCTTGCGTTGCGTGTCTTGCTGCCGACACCCAAACCGGTCCTGTACTCTCATCTACTTCACAATACTCACTACAATATAGACTATTGTGGCCTGATATGTACTGTTTGATTGTTTCTCCCTCGGACAGTACTAGGGTTTCTCAGTTCCCGAGATTTGTCCGATTTGGGAATCTACGAAAAAAATATTGTAAGTATACAAAAAGATAAATTAATAAAAGATAAAGACAAATGTTTTATTCATATTCATAACTCCCCACTAGCACCTTGGGGTAGTGAGGAGTCAGAAATAACGTTAATAAATACCGCAACGGCAACTTTTTCTATGGACATTTGCAGGAGAGGGAGTATTTTTTAGATAACCTCTAATATATCAGTCAAATTATCTAATTTTTATTTGAATTCAATTCACTGTACGCGAAACAAATATAAATATATACATTCAAAATTAAATATGTACAATGTACATCATTTGACTAGAGTCTACAATCCGCATTTACCATTCCGCATTCTGTTTCCGGTTGGCTCTCTGATTGGTTGAGATCTTGTAGTATTAAGTCAAATGAGCTGTGAAATTTTATATTGAATGCGAAAAATTAAAAAATATATAAATTTAATTTATAATTCAATTTATAAAGCAACTCGCTCACGTGAGTCGCTATTATTATTATAAACAAACTTAAACCTAACCCAAGAATGCAGAAAAGAAGAGCTGGTATTATAGACGCTACTCATCATTTGCGCAGCATCAACACATACACGGCAGAACATGTTTTCAACAAACTTCCAACGGATATAAGAAAGTCATTTCATGAACAGCTAGGTAACAAAATAAAATAAAATAAGAAAACACTAAAGTAAAATAATATAAAAAGGGTTAATGGAACCATGGGGTATAAATTAATTTATTGTTTTTATCCTTTTTTTGAGCACCTATTGTTATAATATTGTTGATTGTATATATTTTGTTTGTCTTTATGTTTTCATGTGCTTAATTGAATCGTTCTATATGTACTTTCTTATTTTCTCAACACAAGCATTTTATGCTTTTTGGGAAAGGGAAAAAAACAGTGTACAAATTCAAATAATTGTAATACATGTATTGTTTTATTGAATAGGTAATTAAAAAAAAAATGTTTATGCAAGTAAAATGAACGTTGCACGCTAAATATGACATCGAGAAGGCAAGGCACCACGGCCCCTTTCAACACATAGAGGTAGGAAAAACAGCTTATTTTTTTAAACGTTATAGACGTTTCGTTAATTTTAAATAACGTTATTTTTAAAGGCTTAAAAAGCTTAAAGGCTTATTTATATTTGTACTGTATATATACAAGTACAATATACCTAAATCTAAAAAAAATTAACACATTAACATGCAATGAAAAAAAGGTATGTTTTTGAAATAAATATAATGTACTTTTAATTTTTTTTGCTTCCTCTAGAAAGTATTTAAATGTAGTCTAAACACTTTGACGAAAATACAGTAGAAATGTTATATAATACACATACATATAAAGTTTAAAAATTATGTTGATAATAATTTTGTACGCTCGAATCATCTAACAAAGCCGACAACGCACAATAAACCAACCCGATAGGCGTTTTAAACGATACTAAAGAAACAAAAAATAAACGTTTACAAAAATCAGTAATAATAATAACTTATAACGTTGAACGAAACAAGACGATTTGAAACTGATCATTCGTCACACACACTGATGTCAATAGATGTCTACAACGCTGCACGCCGGTCAGCTAATCATAAATCACAATCATTTCGCAACGTTGTTGTTAAAAATAATACATCCTTGTTATGATTATAAAATAAGCTTTTAACGAAAAACAGCTTTTAACGAAAAACAGCTTTTAACGAAATCATCGGAACGTTATGATTCATGATTGAAATCGTTGTAACACTCGCAACGTTCAACGAATATGGTTTAAAATTTATAACGTTTGATTGATTATTTTTTTTAAACGAATATTTTAATCAGCTTTCGTTTAAACGATCATCTCTATCAACACATCGCACAACACTCAACGACAACGTGGCCGCCTCCTCCCACTCAACCTCAACACACATTCTCCCTTACCGGACCCCCACTATCCGTTCGAGTGTGACGAAATCAGTGCCACGTCGGCGAAACGTCCGTCGCATCTGTATCCGTCTCGGATCGGTGTCGTGTCTTTGACCCGTGCCCGCTGACCAAGGCCGGCAGCCATGAACGTGAACCGCACTTGAACGAGCCTTCACAAGCACCACGGAGTTGCTACTATAAAAATAAGTATCTATCTATCTATCTATCTATGTATGTACGTACGGCCGTGCCACATTGTCTCTCGTCTTAATTAATTATGCCGATACGCAGATCCAGTTTGCTGTTTGGATAAGGCGCTCCGCCATGAATATTCATATCCCGTCGCGTCTGCTTTGGTCCGTGGCCATTGTCTAGGCCGGATGTTATATCACCGCTGCCAACCGAATAAAAACTGCACTCTGAAGTGGATCGGGAGTGTCGTGTCACAGGCCCTGGTTAAACATGGCGAACATTTTAACGTCTATGTTCCTTGAAGCAACACCAATTCAAATCAAAACGACTTTATCAAAAGGACGTGTCATTTCTATAAATGTCAATCTCTCAGACAGTATCAAAAATTCCGATGTATCCATTGCTAATAATAACTGCTACAAAAACTATAAAACTGGATAACTTGTGTATTGTTAATGTTTTTTATTTGGGTAACTTTTTTTTTATTTTCCAACTGTCGATTTGTTCAGGAGAACTTTGTTCTCTTAACATATCGACAATGTTTCAAGCCAGAATACGCGAGAATTGTATGCAGAGGTCTACTTTTTTCACGGCTTTTCCAATTTTGAAGTCAAAAATCACCAACTTAGAGGCTTCGCAGCATATATGTTCCATACACGGATTTACTCAGAATTCGGAGTAGAACATTTCGTGTGTCTGTGTGTGTGTATACTGTGTGTCTGTGTGTGTGTCCGTCCCTTCCTTATAAATTTTGATCCGCTCAATTTACAGAGCCCAGAATTTCATAATATATAAACAGTTATAGGCCTACAAAACTTTTATACTCAGAATTTTGAATTTTTGTTTCAGTCAGGGGTTATCAACTTTTGAATTTTTACTTAATTTTTCCATATATCTCAGAAACCATAAAAGCTAGAACGCTGAAAATTGGTACAAATATAGACAAATACAAAATCTCAAATTAATTTTTTCAAAAAAATTCCAGGGTTTCTCAAACATTTTTTATTAAGAAAAATATAATTTTATGATAAATTTATGAGTTTAACTGCCTATATTTCCAAATTTTTCAAAAATATCAAAAAAAGCCGAAACACCCCAACTAGATAATTTAATTTTCTATAAAAAATATTAGCATTGTATTAGCACATCTCAAATTTTTTTTAACAATTTTTATAAAAATTGAATTTAGTGACGACATTGCTTCATACAATTTGTATGGCAGTCGCTTATACACAATATGTTAGAAGACTTAATAGTTTGATACTTAAATCTCCAAACATACATACATACCGGCATGCTGTTTTCATATTCTGGGTAGAAAAAAGGACTGACCTCCATACTATCCTATCTTGACATATACATACCTAGGTACATGTGTTGTATAGAAAATCAAATACATATCTTAAAATATTAAATAATTTGTATTTATGGGTTTATAGTTTGGTACTTATTCTTCAACTATATACGTACTATCGCTATCGACAGTTGGATCTCATATGTTACATGCAACTAGTTATCATAAATCATTCTACCTAGTAATAAATTCAATCCTTCTCCCATCCTTTTTTTTCTTTTATTCCCGTCACAGGTAAACATACAATAACTGTTAACTATGTATTTAATTATTTTTTGTTTTAATGTGATTATTTAAGAGGGAATATAAACTTAAACACCCAAATTTGAAATCAAATTTCTCAAATATGTTGAAAAGTCTGTTTCTAAAAACATACCATGAGTATTTTCAACATTTCTCTATTGAATGTTCGTCAAACAATTTTAAAATTCAGCATGAATTCCCCTAAAAACATAGTAAAAATATCCTTTCTTTACAGAATTTTTTTTAATTACTCCATAACTATTGGGGGCTACAAATATGATGGTGTTCCAGACACGGAAAGTAAGTAACTATGTGTCGCAAATAAATAAATATTTTATATGCGTAAGGGGTGCATAAAATCAAAGCGAATGACCGATAAAGTTTTTTCATTTCAAGTAAGGTTTGTTCGTAAAATGCAAAAAAATCAACATGTTTCGGGTTTCCGATGATTGAAATCAAGTATAAACCCCTTTTAACGCACGCAAATATTGCCCCTACTAACACGTAACCTCATAGTGAATTAGGCGGTTTTTAAATATATTTCATGTTTTCAGTCACTAAATCATCTGTGGACAAACGTAATTGGTCTGTTTTTTGATTATTTCATAGTGTATGTTTGTTTATTTTATAAGACTGGGTATGCCTTTAAATAAGAAAATAATTGGTCAGTTTGTATCTATTAATTGTTCGATGAGTTTGTGGAATCCGATGGATACGCCGCGCTGGAGGGAAACACAAAAACCCGAATGAATTCCGTCAACAAAAGACGTTGGATGTTTCAGTCGGTTGCCAAAAACAATGACAATGAAAATCCATGCTGACTGTTGAATATCTCTTAAGATGGTCAGTAGGGTCCTGTTTTAATACGTAGGAATATTGTCATTTGACAAATCAGCGATCTAACTCTTGACATTCAAATCCATTCCCAGTTTCGAATTTTCCCTAAGAACCTACCTTTATAGTGGAGATTCGTTAAAGTAATTTGAATGTAAGCAGGAGACAGGAAGTTCTTAGCGGAAAGTCGCAATCGGGATCGGATTTCAATGTCAAGATTAAGGCCACAGGTGTAGGAAATGGATATAGGATCGCGATTGACTTATGAATACTAGTGATCGTTCAGAAGTCGAAATTCGACCGTTATTCATAATTTTTAAACTTGAAAAGTTATTGATCCTCATCTATAGGGGTACAAAGTTTTCTTTTCACATACTTATTGCAAAGTGTAATATTGTTTACGTTCCATTTATATTCTTTCAAAGTAGAGTATTTTTTTCTTTAATTGCATTTGACATTACGCGTTTGACATTGACACTATGAAAGTAAACAATATTATGGTGTGACTTAAAATATATTTAATTTAATGTATTTGTGACGCATATTACGTATTAATTTTAGCTTTCTACACTCCTTCTCCATATGAACTTTAACTTATTATGTCAAATCTCAAACTTCTACGTGTGCTTAAAAGAGTGTCCCGAAGTTATCTCTTCACGTATTAACGTAAAAGGTTGTTTGGATTTGAATTCTATAAATTTCCCGTTGTTGGAAATGTTTAAATGTAGTAAACTCCCAAATAGGTCTCTTAATTAGTTAATAACTACATATTAAAATATATACTATTTTAACAACTAATCCAGGATGCCTTGTTCCATTAAGAGGATCTTTAGAAGGAGTCTTTGTATTATCATTAAAGTTGCCTGTTGGCGCCTGTTCCACAACTGAGAGTCATACTGTTTTCATTTCGTCCGCGTGTTGAAGAGACAGACACAGAGGCCTCCTTTGTTTCTGCCAGCGGCGAAAAGCTGCGTGTGCATAATTTTCAGGTTGGATCACCGCGTGGAAATGTGCTGTGGATGTTTTTTTTCTTCGGTACATCGATGTGTGTTATACAATGGTCGCTCTTTGTTGGCCGAGCTTTGAATTACGCCACGAGTGTTACAGTTGAGTGAGTTATGACCGGGCAGGTCTGCCAAAACATCATGTGGGTGATGGCGGCTGTGTCGCCGCGTTTGAGTTTTATTTATTTCAAATCTCGTCTGGTCCGCGTTGTTGGTTATTATAATATTATTGTCGTGTAGAGTATAGTATTATAGCTCTGGTGTGGTTTGTAGTGGATATGGCCTCGGGCGTTCTTGGTCGTTCTTGTATTGTGTGTTGTGTGTGTAGGCGTGCGTTGATCCCGACCGGCCGTTATTTTGAATCGTAGTCTATAACTATTTCAGTAGCGGGGCCAGTCTCCATACACAATGATACACCAATGATTGTTTCTGCATCTCTCTGATATTATTCGCTGTTGGCAAGTTGTTGTGTATTAGGTACGTATGTTTTCGATCATGACGCGTTACAAGCTCATTATTATCCAATTGAATGGGGAAAACGGAATGGGGAAAATCAAATTCTGTCGTATTGGCTTATTATAACTTTAGTTGCAAATTATTTACATTGTATACTTTTATTTTGATAAGGTCTTCATCTTTATGGTTATATGTTTTTTCTTATATCTCATCTACCTATTTTATTCTGTTGTTGATTATATTATTTAATTTGTGGATAGTAGTTTTGGCGCATTTTTCTATTTTGGTCGTTGTTTCTGTCCCAAATAAATAAATAATAAAAACTACCTACTTGGAAATTAAAAAAAAACTAACCTCATACATTTACATAATGTTTACATGCAAATCATTCCCGTTTATTCTTCAATTCCTTTCCTAATGCCCCACATTTCCTGGAATCCCCTTACTCTATTGATGCTTCATCTATTATAATATTAGGTATGTATATTCACATCGAAATGAAATATTATTAAGTATTATTAGTAAGTATTTAGGTGATATTGTAAACTGTATAACGTATAATCATTGTATGTTCGTATATTTTGTTATGATATGAATAAAGAAAATAAACAAATAAAATCATTCAATTAATACTTTAATTTGGCTCATGTCTAAACGTTTATTAATAATTTTAGCTGTGTCTAGCGAATGCGTTAACTAATGCTCAGCAAACCTTTAATTAGTCGCATACATTTTCAATATACTGAAAATATATACCTATAGGTACGCGATATAGCTCTCCTCCACTTTCTCGAATTCACTTCCTCGAATAAATCAACAGGAAGATGCGTAAATTGTAAATTATTTTCAAAAGAATATTGGGTAGGTATAGCAAGAAATGCAACAAACACACTGATCTAGCTTTTTAAAATGGGTGACATCATATATTTATCAGAAAGACGCCAATGACATCATATTTTATCAAAAATAAGGATACATCTTTATTGGAAAGCATACAATTAGGGGTACCACAAGGATCAACTCTGGGGCACTTTCTATTCACTATGTACAGTAAAAATCTTGATATGATTAAAATTACGAAGATTTTGATTCTCATACAGATAATCGCCTTATTCTTAAACAACATTTTCACTGCTTATAACAAAGATAGTCGTGTGGATCTCAATATGATTTTAAAGAATAATAAATTTTCTTCAACTCGATAATATAACTAGTTTTGAATTACCATCCATGGTGCACATTATTATGCTTGTTTGTTATCATCTTGTTTTCCACTTTTAATTATATTTCATTAAATTAATTGAATAATCAATTTAACGACTCTTGAATATTTATAAACAACATCTGTATATTTACGTTTGTTTATGATAATATGTAAAATCTAAATTCATCGTTTTCTTATCATTTATTTATTAATAATATTATATTTCTTATCAATTATACATTTGTGACAAAATCATTTTTACAATTTATTCAAAACATTTACGAGTTATCATTTTAGATATTTCTCAATTTAGTCAAAATTCAGGGGGTTTATTTAATTCAATTTCTGATTTGTTCCACTAAGATTTATTTCCTTTGATAGGACGATCGTTTTGGCTGATTAAAACCTTATCAGCTGTTGTGAAAGGTACATATTTTTTAATGTACACTGGCGGCCTTATTGCCATTAGGCGATTTCTTTCAACCGGCCAGATTACGAAATATGACAAAAAGTACATCAACGAGAATGAAAGTGAATAGAAATACAAAGAAAATATACATTACACTAAGATAAAAATTAAAAAAACAAAAAAAAAATACACTTCAAAGCAAAAAAAAAGGATTGGGAAAGGACAAAGAGAGGAAATCGGGATCAGCTGTTTAGGGATATATATTCCTCCTTTAGTTTTTTCTTAAAAAATACAAAGTGAGTTAGATGACGCAATATCCGGACATATGCTATTTCCATAATATTGCTGTTTGTACTTGGAACCACGAGTTGAAAAACTGCGTGTTGTGATGGGTAGGGGTGGATAGTGTTGTATATGGAATTCCGAGATTGGATAAATAAGTGAATTGGTTTTTAAGATACTGTGGCAGATTTGGATTACAGAGAATATTGAAAAATAACGTCATAGTGTGTACCTATATTATATTGCGCCGCTTGCGTATCTTATTGGGCCAGCAAAGATGATATGTGATAAATTTTTTTCAACCCAAATATGAAACTGATATACATATATTTTGAAAACGTTCAAGTTTATTGAGACGCACTTCATTAGCATCCAAATGACAATTTGTTCCAACTAACCACAGTGTTTACAGCCTTTAAAAAAATCGTGGAACTATTGATCTATTTTCATTTTTTACTTTGTTAATTGACAATTGGATCGTTTGTGGATGGAATAACATAAAATTTGTCGTAGCGTGCTGAGCCATCTGTTAAATATTATAATACCTGATAAACAAACAAACAAATAATAATTTGAATCCAATTAATGAGATTCATACAAGATCTTTCGTACATTGTACAAACCAGTTTTTGTTTGTTCCTCTCCAATACAAGTGTCGGTCTATAATATAATTATATATAATAATATTATTGTTTGTGTGTAACGTCCACCGTCGGTAGCCGTGGCCGGTTAACCGATAACCGGTAGCCATTAGCCATCAGGTATGTGCCCGGTAGATGCTATATACTTAATAACAATAATAATGTACCACGCCATGCCGACATAATAAAAAGAAAATAAACACTCTACTACATACATACCATACGACTTTAATGCGTCAAGGTTGGACGGGTGAACGAGCCACAGCGAGTCGTGATTCGTGATTCCTACAAATGAACGAATATTTTTGTGAGCTACACTAACTTCAAATAAATGTTGAAATTCATTCTCTTTTACTTCATGAATAGTAAGTGCACTTGACTTGCTATCCAATAAAATTGGATTCGAATCCTGACGACCACGACAGAGAAAGCCTCCCTGTCCTGGGCAGAACGAAACAGCTCCTCCACTGTTCAACCGGTCCATTCCCGGATGTTTCGAAGCCAGGAAAACTGCCTTCTTTCGACCCTCGGTCTTCCCCTTCATGAAAAGCTGAAACACAGATTTTTTTAGCTAACCGAACTATAGTGACTACAAAGCATTTGGTTTTTTGCAACCAAATGTTTTGTGCACACAGCCAAACAGTACCTACAGTCATAAATAAATACACCTGTATTACTGATAACAACGGTTTGGCTAAAACGCTGGTAGCCAGTTCGGTTGTCATAATATTCTTTTCAGTGAGGACGGTATATTCTTAACCTTAACCTCTCAGAATATGGCCGAAGTACAACACCTTACGGAGCTTAACATTGGTGAATTATTCTCTGTTGGCTCTTCGTAGTACTGCAGTGTTACTGACCAAGTCAGTCCACGATATTCTTTGCATTCTGCGGTGGATCCACATTTCAAATGCTTCAAGGTAGTTTATAATATTAACTTTGAGAGTCCACGCCTCCACCCCATACAGCAGAACTGACCACACATAACACATGACCATTCTTTGTCTCAGCTTTAAGTTGATATTGTCGTCGAGGAGAAGTTTTTTTAATTTTGAAAAATACCGATCGGGCCGCTTCTATTTTGCATTTTATTTCAGTGTCAGGGTCTAGATTCTCAGTAATTATACTGCCCACGTACTAGAATTGTTTTCGATACTAATAATTAAATTTTCGATACTTATAATTAAATTTAATTAAATCCTGCATCTATATAATTGAACATACCAGGATGTAAATGATTCGTTCAAAAATCGGAATCAGTTAGTGTTAAACCGTATTGTAGTTATTTGGCTAAAACTTGAAATTAATTTAGAGAATGAATCTGTTTCAAAAAATGCCACTCAATTAAATTCGGAAATATTAACGTAACGTAAGTTTTTGTATGAAACTTTCCTGTGGTTAGCCATTTTCTACGTCTCTGCTCAGATGTATTTTAAGAGGGATTATACACCTTAATATCGCATTTTGAAAACAGATTTCTCAAACATATTAAACAGATGTTTCAAAAAACAATACCATAAGTATTTTCAACAATTGAATGCCAGTCACACAATTTTAAAACTCAGTATAAATTCCACTAAAAATATATTGTTACAGCATTTTTACTCCATAACTATATACATATGTCGTAGAAAAATAAATCTTTTATATACTTAAAGAATGGATAAAATCAAAGCGAATGACCGATTAAGATTTTTCATTTCAAGCCAGGTTTGTTTTTAAATGCAAAAAATCAACAAATTTTGGGTTATTGATTATTCCGTTATTACGCAAGCGATAGTTACCTTTACTAACACGTAACTTCATGATGTATTAGGTGGTTTTAATATATCATGTTTTCAGTCACTAGATTAAACTTTATTTATCCTCTTTAATCCATTGAGCTCAGTGTATTGAGGTATGTTAATCAGGAATACACATACATTTCCTTCATGAAATTTGAGGCGCAAGCGTATATTAGGTATCCTTCTGAGTTTCATTGATCATGGTCTGTACATTAGTGTGTGTAGAATGGTTTAGTTCATTAATATCGGCATTACTTATTATGAAGAGTGAAATACTTATTAATTCATATTGCTGTGTGGCCAGGGTTAGATCCATGATTTTCAGTGCTCAACATTCATAAGGTTTTCACCCTTAATGGTATGAATGAGATTAAGACGAGATGAGATGGTATGAATGAGATTAATGAGTGGCGCCCCCCAATACCTACTGAATACCCTCGACGCTGTCCAAAGGCGTGCTATACGTCTGATTGATGATCCATCACTGACTGATGGATTGCAATCACTAGAACACAGACGTAAAGTCGGTATTTTAAGTTTATTTTATAGATACTACCACGGGAATTGCTCAGAAGAACTTGCATCTTTGGTCCCTCCTCCACCCACTCGCAACAGAGTCACTCGCTTTACTCAATCGCAGCACCCATTCACAGTGGACCTTCAACATATACGAACAAGTCGCTTCTCGAACTCCTTTATTAATACAGCAGCCCGACTGTGGAACGATCTTCCGAATTCAGTGTTTCCACCTTCGTACATCCCGGGTCTTTTTAAAATCCGAATCAATAAACTCTTTTCAAGACTGCAAACCCCTCCCAACGCTACGTAGTGCGCTTCTTCGGAAGAGCAAAATGGACCCAAATCCTAATAGCTGGTGTCCCCTACGTAGACATGTTAAAAAGAAGAGGAGGTTTTTAAGCATTTTACTAAAGAGTGAGGAATTGGTCACACGCATAGGGTTAGGAATATACAGAGCTGACAGAGCTACGACTATAAGCCAGGGTATTTGTTACAAAGTGATGTGGAATGGGTGAATCGCAAACACATTCAATGTTTACCTAATTATAAATCGGATATTAATGACACATTTATATAGCAGTAAAAATACAAGCTTTTCGAAATTTAAATCTCTTTTGAACTAAAAACATGTAATGTTGAGTAGGTACTGTCTTTTTCGTTTTCGGTATAGGGAATATGAAAACGTTCAAATTTTTCATATTCCCAATAAAAAATTACGTGCAATGAGAATTTTTGTTTGTTTTTCGATACCTACAGAAAAAATATACTTAACAACATGTAATATAATAACTGTTATCTTACCTTATAACACAAAATCAGAAATTTATGATGAGATTGGGTCACAATTTTTGAATGAATCTGAAGAAAATATTTACTTTGGAACACGAAAAGTTTTTACACCGCCTCACAGCAGAACACTTGACAAACTGACAATGGCCGACTAGACCTGACATCTGGTGGTAAAAATATACCAATGGATTGCAAAAACTTCACAGTAAATGTAGTAATGGCGGATTTATTCAAAATTGTCCAAGGTACAACCTGACCAAGGTACAACATCTTCCCCTAATCAAAACAAAAGAATTCCGCGCAGCGAAAAAATCAGTTACTTATCTATTGTTTAGTTCGATAAAGTGAAGCAAAGTGCGTGCAGCGAGAAAATTTCAGTTTTCAAGTTACATTTTTTTTTCAGATTTTTGACTCATATTGCTCGCGGGCTGCACATGTAATATAGCTTTGTAGGTATTTATGTTTTTTATGGACATTTAGCTATGGGCGTGTTTTTGGTAACATATTAGATATTTGACATTTAGAAAAACCGTAAGAAGACCAATAACAAGACTGCTCTCGCCCATCCCTAGACTAAATCACACTTCATAGATTTCATAAGTGTATGGAGAAGCATTATTATGTATAGTAAAATATAAAACCATATGTGTTATTGCAGCTGCGTTTGCTAAATAAGATGACTGTCTAGCCTATGATAAACCCACGCTATATCATCATATTTATATATGTAACTGATAAATGTACATACAGTGCTATTTTTATAATATGTGTCACATTATTATATAATAAGTATATATGAAATATGTAGATGTATCAAAATTGCTATTCTCGATGCAACTTTGTAGTACCTACATTGACACGATCAAATAATTGTATTGCCTACATTGACACAATGCAATAATTGTATTGCCTACATTGACACGTTGCAGTAATTGTATTGCCTACATTGACACGTTGCAATAATTGTATTGTCTACATTGACACAATGCAATAATTGTATTGTCTACATTGACACGTTGCAATAATTGTATTGTGTACATTGACACGTTGCAATAATTGTAGTGCCTACATTTATTTTATTTTTTATTCAAAACAAACATGATATTCTACATAAAGAGGTTTGACAAAAATAATAAGTAAAGGTATATAAAAAATTTAAATAATAATTATCTAAGACAGAGATAATGGAAGGGTACACATACACAGTACACATTCATACCATTGACATTCTCTTGCGCTTTGCTGTCAATTAGTGTTTTTGCTCCCCAATGTGCTAGGGATAATCCCTGTTTTATATTGACACGATGGAAAAATTGTATTGCTTACAGTGACGATTTAATAATTGTATTGTCTCGATTGACACGATGCAATAATTGTATTACCTACATTGACACGTTGTTATTATAATGCCATTTATCGAGTTTTTTTTTACAAATTGCTGATTGAGATTCTACAAAGATTCATTGCCTTCAACAGGAAGATTATTTAGGGTTATAAACATGGAAAAATGATTTGTAAACATTAGTATTTTTATAGTTGCATATACGCAAAATAGAAAAAAACATTTTTCTATGTTCATCAGTTGATTAGGTCTGAAACGATCGACCTTCAAAAGCAATAAATTTTGTGGAACTTTAATCATTAATTTGCTTTATTAGTCCCACAAAACTCCGAAAACATCATTTTTATTCCAGTTTTTATAAAAGAATCTGGTTTTAAATAAATATTTCTCTGGGTGCAACGACGAAATTCACAGTGTTCCCTTTCCAAGTCACATTGAAATAGAATCAGTCTGTGAATCAAATGCGAAGGTGTTGATATCATGGATAAGTCAATAACCGGTTGTAAAATCATTATATATTATGTTATATGTACGTAAATTATATAGTAATTTATGTAATAGACTCTTAGTGTAGACAATTATTATAGAAAATAATACGACAACTGTCAATAGATAATCACATTATATTGTATGTAGATAATTATATTATATTGTATGTAGATAATTATATTATATTGTATGTAGATAATTATATTATATTGTATGTAGATAATTATATTATATTGTATGTAGATAATTATATTATATTGTATGTAGATAATTATATTATATTGTATGTAGATAATTATATTATATTGTATGTAGATAATTATATTATATTGTATGTAGATAATTATATTATATTGTATGTAGATAATTATATTATATTGTATGTAGATAATTATATTATATTGTATGTAGATAATTATATTATATTGTATGTAGATAATTATATTATATTGTATGTAGATAATTATATTATATTGTATGTAGATAATTATATTATATTGTATGTAGATAATTATATTATATTGTATGTAGATAATTATATTATATTGTATGTAGATAATTATATTATATTGTATGTAGATAATTATATTGTATTGTATGTAGATAATTATATTATATTGTATGTAGATAATTATATTTGTGCCAGCGGACTGCAGTGATAAAATTAAATGAAATATACTTTATAAAGCGAATTATTTACACACCTAGTTAATATAATTTTCAATGAAATGCTTATTAATTTTCAATGACTAAATTGTATCCGATTAGTTTTCCATTGACATAACATTTGATTGTAACATGAAAAAGTATACCTTATGGAAAAGTCGCAGTCACCTACCCCACTCCATAGGGAACGTTATAGAACTAAAGTGTTCTGTTCATCCCCGGAGCGGCTGCTCGTCGGACGAAACAAGAACTACCACCATGCATATTTCATACCACTGCCACTAAGAGTCCAACCACACTCGTGAAGGCCCGTGAATCATAGCAAGGGTTACCCTCCCAGCAGCTCCACGAACAACAGACTGCAACAGGGAGCCTCCACCACGCCCGTAGTACTTTCAGTTCTTCGATATCCACACCAGGCGCAGCGTCAGCTGCACCTGTCTCGTCATCAGCTCGGGTACCGCTGAGTGCCGACCAATCATCACGGGGGGCTCCTCCACCCCTTAGCACCTACACCACCGGACAGTACTTTCAGTGCTTCGATTTCCATCGCCCGATGATGCATCCTTACTCATCGCCACGTTTGATGTGAGTCACCGCCGAGCGAGGCATTAAGGCGTCTGCCCTGCTCTTCCATAGGTAAGAATTGAAGAGGGTACTGACCTGTTACCCAGAATCCTAGGGTGGGGCTGCAGCCACCCTCAACTTTACTGGCTAGGCCCCTATGGCCGCAACCTAGCCCCGAAAGTAGAAGTATACCTTAATCAGAAAGAAAGTAAACACACACTGCTGTGGTTTGACCATATAGGATGAACGAAACAAGAACGACCGACAGCGGAATTTATATAGCCGAAAGAAAAAGAACGAGAATTAAGCCGGTTGCAGACCAAAAACTAAACTAACTTAGCTTAGCTTTTTTTATGCAACCGGCTTTAGACTTTCAAGAGAATTAATTATCTTGAACGAATCAACAGTATTAAACCAAGACGCGTGTATGAAGGAACATTTTGTATGATGTAGTGGACTTTTTGCATGCCAAAAACACCAACTTAGAGGATTCGTAGTGTGGCAGACCACATCTCGAAATTTCTTTCGAGTTCATCGCTCGCAACGTCAAACTGGTGACAATACTCCTCAACTGGGTACGACACTTCAAATAAATAAGTCTAGAATGTTCGAGGACATTGAACTTGCTACCCCCAGCGCAGCACTATTTAAGGGAGTCTACACCTCTACATGTCGTCACTTCCGTCACTTCACGCCGCCGTTACGACGGCGCGCCGTCTCGCCGACACTTCATCTCTCGACCACCGGTCAACTCTCTCGACCTCGCGAGCACGATGGTACTTCACCATGCGAAGATTCGGACACTTCGAACACACCCGCTAACTCGCTCGTTATACCTACTCATCGTGAGAAAGTTCCTTTGTAAGTTATTTCATCAATTATAAATTTACCTTTAAGCAAACTATTAATTGTGATCAATATACTCATTGTTACTTTTGACCATTCTTTCTTCTTCTCTCTAAACCACTGTCCTTGTGTTCTTATTTCAAATCATATCCACTTGGGATATAGTAAAATCTCTTTAATTGGTAACCCCTCTGGTTACCACCTATATTTATTAGTAACCCCTCTGGTTACTAACTTACGTTTGATTGGTAACCCCTCCGGTTACCAGTCAGCTTAAGTAGCATTTATGTTCTATATATATGGATGAATTCAGAATTAGCAATAGAACATTTTGTGTGTCTGTGTCCCCACCCTACTAACTTCTGATCCGCTGAATACACATAGCCTAAAATTTCAGAAAATATAGAAAGTTGTAGGCCTATAAAACTATTATACTCAGAATTTATAATTTTTGTTTCAATCAGGGGTCAACTTTTAAATTTTTACTTTATTTTTCCATATACATATCTCAAAAACCATAAAAGCTAGTTCGAACGCTGAAAATTTGAATACCTACAAAAATATAGACACTGCAGACACAAGTTTCAGAGTTTCTCAAACATTTTTATTAGAAAAATATTTTTTTATGATAAATTTATATTTCCAAAGTTTTTAAATATCGAAAAAAGCCGGAACACCCCAACTAGATAATTTAATTTTCTATAAAAAAAATTGAACATTGTAGCCGAACATCCCAATTTTTTCTTAACAATTTTTATAAAAATTGAATTTAGTGACGACATCGTTTCATACAATTTGTAAGGCAGTATACACTACACAATGGCCCTGAGTCAAATTGATAACGCTGTTCGTTATCGCCAAGCGCTATTTTTTTTGTATGTGATTTGACGTTTGTTGTAGAAATTTTTTCTACAATAACAAACAACAAACGTCAAATCCCATACAAAAAAAAATTAGCGCTTGGCGATAACGAACAGCGTTTTCAATTTGACTTGGGGGCAATATCTCACTCAATAGTTTGATACCTACTTAATCTACTAACATACATCATGCTGTTTTCATATTCTGGATAGGAAAAATGATTGTTTTATATAGAAAACAAAATATCTTAAAATATTTATTAATTTGTGTTTATGTGCTTAAAGTTTTTTTTTTTTTATGAAAACATTGTATTGAGTTTTACCACGGCACATAGAAATATTGCATACAGTCGCACATTGTATTGCCGATGGGCCGTTTGTATTTTTTCCTTCGCTTTTGAGTTTTTATGATATTTGAACATTATATTTTAGATATTATGATTAAAAAATATTACATTCTATAAACAAATAATGGAGTTATGAGAATAAGCATTGCCAAAAACCTTTGACAGACATTATCTCGAAAACATGTATCTTTGCAGTTAGTGACTTTTTCCAGTAAACAGACGATATATTTTTCATTCCTAACTACGGAGAATACCGAACTCCTCCTTCGTATGACTCCGTAATTTACCTAATCCTATAAGCCATACTGATTCCTGCCAACCAGGCGTAACATCACTGTATTAGGTATAGATGATGATAACAATAATATGTTGAAACGAGTGGAAGGACTATTATTCTACATATGTACGTATAATATGAATTCTCTGTTAGTGATGTAATTTGACTGTCATAATTAAATATGTATATCGGACATAAATAAATATAAAACCCGAGGACATACATCTATGTAATAATATATTTATCAGCAGACGTTTTAATGAAATTAATTGGTTGATGGAAAATTTGGTAACATTCAAAATAAACATGCTTTTATACTTATATTATAATAAGATTATCATTATCACACAATATATACCTGGTACATACAAGTACATGGTACTGACTAATAATAAATTACATACATATATTTGTATTATTACATTCATGATAACATTATGTATACCTATGTATGTAGTTAATTATTTGTTTTTTACTCCTCACTACCCAGAGGGGAAATTGCGGGAAGTTATGAATTTCATATTTTTAAGGTTTTTTTTATTGCAGATTTGGATGAAAAACGCTCTGACAGTTATAGTATCTGTTGACTTATATTTTATCTGTGGAATGATGATTTATATTTGTTTCTGTGGTATCTATTATGTCAGTTGACATTATGTATGATTATTCGTAGGTATTATAATATATTCTTTGTGTATGATGACAATATGCATTTACAAAGAGGTTGATTTATAAAAATATCATTCAACAATTTCCAATAAAAGGTCAGAGATCATTATTTACTCCACTGCCCAATTTTTTTCTTTCGATGAAAATATTAGCTAAAAAGATGCATGTATGATGAATGACATTTGATATTTAAAACGCCCGATGCAGCGTTCAGATTGAAACGCCGCTCGAAAGCGTTCATGTAAGATTGGTGTGAAAAACGCCATAATCTGCAACTTCAGGTACATTCGATGCTCGTCGTCGAGCGTTGAATCTGAACACAGCCCAGTATCCAACAACTGTTTAAACGAGGTATAGGCTCTTGCAGATTACAACTTGAATGGTAAAACGCTTTGGGAGAAATAAATAACACATTATAGTTCCAGAGGTGGATGATCTCGCGATGTTAACATCAATCACACTAGGTGTATAAGAGGTATGCCGTGTTGTTGTAGTAAGAGGCCGTGGTTGTGGTGATATCGATACGTCTCGGAATGTGGTCCATGGTCTGTCTGGTGTGGCGCCAGAGACAGCAGCCTGTAGTGCTGTAGTACTAAACAACTGGTAGGTAGGTACCTGACAGTGAAAGAGATTCACCCGAGATGATTATTGTTGTCACGGTAGTATTCATAGAAGTCAATAGTCAAGGTCTCCATTATGGATCTTCTCGGCAGTGGCGTCCGTTGGTCACATAACAAATTATTTCAATAACAAAATCAACAGGGCGTGTTACGCTAAATTTAAATCGACCAAGTGACCATGAAAACATGATATATGAAAACCGCCGATTACACTATGAAGTTGCGTGTTAGTAAGGGTTAATGTCGCGTGCTCGTGAAAAGAGTTTTATTTATTTACGGCGTAAGCCATTTACTAGTTACGATACTAATAATAATTATTTACAAACATATTAAAATGTAGAACCAGATAAAAATATAGAAACATAAAAATGTAGAACCCGATAAATATATTAAACAGATAAATATATAGAACCAAATAAAAATATAGAAACAGGTAAAAAAAATAGAACAAGATAAAAATATAGAAACAGATTAAAATATAGAAGCAGATAAAAATATAGACATAGATACAAATATAGGAACAGATAAAAATATAGAAACAGATATAAATGTAGAAGCAGATAAAAATATAGGAACAGATAAAAATGTAGACATATATACAAATATAGGATCAGATAAAAATAAAGAAACAGATAAAAATGTATACATAGATACAAATATAGGAACAGATAAAAATGTAGACATAGATACAAATATAGGAACAGATAAAAATAAAGAAACAGATAAAAATGTAGACATAGATACAAATATAGGAACAGATAAAAATAATGAAACAGATAAAAATGTAGACATATATACAAATATAGGAACAGATAAAAATAAAGAAACAGATAAAAATGTAGACATATATACAAATATAGGAACAGATAAAAATAAAGAAACAGATAAAAATGTATACATAGATACAAATATAGGAACAGATAAAAATGTAGACATAGATACAAATATAGGAACAGATAAAAATAAAGAAACAGATAAAAATGTAGACATATGAATGAATTATGGACCTCTTCGTGATCACTAGTTATCATTTACTTTTAATTTTTAGTACTGGTTAAAACATTTGTGAACGACTGCAATGGCAAATGAAACAATTTATTAAAGCTATTTAAAAGTGCTCCAAATGTAACGGATGCCGCGCCGCGCCGCGCCGCCTCTGCCTTCTACATACAATATTCATCTTCCTTGACCTTTTGTATTTATGTAGATTCAACAAACTACTTATTTGTTTGTAAGATATTTTTATATATTCATATTTAATTTGTAATATAGACACGTGTCGAAGTCGCACTTTTATAAACCTAGCCGCTAATAGAAATGTCTAAGATGGTTTTGATTTAAATTCCTTCTTCATTTTATTTCAACGTGTATCGTAAGAAATAAGATGAAATTGTACGTTATGAGCTATTGCTAAGTGCATGTTTTATCTATTTTAGGCAAAAAAATGTAGACTGTGTGTTGCTTAGTATAAATATGTGTATATAATTAGTTTTATCAATATTTTAGTTATTGATAAGCCTTATCAGAGATGATAAGGACGCGAATTGGCTATCATAATGGCGATTATAAAACAACCAGACCTATTTAAATGCGACGTATGACAGGGTATGAAATGAGGTCATTAGGGAAATATATAGGATAAATAAAGATGAAACAATTTAAATTTGTCTTTATATGGGAGTTGCGTTAATCGTAGTGCCAACCTCGACGTATGCAAGTGAAACCTGGACGTGGCAGAAGTCGCACTGAAAGCAGAATAAATGAGATCGCTAAGAAGAATTTGTAATAGAACGATGTATGACAGTGTAAGAAATGAGGACACTAGGAAAGAATTGAGCTGAAAGATGTAATTAACAGAATGAAAGTTAAGATTCTGAAAGACGGAAATTTAAGGATCTCGAACAACAGACGAACATGCATGAACATTGACGAGGAAATAAATATGTGTTAATATAGAAAATTGTGGTGTTCGGTCCTGATAAAAGAATTATAATATATTCATATTAACTGACTGACTATCTTTTGTGCTAGAACCGGGCATGCTGACGTCTGGCCGTGGCCTTGTTGAGAATTTCTCAACATTTGTCTTTGTGAAAGAGAAACTACAGAGATTTTCATACTTCATCTTGTATCCTCATTTCTTATTCTATCATAAATCGTTTCTCCATAGATTCGTCTCAGAGACATCGTTATTTCTGCATTTGTGTGTCTTCTGTCATGTTCATTAGGGTGTAGCAATTGGTAGAGGATTTTTTACTATAATTTTCAACATATTTACAACATATTAAATTTTATAGGTGTTTCTCCGGAGGTTTCCTCCAACCAAAGGTTCTGCAGATGAAGGACGTGATTTCCAATAGACTTCTATAGTTATTTTAATAGAAAAACGTTTTATACAGTCGCTGGCTCCTGGTCTGTCAGTACTGATTCGAAATTATATAAATTCAAAGTTTATCTTCTTGCGACAACCTAATTAGTAAATATAAATTCTTTTTCTTGTGTAGCTCCTAACGGAGGTTGGCGACCATCACACAACACTCATCCTGATCTTGCGCCAACCTAATTAGTAAATATATCTTCGTATTTAGAATTCTTTCATAGGAAACTAATACCCCATGAGCAGTGGCCACTGGTAGATCGTATTTTTGATAATTTTTGGTAGTGCAATTTTTTCCTGAATTAATAATAAATTAATTGGTATTTAATCGATATGCATTTACGTATATCTACATAGATATATACGTCTACGTTGGTATATTATGGATAAAAATGAAATAATATACATATTCAAAATATTTTACCTATTTGTAAAGAAGTTCAATCCTACGCTGTTTCTATTTGGCAAAAACTTCAATCACTCGTTTGTTATTGATCGATATCCACAGTCTAATTGTGTTCTAATGTCTTCTTCTTCTTCTTCGATGGCGCTACAGCCCAAGTTGAGCCTTGGCCTCCTTCAACTTCTGCCTCCAACCCCGTCTGTCCTCAGCTGCCGTCCTCCAGTTTGTAATGCTTAGGAGCTGTACCGCATCCCTCCTCACCTCGTCCTGCCATCGCAACCTGGGTCTTCCTATCTTCCTTTTTCCTCCTGGATGATCAGTCATAATTCTCTTGGGAATTCGCATATTT
This sequence comes from Molanna angustata, assembly GCA_963576475.1. Taxonomy (NCBI): domain Eukaryota; kingdom Metazoa; phylum Arthropoda; class Insecta; order Trichoptera; family Molannidae; genus Molanna; species Molanna angustata. The sequence goes on from OY754972.1 coordinate 765,092, forward strand.
GGCATTCTCTGAACATGTCCAGCCCATCTCAATCTCGATAATCTTATATATGTTGAGATACTGGGTGTTTCATATATTCTGGACAGTTCATCGTTTTGCCTTATACGCCACTCTTCCCCATCCTTCACTGGTCCACATATGCGGCGGAGAACTTTCCTCTCAAATACATCCAAAGCTTCAGCAGATTTTATTGTGAGTGTCAATGCCTCGCACCCATATGTAACCACAGTCCTTATAATTGTCTTGTAAAGGATAATTTTGGTTTTTCTATGGACGTTTCGAGATTTAAACACTGGTACCAAGGAGAAGTATGTCCTGTTACCTGCTGAGATTCTTTTCTTTATTTCCTCCGCTTCCTCATTGCATTCCGTGAGATGAGATCCCAAGTATGTGAATCGATTGACTGATTCGAATGTGTGATTCTCTGCTAGCTGCACGTTTCCTCTTGTTCTATTAGGTGCGTTTCGGCTTTGTATCATAAACTTTGTCTTTTCGTTATTAATCTTTAAGCCCACCTCATGTGCTGCAGATACCAGGGGGTCGAGAACTTCCTTTATGGCTGTTTGGGTTCTTCCAAGTATACTTAGGTCATCCGCATATCCCACTATCTGACTGCTTTTGAAACATATATTAGAGCCATTGTCAACTGGTGTTCTGCGGATAACGTATTCCAGGGCGAGGTTGAAAAGAGTAGGAGCCAGACTATCTCCTTGTTTCAATCCCTGTGTGATTGCAAAAGTCTCTGTTAAATCACCCTGCACCTTAACTCTACATTGGGAGTTGGTCATTGTCATTTTCACGAGTCTTACTAATTTAGGTGGAATTTGGAATTGTAAGAGGATATCATACAATTTTTCTCTATCTATTGAGTCGTATGCTTGCTTGAAGTCAATAAACAACTGGTAGATATCTATATCGAACTCCCAACATTTTGCCAAAATTTGACGGACAGTGAATAGTTGGTCCGTTGTGGATCTACCCGCTCTAAAGCCTGCCTGGTATTCCCCCAGAATGTTCTCAGCATATGGCTCAAGTCTTCTTTTTAATATTATGGTGAGTAGTTTGTAGGCAGTACATAATAGTGATATCCCCCTAAAGTTTTCGCACTTTAACCTGTCACCTTTCTTGTAAATAGGGCATATAATGCTTGTTTGCCATTCTTCTGGGATCTTTTCTAGGGTCCACACTTTTGATATCAGGTTGCACAATAAGGTTATTAAGTGTGCATTTCCATATTTAAACAGCTCTGCTGGTATATTATCAATCCCTGGTGCCTTATTATTTTTAAGTATTTCTAATGTCAACAGTATCTAAGTTAGATAAATTTATTGTATTGCGTAAATGAATTTGTGAAGAAATAATTTATTTATTTATTAAATAAATAAATAAATTAGATAAACGAGCCAAATCATTAACACCTTTTATAATCCAAGTATATATAGTCGCCATCGAATAGTTAACATGGAAAACAAAATAAACTATTTAATTTGTCACAACCACATAATCATGATGCCGTATCATAAAACTGCATTTTAAAAACACGAACAAAATTCTTAGTTATAATTTTGCATTGTTGTTTAATATTTAACATTGGTCTTGGAAGACCTCCACGATTTATTTTTAATTTATTTTCAAAAGAAGACTTATTACTTTTAATGTAAAACACATCTATTAATTCACTCGTTTTTAAATCTATAAGATATCTGAACTATACACAAATATTTATTGATTTAGATTATCTTGTAAAAAGCGATAATATACGATATAAACAAAGTTTTGTTTCAACTGACTAAAACCTGACAAATTACTCTAATTGCGCATGCTCAATGCTCATGTATACCTAGTGTTTACATTACGAAGAAAAAAGATAACACGCCAATATTCATGTTTCAATACTAATTGCGAACATATTAGAGAGAGCGAGATAGAGATATACATTCTAAGTACATCTAAGATATGATAATTTGGTGCAACGCACGAAATTTGTGAAATGAATGCATTGCTAGTAAGTACAAGTATCTCTTTCTCATCTAATACGGGACTACCTCTGTCTGTTCATACATACGCTATACAATAGACAATTATAACTCGGTGCGTAATGAAAATCGCACGCAGTACTAAATTAATAATATTATTTGTATTGCGGTAGTTACATAATATTATATCGATCGCGAAGATATAAAGTATATGGACAGTGTTTACTAATTTTTTTTTTTTGGAAAAAAATAACAGCAATATAGTAAAGCGTAATATTATTTTTAAAACATATTTAAATTTTATTTTTTACAATATATCATTTAAAAATTGGTAGTGCAATTGATCCAACGCACTTTATATAGAGTCGCCACTGACCATGAGATGCGCTATGTCCTAGCCATAGAATAATAATAAAACTATAGAATAGTCATTCCCATACGCTGAATCCCTCGCTGAAAAAGTGAAGCCGTTTTATGACATTGTTCGTATAGTACTATTCGTTATGACTGCGTAAATAATTTTGCAAGCAGTTAAAAAAAATCCCTATTTGGAGAACGTATCACGCAGACGGCCAAATGATTACTGAATGCTCCTAGCAAAATTTTGACCAAATTAGTCAACATAAAGCAGTCGCGTTTACTGCAAGCTAAAGAGTATTCTATACTATTATTGTTCTATGGTCCTAGCATGTATTATAATCGGTACATTGGTCCTTCGAGCCTTTATCTTCAAATTTCAAATGAATGTTCCATATGTACATACTTATGGTTATATTTGTTGGACGTATCATCTTCTTTGTTTTAAAGCAGTGTACTTAAAGTTCATGTTTTCCATACCTAATCTTTCTTGTGGGTAAAAACAAATTAAGTACTTGCACGTGTTCAAGATGAAGATGCAAAACACGCGGTAATATTTCTTTTGTCTCAATTATATAAATAAATACTTCTATATAGGTGTATGACCCATACAAATACATTCGTTTACTGAATCTTTATCATCATCAGTGGCTCCACAGTCCAAGATGGGCCCTCAATCGTCTCCATTGCACCCTGTCCATGGCCATTTCTATTCGATTCTGGACACTGGCTATCTGAAGGTCTCCCTCGGCCTTCAACACCTCTGCTTCCCTCCGGACGTATTGCGAAGATTCTTTTCGACGCCTGGTCATCGTCCGTGCGAAGCAGGTTTCCTATCCAGCGGAGCCTGCCTGTGTAATTGAACTTAATTTCGTATAAAGAATACAATAGACCTCGATTATACAATTTTAGAACGTTCCTATTTTAATTTTTTTGACAAATTTTTCAACATCTCAATAGAGACAAAGTTGGAATATTATAGAAGAACCAGGAACTCATGGCACCTACGGAGCGTACGACCTGTCATCGGCTGGTTTATGTGATCACTTTATGCGCTTGCGCAACGTTCACCAACTATGCCTTCTTATTGAGTTCCCTTATCAATGCAAATTTTGAAAGTTCTATAATATTTGAATAATGAGTAACTAATCACCTAAAAATAAGTCATTATTACTATTGCCATCTATTGAGAAATTGGTTCATTTGTAAACAATAAACTGGTGGAAACTGGTGTTCCTCAAGGCGGAATTCTTTCTCCTCTACTTTTCTCTATTTTCATCAATCCAATTGTGAGTGGCCTTCGGTGCTCCTATCATATTTATGCTGATGATCTCCAACTTTACATTGAATTCTATGTCAACGACATAGAAAGGGCCACACAAACCATGAATTCAGACCTCAGTTATATAGGCAGATGGGCTGCTGAAAATGGAATTCTCCTCAATCCGACTAAATCCCAAGCCATTATCATAGGTAGCCCCAAACTTTGTACAAAATTAGCAAACGGTACATTTTCTCTCCCCTCACTGAATGGCACAGATATACCTCTATCTAAAACTGTGAAAAATCTAGGAATTTTGTTTAACCAGCATCTATCTTGGACTGAACAAGTCAATGAGGTTAGTCGCAAAGTTTTTCGTAGTATCCACTCTCTGAAAAGACTTCAAAAATTCCTTCATACCAATATTAAAATAAAACTTGCGCAAACTCTCTTTCTCCCTATTCTTGACTTTGCAGACATTTGCTATTTAGATCTCAATCAAGAACATCTTAACAAACTAGATCGTCTACAAAATGTCTGCATACGTTTCATATTTAACCTCCGTAAGTACGATCATATATCGCATCTTCGCAAACAACTTAAATGGCTTCCCATCCATCTGCGTCGAGATCAGCACACCCTCTGCCTCCTGTTTAATGTATTAAACAATCCGAATGCCCCCGCATATCTGAAAGAAAGATTTCAACCGTTGGCCTCTCATGGACTCCCACTTTGGTCTAGAGAAGAAAGAACCCTTGCCATCCCACCTCACGTTACAGAATACTATTCATCTTCCTTCACTATTCATGCTGCCCGGCTGTGGAACAATTTAGCATTTGATATTAGAACTGCCACATCACTTCCAATTTTCAAATCTCGTCTTAAATGCTCGCTCTTCCTCTCAATTCCATAACGAACACATATCCCAATTTCCCTTTTCATCCTTTTTGATCGCTCCTCATCCTCTCCTTTCCCTTTCTGATTTTCCTCTCCTTTCTAAATTTGTGTAATTTCTCACTTTTGATTTGCTGTATTATACTGGTTGTGTTATTGTGTTATTATGTATATGCCGAAACTATGTTTTGTACTATTGATCTCAGATGGTTGACTGGAAGAAATTGCCTCTAGGCAATATGTCCGCCATTTGTACTATGTAATATTATGTATGTACAAAAAAGTGTATAAATAAATAAAAGCAACAGTCCTTATAAATGAGGTGACGGTTTCTCGCACAAATGTCACGCCTGAACTGCACCAGAAATATTATTTAATATTTGGCTTGTTTACCTACTAGTCCTATGACCCTCGATAGGGAATAAAATCCAATGTTTGCGTATATGCAATTAAAGAAAATATTCCGTTCCTATTTTAGTCCAAATACATAGTTACAGAATTGTATGTAATATAGGTTGGCATTGGTTTGCATTGAAGGTCGCCAGGTATGTATGTATGTATGTATGTTGTATGTAGAGTATTTATGAATGAAATTGAATATTATAAACGGTATGTATTGTTTTTTTATCGATATACATGTTTAATCAACCTATTATATTATTATAATTATGATTGTTTAATGCGATAATAATTATTGTGTGTGTGTATTTTTTTGTGATAATCTATCGCTGTTTATAGATAATATTGCACGATTCAAATTCTTTATATTGTAATTTAAATGTCACGTGTTGTGTTAAGAAGGCTTATAATGTTAAATCTAGTAAATATAAAATCATTAACATTTAATATGTACTACGTCTTGTATGTACACACTTACCAAATTAAGGCTCTTGTAATCGCGTATGACCATGGACATACGGGATGTACGCAAATATGCACATTTCTAATGTATGAAACACGAACAAATATTTTACATCACCAATTTGCGTGATAATGTAAAAAGTAAGATTATTTTTAATAGCAAGAACAGTAATTAAAAAAGTGAAAATCTCAGTCGGTAGATTTTTTAGTAATTTTTAGTAAAAACCAAAATAAAAGGTTTTATTAAAACTAATTTTCCAGCAAATTTATTTAACAAATTCAACTTTTCTACTTACTTTTCTTATGATTCTTTTACAAAATGCTTCCAGAAAAGTTCCAGGGTTTTTCAACCTTTTTTTATTAAGAGAAACGTTTAATTTGTGACATTTTTTTATATATTTTTCTCTTATTTTTTAAATATCAAAAAACGCCGAAGCAACAAAACTAGATAATTTAATTATCTATAAAAAAACATCAAAATTATTACATCTCAAACTTTTCTTAGCAGTTTTTGTAAAAATTGAATTTAGTGACGACATTGATTCATACAATTTGTATGTCAGTATACACTACACAATATCTACGGGGACTCTCAATAGTTTGATACTTATGGTCACTTTCACCAACGTCCCCTAACTCTTAGGTGCTACCTAAGAATTCTTATGTAGCACCTAACGTGAATTTTCGTTTCACCACCTACATAAGAGTTACCTAAGACGCTAAGAGCCCCCTAATTCTGGGGAGCCGATTTCCGCCACCTAAACGAATACTTATGAAACAACTGTCAAAATGACAGTATATAGCAATTTAGTAGCATAATATTGTCAATTGTGTTTATAATTTTAATTTTTCGTCGATTTACACGCATTTTGAAAATAAAAATGAATAGGATTATAAATGCCGTAATGTTTCAAACTCTCATCGACGGTAAAATTTGGTTGCCGTTTTCTTTCGATTGGCATTTCCTAAAATACAAGACAAAATGATGTCCTCAATATTTATGTATAACATTATTGCATTTTTAGGCATTGAATATACATATTATTAGTAATAGCACAAGTAATTAACGAGAAAATAACTAAAATCAACTAAACGAAAACTGAATTATTTGGAAATGTTGAACGAAATCACAACGTAATTGACAGAAAGTGACAGTCATAGAAAAAACATGATGCAATATGATGCATTCCAAATACAAATGTTGCCACTGTATAAACAAAAATAATCGTTTTGAATTCCTAGCTAGGGAACAGATAAAATAGACTGGTGAAAACCAAACGATACGTTAGGGGCTACCTAAGCTTAGGTGATTCCCAGCTATGTGACAGTTTAGGTAACATTGGTGAATTTTGGTCAGGAAAAAAGGACCGACTCCCACACAATCCTAAATTTATATGCATGTTTTGTTTAGAAACAACATCTTCAAATATTGAATAATTTGGATTTAAGGGTTTATTGCTTGCTACGTATTCTTCAACTATATAATATACTGTCGCCATATGAGTTGCCTAGTAATATGAGTTGCATTCAACACGATAGTTAATATAAAGTTATATGCACGCACTTGTAATCATTACATATAAGTGATACTAGTACACATCATATTACTTAACTTGAATTCAATATTATTAACATTCCAATGAACGTCCATTCAATATTGTATATTTATTTATTTATTTGTATCTACGGCCAGAAGTCATTTACAATTATACAAAAATAAAATAAAGCAGTTACACAATATAACAAAAATATTAATAATAAAAAAACACAATAATTGTATGCAAAACAAAAAATAAAAGTTGCCAACAAAAAGGCGATCCAATGACAATACCCCCTATTCAGTAACTATTGTAACTAAAATAGGAAAGTTCTAAAATTGTAGATTTTAGATTTACGGTCTTATTTCAGCGTTATAAAATATCAACTTGGACTAAATGGAATAAGAACATAACTATTATGGCCGGAACGTTCTTAAAAAGTTACTGAATTAGACGTATTATGAATAATTATGAAAATTATGGAAAAGTTGCCAACAAAAAGGCGATCCAATGACAATACCCCCTATTCAGTAACTATTGTAACTAAAATAGGAACGTTCTAAAATTGTAGATTTTAGATTTACGGTCTTATTTCAGCGTTATAAAATATCAACTTGGACTAAATGGAATAAGAACATAACTATTATGGCCGGAACGTTCTTAAAAAGTTACTGAATTAGACGTATTATGAATAATTATGGAATTTTCATCATTTTCATAATAATTCAAAATAAGTCTAATTCAGTAACTTTTTAAGAACGTTCCGGCCAAAATAGGTACGTTACTATTCCATTTAGTCCAAGTTTATATTTTATAACGCTGAAATAAGACCGTAAATATAAAATCTACAATTTTAGAACGTTCCTATTTTGGTTACAATAGTTACTGAATAGGGGGTAATATCTCGGACATATATATGGGTTTTGAATAATGATGAGCAAGCCGACATAAAGACTACAAAAAAATGTCATTATATATTTTTTTAACGTTACGGCTAAAATAGTAACGTTCCTATTTTAGAACGTTTTTTTTTTTATTTTTTTTTAAAGAATGAATATGAAAATTAAGCATAAATAATTCTACCTAATAAAATGTAAATGCACTATTACAAACAACAGAATAGACAATTGAAAAAAGTGAAAAATAAGTACTTTTGTTGTTTTTTTTTGTCTCTAAATCAATCAATTTTTTCAACAATTATTTTATTTTTACAATTTTTGCTGTGTGTTAATGACTCATAATGAAATATTGTGTTTGGAAAGAGAGAAAGAAGGATGAATACGCTTGAATGCGTAGCGTATGTATGTACATTTACTTATATTATATGTAAACGTATCTATAAATAAACAACGCAATAGACAATAATATAAAACTAGCTCACCTTAGCACAGGCTATGCCTAGTGAGGGGGCTAGTAACAAAGATACAAACAAAAAGGATAGCTTTAACTATGTAAGCAATGGTGAAATAATGAAATCATATTTATTGAAATGAAATAACTTATATTTACTTTGTATGTCTACTATGTATGAATAAGCTTATAATACCTTTAATTATTTTGTATCTTATATCTACTCTATGTTTTTGGATAGAAATAAATAAAAATAAAAAATAAAATGCTTGTGCTATAGGTGAACGAAATCGGTCGTGGCAGGATTCGAACTCGCGACCACTGGATTACAAACCCAGCGCGCTAACCTTTCTTCTACCACCAACGTTCCCTCTAATTTTTCTATTGTGTGTGCGGATCTTCGACGCATCTGTGCAGTGGCGGTGCGATAAATTTACACCCCCCCCATAAACACACATACATTTTTTCATTAAAATGTATATTTTCAGGGTATTTATTAATCACAGTGATTTTATATAATAACAACACTAACAAAGATAATTTTTGAAATAAAAAAGAAACTTTGTTTTATATAATATTGACTGTGCGGAGGGTAAAACATGTGTGCGGAGACATTTCAGTAGATGTGCGGAGACATTTCAGTAGATGTGCGCGCGCACATGCGCACACCTTACAGGGAACATTGGCCACCACCCATCTATACTCCAATTAAATCACGCATTAGTTCTATTACCTATTCTTTAGCCACATTTTAGTCTTATCAAATGTCAAAACGTTCCTAATTTTAGTTCACGCCTAATTGGAAGCGTACTAGTTATTGTCACAAAAGTTCGGCATATGTAGTTAAATTGAAAACATCAGGGGGCAAAAGGCGGAATCAAAACCATCCATGATTACCCATATCATGGATATAATTATCTTATGGAGTTCTATAAATTTTTAAGATATAGAACTCCATAATATAATTATATCCATGATATGAGTAAACATGGATGGTTTTGATTTCGCCGGTCGACCAGACTTGCCCTCTAATGTGTACGGAAAAAAATGTATAGTTTAAACGTGTTGCGTTGTTGAAAATAAAAACCCAAGAATATTAGTGCAGATCTATTTGAAATGTTAGGTTAGGCGACATCACGGCGACATGACATAAATAAACATGGCCGAACAGTGCGCAGTACGCATGCGTAGTCTTCGCCATACACAATTTGAGTTTAAATTATTAATGTAATATATTGATGTTGCGCCTTTCAACAGGCAATCTGTATAGCTTTTTACGAGATTGCACGAACACGAGATTGGCATTCTTCGGGAGTAGGGAGATTGATATTATAAAGGAATGTCTGTGGTAAGGCTGTGGGTTGATTGATCGTGTATTTATCGATGATATAGTGCTTTCACGTTGTGGTTCATTTATATACTAATATTGTACTTCACTCTTGTAATATCTAATTACTGTATTAATTAATAAATTGTGTAAATAGTAAACGAGTTTGTTTATTTAACAATATATGATAATACCTAGACTCAAGACAACTTTAGGACAGAGAAATTTTCTGTATTTTGGAGTCAAATTATACAACGAACTACCTTTAAAACTTAGACAAAACAGTAACTTGAAAATATTTAAGCGAGACATTAAAATTTGGATTAAAATAAGGGCAGAGACTATATTAAAAATAAATTAATCACCTGAACTCTGAAAATACTCCCATAGTTATTAACCAAAACTGAAAACTAATAAGACATCTATACACTGTCTCAGAACAGGTGTAGCGAGCGGTACGCTCGCTACGTATTTAAATAATCATCTTTTCAAATTAAATCTCGCGGCAGTAGTTACGTCTTGAACTAGTTCAAGGTCTCGCTAAAAACGCAGCTGGTGTCAAGCGGCCCGCACCGCCCCCCTCGTCCACCTACCGTTCCCCCGCGTCAACTTCCGCCATCAGTCGGCGTCTTTTTTTCTAACGGTCACAACACCACGCTTTGTTTCCTCCGCGATCTATCAGCGTATTCACTCAGTTCATTGTGTTTTATGCCTGAAATCGATGTAAGGCATTGTAACTAAACAGAGAGTGTCGTTATAAACTAATTATCTAAAAATCCGAGTCGGATCTCTGAGTATACCGCCTTATGCGTGAAGGAGGCGTATAAAACAACATCGCAATACATACTTCGGTTCGGTTTTTTTTAATTTTTTAAGTTCATTAAATTTCAAAGTGTCTTCGCGTGGTTGTATGAACACATAACGAAGTGTTAACCTCTCCATCTGTTGCGTACGAGCTGTACCGTTTAAATAAATGGTCGCAAGTCATACTTGGAGACAGTTTTTTTTAAGTTCATTAAATTTCAAAGTGTCTTCGCGTAGTTGAATGAACACATAACGGAGTGTTAACATCTGAATCTGTTGCGTACGAGCTGTACCTTTTAAATAAATGATCGCAAGTCATACTTGGAGACAGTTTTTTAAGTTCATTAAATTTCAAAGTGTCTTCGCGTAGTTGAATGAACACATAACGGAGTGTTAACATCTGAATCTGTTGCGTACGAGCTGTACCTTTTAAATAAATGGTCGCAAGTCATACTTGGAGACAGTTTTTTAATTTCATTAATTTTCAAAGTGACCTCGCGTAGGTGTGTGAATCCATAACGAAGTGTTTAAATCTCCATCGGCTGCGTACGAGCTGTACCTTTTAAATAAATGGTCGCAAGTCATACTTGGAGACAGTTTTTTTAATTTCATTAATTTTCAAAGTGACCTCGCGTAGGTGTGTGAATCCATAACGAAGTGTTTAAATCTCAATCGGCTGCGTACGAGCTGTACCTTTTAAATAAATGGTCGCAAGTCATACTTGGAGACGGTTTTATAATTTCATTAATTTTCAAAGTGACCTCGCGTAGGTGTGTGAATCCATAACGAAGTGTTTAAATCTCAATCGGCTGCGTACGAGCTGTACCTTTTGATTAAATGGTAGCAAGCCATACTTCGTGACTGTTTTTCAATTTCTTTAATTTTCAAAGTGACTTCGTGTAGTTGTATGTTCACATAACGAAGTGTTAACACCTCAATCTGCTGCGTATGAACAAGACCTTTTGAATAAATGGTAGCAAGCCATACTTCGTGACTGTTTTTCAATTTCATTAATTTTCAAAGTGACTTCGTGTAGTTGTATGTTCACACGACGAAGTGTTAACACCTCAATCTGCTGCGTATGAACAAGACCTTTTGAATAAATGGTAGCAAGCCATACTTCGTGACTGTTTTTCAATTTCATTAATTTTCAAAGTGACTTCGTGTAGTTGTATGTTCACATAACGAAGTGTTAACACCTTAATCTGCTGCGTATGAACAATACCTTTTGAATAAATGGTAGCAAGCCATACTTCGTGACTGTTTTACAATTTCATTAATTTTCAAAGTGACTTCGCGTAGTTGTATGAACACATAACGAAGTGTTAACATCTCAATCTGCTGAGTATGAACAATACCTTTTGAATAAATGGTAGCAAGCCATACTTCGTGACTGTTTTTCAATTTCTTTAATTTTCAAAGTGACTTCGTGTAGTTGTATGTTCACACGACGAAGTGTTAACACCTCAATCTGCTGCGTATGAACAAGACCTTTTGAATAAATGGTAGCAAGCCATACTTCGTGACTGTTTTTCAATTTCATTAATTTTCAAAGTGACTTCGTGTAGTTGTATGTTCACATAACGAAGTGTTAACACCTCAATCTGCTGCGTATGAACAAGACCTTTTGAATAAATGGTAGCAAGCCATACTTCGTGACTGTTTTTCAATTTCATTAATTTTCAAAGTGACTTCGTGTAGTTGTATGTTCACATAACGAAGTGTTAACATCTCAATCTGCTGCGTATGAACAATACCTTTTGAATAAATGGTAGCAAGCCATACTTCGTGACTGTTTTTCAATTTCATTAATTTTCAAAGTGACTTCGCGTAGTTGTATGAACACATAACGAAGTGTTAACATCTCAATCTGCTGAGTATGAACAATACCTTTTGAATAAATGGTAGCAAGCCATACTTCGTGACTGTTTTTCAATTTTATTAATTTTCAAAATGACTTCGTGTAGTTGTATGTTCACATAACGAAGTGTTAACATCTCAATCTGCTGCGTATGAACAATACCTTTTGAACAAATGGTCGCAAGACTTACTTCGTGGCAGTTTTATAATGTTTATTAATCTTCAAAGTGACTTCGCGTGGTTGTATGAACACATAACGAAGTGTTAACACCTATGTCTGCCACACGGGATGTATACGACTGACAGTAGGCCAACTGCCTTGTTATCACCTCGGATTAGGCTTCTCCCCTTGATGAGAGAAAGTCTGGAGCGCCTTCAACATTAGATCGCCCCTGCCGCTTCTCTTCTTCACCTCCATCACGGTTGGAAACATCAGGCCTTGTTGAATACGTGATAAGGCAATTTCTCCCCACCGTCGGACTAAAGGTTTGAGATCATTGACTTTCGCACACCCCCTTTTCGTGAATCGTCCCTAGAATTACTGATATCGACATACCCTTAGAACTAAGTTTGGTAAGAAAAAAAAAGAAATTCCTTAATTACTCAGTGTTGGCCCTTCGGCCTGAAAAATAAATTTAATCTGGAACTGACTTTTGAAATATTTAAATACTTAAGGCTCATATAAATGTACAATAGTGATCACTGTTTATTTTAATTAGTTGGCCACCCTAGAAAGTAAGACTATTCTTAATCATCAAACATCACCATCATTACCTCATATCACACTAACCCATATGTACCATTATATCTCTAATTAAATTTGTCTCTCTTTCACAAAAGAATATACAGTTTTGTTCTGGTCACGCTCGCTGTTTCTCAATTATCCACCTGTATTCCCTCTGAGAATCAAAGAAATGCTCTACCGTGTGTCCTAGCCGGACGATAGTGGATCCAGCAGAAGCAAAAGATCTGGTATGGATTTAATTTTATGAACAACAACAATGATTTGTATCTCATTTCATTACACAGGTTTTACCTAGTGAGGCAGTTTATGACAATAGTAAAATATCTGGTAATTATTATGTAACCTAATGTAAGTCAAATATACTATTATGCATTTAAAAATTTTGTTACTAGATAGGTATAAGCAAAAAAAGTGTATTTTATATAAATAAATAAATGTTATCAGAAGTAACAGATATCAAAATTATCTACGGTACACTAATTTTGTAGATTTTAGTTTAATGCACAACGTCTGTTTTAGAATACGAAATTAAGTTCAAATGACCTTAATTCTAAAATTTTAGAACGTTCCTGTTGTAGTTTAAATAGTTGCTTAATCGAACGTAGTGCGTAGTATCCGAAATATCAAGAACAGAGGCTTGTGCCTAACAAATGTTCTTACATTAATAAAATATAGCACGTTGTTAAAATTATGAATGAAGTGATTATATAATAGGTAGGTATGTCATATCATGTGATAATGAATGTGTTTTTTTATCGTTTAAATATAACGGTATGTTCTTATCTTATCGCGGTGTGTGAGAGGTGTAATGTTGTATAATCTTGTTATTTTTTTGATTAAAATATATTGCATTAAATCTTGCAACTACATTACTCTTGTAGTTTCTTAGTAACCACCTGCGTTTGAATATATTATATATAATAATTATATTATACGAAACGAAATTCACAGTGCACCATTTTAAAACATTGACTCGGTGTGAGTGTGTCAATTTCAATAGAATATTGATTATTTGACATATTCAAAAAAAATTAACTTCAAAACAGTTAAGTTTTGTTTTATATATTTTTTTCCGATCATTTTTACTCCTCACTACTCTAAAGGGATAATGTGGAGAGTTATTTATAAGCAATTTTTTTATTGCAATTTATCGAAGACGAAGACGAAGTTGGAATGTTATGGAAGAAATACTTAGGAACCCAAGGCACATACAGGGATTATGACCTGTCATCGGCTGGTTTACTTGAGCAAATTTATGCGCTTGCGCAACGTTCACCAACAATACCTTCTTATTGAATTCTGTATTATGGATAGGTATGGATAGTGTTGTACGTTCAGCAGATCGGAGTGGAAGTCCATGATTGGATAAATAAGTGAATTTGCTTTTTAGGTTCTGTGACAGGTTTGGGTTCGAGAGAATATTGTACAATAGTGACAAAATGTGTATATTGCGCCGCTGGCGTATCCTGGGCCAACAAAGAAGATTGCTGTAAGGTGAAATGCGATCAAATTTTTTCAACCCAAAGATGAATCTGATACATATATTCTGAAGACGTTCAAGTTTATTGAGATGCACTTCATTTGCATCCAAATAGCACACATCGGCATAATCAAGCAATGGAAGAAGAAGTGATTGAGCTAGAGTTATTTTACAACGGAATGGAAGGAAATTTATAAGACATTATTACTATTACCATCTATGAAGTAACGAAGAAACCCTATTGTAACTCCATCTATTGAGAGATTGGTTTATTTGTAAACAATGAAATTTTACAAATAAACAGTCCTTATAAATGAGGTGACGGTGTTCTCGCACAGATATCACCCCTGAACTGCGTCATTTTAATTTAATTTTTGGCTTGTTTACCTACTTGTACTAATATAAGCCTACTTGTTGCGCTAGCGCATAAAGTCAGGTCGATGACAGGACGTAATCCCTGTAGGTGCATTGAGTTTCTGGTTCTTCTATAATTATAATATTCCAACTTCGTCTCTATTGCGATGTTGAAAAGTATGTCAAAAAAATATAATTTGACGTATAGCTAACGCCAAACATCTAGACAATATTTGCACACACACATGATCAAATCAACCAAGAAAAAAAAAACAGTGGTCATGAGTGGCAGTGGTCATGGGAAAGTAATCCAGTGGTCATGAGTTCGAATCCTGCCTCGACCGATTTCGTTCACCTGCGGTCTTTATTGTCCAGGTTTCATCTGCATATATGTATATTATATTTGGAAGAGTCCTAATATTACGTCGTCTATCTCATTAAACATCTTCAAGAAAAGGCTAAAGCAAAAATATTTACTGACAACACCTGATTACATCTTCCTCTCCTCTTCCTTTCCTTATCCTTTAGTTTTCCTATCATTGTTCTTATATGCTATCTTCTTTGGTTTTTTTTTTTACTTTTATCTGCTTTATTTATTTATTTTGTAATGTGATTAACTTATTGCCATAGTACACATTGTTTTGTATACTTAACATTTACTCTGGTTGGTTGGAAGAAATTGCCATTAGGCAATAAGCCCGCCAGTGTACTAATTATATAATAAATAAGAGTTCTGATGATTTTAATTTTGGTGGAGTTGGAAATATCTCGATCTTTCCATATCTTGTTCAGACATTTTTAGCCATGGCTATTCGTCTTTTTATTTTCTTCTCAAACCCACATATTATAATATATATACCTTATGTTTTTATATAATAATGTTGTTCAGTTCTGGTCCCTGGTCCGCTATATATAGTCTGGCCGGGGGCTCAACATTACCCCACATCTCCTACCTCCCGCACAGAGATCCACCCCTCACTGTGTACTCCCCCTCTCCCCCAGACTACCTTCCAATGTACCACGAGTCTTCACAGCCACCCCCACACACCACTGGTGCATTGCAAACATAAGGTTGACTTATTTATTCATTCATTCGCTGATGTCCCACAACGCGGGGTGACCAGGGGAAGGTGTGCATCCCAAAACACCAATATCATCTCGCCTAAAAAAGGCACTACATTCAGAATGGGTGGTGAATCTCATTGGTGAACTATGAGAGATGTTATTGTTGCCTGTTGTATTTTCTATTATCCGACTCTTACGAGACACCCGAAAGCGATGCTACGGTAAATTGTGGAATCACTATTTTAAGCCGGTACGTCAAAGCAGAACTCTTATTGACTCATTATTAATATTTAAAAAAATATTCAAAAATATATTACCATGTAAACGATATTCTGAATAGTTGAAATGTAAGAAGCGTGAACAACAGACGAACATGTATAAGACGATGTATGAGTGTTGCCAAGATATGAAAATGTGGCGTTCGGTTCTGTCTGCCTACCCCGCGAGGGACATGGCGTGATGGTATGTATGTATGAATTAAAATAAAAACAGTTATTAATATAACTACTATCATTTCTCTGGTGAATTTTCGTCACACAATTTTAAAATTCAAAATAAAATCAATGTGAATGACCGATTTACGGTAAGAATTAACCAGACCGATAAAGAGTCAGTCAGAGGTTAATTCTTACCGATAATTGAAATTACGTATAAACCCTGTTTAACGCACGCGATAGTTACTCTTAGACTGGGTTGTTTTAAGTATCAGTAAAAGTATAGTTAAAATACTTTGATTTTATAAAATTGTGCCGTTTGACAGTATTAGATTTCAATGATACAACCAAAATATTGCACAATTTTATGAAATCAAAGTATTTTAACTATACATTTACTTTAATCTTTGTTCCAGAAACAACTTACTGACGCATTACTTCATAGTTTAAGAATTGGGCGGTTTTAATATTTCAAGTTTTCAGTCATTATAGATTACGCGTTATATTATGCCCCCCTAAATAAACATAATTTTACGTGTAGTCAATTTTACGTACACTATATAAGATAAAAAAACATGATTTAAGTATATACCAGAATACCAAAAAATCAAAACTCCGAATTACCAGAATTCCGTTTAAAAAATCGACAATTAAGATAATTTTAAACGGAATACTGATTTTAAATATTTTTTTTAAAATCTCTACAGATTGAACAATTTTTCTTCCTTATATGTTGGTTTTACTTTTACATGAATTATTTATAATTTTACATTTACATAGATTGATTTCATGTGTAGAAATATTAATTTTACTTTTATAACATATTAATTTACATAATATATTGATTTTACGCGTAGAAAATTTAATTTTAAGACAATATAGATTAATACCGTCGTGGCACAGATGGTAAGCCGTTTGGTTTCTGTGCGGGCGTTCTGGGTTCGATTCCCAGCAGAGGAGAAATTTATTTAAATTTATTTCTCACGCAAATATTGCTTCTCTGGGCTGTAAACACCGATTAGTTGGAAGAAATTGCCATATGGCAATAAACTCGCCATTTGCGCAGGGTGCAAGGAAGTGTTCCTTATCATTATTATTAATAATTTTACATTTACATAAATTCATTTTTATTTGTACTTTTACATAGATTGATCTTACGTATAGAAAAATATATTTTTCGACATTATAGATAAATTTTAATTTTACGTCATTTATTTTTTATTTTAATTTAATAGATTGATTTTACGTGTAGAGAATTTAATTTTACGACAGTAGATATAGATTAATTTTTCTTTTACATAAATTGATTCTTAATTTTATCAATAATTTTATAAATATGGATTAACTTTAATTTTACGTGGACGAATTTTTAAACAAAGGTTGATTACGTGTAGAAAAAAGTATTTTTCGTACATATAGATTAATTTATTTATCAATTTTACGAATTGAAATGAAATTCAATTTAATGAACAAATAGATAAGGTTAATATTTTTATTGTAACGAGCTGAGTGTGTTTGTATGTAAATAAATAAACTCTTCCATTTTTAAGGGTTTCGGTGAAATATTTGGTTATTGGGTTTGAGTGACAGGAACAAGATTACGTCATATGGTCCAATTAGCCACATTCTATGTATGTAGGTAGGTTGTGTCAGGATGGTGAGGTCTGTGTGGGATCATGTAAGGATTGGGGTGGAAATACCAAGAAAACCTTCGTTTTGGAGAAACATTAACCTTATAATATAAAGCCTCGTTCGAGGAATTATTTAGATAAAATATTAAACCCATACCTATGTTTGCTGTTTGTTCATACATTTTCCATTGTGTTTGTGTGTACCTATATGTGTGTGTGTGTGTGTGTGTGTGTGTATATATGTGCGTGCGTGCGTGTCCTGAACTATAATGTGAGATGCTATTTTGTCTGTTTTCGAAACTAAAAATCAGCTTAGAACCTACCTTGCTATCGCCTGCGTACATTCAAATAACTATTACGATTAAAACATACCTGACTGCCGCCTTATTCTTCATCATAAAGGTAGGTTCTTAGCTGTAATTTGAAATTGGGATTGTATTTGAATGTCAAGAGTTGGGCCGGTAGACTGGAAAAACTACTGGTTATTGAAAGAAATTGCCGGTTGACAATAATATTATTGCCACACTTGCACGGGATGCAAGGAATTTGCTATAATAACTAGATGCGGTTTTATGAAATTCTAATTACCTATTTACAGTAACTAAACACAATTTTATGAAATACTATTTAGCCACAGTAATACAAGGTTCTATATGAAATACTAGTTAGCTACAATAATTAGACACAGTTTTATGAAATTACGACTGGCTACATTAATTAGATACCGTTTTATGAAATACTAATTAGCTACAGTAACTAGATACATTTTGACGAAATACTTATTAGCTACAGTAACTAGACTCAGTTATTCCCCGTGTTTTCAGTCTGGATTTGTGATACTATTAAAATTATTAGTCTCCAGAATGTGGCAAGATGTAATGAATTACATACGACATGCTAAATTTATATTAGACATTAGTAACTGTCTGTTGCCCCAGAAGCATTACAATATAAAAAAGCAAATACAAGAACCATTTCGGGGCTGTGTTTAGATACAACGCTCGACGTCGAGCGTCGGATGTACCTGAAGTTGCAGATTATGGCGTTTTTCACACCAATTCACTGAACGCTTTCGAGCGGCATTTCAATCTGAACGCTGCATTGGGTGTTTTAAATGTCAAATGTTATTTATCATACATGTCTCTTTTTAGGTTATATTTTCATCGAAAGACAAGAATTGGGCAGTGGTGTAAATAATGATCTCTGATCTTTTATTGGAAATTGTTGAACGATATTTTAATAAATTAACCTCTTTGTGAATGCATATTGTCATCAAATGATGTCAACTAACATAATAGATACCACAGAAACAAATATAAGTCATCATTCCACAGATAAAATGTAAGTCAACAGTTACTATAACTGTCAGAGCGTTTTTCATCCGATAATTTTACCGCGCGTTTGGTGCGTGCACTCGACGCCACAGAGTGTCTTTCCAGTGTCTGTTTCCGGTCATTATGAACGGCTTAGAGCGTCACTGAGTGCACTCGGCGTTCATTGTGAACGTAGCCCAGTTTTGTAATATGAATCAGTCATATCAACAACATAATCATATTATGTACCTTAGTAGTTGTGGTATATTTACCATTGGCTAGGTTGAGTCATCATCGGTATGAGGACCATCTCCGGGAAAAAAAGAAATTAAACTCGACTCCATGTTGGTATAATTGACTCCAATAACATTGATTGGGTGCTGGCTGTTGGCCCAACTACATAATATGGTATCCACATATTATGTGACTCAAGAATTCAAGAGGGAAAATATAATGACTAATTTAGCAATCTTATAATCTTACTCATACAATGCATATGTATGTGCCTTTGAAATGCATATTGTTACTTTTTGACATTATTTTACATCTACAGTTGAATATTATTATCTATCGTGCTCTAATTTTGTAGATTTTTGTTTTAGGAACAACGTCAGTTAAAGAATACGAAATTAAGTGCAATAGACCTCGAATATACAATTTTAGAACGTTCCTATTTTATTTTTTTTGACACATTTTTAACATCTCAATAGAGACGAAGTTGGAATATTATAGAAGATAACTCAAGGCACCTACAGGGCTTACGACCTGTCATCGGCAGTTCAGTGGTTACATCTGTGCGAGAACAACTTCATCTCATTTATGAGGACTGTTGCTTTCATTGTTTACAAATAAACCAATCTCTCAATAGATGGCGTAACAAAATGGTTTCAAAATGGCAATAGTTATAATGTCTTATTTTCAGGTGATTAGCTACTCATTATTTATTTATTTATTTACAAAATATACGGCATAAGCCATTTACTTGTTATAATATACACTTACATTAATTCTTCTTCTTCTTCAATGGCTCTACAGCCCATATCGAGCCTTGGCCTCCAGCAACTTCCTCCTCCAACCTCTTCTGTCACCTGCTGCGACCCTCCAGTTTGGCGCATTCAGACGCTGGGATGCGTCCTTCCCAATATCATCTTCCCATCGCAGCCTCGGTCTCCCGATCTTTCTTTTGCCACCTGGGTGCCCCTCTAAGACTCTTTTTGGTACCCGTGATGATGGCATTCTCTGAACATGCCCGGCCCATCTTAGCCTGCTTAGTCTTATATGTTCAGACAGTTTGGGTGCTTTGTAAATGCTGCACAACTCATCGTTGTATCTAATTCTCCATGTTTGTCCATCATTCACGGGTCCCAGGATTTTACGCAGCACTCTTCTCTCAAAGATGTCCAGCATCTCCGCAGACCTTATTGTCAGCGTCCAAGCCTCACACCCATATGACACAACAGTCCTGATGATTGTTTTATATAGGGTTACTTTTGTCTTTCTATGGACACTTCTAGACCTGAACATCGGTAACAGAGAGAAGAATGCTTTGTTACCTGTCATTATACGTCTTTTTATTTCTAGGGTATCTTCATTATCTTTATTAATAGTAGAACCCAGGTATGCAAACTCCTCTACAGTTTCAAAAGTGTATTTTTCTTTGAACGTTATGTTGCTTTGTAGAGCGTTTCTAGCATTTCTAGTTTGCTTCATTATTTTGGTTTTATTTACATTAATTTGCAAACCTATTTCTGCTGCTGCTGTTTCAAGTGGGTCAAAGACTTCCTGTAGGGCTGCAAGGGATCTTCCGATAATATTGTGGTCATCTGCATAACCAACTATTTGAGAACTTTTAAAATACCTATATAGTGGAGCTGGTGTTAACAGATGTTTTTCTGATAGCATATTTAAGAGCCAGATTGAACAGTGTAGGTGTCAAACCATCACCCTGCTTGAGACCCTGGGATACAACAAATTCTTCGGTCATCTCGCTGCCAATTTTCACCATGCATTTTGTATTGTTCATTGTGGATTTAACCAGCCTTATGAGTTTTGTTGGGATCTTAAATTCTAGTAGGATGCCATAGAGCTTTTCTCTGCTTATGCTGTCGTAGGCCTGCTTAAAATCAATACATTAATTAATTACACACAAAGATGAAATATAGAAACAAATGAAACAAACTAGATGGGTCGATGGCAGAGCGGTTAGCGCGCTGGGCTAGTAATACAGTGGTCGCGAGCTCGAATCCTGCCTCGACTGATTTCGTTCACCTATAGCACAAGCATTTATTTGCTTATTTTAGGGAACGTAGGAAGATGTATATGTACTTGTTTAACAAGGACATATTAATTTTTATTTAAAAAAAAAATATAGACATTGATGAAATATAAAAACATAAAATAAATATATATAGATTTAGATAAAAATAGACAAAAAAGAATCAGAGAATTAGAAAATTAGAAAAAAATAATTATAATGATAAGAGGGAAATAATGGAATGTGACAATAGATCTACTGCAGCTATATAAGTTGACAGCTATATCGATATAAAAGATCCATAATTTTTTTTTGAAGACCGGTAAACTATCTCCGAAAATATCTGCAACATCACATAGTTGAGTACCAAACCTACATAGATGGCAGATATTATTCAAATATCTGCAACATCACATAGTTGAGTACCAAACCTACATAGATGGCAGATATTATTCAAATATCTGCAACATCACATAGTTGAGTACCAAACCTACATAGATGGCAGATATTATTCAAATATCTGCAACATCACATAGTTGAGTACCAAACCTACATAGATGGCAGATATTATTCAAATATCTGCAACATCACATAGTTGAGTACCAAACCTACATAGATGGCAGATATTATTCAAATATCTGCAACATCACATAGTTGAGTACCAAACCTACATAGATGGCAGATATTATTCAAATATCTGCAACATCACATAGTTGAGTACCAAACCTACATAGATGGCAGATATTATTCAAATATCTGCAACATCACATAGTTGAGTACCAAACCTACATAGATGGCAGATATTATTCAAATATCTGCAACATCACATAGTTGAGTACCAAACCTACATAGATGGCAGATATTATTCAAATATCTGCAACATCACATAGTTGAGTACCAAACCTACATAGATGGCAGATATTATTCAAATATCTGCCATCGGCTGGTTTACGTGATTATTTTATGCGCTTGCGCAGCGTTCACCAATTATGCCTTTATTGAGTTCCCTTATCAACGCAATTTAGAAAATTCTATATTATAGGTATTTTAATAATGAGAAATTGATCGTTTGAAAATAAGCTAAAAAATATCATCGCCATCTATGAAGTAACGAAGAAAGCATTTTTGTACCGCCATCTATTGAGAAATTGGTTTATTGTCATAAAATATCATTGAATCCCGACAGGGAAAAAAATCCAATAATTCCGTAAATGCAACTTAAAATAATATTCGAAATACATATTTTATTATTTTATATGGCAGAGCACTAAAAAGTATATTTATTTTTAATAAAAACAGTGGACATATATACTCAAATATCGCATTTTGTAATCAAATTTCTCAAATATGTTAAACTGTGTGTTTCTAAAAAAATACTATAAGTAGATACTTACTTTATAAATTTCTCTAATGAATAAGCGTTGGACGATAGAGTTAAGTGGAAAGATCGAGTGTTTGGTGCAGACCAATCCTAGGATTGTGACCCAGAATAAGAAGAACTGTCCGTCTTTCGTTGAGAAAAAATATTAAACATATAAACACTTTTCACGAGCACACGATAGTTACCCTTACTAACATGGAATTATATAGTGTATTTAGCGTTTTTGATATATCTTGTTTATAAGCACTCATTCGATTTAGATATAGCGTTATTAGCCTCTACAATAAGCTCTCCCTTTTATTACGAAACAAAAACAAAATCCTTAATTACTGTTGTTTTTGTCTTCTTCGCACACACTCGTTTTAACCGGCGCGATAAAGAGATACCATCTTCGTGTGGGACGAAGTCTTTCGACCGTCGCGTCGATTGAATCCGAGCAACTTCGGGTTTGGCCGAATTACTCCGAAGCCTACATAATTACATAAGAATGTCACAAATATGAAGTAAACATTGAGATACTGACAGAATATTCACCGTTACCTTTTTAAAAATGCACATGCAATAGGTATAATATGTAATAAAAAAGATTGTTGAAACCAATTAATTAAATGAAGCGTAATTGTCATATCCCATCGTCCATTGAATGGAAACTTACAACCAGATGGATCCACGCCGTACACTTGTGATTAAATAGCGATGACATAATATCAACTGCCATTGTTCTGGATATATTTATATTCTTATTGTCACAACATATCGTATGCTAATTGATCATTTTGTTTTGGCAAAGGCGATTCTTTCATTGTCTCAGACACGGGTACACTTTACTTTTGTGACAAATCGTCTTAACATAACCTAACCTGACCCCTCCAACCTCACAGAACAAATCCTTTGTTCGTAGTAACCTTGGATCCAGGCTCCTCGCCCATTTTGGCATCGTTTAAAGGCAGAATTTATTGATAATAATAATAAGAAGATTTATTTTTATTTGTGGAGTTATTAGCGATGATATTACGTCGCTCCAATTTGTACATTTTATTTATTTTTTAGAGGTTTTGTTTATTACTATGTTTTAAATATTAATTGACTATATGAAGGATTTATTAAGCGTGTTCAATAATTGATTTAAGATTTTCAACAAATAACTCCCTCTAAATATTATTTCATCTCAAATACAAAGGAATGTTTTGGATCAACTGAATGAAAGAGATAACTTACTGAAATCCACGATTTTATTCACAAATAACAATCTTTGGTTTAATTGATTAATTTACAATTATACTTTCACACGGCTGATAAATATCGATTGACGCAATATTTTGACAGTTCGAAAGAGCAATGGCGGGCGAAGGAAAAAACGACTATTTATATTTTTCTGGTTATTCTGGAATGTTCCATAGAAGAGTGTTGCCACGTTTTTAATATTTTCGCTATGAATTTAAGCAAGTCTCCTCAATTTAAACCTAACAAACATACATTGATTCAAAGAAATATTATTACAACAAATTCAATTTTAACATAGACTATCATAGACTATTTTTGTTGCGGATATTATATATACATACATACCATCACGCCATATCCCTTACGGGGTAAGCAGAGAGAACCGAGCGCCATACTCCTCTATTTTTGCATACATTCCTAGCTTCCTTTACATCCATACATCGTCTCATACATGCTCGTCGGTTATTCAAGCTTCTAATATTTCCTCCATTCAAAATATCATTCACATGGTCATGCCATCCCTTTCTGGGGCGGCCCCTACTATTCACTCCATCTCTTACACCCATGTATATTTTTTTGGTCAGTCGTTCATCATTCATTCTTTCTATATGTCCAAACCACCTCAAAGCATTCACTTTCATTTTACATATAATATCCTTCTTTATCTTGCATTCTCTCCTTATGTCCTCATTTTTTATTCTATCATATATCGTTCTATTACATACTCTTCTTAGTGATCTCGCGGATATTACATTATCATTTTAAGCTGCACAGTGTAAAACAATTGCTATTAAAATTTAGTAGGTACTCAAAATTCCGAAGAAAAGAGACAAAAAGAGGGAAAGGAAGGTTGTGGTATTCGCAGTCAAAAAGGACAAAGCAGTAATCAGCTACCGTAAACCTCTAAGGGTCTCAGAAATGGAATTTTTATAATTTATTTTAGTATGTCTAAAAATATCAACATTATTAAAAAAACATTATAAATGTTACATGCCCATTGGATGAATGAATTTTGGACATAGTTAGTTCTGCAGAGAGGCAATCTAAAAGTAAGATTTGTTCTAGTATTTAAAAAAATATCAAATAAAATATTTTTGTAAAAACATTCTTAAATACGAATACAAAAACAATAATTTATTATCATCACCTATGGCGTTACAGCCTAACGTGAGCGTTGGGCATTCTAAGCATTGGAGGAAAGAACTAGGATGATGGGACTGAAGATAAAAAGATGGCATAAATGAAGGTAAAACTAAACTAATGATCGCTTCTAAAGCTCATAACTCGACACGAGAAGAAGCTAAAAGAAGAATCATGGCTGCTAATAGATGCTTCTACGCCCTGCAAAAACAGCTAAGGTCGAAACTGGTTAGGAGAAAACGAATTGAAGGATCCATAGCGGCTTTTGAGAAAAGGATCCTTCGAACGATCTACGGGCCAATAAAAGAGAAAAATGTTTGGCGTCGTCGATATAACAGGGAACTGTACGAGAACTATGAAGAGCCCGATATGATCAGTTCCATCAAGATAGGGCGCTTAAGATGGGCTGATCACATAATCCGAATGGACGACGACAACCCCACAAAACGCCTCGCACTTTCTGTGCCACAAGGTCGAAGGAGACCAGGAAGACCAAGGACTCGATGGATGGACAGTGTCGATGCCGATGCTTCCACAATAAATATTAGAAACTGGAGAACGAAGGCAACGGATAGACGGGAACGAAGGAGACTCCTGGATTCAGCCAAGGCCCACCCAGGGCTGTCGAGCTTACGACGATGATGATGATGATGTGAGCATTGGGCTCCTCGAGAACTCTCTGCCATTCCACCCGGTCCATAGTTACACTGATTATTCCAAGGTCCTCTCTACACCATCCATCCACCATAGCTAGAGTCTTCCCACGTTTCGCCTCCCATCTGGTCGTATGTCGAGAATCTTCTTCCGGACTCTTTTCTCTTCCATGGGCTGGATATGTCTCAACCATCTCAAGCGATATATTTTTATGTATCTACATGTTGGGCTCTCTGGACAGCTCATGGTTATGCCTTGTCCTCCATATTTTATTTTCACAGACAGGCCCGAAGATTTTACTTCGTCTTATTCTCTCAGAACCTAGTACTCAGTTCAGTACACAAGTACTGGTCTCAGCAGTATTTTATACAGCAGTAACATTTTGCTTCTCGTCAGCAAACGATATTTAAAGTGCTTATGGATTCCAAAGCAATAATTCACATAATACGAATTTTAACATGACTCTGTTGACCATACTGTAAGCAATAATTTACATAATACGAATTTTAACATGACTCTGCTGACCATACTGTAAGTAATTTTTCTTTATTTGAAAGAAAGTCACGCTATGTCCCACGCTATGTACGGGGTAAGCAGAGAGAACCCAGCGCCACACTTTTCTATTTTTGCACACATTCCTAGCTTCCTTTACATCAATGCTATGTCTCATACGTGCTCGTCGATTGTTCAAGCTTTCTTCTTTCAAAATACCATTCACATGGTCATGCCATCCCTTTCTGGGGTCTATATAAAATACGATCTACATAGAAGGCGGTTTATAGTAGAACAATACCTACATAAAATGAGGTCTATATAAAATACGATCTATGTACATATAAGGCGGTTTATAGTAGAACAATACCTACATAAAATGAGGTCTATATAAAATACGATCTACGTAGAAGGCGGTTTATAGTAGAACAATACCTACATAAAATGAGGTCTATATAAAATACGATCTACATATAAGGCGGTTTATAGTAGAACAATACCTACATAAAATGAGGTCTATATAAAATACGATCTAAATAGAAGGCAGTTTATATTAGAACAATACATACAATGATCTACATAATATGCGATCTACATAGAAGCGGTCTATGGCAGAACAATACATAAAATGAGGTCTATATAAATTGAGATCCGTAGCAGAACGTCTGCCGGGGCCCATGCACTAGTATACATATTATACAAAATTAGCTATGTAGACATTGCATTGTTTATTTATTATCTGGTTTTGCCATTTATATTCAACATATTATTGTACCTACTTATGTATACTAGTTGCATGTAACACATGAGATCCAACTGTCGATAGCGATAGTATGTATAGTTGAAGAATATGTACCAAACTATAAACCCATAGATACAAATTATTGAATATTTTCAGATATTTTGTTTTTTATACAACATATGTAGGTATGTGTATCAAGATAGGATAGTATGGAGGAAGATCCTTTTTCCTACCCAGAATATGCAAATAGCATGATGGTATGTATGTATGTTTGGAGATGAAGTATCAAACTATTAAGTCTTCTTACATATTGTGTATAGGCGACTGCCATACAAAATGTATGAAGCGATGTCGTCACTAAATTCAATTTTTAAAAAAATTGTTAAAAAAAAATTGAGATCTTCTACTACAATGTTAATATTTTTTATAGAAAATTAAATTATCTAGTTGGGGTGTTTCGGCTTTTTTCGATAATTGTAAAAGTTTTGGAAATATAGGCAGTTAAACTCATAAATTTATCATAAAAAAAATATTTTTCTTAATAAAAAATGTTTGAGAAACCCTGGAATTTTTTTGAAAAAACTAATTTGAGATTTTGTATTTGTCTATGTTTGTACCAATTTTCAGCGTTCTAGCGTTTATGGTTTCTGAGATATATGGAAAAATAAAATAAAAATTCAAAAGTTGATAACCCCTGACTGAAACAAAAATTCAAAATTCCGAGTATAAAAGTTTTGTAGGCCTGTAACTGTTTATATATTCTGAAATTTTAGGCTCTGTAAATTGAGCGGATCAAAAGTTATAAGGGGGGGACGGACACACAGACACACACACACACAGACACACACACAGACACACACACAGACACACACACACACAGACACACGAAATGTTCTACTCCGAATTCTGAGTAAATCCGTGTATGGAACATATATGCTGCGAAGCCTCTAAGTTGGTGTTTTTTGACTTCAAAGTTGGAAAAGCCGTGAAAAAAGTAGACCTCTCCATACAATTCTCGCGTATTCTGGCTTGATACATTGTCGATATGTTAAGAGAACAAAGTTCTCCTGAACAAATCGACAGTTGGATTAAACTAGTTGCATGTAACACATGAGATCCAACTGTCGATAGCGATAGTATGTATAGTTGAAGAATATGTACCAAACTATAAACCCATAGATACATATTATTATTGAATATTTTCAGATATTTTGTTTTCTATACAACATATGTAGGTATGTATGTCAAGATAGGATAGTATGGAGGAAGATCCTTTTTCCTACCCAGAATATGCAAATAGCATGATGGTATGTATGTATGTTTGGAGATGACGTATCAAACTATTAAGTCTTCTTACATATTGTGTATAGGCGACTGCCATACAAAATGTATGAAGCGATGTCGTCACTAAATTCAATTTTTAAAAAAATTGTTAAAAAAAAATTGAGATCTTCTACTACAATGTTAATATTTTTTATAGAAAATTAAATTATCTAGTTGGGGTGTTTCGGCTTTTTTCGATAATTGTAAAAGTTTTGGAAATATAGGCAGTTAAACTCATAAATTTATCATAAAAAAAATATTTTTCTTAATAAAAAATGTTTGAGAAACCCTTGAATTTTTTTGAAAAAACTAATTTGAGATTTTGTATTTTTCTATGTTTGTACCAATTTTCAGCGTTCTAGCGTTTATGGTTTCTGAGATATATGGAAAAATAAAATAAAAATTCAAAATTTGATAACCCCTGACTGAAACAAAAATTCAAAATTCCGAGTATAAAAGTTTTGTAGGCCTGTAACTGTTTATATATTCTGAAATTTTAGGCTCTGTAAGTTGAGCGGATCAAAAGTTATAAGGGGGGGACGGACACACAGACACACACACACACAGACACACAGACACACACACAGACACACAGACACACGAAATGTTCTACTCCGAATTCTGAGTAAATCCGTGTATGGAACATATATGCTGCGAAGCCTCTAAGTTGGTGTTTTTTGACTTCAAAGTTGGAAAAGCCGTGAAAAAAGTAGACCTCTCCATACAATTCTCGCGTATTCTGGCTTGATACATTGTCGATATGTTAAGAGAACAAAGTTCTCCTGAACAAATCGACAGTTGGATTATCACTAGTTGCATGTAACACATGAGATCCAACTGTCGATAGCGATAGTATGTATAGTTGAAGAATATGTACCAAACTATAAACCCATAAATAAAAATTATTGAATATTTTCAGATATTTTTTTTTCTATACAACATATATTATGTAGGTATGTATGTCAAGATAGGATAGTTTGGAGGAAGTTCCTTTTTTCCTACCCAGAATATGCAAATAGCATGATGGTATGTATGTATGTTTGGAGATGAAGTATCAAACTATTAAGTCTTCTTACATATTGTGTATAGGCGACTGCCATACAAAATGTATGAAGCGATGTCGTCACTAAATTCAATTTTTAAAAAAATTGTTAAAAAAAAATTGAGATCTTCTACAACAATGTTAATATTTTTTATAGAAAATTAAATTATCTAGTTGGGGTGTTTCGGCTTTTTTTGATAATTGTAAAAGTTTTGGAAATATAGGCAGTTAAACTCATAAATTTATCATAAAAAAAATATTTTTCTTAATAAAAAATGTTTGAGAAACCCTGGAATTTTTTTGAAAAAACTAATTTGAGATTTTGTATTTGTCTATGTTTGTACCAATTTTCAGCGTTCTAGCGTTTATGGTTTCTGAGATATATGGAAAAATAAAATAAAAATTCAAAAGTTGATAACCCCTGACTGAAACAAAAATTCAAAATTCCGAGTATAAAAGTTTTGTAGGCCTGTAACTGTTTATATATTCTGAAATTTTAGGCTCTGTAAATTGAGCGGATCAAAAGTTATAAGGGGGGGACGGACACACAGACACACACACAGACACACACACAGACACACACACAGACACACACACACACAGACACACGAAATGTTCTACTCCGAATTCTGAGTAAATCCGTGTATGGAACATATATGCTGCGAAGCCTCTAAGTTGGTGTTTTTTGACTTCAAAGTTGGAAAAGCCGTGAAAAAAGTAGACCTCTCCATACAATTCTCGCGTATTCTGGCTTGATACATTGTCGATATGTTAAGAGAACAAAGTTCTCCTGAACAAATCGACAGTTGGACTAACCCAAGGGGATAAAGTGGCGAGGTTATGATTTCGCAATTTTTAAGACTAGTTGCATGTAACACATGAGATCCAACTGTCGATAGCGATAGTATGTATAGTTGAAGAATATGTACCAAACTATAAACCCATAGATACAAATTATTGAATATTTTCAGATATTTTGTTTTCTATACAACATATGTAGGTATGTATGTCAAGATAGGATAGTATGGAAGAAGATCCTTTTTCCTACCCAGAATATGCAAATTGCATGATGGTATGTATGTATGTTTGGAGATGAAGTAACAAACTATTAAGTCTTCTTACATATTGTGTATAGGCGACTGCCATACAAAATGTATGAAGCGATGTCGTCACTAAATTCAATTTTTAAAAAAATTGTTAAAAAAAAATTGAGATCTTCTTCTACAATGTTAATATTTTTTATAGAAAATTAAATTATCTAGTTGGGGTGTTTCGGCTTTTTTCGATAATTGTAAAAGTTTTGGAAATATAGGCAGTTAAACTCATAAATTTATCATAAAAAAAATATTTTTCTTAATAAAAAATGTTTGAGAAACCCTGGAATTTTTTTGAAAAAACTAATTTGAGATTTTATATTTGTCTATGTTTGTACCAATTTTCAGCGTTCTACCGTTTATGGTTTCTGAGATATATGGAAAAATAAAATAAAAATTCAAAAGTTGATAACCCCTGACTGAAACAAAAATTCAAAATTCCGAGTATAAAAGTTTTGTAGGCCTGTAATTGTTTATATATTCTGAAATTTTAGGCTCTGTAAATTGAGCGGATCAAAAGTTATAAGGGGGGGACGGACACACAGACACACACACACACAGACACACAGACACACACACAGACACACACACACACAGACACACGAAATGTTCTACTCCGAATTCTGAGTAAATCCGTGTATGGAACATATATGCTGCGAAGCCTCTAAGTTGGTGTTTTTTGACTTCAAAGTTGGAAAATCCATGAAAAAAGTAGACCTCTCCATACAATTCTCGCGTATTCTGGCTTGATACATTGTCGATATGTTAAGAGAACAAAGT
This sequence comes from Molanna angustata, assembly GCA_963576475.1. Classification (NCBI taxonomy): domain Eukaryota; kingdom Metazoa; phylum Arthropoda; class Insecta; order Trichoptera; family Molannidae; genus Molanna; species Molanna angustata. The sequence goes on from OY754972.1 coordinate 796,468, forward strand.
TCTCCTGAACAAATCGACAGTTGGAAAATTAAATTATCCAGTTGGGGTGTTTCGGCTTTTTGCGATAATTGTATAAGTTTCGGAAATATAGGCAGTTAAACTCATAAATTTATCACTAGTTGCATGTAACACATGAGATCCAACTGTCGATAGCGATAGTATGTATAGTTGAAGAATATGTACCAAACTATAAACCCATAGATACAAATTATTGAATATTTTCAGATATTTTGTTTTCTATACAACATATGTAGGTATGTATGTCAAGATAGGATAGTATGGAGGAAGATCCTTTTTCCTACCCAGAATATGCAAATAGCATGATGGTATGTATGTATGTTTGGAGATGAAGTATCAAACTATTAAGTCTTCTTACATATTGTGTATAGGCGACTGCCATACAAAATGTATGAAGCGATGTCGTCACTAAATTCAATTTTTAAAAAAATTGTTAAAAAAAAATTGAGATCTTCTACTACATTGCTGATATTTTTTATAGAAAATTAAATTATCTAGTTGGGGTGTTTCGGCTTTTTTCGATAATTGTAAAAGTTTTGGAAATATAGGCAGTTAAACTCATAAATTTATCATAAAAAAAATATTTTTCTTAATAAAAAATGTTTGAGAAACCCTGGAATTTTTTTGAAAAAACTAATTTGAGATTTTGTATTTGTCTATGTTTGTACCAATTTTCAGCGTTCTAGCGTTTATGGTTTCTGAGATATATGGAAAAATAAAATAAAAATTCAAAAGTTGATAACCCCTGACTGAAACAAAAATTCAAAATTCCGAGTATAAAAGTTTTGTAGGCCTGTAACTGTTTATATATTCTGAAATTTTAGGCTCTGTAAATTGAGCGGATCAAAAGTTATAAGGGGGGGACGGACACACAGACACACAGACACACACACAGACACACAGACACACACACAGACACACACACACACAGACACACGAAATGTTCTACTCCGAATTCTGAGTAAATCCGTGTATGGAACATATATGCTGCGAAGCCTCTAAGTTGGTGTTTTTTGACTTCAAAGTTGGAAAAGCCATGAAAAAAGTAGACCTCTCCATACAATTCTCGCGTATTCTGGCTTGATATGCGGACATATATAATATATAACATAATTTGGATGATTTATATAGCGCCGTTTTCGTGAATATCTCACCTCAAGGGCGCTGAAAATTGATTAAGATGTATCATTATGGCTTTGGTAAGATTTGCGAAAAAGGTGTGTTTTGAGATTTTTTCTTTCTGAAGGTAGATATATTTTCAGTTTGTCTGAGGGTATTTGGGAGCTTATTCCATGCATTTGGTCCTTCCACAGCAAACGCACGATCGCCGAAATTAGTGGTATGCACCCTGTTTATTTCAAATAATTTTCCAACCATGGATGAAGATGCAGAACGAAGTGATGATTGTCTGTCGTTAATTGAAAGAGGAATGCAAAGTTATGAGAGGTAAGTAGAAGCCACACCATACCATGAAGTGCTTTGAAGATCATGAGACAGAGTTTATATTCAATCATTTCAGGAACTTTAAGCCAATGGAGATTGCGGAGATGGTGAGAGATGTGAGAAAACCTGGAGGCTCCGGTGATGAGCCTGGCTGCAGCATTGAAAACTGACTGAATTTTATTAATTTCTTTTTTTGGTAGATTCGCATATATACCTACCGTTGCAGTAATCCAAACGGGAGACAACAAAGGCGCTTACCAAAGATTTCATGGCTTCAGATGGGATACTCCTTCGGATTGACTTTAAACGTCTTAATTCAAAGAAAGCAGAGGACATGTATGATATGAATTCAAGATAAATAATATTATGTTCCTCGCTGATTTTAAATATGAGAAAACGTTGAAGCTACATAATATATAGGCAGGTACTCGATTGATTTTGTTATATTTAATATTGCTTCTCGGGCAACTAATATTAATATAACACGCACCCAATAACAAGTTGCCACATTTTGGAGACTTGTGATATTTATCGTCCCACAGATCCAGACTGAAAACACAATTAAAAACTGTGTCTCCACCGGGAATCGAACCCGAGACCTTTGGCTCAGGAATCAGGCTCAGAATATAAAGCAAAATATGCCTCTATAATTTGAAATATGAGACACGTATGTGTACTTCTATTTCATATATGAGACAACGTATACAGCTTTGATTTTAAATATGAGACAGCGTATAACTCTATTATCTAGTTTACATAAATATTATGGCTTAATAGCTTTTTTACAAAAATACAATGAAACATGATAAATACGTAAAAAAACCAAGAAGATTAAAAATAAAATTACACCCATCAAATAAAAAATGAGATTACGCATACATTATACATCTACAATTTTAAGTAAGAAACAACGCATACATTTATAATTTTAAATAGGAGACACCTATGTCGACTATGTCCTATACCTCTATTTTAAATAGGAGACACCTATGTCGACTATGTCCTATACCTCTATTTTAAATAGGAGACACCTATGTCGACTATGTCCTATACCTCTATTTTAAATAGGAGACACCTATGTCTACTATGTCCTATACCTCTATTTTAAATAGGAGACACCTATGTCGACTATGTCCTATACCTCTATTTTAAATATGAGACAATGTAGGTATACGTTTATGATTTTAAATATAAAACAACGTATTACCCCTATTATTTATTTATTTATTTATATAATTTGTGTACATGTGTACAAAGGCGGGTTTATTGCCATAAGGCAATTTCTTCCAACCAACCCGACCAACGTGAAGTCTCTAAAGTTAAATTAGTACTATAGTATTTAGTGAGAAATAAATTGATAAAAAAATAAAATAAAGATAAAATATATAAGTAATAATAATAAGAAGAAAGAAGTAAGAAAAAAAATGAGAAAAAATTTATTTCAAATATGAGACCACGTAGGTATATATCGATGGTTTTAAATATAAGAAAACGTATATCTCAATATCTTTAAATATTAGAAAACGTATATCTCAATATCTTTAAATATTAGAAAACGTATATCTCAATATCTTTAAATATTAGAAAACGTATATCTCAATATCTTTAAATATTAGAAAACGTATATCTCAATATCTTTAAATATTAGAAAACGTATATCTCAATATCTTTAAATATTAGAAAACGTATATCTCAATATCTTTAAATATTAGAAAACGTATATCTCAATATCTTTAAATATTAGAAAACGTATATCTCAATATCTTTAAATATTAGAAAACGTATATCTCAATATCTTTAAATATGATACACGTATACCTCTATTTTTAATATGAGACACGTATATCTCTATGATTTTTAAAATGATACATGTATACCTCCATTTTCAATATGAGTCAACGTATACCTCTATGATTTTAAATATGAGACAACGTATATCTCTATGGTTTTAAATATGAGACAACGTTTATCTCTATGGTTTTAAATATGAGACAACGTATATCTCTATGGTTTTAAATATGAGACAACGTTTATCTCTATGGTTTTAAATATGAGACAACGTTTATCTCTATGGTTTTTAAAATGATACTCGTATACCTCCATTTTCAATATGAGACAATATATACCTCTATGGTTTTAAATATGAGACAACGTATATCTCTATGGTTTTAAATATGAGACAACGTATATCTCTATGGTTTTAAATATGAGACAACGTATACTTCTATGATTTTAAATGTGAGACAATACTGTAGTTATATGAATTTAAAATATAAATCCATCCATACCATACCGACTCTACCATAAAGTGAATGTCTATAATATGTATCTCGTTGACCAAAACTTGTGTTGTTTTATAATAATATCGTTTACTTGCTGTTGTAGTATCGAAATGTGGTGCTGCTGGTTGGCTGTGTGTTGAATGGTACGTCGTGGTGAGGAGTGCGGGTGGTGTGTGTGGGGGGGGGGGGGGAGGGGGGGGGGACGCCAGGCGGCCTTGCGAGGTCACCTCCGCCTCCCCCCTTACGTCGCTCCTCCGCAAATCCACAACCCGCACTCACACACATACACAGACAGACAGACACACTACCTTAGGCAGTCAGAGCACTTTCCTTTCAATCTCATACGGCGGGACCAGCCAGCCCGTAACATAGAACGTCTTCATAACTTTGAATTGAAGATTTAAACCGCTGGTAGATTATGTACAACATTAATTGTCGATCGCTGTTACATACATAGTGGTATATTATGCGAGACTGATTGTACACTTTTCTTCTGGGTTTTTCTCTTCTCCATTCTGAAGACACTGATTAGACTCCGTTTAGGTGTCACAAGGTGTAAAAAGAACTTGTACAGATGGGGTATAGGACGAAAAAAAGATGTATCTTGCGATTGCGGGGAAGTTCAAGATGATAAGCATTTGATTAATTTTATTTTTCCCAACCACCCTCAGCTAAATTTTCTTCTCAACTTATGAATCTGTCAATATATGTTCGTCTGTCATGTATACACACACATGCACACCCACACGCTCACACTCTTTCTAGATATCTCTTTCACACACACATACATATTGCTACTCTTCTCTTTTGCGCGCACCTACACTAATTCACACTTATTTATTAGGTATACATAGTACTTAAGAGGTATATGTTATATTTGTATTTTTATTTATTAACTTTTAATAATTATTATATGCATGTACTGTGTGCTGTCTTTTGTAAAATGATATAAAATAAAAATCTTCTTTTTGCCGAAACATACAGGGTTCAGGGATGTAACGAACAAGACTTGGTCATGGCATATGACGTGGCAATTGCTGCTGCAAAGCATTGCAGTCGAAAGACCTAATATGTATGACCGGACATGTTTAATAAATAAGTAAGTCTTCTGGGTTATGTACATTCCTTAGATTGATTTGCATCAAACACTCCATCTCTCCACACATTTCTGTTGTCCGCCAGCTTCTTCATCTCTTGGTAGCTGCTACAGGGCGCATCACTGATCATCTGGTCCATATAACTGGTCTCTAGGGTGACCTCTATAGTTTATTCTCTCCCTCGGCGATAGCAACAAGCAGATCTGGATGCCTTATGTTATGGCCCGTCCATTCGATCGTTTCTCCGACTCTGCTCAGTACCGCGTCGTTTTGAATGTGTCTGACCGATGGATACTAGCCATGCTCCTGTAGCACCACGTTTTGAAGATATCCAGATGTGCAGACTTTCTCCAGCTGATAGTTCCATGTTTCGCTGCCATACAACAGCAGTGTACTCCAGACACGAGTTTTAATTAAGTTCTATCTAACATTGATATCAATGCCTGTGTATATAAAATAAAATCATTTATAATTTATAATACACAGTCGATATAAAAAAAACGATTACATGAAAATTCTTCGAAACACAATTGTTCGAATGCGCAATTGTACGAATAACAATTTTTCGAAAATCAGTTATCAGAATGACAATATTGTCCGAAAGCAAATTATTCGAACTAACATTTGTTGGAAAACCAATTAACCGAATTTAATATATTTTTGTGTCATTATGTTGCCTCCTTTGACATATTTGTTGCCAGTAAAATATATTCGATGAAGACTATTATTACTTGTTGTATTATTGTTGGGTACGTATGTTTGCACATTTTTAATAACTGATGTTTGACAGCGCGGGATAGCCTAGTTTGTACACCAGTTTATGTTTATCTAGTATTCACACCAATTTAGTTATTTTATTTTAATATTATAGTTACTTTTTTAAATATATAATGCAACTGGCTCACGCAAGTCGCAATTATAACTACAAAGAAACCTAACCAACCTATTTTTACCAAAGTTTTGTAGGTTTAGGTTTAAAAAATAGGTGTACATCCTAGGATATCTGACAGCGCGGTGCGTCGCCATGTTGTTTATTCCATAGATTTTTATTAAACATAATATACTATGTAGATGTAGTACTCCGTGCAAAAAGTGAGTCATTTGTTTTCGATTCATACAAAATTTGCTAACTACGACATTTAGTATATTATAATAAAAATCTATGGTTTATTCCTCTCACAATACTACCAACATGACGTCATAAAAATTCGAACAATTGTAAATTCTGATAATTATGAGTTCGGAAAATTGTTTTTCGAAAAAATGTGATTCGAATAATTGCCATTCGTAAAATTGAGCATTCGAATAATTGTTTTTCGAATAATTTTCCTGTCACCAAAAAAACAAGTATTGGTTGCACGATATTCTCATCCCCTTGGGTTATTTGTTATTTTTCCTCTTTCGACTTTCTACGCTACCACCCCCACCCCCACCCCCCCCACTTCCTATAACCCCACTGTACTCTTTCACTCAGCTGACTTTACTATCACTCGCAGACTCCTCCCATCAGCGCGAGTCTCATACAGCTACCCTATACACACAAACGCCTCTAACGCCATTATTGTTTATTTGATTTTAAAAAATATATATTATACTTATTTTAATATTTATACTTGGAGAGTATATTTTAACGGAATGGAAGGCCTGATTTGGTTTATTCTTAGTCCATATTTATATCTTTTTCTCTCAACTTTTTAGAAAAAAATCAGTTTGAAATTGTCTTTTCTCTAACTTATGTAACTTTTTTTTACTACTTAACTTATATACCAAATTTATTTTTTTTATTTCGATGTTTGTAACTTTTTTTATTTTTTTTTATTTTTATTGAATTTAAAATACATGTACAACATATAAAACAATCAAACTATATAGAAAAAGATGCACAGTAAGAAAAAACATATTTCCCTTTACCAGAGTGCAAGCACTCGTGTTTAAAGGAGACTATTTAAAACAAAAGACACAAAATTATTACCTTATACAAAAAGAAGTTAATATAATTTACATATCAGTCAGATTTAATAAGTTTAATTTATAATTTATTTTTCTTTTGAAATCATTATATTCAATTGCCAGTCTCAAAACCTGTTTCAAGTTGGTTGAACCACACCACTTATGTGACTTTTTTTTTTGCTTAATTTGTGTTACTAATTTTTTATTTACTTAACTTTTATAACATTCATAATTAGACGTCCAAAACTCATAATAATAACCAATATTGTTTAATTTTTATGATAATTGTAAGCTGGATGTACCCTTTTATAAATAAATAATACAAAATAGTGGAAGCACTATTCTTAGGCTTGTGGAAGACCACATCTCGAAATTTTTTCGAGCGCGCGCCTAGCGACGGCAAGTACATTTGTTTATCGCTAGGCCGAGTTCATCGCCCGCAACGTCAAACAAGTGACAATACTCCTCAACTGGGTATGACACTTCAAATAAATAAGTCTAGAAAGTTCGAGGACATTGAACTTGCTACCCCCAGCGCAGCACTATTTATATTGATTGGTAACCCCTCTGGTTACCAATCAGCTTTATTGGTGACCCCGACGTGATTTGAAATAAGAACACAAGGACAGTGGTTTAGAGAGAAGAAGAAAGAATGGTCAAGAGTAACAATGAGTATATTGATCACAATTAATAGTTTGCTTAAGGGTAAATTTACAATTGATGAAATAACTTACAAAGGAACTTTCTCACGATGAGTAGGTATAACGAGCGAGTTAGCGGGTGTGTTCGAAGTGTCCGAATCTTCGCATGGTGAGGTACCATCGTGCTCGCGGGGTCGAGAGATGACCGTCGGTCGAGAGATGAAGTGTCGGCGAGACGGCGCGCTCGAAAGAAATTTCGAGATGTGGTCTTCCACAGGCTGTTCCTTGCAGTTCAATTATATTTTTATAAATACTATATTCAGTAGCCAGAGGTCAAATGAATTATTGTAATTTTCAAAGGTTAAAGTTCGCATATTAACGTTTTGGGAATATGTACAATTATATTATTTGTAGTATCAGACTCAGACGTTATATTCTCAGAATTTGTACATTATTATTTTATTGCAAACAAATATATTTTATTAAAAGTCAGCGCAATTTAATTTTCTTTCGTTTTAATTCTGTATGTACATGCATATTTTTTAGTTTTTAATTTATTAAATGGCACGAGTAAATTTTGTTTTTAATGGCATTTCATTTCACCGAGTAAATATTATATTTTGGTGTGTGGTACCGGCTTAGAATGTTGCTTCCACTCTACTTATATCATCGTTATCGAGTGTCCCGTAAGAGCAGGACAATCGACATTAAAAACAGCCAACAATACAGTTTGATATTTTTATTGACAATAATATATCAATAGAGACGAAGTTGGGATATTATAGAAGAACCAGGAACTCATGCACTGTCATCGGCTGGTTTTATGTGATCACTTTATGCGATTGCGCAACGTTCACCAATTATGCCTTCTTATTGAGTTCCCTTATCAATGTAATTTTTGAAAGTTCTATATATTTTAATAATGTGTAAACAATTCACCTGAATAATACGAAATTATAACATAACCATCTATGAGGTAACGAAGAAACCTTTTTTGCAACGCCATCTATTGAGAAATTAGTTTATTTGTAAACAATGAAAGCAACAGTTCTTATAAATGAGGTGACGGTGTCTCGCACAGATGTCACCCCTGAACTGCGCCAGAAATATTATCATTTCATAATCTCTCGTATATATTACTGCATTATGGCAACTGTATGCGATATAGCTGAAGAGGGCATACAACGCTATATCTAACGATTTAAAACACGATATTTTAAATCCGCTTAATACACTGTGAAGTTACGTGTTCTTAAGGGTAAATATCGCGTGCGTTAAAAAGGGTTTATATGTGATTTAAAGTATCGGAAACCCAAATTTTATTGATTTTTTTGCATTTAAAGAACAAACCTGACTTGGAATAAAAACACTTTAGCGGTCATTCTATTAGATTTTACCCACTCTTTAAGCACATACAATTTTTATTTCTCTATGACATATAGTTATGGAGTAATTTAAAAAAATGCTATAAAAATAGATATTTTTTTAGGGAAATTTATGCTGAATTTTAAAATTCTGTGACGAACATTCACTAGAGAAATGTTGAAAATACTTAAGGTATATTTTTAGAAACTCACTATTCACATATTTAAGAAATATGATTATAAATTGGGGTGTTTAGCCCACTTAAAATAAAAGATTTTTCGTTATATTGTGCTATACAGTTAGTAGAAATTCAGGCGTACTGAGACTTTTTTTTTTCTGTTCGTTAGCTAATTAAGTTAGGTATATAAGTTTATGAATCCTCCGTTCAGTAAGAATAATTCTCGGAACGATTGATTTTTAATTTATGATAACCAATTAGACATTTATTATTCAAAATATTCATTATAATGTGTTGGTATGTGCGATGGACGCGTGTTATTTACAAAATAGTTGAAAATTTGCAACTACCTATGTAATATACATCCCATACACCTGAAAAGGAAAATGTATGAATCGTGTGTGCTGCCGGTTGCTACATAATATAGCTTAGAAACAATATGTCTTTGTATACAAGTGTCAAGAAAATGTGAACCACTCAAAGAGCTATAAAAACTCAAAAGCTGGGTCTGTCATTAGGAGATAAACGGTGAGAGAAAGATCAAAACTTCAAACGACTCTGAAATGGAAATCGGCAGGACACTGAGGACATATAGCCAGAAGATCGAACGATAAGTAGACAAATAGTGTGCGTGCTGACTTGGAGACCTCGTACGAAAAAGACACTGACGTGGAGGGATACTATCCAGCGATATTCTAGCACTTTCTGCATGCAGACTGGACAGGACATGATTGCGCTCAGAATGAAAGTCGAGTGAAATTAGTGACGCTCTAAGTCGTCAGAATAACCGGAAAAAAAACGCTCTAAAGACACTCTGTCGCGTTCAGATTAAAGGTCGAGTGTACGTTCCAAACGCTCTGTAAAATCGTCGGGAGAAAAACGCTCTGACAGTGATAGTATCTGTTGACTTCTATTTTATCTGTGGTAAGACTTCTTCTATTTTTTTCTGTGGTTTGTGTTATGTCAGTTGACATTATATCCGATGACAATATGCATCAACAAAGACGTTAATTTAAGAAAAATATAATAAATTTGATTCGTTATTACATAAAAACGTATGTCGTGTTTTCGATAAAATCAAGGACGCACCAAAATAATGGAGGTACAACCTGCCAAGAGCGACAACTTTCAAAAAAAAAAAAAACAAATCAAATATTTAAAAAGAGAAACATGTTATAAAAAAATTCAAGGACAATAAAACTTGCTGAAGGCGATTTAATATTTTCAATAAATACGAAGGAAAAATTTTCATCTTACACATTTTTCCGTCACGTCTGAATTTAATGAAATAATAACACAATTATTTATTGTGGAAGAAAATCCGAAACACGTTTTATATTAACTTATATCCGAGGAAATAAACATTTCTTATAACGGGAAGACTAAATTGAATAAGCGGATATTTACTTTTTTACTTTCGTATGTTCTACATTTTAGAGATACTGGGGCGACCTTGGTGAAGAGCTTCATGTGATTAAATTAAACACTTCGAGTACCTATTTCATATCTAAGCCTATTCTATTTTGAATTCAAAAAAGGAATGTTAAGGTATTTCCATAGATTTTCATATAATATACTAGATGTCGTAGTTAGCAAATTTTGTATGAATCGCAGTGAGGATTTTTTTCGCAGGACTTTTAATAACAAGGTTGGCAGACCACATCGTTTTTCAATAGAGAATAACGACTAATGTGAATTGTTTTCGGATTTTTTTGTCGAAAAAAATCACTGTTCATTAAGATTTAGAGAACAGTTATCTAGGAAGTGTTGAAATGTATGGAAAACTGCAATATTTTGCCTACCAAGTAATCAAACGCGCGATATACCATGACTCACTCATTGCACGGAGTACTCCATCTAGTATATTATAATGAAGATATAGAGAACAGTTATCTAGGAAGTGTTGAAATGTATGGAAAACTGCAATATACCATGACTCACTCATTGCACGGAGTACTCCATCTAGTATATTATAATGAAGATATAGAGAACAGTTATCTAGGAAGTGTTGAAATGTATGGAAAACTGCAATATACCATGACTCACTCATTGCACGGAGTACTCCATCTAGTATATTATAATGAAGATATAGAGAACAGTTATCTAGGAAGTGTTGAAATGTATGGAAAACTGCAATATACCATGACTCCTCATTGCACGGAGTACTCCATCTAGTATATTATAATGAAGATATAGAGAACAGTTATCTAGGAAGTGTTGAAATGTATGGAAAACTGCAATATACCATGACTCACTCATTGCACGGAGTACTCCATCTAGTATATTATAATGAAGATATAGAGAACAGTTATCTAGGAAGTGTTGAAATGTATGGAAAACTGCAATATACCATGACTCACTCATTGCACGGAGTACTCCATCTAGTATATTATAATGAAGATATAGAGAACAGTTATCTAGGAAGTGTTGAAATGTATGGAAAACTGCAATATACCATGACTCACTCATTGCACGGAGTACTCCATCTAGTATATTATAATGAAGATATAGAGAACAGTTATCTAGGAAGTGTTGAAATGTATGGAAAACTGCAATATACCATGACTCACTCATTGCACGGAGTACTCCATCTAGTATATTATAATGAAGATATAGAGAACAGTTATCTAGGAAGTGTTGAAATGTATGGAAAACTGCAATATACCATGACTCCTCATTGCACGGAGTACTCCATCTAGTATATTATAATGAAGATATAGAGAACAGTTATCTAGGAAGTGTTGAAATGTATGGAAAACTGCAATATACCATGACTCACTCATTGCACGGAGTACTCCATCTAGTATATTATAATGAAGATATAGAGAACAGTTATCTAGGAAGTGTTGAAATGTATGGAAAACTGCAATATACCATGACTCACTCATTGCACGGAGTACTCCATCTAGTATATTATAATGAAGATATAGAGAACAGTTATCTAGGAAGTGTTGAAATGTATGGAAAACTGCAATATACCATGACTCACTCATTGCACGGAGTACTCCATCTAGTATATTATAATGAAGATATAGAGAACAGTTATCTAGGAAGTGTTGAAATGTATGGAAAACTGCAATATACCATGACTCACTCATTGCACGGAGTACTCCATCTAGTATATTATAATGAAGATATAGAGAACAGTTATCTAGGAAGTGTTGAAATGTATGGAAAACTGCAATATACCATGACTCACTCATTGCACGGAGTACTCCATCTAGTATATTATAATGAAGATATAGAGAACAGTTATCTAGGAAGTGTTGAAATGTATGGAAAACTGCAATATACCATGACTCACTCATTGCACGGAGTACTCCATCTAGTATATTATAATGAAGATATAGAGAACAGTTATCTAGGAAGTGTTGAAATGTATGGAAAACTGCAATATACCATGACTCCTCATTGCACGGAGTACTCCATCTAGTATATTATAATGAAGATATAGAGAACAGTTATCTAGGAAGTGTTGAAATGTATGGAAAACTGTAATATACCATGACTCACTCATTGCACGGAGTACTCCATCTAGTATATTATAATGAAGATATAGAGAACAGTTATCTAGGAAGTGTTGAAATGTATGGAAAACTGCAATATACCATGACTCACTCATTGCACGGAGTACTCCATCTAGTATATTATAATGAAGATATAGAGAACAGTTATCTAGGAAGTGTTGAAATGTATGGAAAACTGCAATATACCATGACTCCTCATTGCACGGAGTACTCCATCTAGTATATTATAATGAAGATATAGAGAACAGTTATCTAGGAAGTGTTGAAATGTATGGAAAACTGCAATATACCATGACTCACTCATTGCACGGAGTACTCCATCTAGTATATTATAATGAAGATATAGAGAACAGTTATCTAGGAAGTGTTGAAATGTATGGAAAACTGCAATATACCATGACTCACTCATTGCACGGAGTACTCCATCTAGTATATTATAATGAAGATATAGAGAACAGTTATCTAGGAAGTGTTGAAATGTATGGAAAACTGCAATATACCATGACTCACTCATTGCACGGAGTACTCCATCTAGTATATTATAATGAAGATATAGAGAACAGTTATCTAGGAAGTGTTGAAATGTATGGAAAACTGCAATATACCATGACTCACTCATTGCACGGAGTACTCCATCTAGTATATTATAATGAAGATATAGAGAACAGTTATCTAGGAAGTGTTGAAATGTATGGAAAACTGCAATATACCATGACTCCTCATTGCACGGAGTACTCCATCTAGTATATTATAATGAAGATATAGAGAACAGTTATCTAGGAAGTGTTGAAATGTATGGAAAACTGCAATATACCATGACTCACTCATTGCACGGAGTACTCCATCTAGTATATTATAATGAAGATATAGAGAACAGTTATCTAGGAAGTGTTGAAATGTATGGAAAACTGCAATATACCATGACTCACTCATTGCACGGAGTACTCCATCTAGTATATTATAATGAAGATATAGAGAACAGTTATCTAGGAAGTGTTGAAATGTATGGAAAACTGCAATATACCATGACTCACTCATTGCACGGAGTACTCCATCTAGTATATTATAATGAAGATATAGAGAACAGTTATCTAGGAAGTGTTGAAATGTATGGAAAACTGCAATATACCATGACTCACTCATTGCACGGAGTACTCCATCTAGTATATTATAATGAAGATATAGAGAACAGTTATCTAGGAAGTGTTGAAATGTATGGAAAACTGCAATATACCATGACTCACTCATTGCACGGAGTACTCCATCTAGTATATTATAATGAAGATATAGAGAACAGTTATCTAGGAAGTGTTGAAATGTATGGAAAACTGCAATATACCATGACTCACTCATTGCACGGAGTACTCCATCTAGTATATTATAATGAAGATATAGAGAACAGTTATCTAGGAAGTGTTGAAATGTATGGAAAACTGCAATATACCATGACTCCTCATTGCACGGAGTACTCCATCTAGTATATTATAATGAAGATATAGAGAACAGTTATCTAGGAAGTGTTGAAATGTATGGAAAACTGCAATATACCATGACTCACTCATTGCACGGAGTACTCCATCTAGTATATTATAATGAAGATATAGAGAACAGTTATCTAGGAAGTGTTGAAATGTATGGAAAACTGCAATATACCATGACTCACTCATTGCACGGAGTACTCCATCTAGTATATTATAATGAAGATATAGAGAACAGTTATCTAGGAAGTGTTGAAATGTATGGAAAACTGCAATATACCATGACTCACTCATTGCACGGAGTACTCCATCTAGTATATTATAATGAAGATATAGAGAACAGTTATCTAGGAAGTGTTGAAATGTATGGAAAACTGCAATATACCATGACTCACTCATTGCACGGAGTACTCCATCTAGTATATTATAATGAAGATATAGAGAACAGTTATCTAGGAAGTGTTGAAATGTATGGAAAACTGCAATATACCATGACTCACTCATTGCACGGAGTACTCCATCTAGTATATTATAATGAAGATATAGAGAACAGTTATCTAGGAAGTGTTGAAATGTATGGAAAACTGCAATATACCATGACTCACTCATTGCACGGAGTACTCCATCTAGTATATTATATGGAAATCATTGGGTATTTCATATCTACATAAGCTACATACTTCTATTTTGAATTTAAAAAAAGAATCTTTAATTAATCCATATCTAAGCTAATTCTATTTTGAATTCAAAAAAGGAATCTTTAGGTATTTCATATCTAAGCTAATTCTATTTTGAATTTAAAAAATCTTTGTGTACTTATTTCACATATATGCCATATATCAGAGATTATCAAACTTATTTCTTCTACCGCCCCCTATGAAAATCAATTATTTTTTATTCACTCCTAAAACTTAAAAATCATAATTTCATTACTTTAATTAATTTAGTTATAGTGTATTAATTTATTTATATGGTGTTTAAACTTACATTCTAAAGTAGAAATTTTTACCAGTGAGAGCAATTAAAACGTAACTTTATAATATTAAGAATATAATATTTTAATCAAATTAAAAGAAACAATATGGATAGGTTATCAATTTTAGTCTTAAAACTAATCTAATGAGATGGTTGAATTTGATGATTTTTAACAAGTTTGTTGATATCAGGTTCGATTTTACTCAAAAAAATCAGGATCATACAGGGTACGTCATATATAAACTAATTATTCGATATTGAGGAGTAGGTAGGTTTTAATTTTAGTGAAATTTAAAAAATCAAGTAAGTGAAATTACAAATCAACTATCGCCCCCCTACATCACGCCAACGCCCCCCATTTTTTTCTGGGCCCCTGAACGCCCCCCTCTAGGTCTCCAACGCCCACAAGGGGGCGTTAACGCCCACTTTGAGAAAGACTGCCATATATTTTTAATAAAAAAGTAATCTTTAGATATTTCTTTTCTATTTTAGATAAAATAAAAATCTAGGTTATTTCAAATCAAAGAAAGTTGATTATGGTTCTACATATTTTTTTCCTCGTATCATGACGACCGCTAGACTATATATATATATATATATATATATATATATATATATATATATATATATATATATATATATATATATATATATATATATATATATATATATATATATATATATATATATATATATATATATATATATATATATATATATATATATATATATATATATATATATATATATATATATATATATATATATATATATATATATATATATATATATATATATATATATATATATATATATATATATATATATATATATATATATATATATATATATATATATATATATATATATATAAATAACCTTATCAACTATTTTTCCCTAATATTAAAACAATGACAAAATTATGTATCTATGTATAAATTCTGTATTTCATTGTTAAAATAAAATCTCGTTTTTTTATTTCGAACCAATTTTTGAATCCAGTTTTTATCTTTGTAGGTATGTATTTTCGTTGAAAAATATTGTGTATTCATATTTTTTATTTATTTTTATTTATTCAGCAACAAACAGGTACAACTACTTTAAACAATAACATAATGGTAATATGACATAAGTAAAATATGTAGTGCCACAATTATGTGTTGCCTGTTACATAATATATTTTAACATATAACATGAAATAATCAAATAAGAAAAATGGGGAAGGAAAGGAAAGGAAGGAAAGAAAAGACAAGACAAGACAAATTATACATTGGTTTATTTTTTATATTCGTCGACTTTATAATTCAAATTTGGAACGAATTTGAAAAACTTGGTTCTTTTCAAAGAAAAAATATATTTGTATTAAAATTCTTTGTTTATGTTCCTAATTTTTAAATTACGAAGAATTTTTCTAAAAATAGTATCCGGGTTCTTCGCTTTCATTCTGTTACGGAACATTTTTAAATGAAAGCAAACGACAATATTATTGTTTATACTGTTATTTAATGGTAAAGTTTGTATCGTTTATATAACTGTTTTCTTATTTGTATGGCGTGTGGAAATAATGAAAATATCTCTCCTTATTGGGTCAGATTTGCATAACAACATCATACGGGCGCCTAGCGACGGGAGACAAAATAACACCTGACAACACCCCAGAGTTAAATATCATAGCAAGCTCTTCTCGAAATGCTATCTATAGAACAGTCGGTGTGGGGAAGAAGGGGATGCGAGGGGAGGGAAATCGATTTCCCGGGAGGGGGGGCGAAGGGCAAGGTCTCCTAAGAGACGCGAGGAGGGGGCGCCACGTGACGACTTTGACATTGAAACCGACTGTTACGGCATTCTCGCGCGGAAGAGCGCTAGCGAACAAAAAGCGAACTTTCTCGAAGAATCTCTGTGAACGCGCGAGCCATTTTTCCTGGGCAATTTTTGCGCGCCGCCTCCGGGTTCATTCCAATTTCAAACTTGACATTGAACCTCTTGTTTTGAGAGGATTCCCGCGCGGAAGTGGACCGAGCAAAATGGCGGCCTTCGCTCGAAAGGGGCGCGCCATTTAAACGACAGCACGAACAGCGTTGTATCATTTAGGGACCTTTTGCGAAATGACACATTCGTGCGATGTAAATTTGGGCGTTTTCTAGATGTTAAGGCTTAATGGGCAATCAGTTACGAGTCGGCGATACAGCCGCACTAACATTCCAAATTTGAAATTAGTCAGAAATTTTTCCGGCTGCATTGCGTAACACGCGAAACTAGGCTCTGTTATTTTTATCGACACAATTGGCCTTTTTACATTGTTTCAATTTCTATTTTTATTATTTAAGTTTCAAACGATTAATTTTCTACATGGCAACAATTTTCACTATGTACAAGTGTGTATCTTCGTAACAAAACTTAAATTTTTATTATTCAGTTACTAATTTGAATAAATAATTCGTTTAAATTTATTGTGGTTTAAATTACAAGTTTTTCGATAAAAAATAAATTGTTTAATTAATAATAAAATTATTGATTCTGATTTTATCAATTATGTGAGAATTATTGTTGTTTTTAATCTAAGTTAATTAATTATTCATAATATAGAATGAGGCAAGTTGTGCCCCCTTATGACGTGGCTAAAGTTGAGAGCTTTGTTTTATTTGTTTATTGATTTATCGTTGTTATTGTGATTTATGTCTTTTTATAAACAGATGCTTAATTAATATCTTTATCTCTTTCTTATTTTATTGTAGTTTCAAAATAATCTATGCGTTATTACGATTTAATATGATTTAATTTTAGAAGGGATTCCTAGTATTGTAACTATTGTTGGTTCTTCAATCATTGATGATCTGATTTTTTTCCATAGATTTTTATTATAATATATTAGATGTCGTAGTTAGCAAATTTTGTATGAATCGAGTGAGGCATTTTTCCGGGGGATTTTTGACGTTTTGGTTGGCAGACCCCATCGTTCTTCTATAGAGAATAACGACCAATGTAAATTGTTTTCGGATTTATTTGTCGAAAAAAATACTTTGTTCATTGAGATTTAAAAAACAGTTATCTAGGAAGCGTTGAAATATAAGGAAAACTGCAATATGCTGCCAACCAAAACGTCAAAAGCGCGATATACCATGACTCAATTATTGCACGAAGTACTCCATCTAGTATATTATAATAAAAATCTATGATTTTTCATATACTCACCATAGACTTAGGTACATATTATATTACTGATAAGAGTATTTCTTGAAACTGTGCCCGAAAAAACGCTTATTTAATTATCTGGTTGGCAGAAATCATAAAACTTAATTTCGACAGTTCAATTACAAAATGAATAATCTCTTAACGCGTTATTTTATGTAGTTTCTCGGGCAACTAACAGGTACTATGTCAAATAATTATTTAACACGCACCCAATAACAATTAGTCACATTATGGAGACTTACGATATTAATCGTCTCACAGATCCAGACTGAAAACACAATTAAAAACTGTGTCTCCACCGGGAATCGAACCCGGGACCCTTGGATCAGCAGTCAGATACCTAACCAACTGAGCTACGAAGGCCGATTGTTGTGCCAACCATTGTTAACATTGATAGATGGGTCAGTGGCAGATCGGGCATCGAGTTCGAATCCCACCCCCTAGCTCTCTCGACTGATTTCATTCGCATATAGCACAAGCATTTGTGCTTTTAATTTAGGGATTGTTTGAGAATGTATATGTACTTATCATAAGGACATAATATATTCCACATTCATTCTTTTATACATGCTTTGAATGGTACGCCATATTGTAATTATTTAGCTTCATAGATATCCATATATATTTTTAGTTTTTCTTGTTAGTATTCATAATTTTATATTTTTGTAAATTTAAACCTGTTATTGGTTTCTTTCATCTAATTTTAATTGATGAAAGACAAAATTGATGACAAGCGCAAAAAGTGACGGACTTGCAAAACTTGCAAGTCTTGGTTTTGTCTGACTTGCAAACAAGACCGCATGTGTATTTACAAGACAAGATCAGGGGGTTCAAGACCAAGACCAGACTTTGAAAGACCAAGAGTCTTGCGGTCTGGAAAAAAATTGAAACTTATTTATTTTAAATTAAAAAGAAAGAAAAGAAATAAAAAATTGTAACAGTTGAAATAAGAAAATGTACACCTGGCATTGTGCATTATGGCCGACCGCCGTGGCACAGTTGGTAAGCCGTTTGGTTTCTGTGCGGGCGTCCTGGGTTCGATTCCCAGCAGAGGAGAAATTTATTTAAATTTATTTCTCACGCAAATATTGCTTCTCTGGGCTGGAAACACTGTTTAGTTGAAAGAAATTGCCATACGGCAATAAATTTGCTACTTGCGCAGGGTGCAAGGAAGTGTTCATTATTATTATTATGCAAACAGTATAACTTAAGAGGGTGACTGCTGCCAACGTACCTATTTTTTCAATTTGAATTTGCATCATTACTACAAAACGAATCATTTTGAAAAAAAATAAATAAACTAGTTTGGATATTAATAAACAAAAATATACCTTAACTTTTTAATTATGTTCTGTATATATTCTTGTAGGAAAATAATAACCATACCCCGATTTTTGACATTTATCTTAAATTTCTAAATAAACTATAAGGTATAGAGCAATATATTTTTTTATAAACTAAAGAAGAACAAAATATCTGGAAGAATACGATGTAACGTTGCATTAATGCATCAGGTTAAGTTAATAAACCAAAAAACCTTTTATTTCGCAATGGCGCTGAATGGGAAATAAATGTTTTTTAGGTTATTTACTAAACCTGAAGCATTAATGCAACGTCACATCATATTTTTCTAGATATTTTTGTTTTTGTTAAAAAAAAATATGTTGAACTACGCCTTATATTTTATTAAAAATATAAGATAAACGTTGAAAATCGGGGTATGCCATTATTTTTCTACAAGAATTTATACAGAATATTATCAAAAAGTAAAGATATATTTTTCTTTATTAATTCTCAAACTATCTAAATTATTTTTTTCAAAACGATTTGATAAGAAATAATGATGGTAGGTATATCAAATTGAAAAATAGGTACGTTGGCAGCAGTCCCCCCCTTAACACCAATACTTTCGACATGATAATATAAATTATTATTGATGTTTTTCTTCATATTTCATTTTAATTACTGAATTTTAAAGGATATTCTTTCAAAATATTTTTTGTAAATTGGCTATTGAAAACCATGACGATATCTGTAAATGCATTTGCTCATCATTACATCCGACGACAAGTTGTCGGTTTTTGGTATGAATTTCATCTTTTTTGTCTCTTTTGAATAAAATATCATTTTTTTTGTTTTGTTCTCAGGTGAGGAGATGATCTCGGGCAGCGTGGCCGTGGAGGGCGGCGCCCCCCGAGCCTTCCCAGGCGGGGCGGAGTTCCTGCGGCCCCTCGCCCGCGCTCCGCCCTACGGTCGCGCGCCGCCCCGTCCCCCGGTGGAGGGCGAGGCCCCCTCCGCCGCCCCCGCCTACCCCCCGGTTCCGGGCGCCTACGCCCGCTTTGTGCCTCACTTCTATCCGTACGGGGCCGCCTACCACCACCTCAGCCAGGCCCAGCAGGCTCATCAGGCCCACCAGGTGCATCAAGTGCACCAGTTGCAGAGAGAGACGCAGGCGCTCAGAGATTCACAGGTGCAACTCCAAATAATTTCTTATTACTGTTAGTGATGAGCAAGTCTTGCAGTCTGGTCTTGCGAAACTTGCAAAACCAGGCTTTGTAAGACCAAGAGTCTTGTAAGACTTATAACTCTGTATTATGAGCGAGTGTACTAGAATTTTCATCAGTGGTATAGATAGACTAGAAGGTGTACAGAATAAATTACTGAAACATTTGTATTATCGTGGCAAATTAAAATTCTCCAACTACCGGCAATCTGCTAAACACTAAATATTATTATTGTTTTATGAAAGTGATGAAAATGAATGTTCCTTTTTAGCAATTTGAAAATAAAAATATATTTTTTTTTGTTTCCCAAGCTTGGGGTCACTTTGAATTATTTGACAGTTAAAAAACTTAAGAGAAGCTCTACCCCCCTAGACAACGTGTCATTTAGCTCAAGAAAAGATAACTTAATGTACGTAAGTGACAGTTGCCAGTCACTATCCGTAGGTATTATATACTCTTTGCCAGTCACGTGACTGACATCTGTCACTTCCATACATTGAGTTATCTCTTCTTGTTTCTTACTGTTAGTGATGAGAAAAAGTCATGTGACAACTGTCAATTCCATACATTGAGTTATCTATTCTTGTTTCTTTTCTTGAGGTAAATGACACATTGTCTAGGTGGGCTGATCAAATATCCATTCAAAATGTGATAAAGTAGAATAAACATGCCATACATATAGCACCTAGTACACAGCACACACACAGATACATTGTGATGAAACTTTCAGAATACAATCTCAGCATGATACTCGTTGATAATCTTAAAAAAAAATAACCTTAAAAATTGCGAGTTCATAAATCCCCACTATATCCCTTGGGGTAGTGAGGAGTATTAATATTTGTAGTTGTAGGTGTCTACTTTTCCTGTTTTATCCTATACAAAAAAATATTCTGCATTGTTTTAAAGCAGTTAAATATGTTTGATTTTCAGGCGTTGAGGGATGCCCAAGTGTTGCGGGAGAGCCACCAGCTCCAGCGAGAGACTCAGGTGTTGCGAGACAGTCAGAGTCAGAGTATGGGCCACCACAACCACAGTCACAGCCAGCATCCCCTGCACAGTCCTCGGGAGGGGGCGGTGGTCGGCACTGCGGGGTCACCGTTACATCAACCCATCGCACCTCCACCACCTCCCCTCCCACCTCCGTCACCGCCATCCAGACCTGCTCCCAGGGGAAAGGAAGGATCTTTGAAACATAGGTAACAGTCTTTCAAAACTTTTGTTGTTCGCACAGGTACTGAGAAATTTTAGCGAAGTGTACCCCACTTCTCATACTGATGTCTGTTAAAGCGGTGGGATTCGTACTGCCATATATTTTGTACGATTGACTAGCGTGAAACAGGAATGACGTAAACGACAATACGAATTAGACTTTTTTTTTAAAAGGAGTTATTTTAGTGAATGCACATGAATAACCAGAGTTATTTTAGTGAATGCACGTGAATAACTGGAGTTATTATAGTGAATGCACGTAAATAACCGGAGTTATTTTAGTGAATGCACGTGAATAACTGGAGTTATTATAGTGAATGCATGTGAATAATCGGAGTTATTTTAGTGAATGCACATGAATAACCGGAGTTACTTTGGTCTCATTGGAAAATTGAAGACACGGCTATTGTCCAGAAATGCTAAAGCCACACTATACAAGACACTAATTAGACCAGTCTTAACATATGCCTCAGATACCTGGACATTAACCAAGCACGATGAAAACAGACTAGACGCATTTGAAAGAAAAATATTATGCAGAATATATGGACCTATTAACGAAGGCCAAACATAGCGTAAAAGATATAACACAGAGTTCTATGATCTTTACCAGGACATCAGCGTAGTCAAGTTCAGTAGTGATCAGGTGCTCAGGGAGAAATATGCTGCCTACATAACCAATAATGTGTCATTTTGGTTGATTCAGCGTTATATTTAACACAGTTGACATTTTCATTGGTGACCACAACCCGCCCAATAGATCTAATAAATGTTTTTAATATAAAAAGTGTTATGTTTATATATCTCAGACAATGAACATAGGTACATGTGTGTGTGTGTGTGTATTTGTGTGTAGGTAATATATGTATGAGTCATACAAATTGTATTGTATTAAATTTGTGTGGCACAGCATGGTTTGGATCATACATTCATAGAATGGTATGCATAGGTGGAGAAGTAGTAATGACATTAATATTTAAACAAAAATAATATTAATGTCTGTCTCATTAACATAATTGTGCATATTTGCACATTGACATTCACAGACATATTTGACTAGTGTGAGTTCATAATATACTCATATTATAATATGCTAATATTATTAATACATTTTCTATTCTATTTTAATATACGAAAATCTCCCAAAATCTAAAGTGATGGTATTTAAGAAGAGTGAAAGACAAACAAAATATGAGATACGAGTGGAGAATGTACAATTAGAACAAGTGAATAACTATTTATACTTAGGAAGCATGTTCCAGCGTGATGGAAGACTGGAAAAAGATATTGAAAGGAGAGTAACGGCAGGTAATAGAGTGAATGGTGCATTAAGAAGGAGAATTTTGAGGCAAGCAAAGCTCCCAGTACACAATATTATTGTCGCACCGACTCAACTCTTATGTATGCTAGTGAGACATAGACATGGCAGAAGACGTATGAAAGTAGAATCAACGCCGTTAAAATGAGGTCACTAAGACGAATGTGTGGTAAAACAATGTATGATAGAATAAGAAATGAGGATATTGGACGAGAATGTATGATTGAAAGAAATATCGGCTAACGAGATAGTCGGCCTTCGTGGCTCAGTTGGTTGGGTATCTGACTGCTGATCCAAAGGTCCCGGGTTCGATTCCCAGTGAAGAGATCATTTTTAATTTTGTTTTCAGTTTGGATCTGTGAGACAATTAACATCGTACGTATACAGAATATGGCAACTTTGTTATTGGGTGCGTGTTGAATTAATATTTGACATAGTACCTGTTAGTTTCCCTGAAAAGCAATATCAAATAAATAAATATCGTAAGTAAAACTAGATAATATTGCTGTAGAGGTGGGGGCAAGAGGCCAGCCCGCAAAATCTTAATATTCCTACTTTAAAGACCTGGGTTTCCCAAGAGGTAAAATAAAAGAACTTTTGGATAGGGTGGTAAAAGCTGCATTATCCGCATCCTATTGGATTTGGTTGCGCAGGGGAGTGGAGTATAGTCAGCGTGACTTGAGTCATAAAGGGGCCCCTTAATCTCGCATACATGGTCGCAAGCCCATGTGGCTCGCCTATTCTGGCTGGTACTCTGGTCGTCTGTGCTCGTGGGCCTGGATTCATGAATCCAGTGAAACCAAGATTGCCTTTCTCTTTTGTATCTATAATCTGATCTAGGTAATCTCGATATGATTGCACATCATTTTGACACACCTGTTGAATGTTGTGTGTAATGGACACGTTTACTAAATATGAAACAATTTTCAGGTTACTGTCCCGAGAGCGCAGCGGTCCAGTGGGCAGGTTCACCCGCGGAGCCCTGATACAGTTGGGGGGTGGTCAATTGAGGCGTGTTGAGGACATGCGCACCGAGGACTTTGTGCTGTCGGCTGAGAGGAGTCCAGAACTGAGGCTGGCCGACAGCACAGTTGTACGCCTCCTGAGGAGACCCGCCACCGATACAGTCACGTTGACACTCAGCTACAACAGAAATAGGGCACAGGTAAGATATTATTTCTTTAGTTGATTGAGTCTATTTGCTCGTAAAAGAATTATAAGATATAATTTAAAACATTACATTGAGATATCAGTGAATTCAGAAATCACAATTATACTGTCCTTTCCATTTATATACTCTGTTTGTGTTGGTAATCTTGCATAGTTTACAATCTGGTGAATTTTGTTCTACGGAGTTGCTAACGCACTCTTAATATTTTGCTTCTCTGTAAATTTACGCAGACTTAGCTTTTATAAATAAATTTAAAACACAAATAAATTTTGCTGTTTTTGGAAGAATATCAAAAAACAACTTACCATTCTTATACCACAATTATACAGCAAATACCGCAGAATTAATGTATCCAACTTACTGTGATCTGTATGTCATCACATCTGGCAAAGTTTAGTTTCTTACATCTGACAACACTAAAAAATCTTACCAATGCAAAGATAAAATATAAATTGCTAAGACAAATAAAACAAATACAATCAATGAATTACTAAGATGCATCCTTAAAAGAACTTTCAATCCACATTAACAGGCAAAATAAAAATAAATTGTGTAGAGATAACTGTCATGAAGGTTTTAGTGTCTCCTGTAAAATGATACTTTTTGAGATAGGATGTTGTGAAAGTTATCCAGCAAAATGCAGTATTACTGCTGTACTGATGGTTAAATTTTAACTGTATTTTGGGTATGCCTGCGCTGGGACTGGTCTTTCGATTGACCCGACTACTTGCTTCTCCAAAAGGGAGCAAATCCCTCTCCTCTCCTACTCCTTTTCCCCTCCCTGACCCTTCCCTATATCCTAAACCCTCTTGCAATGCTATGTGTAGGTTCAATAGTTTTTTGTTTTTAATTAATTCAAACATTTTATTCATAATACTAACTAAGAACTTTGTGCTATGAATCAATGTAATTTTATATTATTTTTAATACAACTTAAAGCTGTAAAGTTCATTCAAATTAAAAAAAAAAAACTGTCAATTATTATGGAACTACATAAAAAACCAAAACGTCGAAAACACCATCAAACGTTGCCCCGAGTCATAGTAAAAGCACTTAGGATTTTTTATTTTTAACAATTTTTTAACATCTCAATAGAGACAAAGTTGGAATATTACCTATAGAAGAACCAGAAACTCAAGGCACCTACAGGATTACGACCTGTCATCGGCTGGTTTACTAAATTAAGAAAAAAAAATCTTTGTTGGGTACTCCATACATGGCGATGGTGTTTCAGCTTATTCTCAAGCGAAAAGATTTTCATGTTTAAATTGAATTGATAGGAAACTCAATAAGATGGCATTATTGGTGAATGTTGCGCGGCGCATAAAGCACACAA
This sequence comes from Molanna angustata, assembly GCA_963576475.1. Lineage (NCBI taxonomy): Eukaryota > Metazoa > Arthropoda > Insecta > Trichoptera > Molannidae > Molanna > Molanna angustata. Next base: position 822,155 of record OY754972.1, read on the forward strand.
GCGCTCTGTTGGTAATAGAAACAATTTTGATCATTATATCAAAATAAAACATACACCATTATATAGTGGAATAAAATTAAATATCACGTTTATTTACTTATTTAAAGTACCTAATTAAGTAATATTATCATTTATATTTGTAATTTTTTTATATATTCATAAATTAAATTTTATGAACTTTCACTATGTGAATGAAAATGCTTTTAAATAACGCAATTATGAAATATGTACATATATTACAGATATAAAATAAATACTTAGTATTAGTTCTATTGAAAATTATTTGATTATCAACGTGTTTCGTGCAAGACGATGTGCCTTGCACGAAACGTGTCAATAATCAAATAAATTTCAATAGAACTAACACCAAGTATTTTTTTATATTTGTAATATATCTACATACAATGGAGTTCTATCAAGAATTGTCCATCGACAAACTAAACTTAATTATGAGGTACATTTTTGGTTTATATAATACTTTAAAATAATTTCAGGTGGATATGGAGTCACCCGTGGAACATCCCTTCTTTGTGTACGGCCAGGGCTGGGCCTCCTGTTCCCCAGAGAGGACCCTCCAGTGCTACGGTTTGCAGGTCAACAGGCTGCAGGTCGGGGACGTGTGCGTCTCCCTCATACCCCGGGAGCCGTCCTCCCCCTGCCCCTGTCCCTCCCCCTCATCCGCAGCGGCGGCCCCCACCTGCGTCACCACGGCCACCACGACGGCCATGACGGTGCGCCCCACCGAGGCCCCCCAGCGCTATCCCGAGAACCTCAGCATCAGAGAGATTGCCGACTCAAGGAAGAGGAGATCCTCAGCGCCAGACATGTGCCCCGATGAAAACAGCGTACAGAGGCCCAGAAAAATGATGATGCGTCATTGAATTTTTATACATTTAACAGATTTTTATAAGATTGCGTGGAAGAAGAGAGATTTTTTAGACAAAAGATTTTTTTTGTTTATTTTTACTGGAGTGTAATTAACTATTGTTAATATGCTGTTATTTTCAAATTGGTGATTGTAAATATCACTCAATGTATTAATAATATGTATGATCATGAATATATCACCAATTAACCACTCAACTGGTGGATTTTTGCGAGCAAGAGAGTCCAAACATTGACAGTTTTATTTTACACTTTACTAGAAAGTCACGGCGACGAACTGCACACAATTAAATTATGCAAACAAATATAAACATTAAAACAAGCATAATCACAGTCTGTCCGAACGTCATTCGGCCTCGGCAATACATACATATATTTTGTCAAGACTCGGTCAAAATCCACGCAAGAGCCACACTATGGTAAACCAGTCAAGTGGTTAAGAAATAATGTTTATGAAATAAAACATTATAATTTAATAGCAAGTTAATTACAATCCAGTAAAAGTGATAACAATCCAAAATACATAATAACGGTTACAATGTATATTGTAATTTTACAATTATGTAATTATATTTCTACTTATATATAATGTTTACAAAATTTAAACAAAAAAAGAATTTGATTCTTGCCACGCAGTCAATTATTTAACCTATGTTTTTGAAAGGAATTTTATAAAAAAAAAACACTACGCACACATTATGTTGATTGTAAAAATATGTCTTATATTGTCATTTTTAATATTCATAAATGTTAATGTATAGATTAACAGCAAATGGATATTTTTATAGATGATATCAGATCAAATGATAAAAAAAATTAAAGTTTCGCTAATTATTACGCAACATAACCTCAAAAGGATGCACAAAAAAAAAACATTTATCAAATAAATGTATGTACTTATAATTATTTTGGTCTTTCTTCGAATTTTTGAATATCTCTTTTATTCAAAATAAATATTGACAACATTCTACACAATTTTATACATTGAAAACTGAATTATTCCATTTTGAGGTTATGAATGTAATAAATATCTTTTTTGAATTGCATTTTTCAAATCGTCATCAATTAAAAACAAGCATTTACATTGTTGCGTAAAAGTTCTTTTGCTGAAATTTCTTTCACAACCATAGATGTCATGTGATTTTTTCTAGTTTATTTGTTTGTCCATTGCGATGGGATCATTTCATTTCATAATTATTAATATCAAAGCGTAAAAAATGTTTAATGCGGGGCATTGACATTTATTGTTTTGTTATGATACAATTTTTAAAATGTAAAATTATATTATCGTACATTTAAATTCAAATGTAATATTTGAAGTGTGATGTACTGTACTATGTAATTTAATTGTTTCCTTTTGCAGTGGTGATCGTGCTATATTATATAATTTTATTATATATGACCCATGCCAGTGATGAGAGAGAATGTTTGTCTCGTTGTTTGTATATAATATACTATTTTGTGGTGTGAATTGTCACAAATAGAGTGACAGATAACTGTGATTAAGTAAATTGACAATTTACTCTACTTTTTTACATAAGTATATATATCTATGAACCCTTTTTATGTATAAATACTGTTGTATTTAAAGAATCTGATTATGGTTTGTATGTATTTAATATAATTACAATGTATTAAATACATACATACCATCACACCATGCCAGAGAGAACTAAATACCACATTTTTCTATCTTAACACAAATTCATCGCCTCGTCGAGATTTATACATAGTCGAATATATTTTTATTATTGCATATGCGCAAACATTGAATTTTTTTCCCTGTCGGGAGTCAAAGATATTTTTTAACAGATTTTTAAATTAACTCAATAGAGACGAAGTTGGAATATTTATTGTAGGAGAACCGGGAAATCAAGGCACCTACAGGGCTTACGACCTGTCATCGGCTGGTTTACGTGGCTGGCTGGTATATTCGATTACTTACACATTGGTACAAGTAGGTAAATAAGACAAAAATGACCTTATAAGTCTGGCGCAATTCAGGGGTGACTTCTATGCGAAAAATGCTGCATTGTCACCTCACATATAAGAATTGTAGCTTTCATTATTTACAAAAAACCAATTCTCTCAATAGATGGCGTTACAACAAAATAAATAAAAAATAATAATATTGTTGTTCATAATTTCACCCATAGATGGCTGTAGTAAAAATTCGTTATTTTCAAGCGAAAAGAATTTCAGTATTACAATATATAGAAGTTTCAAAATTGAATTGATAGGGATCTCATTAAAAAGGCATAATTGGTGAACGTTGCGCAAGCGCATAAAGTGATCACGTAAACCAGCCGATGACAGGTCGTAAGCCCTGTAGGTGCCTTGATTTCCCGGTTCTCCTACAATAAATATTCCAACTTCGTCTCTATTGAGATAATTAAAAAATCTGTTTATACATAGTCTTAATGTTCGCGTGTTGTTCATGCTTTTTACATTTCCACCATTCAGAATATCGTTGACATAGTCGTGCCATTTTCTTGGGCGACCACGACCTCTCATTCCACTTCGTCAGGTGATCCTCATTCATTCTTTCCATGAGGCCAAACCATCTCAATGTGTTAACTTTCATTCTATTAATTTCACCTTTCTTCATCGTACATTCTTTCCTTGTATCTTCGTTTCGTACCCTGTCATACTTCGTTCTATTAAAAAATTCGTCTTAGCGATCTAATTTCAACTGCATTTATTCTGCTTTCATGCGCCTTCTGCCATGTCCAGGTTTCACTTGCACGCATCAAGGTTGGCACTATAATTACGTTATGAATGGCGACTTTGGCATCTTTTGATATGTTGTGATCGTTCATAACTGGTCTAAGTGCTCCATTCACTCTGTTTCCTGCCATAACTATTCTTTCGATACCCTTATAAGGCCGTCTATTCCGTTGGAGCATGCTTTCGATACCCTTATAAGGCCGTCTATTCCGTTGGAGCATGCTTTCGATACCCTTATAAGGCCGTCTATTCCGTTGGAGCATGCTTTCGATACCCTTATAAGGCCGTCTATTCCGTTGGAGCATGCTTTCGATACCCTTATAAGGCCGTCTATTCCGTTGGAGCATGCTTTCGATACCCTTATAAGGCCGTCTATTCCGTTGGAGCATGCTTTCGATACCCTTATAAGGCCGTCTATTCCGTTGGAGCATGCTTTCCAGATGGCTATACTCGTCGATTCAATCTCTACTTTTTTTTATTTTCACTTCCATAAAATGTGTATAAAAATTAATAAATAGTGTAAACATTATATTTATATTTTTTAATAGCATTGTGTAGTTTGCTATTCATAAAAATAAAATCTTTTGTGTTGACTACACCCAGAAGTAAAAACCAATATAATATTAACGACATAAAATTACAATATTGGAAATATTTGAATGAAGACCATATGAGTATATTTTATGAGTAAATTTTCATAATTTTTAGTCCCCATCGTATTAAAAACATGTTAGGATCATTAATTTAAAAAGAAAGTATGCTAAATTATATCAATTTTACTTGAATTGATTACAATACTTCTCTTTTGTTATTATTTTGATAAATTCGCATCTTTATATACAATACAAAATGAATTAAAGAACAAGATGGCAACCTCATTTCTTCTTTTTATACCTTTCTCTGGCTTCTAAGTAACGGATATATCTGTGATTTACAGTTTAGAGGTTAAATTATTTCTATAACTATAATTAATATTGACATCAAATGTATATCAAACTGTTGATATTTAGATATAAATTGTTTAGCAATATTTTAAGATTCAATATTATACATACATACATAAGAGGGGTCCATATTTAAATATTTATATAATTTCAGTTAAAACATTATTATTATTATTATAACCTACATGTTAAGATTTTTTTATTCTTACATATATATATTATATAATGTTACATATTATATACCTATTGAATGTTGAAATATTGTATGTGTATATTTCTCCATATTTGTGATTATTTGTCTGTTGTCGTCCATCTTGGATTGAGATAGATATCTATTTAATGTGTTGTGAATTATATTTGTTTAGTCGGATTGAAAAACGTTAACATAAAAATACCTAATTGTATTGACATTGCTGCATATGGTAAAAATATTTGTCAGATTTATAGAATTCATCGAATTTATGTACCATTCGTTTATTTATCATTACTCATTGATTGTAAGAAATGAGTGAACAGAATTCCTCAATATTAAATATTTTAAATGTTACGTAATAACGTGGATATCTGTTGATGTGAAAATAATCCAAATATGTATATCTTGTTAAACGTTATTGGGATTGGAACTAAAGACCATCACATACCACAATGTAAATATTAGATCAGAGAATAAAGTAACCTTTTGTACTGGATATGAGTGCCATACAAGTCTTTAAGCTTCAAGGGTACGAGTTTTTTTTTTTTTTTTAACATGTCTACGTAGGGGACGCCAGCTATTAGGATTTGTGTCCATTTTACTCTTCCGAAGAAGCGCACTACGTAGCGTTGGGAGGGGTTTGCAATCTAGAAATGAGTTTATTAATTCGGATTTTAAAAAGACCCGGGTTGTACGAAGATGGAAACACAGATTTCGGAAGATCGTTCCACAGTCGTTGATTATTCACAGTCGAGTATCGAGTTGATTATTATAAGAAAAATAAGCAAATCAAGTTAATGACTAAATCAAGAGAAAATATTAAATCAATCAGTTTACAGTGTTCTTTATAAAAATTCCTTGAATCATGATTTGAATCACGGTTCAATTGAACTCGGTTCAAAGTCTTATTCCACATTCAACTGAAACCTAATTTATGAAAATATTTGAACCAAAGTTCAGTTGAACTCGATTTTGAGCTCTATTTCTTGCGACAGCACCGAATTTAGTTGGTTGTCGTGACCACAGATCAGTATGCGTGGTACAGAACACGTGTGCGCCACGTGATAGTTCTGTCAAACTCTGACTATTGCACTTTTTGACATTCAAATTTTCTTTTATTTGAATTCAACCTAAATCAATAATTCTAATGGATAATATCGCTTTTTATATGTTTTTCTCTTATATTATGTTAAAATAGCCAGTAAAAATTATTTAAACAGATTACAACTACTTCAATAACGTGAAATGTCAAGTTGAACCAGTATTAAACCAGCTTCATCGTCGATTCAACATGACAAATTGAGTTGAATTGTGGTTCAAATATAAATAAATGTTTATAAATAAAACAAGTGATCAAATTGGGGTTCAACCGTTGTTTAAAGTTTGAAACACATTTATAAATAATACTGATTGAGTTTGTAGATTCTTCTAGCTGTCAAAATCTGAAATATTTTAAAAATTACAGATTTACTGATGTAATTTCGTTGTAAAATATATTTTGAATCACTCAACCTAAAAACAGCTATAAATGTCTGCAATTTCCTGATACATTTAAAAAAAAACTTGTGTTTTATATAAGCCTTACTGACAAAAGTAAATATTTTTCTCGTAATATAAAAACTAAATGTTATGGTAAAAAAGTATTATTATTGTTGGCGTCGATTTAAATATTATTAACAAAAATATCGCTAAATTATTGTGGACACATGAGACAAATTTGTTTTTGATAATTTTTCATCGTTTATTTAAAAAATAATAATTGAAGGATTTGTATGAAAACTATCGAGTTTTGCGAGTCTACAAAATAGATGATAAATTTTACGTGATGTTTTTAATATAACTCATAAAATAACTAACCAGTTCTAAACCTTGGATTTTCAAACTAAAAAGTTAAATCTGCAGAATTTACAATACAATGATATTAGTTAGTAAGAGTTCTCCGTCATATGGCAAAAAAACTTATAGGCGATTCAAAGGGATAACAATGCTTTGTGTCCTTAAGCTAAGTTGTAAATACCAATGTTCCTATCAAGAGAGATAGATGCCTGGTTCCATACAACAAAAAAAATCAACAACCAGGCGTTTGTCTTGACAGAAATGCAAGTATTTACAACTTGACAAGTGGTCCCATATAAAGACCACACAAGAACCCTTTATTAAACAACTTGTCATTTATATAAGGCTAATAATAAAATAGTATTGCCAACCTTCAAAAGGTTCTGAAGAAAATAGAAAAATATGTATAGTTTCATGTTGTGGATCTAATTGTATATTATATTTCTTTTACTACTTCTTAATTAGTGCCCGGCTGAAGGTCAGATTTTGGTTAAAGACGAAGGGTCGACTTTTCTAAGAAATTTCATAAAAAATATTGATGCAAGCTGTGGAGGAATAATTTATTATTTATGCAGTTGTAGTAATAAAATAAGTACTTTTAAACAACCAAGTTAAACTGTTTAAACAATGAGATTTAGTCAGTCATGACTGATTTTATTAGTAGCTGATGGAAAACTTCAGATACTCGTTTAAATATGAATTACATTTTTTGTAATCCAAGGTTTTACTGGATATATTATTTTTTTCTCACAGTATTTTGACAATAATAATTACTTGACTAGGTAAATATATTTATCTCTTAAACTGATATATTTACACATTTTATAATAATAATTGTAATGTTATTGCAACAAAATAAAACATTGATTATATATATTTTAATAGTGGTGATTTCCCGGTTATTTTGAAGTGTATAATTATGACAATTTATATAGCTAGTTATTCCTGAAATATACACAATAAGAAAATGATGTTTTAAAATATGAATTTTCTACTTTTTGATACATTTTTAACATAATTGCTTTTATTTTGTGTTAATCAATTGAATATGTGAGGTAACTGTTTTCTAAAACGATAATAATAATAAGATTTTTACTCCAGTCTGTGAGCAGGGGGTGCAATACTACACAAACCATATCTTTTACATACAAAATTCACATTTAACATTATAAAGAAGAAAAATCCTTATATTATATACACAACAATATATATTATATAACACAACAAATGATAAAAATACAAAAAAATTACAAATGAGTTTTAAAAGATGGCGATGTTAGAAGTAAGAATAATAGAAGAGCGTGTATGAGACGATGTATGGACGTGAATGAAGCGAGGAATGTATGTCAAGAAAGAGGAGTCTGGCGTTCGGTTCTCTCTGCCTACCCCAAATAGGGAAATGGCTTGATGGTATGTATGTAAACTAAACATATTTTAGTAAAGGTTCAACATTTATGTTCGTGATCATGTTATGTATCTTATGGGGTAAGCAGGGAGCCGATAACTATTCTATATAGACATGTTTGTCTCATTTCATCAACAATACATCATCTCACACACCAAGTTTCTTACATTTTCCTCATTCAGAATGTAGTTCAAATAGTATTGCCTTCCCATTTTTGGGCACCTCCAACCTTTTTTATTACCGAAATAAAACATTATTGAACTCTTCATCTTTTTCAGCAAAAGTGCAGTTGCAAAGATTGTTTAATCTGTCGAAACTTACATTTTATTATATAAATTAACTTAGATGAGGGAATATTTAGCTAGGAAACCGGTAACAAATATACAAAATTAGCTCAAAATAAAAGTATATTAGCGTTAAAAATGTTATAAGTAATATTGTCAATTCGAATGCTTATACATACATGAAATTATTGATAATTGATAAAATAAATGTTATCCTCGTTGAAAAGTACAAAGCCGTAAAACGCTAAAGCCCTTATTCTAAAAAATAATTTTCATATAAAATATTATAGCAACATTTATTTCAGTGTGCACATTCAACATAAGTATATTTTCAAACTATCTGGTAAATTATTGCCATTGTAGAAATAAAATAGTAATACTATAAGGTGATTGTCATAGAAATGTGAAGAAAAAAAAATGTGATTTGAAAATGTTGTAAGTGTAGAGAAAAAAATAATATAAAATTTTGATCTGTGTAAAAAAAACTTGTAGCCAAATATCTTGAACTTTTAGTCGAGAAAGGGGGCGATTTGCACGTAAACCCACGAAACAAAAAGACACAAATTTGCGCTCTGTGCAACCGGAAGCTCGTTCAAGATGTTCGGTGAAAATTATAACAATAATTTACAAGTGCGTAAAATCTGTATTATGTAGATGAAAGATGTACGTATTTATATGATAATACTATGTAAGTATATGTTATTTGTATTCACTTGGTGTTGAATGTTTTAAAGATTAAACCATGGATTTAAACTGTCGTTACTCTGATTTTATACTAAACTATTACGGCGCTACTAATAACGAAAAAATAAAGTCATCAAGTCAGTTTGCAGTTTAACAAATTTAAAACTTGGTTGAGAACTTTTTTACTAATAATGTTTTAAAAATATCCTTGGTGTAATATGTCTTATTCACTCACATTGTGTTTTTATTAGTATGACAAGTGAAGTGAAATCAAAATTTAATTATAATTTGACATTAATTTGAGGGAGTTTATAAAAAAAAATGCTCCCCCATCTGCAAATTTCTATGAACTTGTGTTAAATAACTACTGCCACAGTCAAATAATAAATAAAACATTATGTATTATTCAATATGGTTGTAACGCCGATACAGTTTTAAATTGTCATTTCTTTATTCACAAGCTATCAAAATATCACACATTTCATTAATTTTAAGTTATTCTTCATTGGTGGCTAAATAACAACAGATTTCAAATCACAAGATAAAAAATTACAGCAATTGTACATCGATTGTTGAAAGCCATAGATTTTTATTATAACAATAAAAATCTATATTGAGAGCCATAGAAAAAAACATAGATTTTTATTATAATATACTAGATGTAGTACTCTGTGCAAAAAGTGAGTCATGGAATATCGCGCGTTTGACGTTTTGGTTGGCAACATATTTCAGTTTTCCTTACATTTCAACACATCCTAGATAACCGTTCTCTAAACTTTAATAATTAAAATGTTTTTTTAGAAAAATAAATCCGAAAACAATTCACATTAGTCGTTATTCTCTATAGAAAAACGATGTGGTCTGGAACCAAAACGTCAAAAATCCCCCGGAAAAATGACTCACTTCGATTTGCTAACTACGACATCTTGTATATTATAATAAAAATCTATGTCTGTCACTTGATGGAACCGTCTCATTTCGACAATAATCATCATGGCTACTGTGTTAAATTATATAATTACCAGATACAATAACTATTTTTTCAATTTTACTTTTCGAAGTAATGATCTCATAGAAACCAAATCGTGTTGAGTACATTATTAGTAAGAAACCAAGTTTTGATTTCTAAACAACTTTAATGATATTAGTAACGCTCGTGATGAGTACGAAATAAAATTTTGTACAAGAAACAGTTTGTTTGACTCGAAGGAAGGGGGGGGGGGGATGTGATCCCTTTATCGAAAGATAACAAAATACAGCTTTAATGACTTGCCTTAAAATTTCATAGGAATCAAATTGCTCAGTTGAATTTTCTGCGTATTTTGAAAATGTTATATTGCGCCCAATTTTATGACTAAAAAACACAAGTGCCAAAACACATTTTGATGATAATGATCTGTCAAGTAGAATTCTTATCGGGTGAAAAGCTTTAAATTTCTCTCTGGATCGATGGAAACTTTAACATAACAGGCAATGATAGTAATTATGTTTATTTATTCAGTTTCAAAGCATTAATACAGATAATAAGTGATTCTATAGTCGCGTCAGCATCAGAGTCAGTTATAGTATGTTCTGAGGAATATGTAATCCCTTTAAAAATGGTTGTATTAGTAACCTCTAAAATGAATTATAATAAGATTGTTTAAAATGTGCCACAAAGTTATCTGTGAAAATAATATCAATAAAATTATAGTAATTACTGTTAGTTGATAGTTTTTTCAATGGATTTTGACAGTTCTTAGTAAAATTGGAGTTAGGTTGATGCATGCAATCACTGCGTATATTAATATGTTTTAATTGTAGCTTTCCTCAAGAGCACACACATAACCTAAATTGTCACTATAGCAAATCTGCACAGAGATTACACACATTAATTTAACAAACTAAAAAACCACCCTTTTCAATCCAAATATTTATTATGATTTCGTGGCAGGACCTGGACTGACAACACTTACAAACAAAATTCTACCCTATTTTAAAATTGCACGCATGTAAATAATTTTATAAATAAATGTTTGCGTCCATTACTGCCTTTCAACACATCGGCTATTGTAGTAGATACATCTGTTGAGCACAATATTAAACTAGTTTCTAATAGTTGACAGTATTTTCAATAGATGGTGTTATAATATCCAGTAATGTATTCACGTGAAACAATTAATTATAAAGAAATTGAAGGGACATAATATATATGCACTGTAGTTGCCTGACTTTGGTGTTTCTCCTATTAAAAAAATGTGTCATTGTTCGCCTCTATTGAAATATAATTAAAGTTTTGGAGTATGTTCCATTTAGTGTTACCTGTTACATATAAACCTAGCTGTCATGTATCCGTGTCAACACTTTTATGTGATGTAACATATTATATAATATTGTATTGTTTTAAATTGGTGTTAAATTTAATTGCACTATGGTTTCTGTACCATAAACTCTGTGTCATCAAAATTACATACTTAACAAATTAGAAAATTGAATGTTCTCTGTCTGTCAAAAATATATTTCATTTTATTTTCGTTCAGTAATCAACGGAAGAGTTTCTTGTCGATCTTGAAAATGCTAAGTGGTCTTAGCATTTTGGTAATTTAGAATTAATATCGTATACAAATCAACTTAAGGTAGATAATATTATATTGTATAAGCTGTATCGACTTCGAAAAATACAGAAAAAAGTCAATTTTTGAATATAACCATGTCATCATTCAGCAGATTTTTTTAAAAAGCCATGAAAGTAGGTAACGGTTAGGAAATATTATGTTGTCTTTGAAAGGAAAAATATCTTTACAATAAACGTCAAATGAACATCATCGTATCTATGGTCACATTAACTATAGTTTTTGTATGCTTACAAAATATTATATACCTACTGAAACTGCACAAAAACTGTGTTTTATTAATTCAAACAGTGTTGAGACATTTTACTAATGAGAGTAAGAACTTGAGAAATATTTAAAAGTGTTGTTGGAAAGCACAAAAATGATATGACATAAATAATAATATTATTAATTAATTAAAAGTAAATATATGAGATAAAGAGAGAGAGATAGTTATTTCATAGACAATGAAATTAAATAAAAGAAATGATTATTATTGTCAATAAGAGTCTACTACCTCACAGATAAAATGGTACATTTAAATAGATCTCAAATGGATTCCACCACACAAATGGGTAGTCATGTGGGTAGTCACAATCTACACCTTTGACAGATTTTACAAAATATATATTTTATTTTATTCTAACTATTTTATACGCTACAATTCTTCTAAAATATGCGTCAGGATCTCTGCATTTTGTTATTGAAGCGAATTTTAAGTTTTTTAAAAAAATATGACACTCTTATCCACTAAGAGTTGTGCTTCAACTAAATATTATGCTATAACATCACATCGGATTATGTTTTTAAATGATGGATATGTTCCACACAAAACCGTGGAAAAAAGTATACTAATAATGATGGATAGTTTTTCATTACATGAAAGTCAATTCAGGATATCAGCATTTCATTACTGTACTTCACTTTATTACATGTGCCTATAATACTGTGAAATTGTTTATCCAATATCATTATCAGACAGTAGACATCATATATTGGGTTTAATATAGATCGCTTTCGTCACTTGAGATATCCAGAATGTGTTTAATTCTCCTGAGTCGCTTTTCTCATCACTGAGGGTCGTGATCCTCTCTTCTCTTCGCCATCATCACCTGGTGGACAGCACTCCCCCATCTCTCCCGACACTCCGCAGTTCGCAATACACCTACTACTGCTAGGCCAGTAACCGCTTTGATCTGGTCAGTCCATATTCTAGTCGGGGATCTTCCTCTACCTCTACTCCCCTCCACACTTCTGGTCACGACCAGCTTTTCCAAGCAGTCCTGACCACACCTTGTAATGTGTCCAAAGAAACGGAGGATATGGCCAAGATAGACAGCCGACAATCTATCTTCAACCTCAAGTTCCTGTAGAATGGAGATATTTGTTCGATGTGCTGTCCAGAGGATCCGGAGCATGCGACGCCAACACCACATCTCAAAGGCATCAATTTTTTGTCTCTCTCTTGCCTTTATTGTCCACGATTCCACTCCGTATAAAAATATTCGGTGGATGAATGCACGGACTGTGGCTGTGGTGATGCATCTATCTTTCCAAATTTTATCCAATTTGGCCATTGCACTTTTGGCCATGCCAATGTGCTTGCGTAATCTCCATCTCACAGCTTCCGTCTACAGAGATCGTTGAACCAAGATAAACAAAATCATCGACAACTTTGAGATCTTGTAGAGAATCTGTTCTCTCTAGCTGTCCATGACGGTCAATGATCATTATTTTTGTTTTCGATTTATTTATCTCAAGGCCCAAGATGTTGCTTTCTGCTTCCACTTGACGTAGTATCTCTATATGATATATTTACGCATTATTTAATCTGTTTGATATGTTGTGCACTGTGATATTTTGAGATAAGAATTTGTAACAGAACGATGTATGACAGAGTAAGAAATGAGGACACAAGGAAATAATGTAAGATGAATAAAGATGAGATGATTTGGTCACTCGGGATGAATGAATGAATGAAGAACGTCTGACAAAGAAAATATACAAAGTTGAAAGGAATGGAATGAGAGGTCGGGGGCGCCCGAGTAAAGGATGTCACGACCATCTTAACAATATTCTGAAAGACTGAATGTTTGAAGTGTGAACAACAGATGAACATGCATGGGAAATGGCATAGTGGTATGTATGATATTTTGAAATCATGTAAAAACAGAGTTCGATGTATATCCATATTTTCTTTGTTTTAAGGTTCATTGCAATTTTTAAAAAACTACAAATGTCGCAATTATCGATTTCAAGTACAGTCTGTCAGGTGTGGAGTTAAAAATAAATTTATCTTGTAGTGGTAACATTAACAATGTTTTTTTTTTTACTTTTTTTTATACAATATCAATTAATGTTTTATAAAAAATAAAAATGTGACATTGTTACATATTGTTTCACCATTATGTTGTAGGAAGGAATCAAATGAATTATTATCATATTTTTTAAGGTTAATGTGCGAATGTTCAATTATCATTAAACATTTATTATAACGACAAACAATTTTTAGTTAATTTTATATTTTTAACGCAACCAGTAATAAGTTTTTCACATTACTATGATTTTATAATCACTCTTGAAATGTTGATTTAAAGTACCTATAGCTCAGCATTTGATTCAACTATCATGAAAAATAATTATTAAAATATTGATTAGCACATATTTGAAATAAAAAATCACTAAGAAGAGTATGTAATAGAATGATATATGATAGAATAAAAAATGAGGACATAAGGAGGTAATGCAAGATGAAGAAGAGTATTATAAATAAAATGAAAGTGAGGTGGTGTTCCTTGAGGTGGTTTGGACACATTGAAAGAATGAATGATGAACGACTGACCAAAAAAATATACATGGGTGTAAGAGATGGAGTGGATAGCAGGGGCCAACCCAGAAAGGGATGGCATGACCATGTGAATGATATTTTGAAAGAAGGAAATATAAGAAGCTTGAATAATCGACGAGCATGTATGAGACGATGCATGGATGTAAAGGAAGCTAGGAATGTGTGCAAAAATAGAGGAGTATGGCGCTCGGTTCTCTCTGCTTACCCCGTAAGGAATATGGCGTGATGGTATGTATGTATGTATGTATGAAATAAAAAAAAAAATGATGCAATAGATGCATGAAAGTATAATAAACGCTGTAGAAATGAGATCACTAAAAATAATATATGATAGAATAAAAAATGAGGACATAAGGAGAGAATGCAAGATGAAGAAGGATATTATAAATAAAATTAAAGTAAATGCCCCAAGATGGTTTGGGCATATTGAAAGTATGAACGATGATGAACGGTTGACCAAAATTAAATATAAATGGGTGTAAGAGATGGAGTGAAAAGCAGGGGGCGCCCCAGAAAGGGATGGCATGACCATGTAAATGATATTTTGAAAAAAAAGAAACATAAGGAGCTTGAACAATCGACGAGCATGTATGAGACGATGCATGGATGTAAAGGAAGCCAGGAATGTGTACAAAAATAGAGGAGTATGGTGTTTGGTTGTGTAAGGGACATGGCGTGATGGTATGTATGTATGAAATAAATAAAAATTGTTTCCACCATAGAGTAAGGAATATACAGAGCTGACATAAGCTACGACTTTAGGTCAGGTGATTGGTACACAAAGTGATGTGGAACAGGGGTATTCCGAACACATTCAATGTTTAAATATAGATTGGACATTAATGACCCATTTATATAGCAGTAATAGTATTTTCTCTTCAAAATTTAAATCCCTTTATTACCAACATGTACTTGATATGAGTGTTCATTATCATTACGAACTATCCGGAAAATATTCTAATACGTTAAATTGATTTTCACCGAATTTTGGTGGCTCAAGTGTGTACCAATTTTTTTTGCTTATGTCGTTTCTGTAAATTATTAGTCTGTGGTTTCCACATACATATATAATATCATTGCAATAAACACGGCTTAGTTTTTGATGAGGTGTTTCATATTATGTAATTTATGCAATAAATTTAAATAAATATTTGGAAGCTAATTATCGTTTGTGAATGTTTTACAAGAGATGTATTTAAAATTAAGCAGCGAGGCATTTAAAACTGGATGTGATATACAATATTCATTTTATATTAATTGAGAGATTTTAAAAATAATATTAGCAAATTATATTATTTGAATATGTATTATTTTCATTACAGACATTCATGTCTAATTTAATATTTTAGTTGTGTAAATATTTGGAGTTGAAATTAATGTATCGTTTGTCTGTGAAATGATTAAAATCTATGAGTGATGTGTTGTTAATTACTTATCTAATTTTAATGTTAAAACAATTATGTTTGAGAAGAAGATGAAGTCTCTATTCTTTTATTGGCTGTGATAATTTGATGATAATTTTGTTTGATGGCAATTCTTGTAGATCTGTGCTATGCCAATTTGAGAATAGTATTTTAGCAATCCTTAATTCTTTACAACTCTCAACGGCCAGTTTCGTAATAAAATAAAGTACCTATCTTAAGATAACTAGAATACTCCTTTAAAAATATGTCTTATATCAACAAAACTGCATTTGATAATTTACTTATTTTTAAGAAGTTTTACTGGTGGTGAAAATTTGAATTAAACAAATACTTATTATATATTTTCCACCAATTGATAGTGAAAGATTTGAAGCCACAGATAAGGTGATAGAAAAGTAAATATTCATCTATGGTATGAACTTTGTTGGATAGCCTAAACTTCACACCATTTTTTTAAACATAACCTACAAAAGTTTGGTAAAAATACCAATTTATTTTAATATTTTAGTTTCTTTTTTTAATATATAATGCAACTGGCTCACGCCAGTCACAATTATAACTAGAAACAAACCTAACCAACCTATTTTTAGCAAACTTTTGTAGGTTAGGTTTTAAAAAATGGTGTGAAGACTGGCTATCCAACTTTGTTTACCATAGATTTCAGTGATAATGTTGCCAACTGTCAGGGATTTTGTTTGAGGTTCAATAATGTCTGTATAAACTTAACTTTAGATATTGTAGTATAATTTGACCATAGATTTTCAGTATAATATACTAGATGGAGTACTCCGTGCAATAAGTGAGTCATGGTATAACGTGCGTTTGACGTTTTTGTTGCACACTTCCTAGATAACTGCTCTCTAAATCTTACTGAACAAAGTGTTTTTTTAGACAAATTAATCCGAAAACAATTCACATTAGTCGTTATTCTCTATAGAAAAACGATGTGGTCTGCCAGCCAAGTTGTCAAAAATCCCGCGGAAAAAGCCTCACTTCGTTTCATACAAAATTTGCTAACTACGACATCTAGTTTGTTATATGAAAATCTATGAATTTGACTAGTTTGTCTGTGGTATCTTGGTACAATTGTTTTGTGCGTATGTGACAAACTTCAAATTATTTAATTTTAGCACTATAGTTATGTCCAACCATAAACAACATATTATCGTTATATGATATTATACAAATAAAATCAAATATAATATTGTTCTTTCCACAGCCATGACCCAGGGTTAAGATCCCAGCCAAGACAAATAATAAATGATTATTAAGTAAAAACGTTTACATGACTCTATAATATGATAAAATAGAATTGTGTTTAACTAAACTATGAGTAAATAACAAATTTGTTTTAAATTATATTATACTCCTTGAAACACACATTTTTACATTTTAATATATCGTAAGTTGTGGTTTTGTTTATATAATATTTGTATGAAATAGTCAAGACTAAAGATATTTTAAAAATCGGATTCTTGACAACTAGAAATGATTTGATGATATAAGTAAAATGATTTGATGATGTGTTGTGATCAAATATCATCTAAAGGGCGCTGATGGCTCATTGACGCGTTGCGTCATAGACATCCAAAATAAACCATGGTTTAATATTCATACAGCATTTGCGTAAACAAAACAACGTCTTTGGATAAAAATAAAATGTTACTCGTTAATATTTCATTTGTATAAAACAAATATTGTAATTTTTGTATACGTATGTGCAATGTAACATGTAATGAATATATTTTATAGATGACGAAATTATTAAATATTCTATTCCATCCTTAAAAAAATTAAAAACTTTATAAAAGTAATTAAAAATTAACATTTTTTTATGTCACATTAATAAATTTATCTTTTCAAATATCGCAGAGCGATGATCTCCCTTTTTGTATTGTTAAATATTTTTGTTTTTTATAATTAAGCTAATTTTTTATTATTATCATTCTCCTGGCAAATTGACAAGACTGATCAAAACATTGTCTGAATCAGTCTTGTCGGTCTGCTATCAGAGATTATATTATGATTAAATTTTGTATAAGAGATGATAGCGTTTTTATAAAATAGTACCGAAAGATTGTAATCTTAAAAAGATAATTAACAATGGATGTATATTTTCAATGAACATAAACACATCTGGTATGTGGTTCTATGTAGTTATGTAAGAAATATAAGAAAGATGATATTTTGATATTTAAAATTAAACGTAAAAGAAATTTATTACAAATTATATTAGTGAAGAAAGAAAAGATACATATTTTACTTATTCGTAATGACATAATAAAGTCCAACCTTTTGATGTGATAAAAATAAATGAAATTTAAATTCTGTTGAACCGTTGGATGTTTTAAAAGTAATAGAAATTTAATATACAAAAACAATTCATTATTAAGTTATATAGTACACCCACCTGGTCCTCACCAATAAAATACCTACTTCGGGTTATACATATCAAGAGAAACACCTGCGAGTATGGAATTTAAGCTGTCTAATGTCACAGCGCAAAATTCCATCCAAAAAAATCAACAACCAGGCGTTTCTTTTGACATAAAAAAATAATTTAAATTGTATTTTGACGTTTATTTTGCCTTCTTGTATTAAAGATTTTATCGACAACATATTCGAGAGTAACTAGATTAGAAAAACACTGAATTGATTTCGTTCATTCACTTTACAATATTTTAGAGAATACACATTTTATATAAAGATCACGGATCCGAACTTTGTAATGTGTTCCATCAAAATTACCCACCATTGATAGCAAAATCTATTGTATTTTATTCATTTATGATTTATTAAAATATTCAACATTAGAAGATAATTATTAGCCTTTACCAGAGTGCAAGCACTTGTGTGTAATATATTTTTATTCAAGGCCGCACAGGCACGGAGAATTTTTAGCGAGTTGTACCCCACATCTCGTACTGAAGAAAAAGTGGTGGGGTTGGTCCCACCATACATTTTGTATGACTTGACTGGTGCGAAACAGGAACAAATTTAAAACAGTCAGTGTTTAGTGTTTACATCCTTTAAAAAAATTTATTATCATGTTTCTGGAACTGTCAATTTGTAGACAATACGATAATGTATCCCTATCTTTAGTTTCAAGACGATAATGTTAGTATTGGCTGAGTAAATGAGGAAACATCAATGTAGCTAATCACATTCGAGTGCCTGTGCGGTCTTTACATATTCTATCAACCTTTATGTATCAAATCGACAAGAACATTAATCAATTTCATTGGGCGTTTGAGGAAGTGTCTATTTACTGGAAGGCAAAAAACACGTTCGCTTAATTGAATCAATTATATACTCCAGTTACTATTACGATTAACTCTTTTAAATCATATTTTTCAATAAATGACGACTAATGATCTTCTTATATTTTGTTTTTGTATTAGTTTCAGTATCTTATAGAAATTGTGACAGTACAGATCACTTACAATTTGGATAGCAGACTTTACTAACCCGTACACTGCTGAACCACACATATATTATTTTTCATCTTAACATAGATATACATTTATGCATATTAAAATAATATGGAAATATAGTAGCTTTGATTAAAATCGAATTCCGAAATTGTTTGTGCGAAATTCAATTAAAAAAATAAAAGAAAATCTTTGTTATAAAATAGAATTTGAATTATTTCAGCAGTTCACAAGTTAGTTTAAAATTTTCTTTTACACAATTCACATTTATTTTGTAATTTGTTATTGTAGTTTTTGAGCTGACCACGGGATATATATATATAAAGTTCTTTGTATTTACAATAATATTTTTATTTTCGTTTGAAGTATGTAGGCAACATTGTTTCTTAATAGATATTCAATATTATTATTATTATATTACTATGTTGACACATAATTATAAAAAAAATATATATATATAATTCCACATTCTATTCAATTAAGTACACAAATGCAATTCCCATTCACCGGTATCACTCAATGCCGAGCACCATCAAAAATGTTGAACAATAGTGTATGAAGAGCATCTATATGTAGATTCAAAGTGAGGATACGAATAATAGAGAACGGTGAATGGGAGTCGTGCTCGCGTACTTCATTAATTAATTTTTTTCATAATTCTATGTGATTATGGAGTTCTATCATGAAGTGACAGTTTCAAATATTTGAAATACGAGTTAATCGTAATAATCCGTTTGGAGTTATTAACAAAATGGAGTTGTACTGTGACAGGGCAAATTCCAAGTGCCTTGAGAGTGAAAAAAAAACATTTATTCTATTACATATTTACTATGGTTGTTCTGCTAATTATTACAGAATACTACATACAAACGTGTGGTCTGGGGAGAAATACATTTATTACATATTATAATAAAGACATTGTATAGAGATAATGTAAATACATATAATATGATATATATTATTACATGTGTGTGTGTTAGAGAGAGAGAGAGTGTGTGTGTGTGTGTGTGTGTGAAGGATAGAGTGCCATTCATAGAGGATGTTTATGTAAATTTATAATGTTGTCATACAAGAGCCATTAAAATATATTATGTACATAAATAAGTCTTTTATTTTTTACTGTTAACAACTACACTTGATCTATTAGGTACCATTGTCTTTAAAAATATTCTGTCAAGTTGTTAAATCTAATGTTTCTGTAATTATGGGCCGGTATTACAGTCTCAGTTTAAGAGCTAAACTAAAGTTTTACAAAAATATAGCGTATTAATCTTCCCTCAAATACGTCACTAAAACGACAAATATTTAACTCAACGTTTCTGGCGGATTAAGTACTTAACGGTGAGTCAACTGTCATTTAGGCAACGCGTGTAGTTTCAGAGTTCTATCACTAGAGGCGTTAGTTGTATCGATGGTTGCGCCACACAACAAAACAAACTGACAGCCATATTGAAATGAACATGGGCATTTAAAAGCATTATTTTGGTGAAAAAAATTAAATTTACCATGTTGGATAATAGAACAATAGTATTTCAAGTCGTAGCGTCCCGTTTTGTAGTTGGTATTATTTGAGGTTATTTAAAATTTGACAGATAATAACCACAGAAAAAGTAAAATATGTCTATAATTGAAGATTTAGTAACTGACATGTCACATTGCACTGTAATAGGTAAATGGATTCAATCTCCCCTTAACATTAATCTTGAGTTTAACAAACTCAATGAGTTTAGGGCAGACTGTAATACCGGTCCTTTAAATGCTTGGTTGTAGTTTTTCAAATGGAATTGTACACTGTACCATTAGCCATATGTCAAATTCAATATGAAAGTATGTATCCACAACCAGACCTTTCTCATTATAGAAATGTTAATATTTGTAAATTGAATCTTTTGGTACAGTAGAGAACTGCTGTCGAATATCAAGAAAAGGAGTCTTGCATCTCCTCCAAATTAAGAGGACATATAACGCTAAATCTAGTGACTGAAAACATGATATATTAAAACTGCCTAATACACTATGAAGTTATGTGTTATTAAGGGTAACTATCGCATGCGTTAAAAAGGGCTTATATGCGATTTAAATTATCGGAAACCCAAATTTATTGATTTTTTGGATTTTAACAACAAACCTGACTTGAATTGAGAAAAACATCACAAACATTCACATTGATTATTTCTCCAAAGCACATAGTTTGGAGGAATCTAAAAAAAATAGTGTAAAAAAGGATATTTTTAATGTTTTTGGGGGAATTTAAGCTGAATTTTAAAATTGTGTACGAATGTTCACTAGAAAAATGTTGAAAATACTTATGGTATTTTTTTTAAAAACACGCTGTTTAATATATTTGAGAAATTTTATTGAAAATTGGTGTGTTTAAGTTTATATGTCCACGTAAAGTGAATGATAGAGGAAAAGAATCGGAATTGAGATGTCTCGGTTGCACAACTTCGGGTAATGGACCGGAATAAGACGACAGAGGATCTATCCCGGGCAGCGCAGGACAGGGAGTTCTTCACCACGGTGATCGCCAACGTTGGATAGATGAAGAAAATATACCAACTTTCATTTAAGATTTAAATATCGCTCCAGTTATTTCACTTTCCAGCATAAAAATGATTGAAATGAAAAATCAAGATTAACAAATAATTTTTTTAATGAAAATCATCATTCATTGTTTCACATATCATATTGTACTAAATATTAATTATAATTTATATTTAAAACAATACTAATTAGGTACTTTAAATTTAAAGTAATCAAAACATATATTAAAAATAAAATACTACTTATATACTATAAACAGTATAAAGTCCCCGAGCTGAATGTATAAAAAGGAATTGTCGCCATCACAAGTAGGTAAGTGGGTATTTATTTATCACAAGTTGTCCATGAAGTTATTTAATACCTATTTAGTTATATGTCAGGTTTGAGATCGGCCAATAAGACCTTTTCTCCAGGTTTGAAGGCTGGCATTCCGAGGTAGGGACAGCTGGCACAGCGGAAAGCATCTCCCAGATAGCACTGCAAAAAATAAATACAACACTGATGAATCTGATAAGTTGAAATTATAATTTAATAAGCTATATTATTTCTAAGGCAGCCGGTACACACTCAATCTGGATAGTTGATTGTTTCTGGATGACAACAATATGAAATGGTAGCCCGTCAATCAATAAATCAATTACAGTAAATCTGGATCGTTATCCATGATCACGGATTGTGAACCAGATTGACTGTATACGGGCTGCCGACTGCTTGAAAGTTGGTGTTTTTTAACTTCAAAGTTGGAAAAACCGTGAAAAATATAGACCGACCCTGCATACAAATGTCGTGTATCTTGGCTTGATACTTTTTTGATGTGTTAAGAGAATAAAATTCTCTTGAACAAATAGACAGTTGGACAACATACCACAGTTTATTACATTGTTTAATTGCTTTGTAAATTTGGAGCAAGTTCTTATGATAAACAAATTTTGTTATGTCGTTATTAAATACTACCAGAATACTGAAGAGATCATTATTTCTGGTAAATCACGTAGGAACTAATATATATATATATATATTAGTTCTTATGTGATTACTATAATATATAATATATTAATAGTAATAGATGGGTGGGTGGCAGAGCGGTTAGCGCGCTGGGTTAGTAATCCAGTAGTCGCGAGTTCGAATCCTGCCTCGACCGATTTCGTTCACCTATAGCACAAACATTTATTTGCCTATTTTAGGTAACGTAGGAAGATGTATATGTACTTGTTTAACAAGGACATATTCATTTAAAAAAAAAAAACTTAAATTTATTTCTCCCAATAAATAAGGGGAGTCAATTGTGTTTATTGAGAATATTGTGCAGACACACAAGGTCTCTTATTGACTGACATTCATGTAGCGAATGGAGTAAATATGTTCTTGTTACAAGGAAATATAATTAATTTTTAGATAAATTAATAAATTACGGTAGGCAAATATGTTCTTGTTAAAAGGAAATATAAATTAACTAATAAAGTTATGGTAGCCCCATCTATGTACATTAATAATCTATATAAACACCATAATTACAGACAGACAGAAAGATGCACAAGCGGTCAGACAGACATTTTAGTTTATTAATTAAGATATATCTTACACTGCCACAAGATGACTTGGGTGTCTCCTTCACTTCTCCGGCAAGTTCTTCAGCCAAACCACAGGAACAGTCGGCACATGCCTTTCGTTTTCCTGTTGTACTGCACACTAAACACACCATACGAAAATATTACAACAAAAGCAACTTTAAGGGAGGACTTCTTGATTATTGCACATTGACAAACAATGGGTTAACTAAAATTTCAATTCAATGTCAAATTTATTCATTTTTTTGTATTTTATGCTATTCTGAAGATTGAATAAAATAAAGGAAGTTTAGAAGTGCTCAGAAGAACTTACATACATCCCTGGTCACTCTTCCACCAGTCAATTTGTCAATCTCAATATACGTTCACAGTAAACCTTCAATATACACGAACCAGTCTCTTCTCCAACTCTTTTATTAACACAGCAGCCCGGCTGTGGAACAATCATCTCAATTCTGCATTTCCACCTTCTTACAACTCGGGTCTTTTTAAAACCGGAATTAATATTTTCCCGAGCAGATTGCAAACCCTCCCCAATGCTACACAGTGCACTTCTTTGGAAGAGTATAATGAACCCAAATCCTAATATCTGTCCTGCCAAAAAACTGTGCAGTGTGGCGGAAAAATATAAATGTAATTATTTTTTTAGTAAAAAAATAATTGTACCCTATGTTAAAAAAATAATAATATTAAGTTAGCTATGTTAAAAAAATAATAAGATTAAAATGACAAAAGAACATCACTAGTGTATTACAAAATGGATATAGTTTAGGTAAGTGACAGTTCTGGTGAACAAATTTTCGTTTTTCATGTTCATTAAAATTATAATTCGTCTTCGGAATCGAACCCATCACATAATACATATTATAAGACTCAATATGAATATTAAAAAATGACTGGATTGTGGCTAACACTAAATTCCTCCCTACACACATTTTTATTTTCTCAAAATGTTGACAATCCCTGAATACAATTTGAGAATTACGTTTCTATTTTGTGTAGGTATCAACAAAATTTTTGACCATTTTCAGTGTAGTAAGGGAAGGTGAGCAGATTTACAAACTAATTGGGATTCTGCACAGCGTTATCATTATTCAAGACGTTTGCCGGTCACTCTACATTCAAAAACTCAATTTTCCTGGAAATGACAATTTTGAATGTTTTGACAGATAGAATCAATAAGGAAAAACAGGCTAAGGATGTCTATGGAAAAGTAATCAGCTATATATGCTAGTTAACTTTATACATATTATGATATCAACACGAATTATTGGAATAAATGAAAACTTTTGAATTTTTAATAGTCACAATAATAATAATAAAAACTTCCTTGCGCCCTGTGCAAGTGGAGACTTTATTGCCGTATGGAAATTTCTTCCAACTAACCAGCGTTTCCAGCCCAGAGAAGCAATATTTGCGTGAGATATGAATTTAAATAAATTTCTCCTCTGCTGGGAATCGAACCCAGGACGTCCGCTCAGAAACCAAATGGTACAAGGTCAAATGTTAATTGAAAATTAATATCGTCTCATAGATACAGACTGAAATCACAATTAAATACTGTATTACCACCAGGAATTGATCCCGTAACGTTTGTGTCAGTAGTCAGATATCTAACCAACTAAGCCACGAAATTGTGTCATGGCGGTCGGCACAGTTGGTAATAATTATCTATTAGGAATGTAATGAGTTTACCTCTGAGACTTCCAGGATCTGGTTTCTTGAGGTCATCTTCATCCAGCAGTTGATCAGAATCTATTATATCCTCGTCTTTATTTGCTGTCCACTCGGACTCGACGTCATCGTCCAATTTCCAAACTTTCTTACCAAGTTTCATAGACGAACCAACCTTAAATTAATAAATTCTATTAAGACATTCCATTTATAGAATAATTTATGAAAACATGATATGATAAAACCAACTAATTACTCTATTAAATTACCTATGACAATTGATGACAATATATTACCCCGTATTCAGTAACTATTGTAACTAAATTGGGAACGTACTAAAATTGTAGATTTTAGATTTACTGTCATATTTCAGCGTTATCAAATATAAACTTGGACTAAATGGAATAGGAACGTACCTATATTGGCCGGAACGTTCTTAAAAAGTTACTGAATTAGACACATTTATTTTCATAGTTATTCATAATACGTCTAATTCAGTAACTTTTTAAGAACGTTCCGGCCAATATAGGTACGTACCTATTCCATATATTCCAATTTGATATTTTATAACGCTGAAATAAGACCGTAAATCTAAAATCTACAATTTTAGTACGTTCCTAATTTAGTTACAATAGTTACTGAATACGGCATGAAGGTATAATAGACGAATACGGGGTATTACCACGCCATAATATGGGCCACCATGGAATGGGACTTGCCCTGCTGACTTGAAATGAAAAATGTTTATAGGTCATTCACTTTGATTTTATGCACTTTTTAACCACATAAAATATTTCTTTCTCTACAACATATTGTTATGGAGTTATATAAAATTTGTTAGGGGATTTATGCTGAATTTAAAGTTGTGTGAGAAACATTCTTTAGAGGCATATTTCTGTGTATTTCCCCTCACTGATGTGATCAGAAATTATTGCATTGAAAAATAATAAGTTTGTTATTTTGGATGTCTTAATTGTTTCTACCAGTGCACAGGAAAAACATTTATTGAGAACCACAGCAGAATGGGAAATATCGGTGAGATCGTTTTTATACAATCCACTTATCATCCTATATATCTGACAAACTACAAATGACAGGAGTTCTCTCGGAACTAGAAATGGTGGGTAAATTCATTTATCTGGGGTTCACTATTACTGATAAAGGAAAGTGTGAAACTGAAATCAGGAGAAGGATAGGAATGGCTGACTGGAACATATCCAGAAACTTGAAGGTGAAGATTGTGCAAACACTGGTGTTCTCCATTTTCTTCTATGGAGTGGAATCGTGGACTCTTGGGGCTAGAGATAAATACAGAATAGACGCGTTCGAAATGTGGTGTTGGAGAAGAATGTTGGAAATTTCCTGGACAGCAAGAAAAACAAATATATATATATTCTTCAAGAACTTCGTAACAGTCAGATTGTCTCTCTGTTACTAATCTGTCATGGTCGGAAAAGTGCC
Source organism: Molanna angustata (assembly GCA_963576475.1). Lineage (NCBI taxonomy): Eukaryota > Metazoa > Arthropoda > Insecta > Trichoptera > Molannidae > Molanna > Molanna angustata. The sequence goes on from OY754972.1 coordinate 848,654, forward strand.
TGGTATTCTTACGAGACGCAGATCGCCAATGCGTTGTTCCGACCAAATAAGGCAAAATATTTGTGTTACGTCACTCCATAATCCACCTGACAGCTGATACATCCGCAGCAGGGTACATGATGGCCACGACCCTCAGCGTTAAGGAAGAGGACTAGTAAGGTAGGTAGTCATCCTATAATATTAATACCCATCACCTGATTTTTTCTACACATTCACTAGAGAAATGTTATGGTATTTTTTTACAAACACACTGTTTAACATATTTGATTTAAAGATGCGATGTTTAGGTATGCATGGTCTCTTTATATTATTATTTATTTATTATAAGGTAACATACAGTTTTTTTTTTAAATAAACATAGAATCTCAAAATGAATAAACAACTATAAAACCAAGATTGTAACACCAATTACTAAGATACGGTCTTACAAAAAAAATATGTAAATATGTATATATATATATATATTTGTGTGGTGGAGCATTTATGACGTATAGCATGTGGCAGATCATCTATAAAGTTTGACGGAAGTCGATGTTTGACCAATGAGAACCAACGGAATGTTCGAGAATATCAGACCAAATGTATCGAAATGACAACTCGACCAACAAGAACTTATGGAACGTTCGAGAAATACACACCGGATGTCTCGACGTGACAACTCGACCAATGAGAAGCAACAGAATGTTCTAGAACAACAAACCGGAAGTTTGGAAACAACAACTCATCCAAGAAGAAACAATGAGGGGGCTTTATATACCGAGAAAATAACGAAGACACTACAGAGCCATTCAATTCTGTTTGTTTTTATATAATTTCCATTTAAGATATTTTTATTATCTTATAGACAGCCAAGCGGCTATTAGAGCCTTAAAGGGCGTAAGCACAACTTCTAGAGTGGCCTTGAACTGTCGCAGAATCTTAAACGATACAGCGGGGCGGTTCAATCTACATATCATGTGGGTGCCGGGTCACAGCAATATAGCAGGGAATTGCAGGGCAGATGAACTCGCCAGAGCAGGTACCCTGCTATCTCCAGATACAATCAAACATAGACCTGGAGTCCCCATGGCAACATGTAAACTTCGGGTAAGTGAGACGACGACAGCCTGTGCTAATCAGAGAAGGTTGGAAGAAAGCACATGCTCCATCGCCAGGCAAACATGGCCAAAATATGACCTCAGAAGAACCAGAGAACTACTCACGTTCAGAAGGGATTTACTAGCCAGAATCGTATCGGTATTAACGGGACACTGGCTCATTGGTAAGCATGCCAGAAGGCTGGGGCTGGAGGCATACGATTACTGCAGAGCATGCCAAGACGAAGAAGAGGAAGAGACTGTGGTCCATTTCCTCTGTCACTGTCCTGCTCTCTCTAGAAATAGAAGAAAGTCCTTGGGAAGTTTCTTCTATAATGATCTGATTGACATAGCGTCTGCCGATATAGGAGACATTATGACATTTATTGGCCAATCAGGCTGGTTCAGGGCGGATGAGTGAGGGGGAGGACAGCCCAAATCTCCTACTTGTGGTATCACAAAGGGCCAACCGGCCTAAGTGTGTTCTCCTGAGAACTGCCACCCGCAAAAAAAAAAAAATTATCTTATAGATTTGTATGCCAATTTTTAATGCAGGATGTGACCACTTGTAATTGGCTGACCAGTTTTATATTAGCTTTTTCTTATTTTATGAACCTATTGATGTATTTACTTGTTAACTGTAAGTGGTCCTTAATAATAAATAAATAAATCCTCTCACTCGTTAACTAGTGCATGTTTAATGTAACCTTGTACTTATTGTTAATTTGTGTAATAAACCTGTAATAGTGATTTATTCTTTTTATTAACATTAATCCTGGTATAAAGTAATTTAATGGGACTCTAATTTTGGTAGGGGCCACGGTGATGCATATTTTTTGCTGGAAATATGTATCATACAAATACCGTGTAATGCCACAGTTACAACCATCAGTAACACTACCAATAGTCCTACTCCTAGCGTCCTCGAGTGGTCTTAAGATCTCGCGAGTCCCGGGCAATGTGGCCACTGGCAATGCCATCAGCCATAGCAAATAGGAGAGGATGAACGGCGATTCTCTGGCGCCTCATAACTGGAATCCCTCCAAATCCCCCACTCCCCCTCCCCAGCTAAGGGAAGGAAAACCCCGACAGAAAACCACCCAAGCCAGGTCTTATGCTACAACGTGCCTAGGGCTGAATGGCACCGGGGTTATATGGTGTCGCAAGCGTTGTGCCCTCCGGAAACCGGTCCGAATCCGGAGTGTAAGCAGGACTTGCCATGACGTGGGGCTCCGTTATGGTCGACCGTCTATTTCCCCTTACTTTCCTTGGTCTGGAGGTCGCCTTGTCGACCGAAGGACCGTACGAACCAGAATGAACTCAAATAAACCAAAAAACCCACCACCTTCGTCCTCCCGAAAGGGGGGGCCTAGACTCGCCTACACAGGGGAGTCATTATCAACCGTAGCCGGAGGTAATACAGCTACTCCCGCCCGAATGGGGGGACCAAGACCCGTCTGCAAAGGGGGGTCGCAAACCACGATAGAAGCATCCAAAGCCGTGAAGCCTAGATCAGATGCAAAGAGGACCACCAGTAAACGTGTAAACCCCTCACTCTTGAGATATAGGGAGAGGAGAAAAGCACAAAGACTGGTGGGCAGATTAGGGAGAATTCTTGAAAAAGATCTGACCAAGGAGGAAGCAGACTCTTTGAAATGGGCCAAAGAGTTCCTGAAGAATAGAGAGGAGACTGGACCCAGTCCACCGTCCTCCGCTTCCAACAAACCTCTTGGTGAGACAAAAAGACAGAGATCAGGGGAGGGGCCCCAATCAATGGCTAAAAAGCCAAAGCAGGAGCTCCCCCCAAGTAATAGGTCACGTCCATACAGTGAGGCTGCAAAAGACTTTATTACATGGGCAGTCATCGATAGAAGCGTTCCAGATGGCTCCATTTCTCCGAGTAACTGGAAAAAAGTAACAGAAGCACTATATAGAGTGTATATAGAGGTTATCGATGACAACCCTGGTCCAGTCCCACTATGCAAAGATGCAGGATGGTACCAAGGGGGCATAAAACTGATCGCCGGTAGAGACCAACGCTCCGCAGACCTTTACAAATTGGCGGTCTCAAAGATAGGCGAGGTATGGCCAGGAGCGAGGATTGAGGCTGTCCCGAAGGATTTAATCCCGAACAGGCCAAGATCCCGAGCCTGGATCCCAGAAATACCTGCTGATCCAAAGAAAATACTGGAGCTCATACAAAGGAGTAATCCACATTTGCCTACCCAAGACTGGAAAGTTGCTAAGGTAGGAGAAGTTCAGGGTAACACGAGAAATGCTCTGATTATCCTGAACGAGGAGTCGCTTGCACCTCTAGAAAAGACTCGCGGTGAAATAGGCTATGGCTTTGATGTCATAACACTGCGAGTCTATAAGAAAGACTCGAAGGCAAGCAGTATAATTAAGAATCCTCCCGAACCATCCTGTCCATCATCACTACCAATTACAGAGGTGATGGACGAGAAACAAAATCCCTTAGAACCATCTAGTCCAACGCTCCTTCCAATTACCGAGGTGATAGACGATATGGACGTGGATGGGGGAGAACCTTCAAAGGGTGATACCTACCTCGAGAGGGACTTCGATCTCATCCAAGTCCAAGCCTCGACATCTGGCGCACTTAGAAAAGTGGGTGCAATAGATGTTGAGAGCCCAGATATATCCAGCGATGAGGAGGAGGAGGGGAGACTGCTGCATGAAAGTGGTTCAGATTAATCTGCACCACTCGAAGGCGGCGTCTGCCGCATTACTCCTCCGCCTCTTAGAAAAAGGAGAAGATGTTGTCTTAGCCCAAGAACCATGGGTTGTCAAAAATCTAGTGGCTGGGTTAAAATCTAAAGACTACAGGATCTTCTATACAAACAATAATGGTAAGCCAAGGTCCTGTATTCTGATAAAGAAGGAGCTCAATGCCTTTAAGGTGTCAGAGTTCTGCAACGAAGATATCACGGTGCTGGCAGTAGAACTTCAGTCCCATACCATTTGGCTGATTTCTGCCTACCTAGCACATGATCACGAAGAACCGCCCCCTCCAGGTTCCTTCAACAAGCCATACATAGAGCAGAAGATGACAGGATACCTGTGGTGACAGGTGCAGATGCCAACGCACACCACACAATCTGGGGCAGCACGGACACAAACGAGAGAGGTGAGTTACTTTTTGAATATATTTTATCAAATAACCTCGAAATTTGTAATATAGGTAATACTCCAACATTTATTACCGCAATAAGGCGCGAAGTTCTAGACATAACAATTGCCAATGAATATGCTGCCCAATATGTAAAAGAATGGAAAGTCTCAGCTGACCACTCCTTCTCTGATCACCAGTACATTGAATTTAACTTAAACTTTCAGAAACCAGATAAAGTCATGTACAGCAATAGAAGGAACACACAATGGGGTAAGTACAACACTGTCCTCAGTGAATTTCTTTCTGAAATACCAACCAAACCCTCAACAACAGAGGAATTGGATAACATGGTAAAGACCCTTACTAATGCTTGCAACCAAGCCACCAGGGAATCGTGCCCGGTGCGTATAGCTAAAGGGAGAAAAAGACCACCATGGTGGACAGAAGAGATAATTGCCCTAAGAAGGGAATGTCGCAAACTATTTAACCTAGCCAAGAAAACCAATGAATGGGAAACTTATAAGGCTAGTCAAAGAGTTTTTAAGAGTAAAGTAAAAACGGCAAAAAGAACCTCATGGGAAGATTTCTGCACAAAAATTGAAACAATCCCCGAGGGAAACAGGATTCGCAAAATCCTAGCTACGGATCCAGAGATGCCTGAATATATAAAGAAAAACGATGGCAGCTGGACCTCAAGCAGCTCTGAAACATTAGAGCTATTAACAGAAACACACTTTCCTGGATGTAAACTCGACATGCCTAGGGAAACCGTCCGCCCGATAGGGGGGGCGCAGACCCACCTGCAAAGAGAGAGCATGCCTGAGACAACAAACCAAACCAGGAAACAGAAAAACTCCCAGAAATTATTTAATACAGAAATGATTGCTTGGGCAATTTACGAGTTTGAACCATACAAGTCGCCAGGTCCGGATGGTATCATTCCAGCGGAACTGCAAGCGGCCTCGGAGACTGTCATACCCTGGTTGGGGATAATCTTCGAAGCATGTATAGAACTCTGTTATACCCCCAAATTATGGAGAGAAGTAAAAGTGGTGTTCATACCCAAAGGTGGAAGAACATCTAATAATACATCCAAGGATTTCAGACCAATTAGTCTATCCTCGTTTGTCCTTAAAACGCTAGAAAGACTCATAGAAACCAGAATAAGGGGCAAAATAGAACCTTCAAAGTGGTCGGAGTCTCAACATGCGTACAGCAAAGGGAAATCTGTAGAAACAGCATTACATACCCTGATACACAGAATCGAGAAATCGATGAAGTATAAAGAGTACACACTGGTCTCCTTCCTAGACATAGAAGGAGCCTTTAATAACATTAAATATGAAACAATGACTCAGTCTCTGAGGAAATTGGGGATAGAGACTTCGCTCATAGAATTTATCGACAATATGTTGAGAAATAGAGTAATAAACTCAGAACTTGGGGGCTCAAAGATAAAAAGATACCCGGTGAAGGGAACACCCCAAGGAGGCGTTCTATCACCTCTTTTATGGAATCTAGCCCTAAATAAACTGTTGATGGAGTTAGACGACACCGGGGTAGGAGTAATCGCTTATGCAGATGATCTCGCCATAGCGGTGTCCGGTAAGATCCTCAACATACTCTCATCTCTCTTACAGAGGGCACTAGACAGGATAACTCAGTGGTGTAAGAATAGTGGGTTGGGAGTGAACCCAAAGAAAACAGAGTTGATCCTCTTTACAAATAAACGGGTAGTCCCGGCATTTACATTGCCAACCCTAGAAGGGGTGACATTAGAGATCTCAGCTCAAGCAAAATACCTAGGTCTGATCCTGGATAGAAAACTGAGCTGGAAGCCCAACACGCAGGAAAGAGTACGGAAAGCTACAAATGCACTGTACACCTGCAGAAAGATCGTGGGTAAACGATGGGGACTACACCCCAAGATAACCCACTGGATGTACAAGGCGGTCATAAGGCCAGTCATGATGTACGGAGTGGTGGTATGGTGGCACAGCTTGAAAAAAGGAGTGCACCTAAAAGAGCTGGCAAAAGTTCAAAGACTAGCAGAAGTGACAACCACTGGCTGTCTGAGAACTACACCATCAAAAGCCCTTGACACCATCCTGCATCTGATGCCGCTTGACCTCTTAGGAAAACAAATGGCAACGAAAGCTGCCATAAGAATGAATTGTGTCAACCCTTGGAGGGAGACACACATTGGACACTCCATGGTTCTTAAGGAGTTCAAAAAGCCATCCGAAGGTATCGACTATGTCATTCCCAAGCCTTTCTTCGAGAACAGGTTCTCAACCCAAATCCCCTCACGGGAAATGTGGAGGGGGAATCTGATCCGTCACGATGAAGCTCAGGTGTTTTTCACTGATGGGTCAAAACTGGAAGGTAAGGTGGGCGGAGGAGTCTTTTCGGAGCAATTAAATATTAATATTTCTTTCAGGTTGCCGGACCACTGTAGTGTTTTTCAAGCAGAGATCTTGGCAATCCAGGAAGCAGTAGAATGGATACAAGGCAATACAGTATCAAACAGCATTGTCCGTATTCTCACAGACAGCCAAGCGGCTATTAAAGCCTTAAAAGGCGTAAGTACTACTTCAAGAGTGGCCCTGAACTGCCGCAACATCTTAAATGGGGCAGCGGAGCGGTTCAATCTGCAAATCATGTGGGTGCCGGGTCACAGTAGTATAGCGGGGAATTGTAGGGCAGACGAGCTTGCCAGAGCAGGTACCCTGTTATCTTTAGACAATATCAAACACAGACCTGGAGTCCCCATGGCAACATGTAAACTCCGGGTCAGTGAGAAAATTATTGCTTGTGCTGACCAAAGGTGGTCTGAGGAGAGCACATGCTCCATTGCCAGACAAACATGGCCAAAATATGATCTCAGAAGAACCAGAGAAATACTCTCGTTCAGAAGAGATTCACTTGCCAGAGTCATGTCAGTGTTAACGGGACGCTGGGTTGTGGGAGGGCATGCCGGAGGGCTGGGGCTGGAGGCATACGATTGCTGCAGAGCATGCCAGGACGAGGAGGAGGAGGAGACAGTGGTCCACTTCCTCTGTCACTGTCCTGCTCTCTCTGGAATTAGAGGAGGCTCCTTGGGAGGTTTCTTCTATGATGATTTGATTGACATGGCGTCGGCCGGCATCACAGACATTATGACATTCATTAGCCGCTCAGGCTGGTTCAGGGGGGATGAGTGAGTGGGAGGACAACCCCAATGTGGTATCACAAAGGGCCAAATTGGCCTAAGTGTGTTCTCCTCAAGAACTGCCACCCGCAAAAAAAAAAAAAAAGTAATTTAATAAAATATTTTAATCTGGTAAATAACATAATTATTACATTTGTATACAAAAAACAAGGAAAACTTCTGTATATGTGTTTGACAAAAAATGACAAAAGAGAAAAACCAAATAAGGATAAAAACAAAAAAAAATAGTCAATAATATCAATATTAAGCAAATAAATAGATGTATACAAGCTATGTAGGATGTTTGGGACAGGACAAATACAATGTACTTCTAGATACATAGGGGCAAGTTGTGTTTCTCTGGACATTTCCCATTTTTGGATGAACTTTATTTTTTAAATTAAAATCAATGGAGTATTACATCAAAATGTTTAGGTTACATTAAGCTCAAATAAACATTTTATTGATCTTTAATATTTTATTTAGATAAATCTTCTTCTATACATATAATAATTATGTTTTTATAAAAACTTCAATATTGTCCAGAGGAACACGGAGAGAATGTTCTTCTGGACATTGAGTAATGTTCCTCTGGACAATTTAAAAACAACTGTATATGCTTATCAACATTGAATTTTTGGTTGAAAAAATAACTCAGAATGTCCATAATTGAAGCAATTTAATAACATCATAGAAAATTTATAAAAATGTAACAAATAACCCAGAAATTTTAATAAAAAAAAAGATATAATATTACAAATTCAAAATAATTAGATATCTTACAACTCAAAACATCACTAAGGCATCTTTTGGGACATCGTGATTAACTAGGTGAGTCCTAGTTTTTCCAATTTTGCTACCTGGCAATGGTGCTGAAAATACGATAGCATGTTTCTCAGGTGTGTCCAAAGGAACATGCAAATCAGGAACATGTGGTATATCTTTTTAACGTATCTTGTCGTAAATATTTTCGAAGTTATGTTATCAAAGAGATCATTACTTCAAGAACACTGCCAATGAACATTTTTCAATATATTATTGAAAATATTTGTAAAATATAATTCTTTATACAACACATATGTTAGAAACCACCTAGAGTATGGATCCCAAATATGGAACCCTCAGTATCAGAATTCTAAACAGAGAATTGATAGAATTCAAAATAGATTTTGTAAATACATAATGTATAAATCATATGGAAGCCTAAACTCTATTTCTGATGTGCAAAATCATCTAAAAATTCCACCACTGGAAATAAGAAGAACAATCAACGACGCAATTTTTTTATATAAAATCTTAAACAATATCATAGACTGTTCTTATCTACTAGAAATTATAAATATTCATGTTCCCCCCCGAAATACCAGAACCAATAATACATTCGAAATCAATAAGTGTAACACTAATATTAGAAAAAATAACTTCATTGAAAGATCATGCTTTAATTTTAACAGATTTTTAATTATCTCAATAGAGACGAAGTTGGAATATTTATTGTAGGAGAACCGGGAAATCAAGGCACCTACAGGGCTTACGACCTGTCATCGGCTGGTTTACGTGATCACTTTATGCGCTTGCGCAACGTTCACCAATTATGCCTTTTAATGAGATCCCTATCAATTCAATTTTGAAAGTTCTATATATTGTAATACTGAAATTCTTTTCGCTTGAAAATAAGGAATTTTTACTACAGCCATCTATGGGTGAAATTATGAACAACAATCTTATTATTTTTATTTATTTTATTGGAACGCCATCTATTGAGAGAATTGGTTTTTTTGTAAATAATGAAAGCTACAATTCTTATATCTGAGGTGACAATGCATTTTTCGCATAGAAGTCACCCCTGAATTGCGCCAGACTTATAAGGTCATTTTTGTCTTATTTACCTACTTGTACCAATGTGTAAGTAATCGAATATTTTTATTATTGCATATGCGCAAACATTGGATTTTTTTTTTCCCCGGATTGGATTTTTGACTCCCGACAGGGAAAAAAATCCAATGTTTGCGCATATGCAATAATAAAAATATTCTTTAATTTTAATAATAAATTCAATGACGTTGATATATTTAATATCTCGCTCATAAATTTCACCAACATCCTACGAAATAAAAATACGTTCTAATTATTACTTCACATTCATATTATACAATAATATAAATTTTATTTTTATTTTAATACAACATATAAAATTTATAAAAATGTACGTAGACCTCCCACACCGTTACATGATTTTGTCTGTGTTTCGTACAATAGTTTGTGGTGTAAAACTTCTGTGCATACTTCTTGCAACAATATTATTACCTACATAGCATTAAACTCTACTGTATATTATACTGACTAGTGAACACAATACTGACTGGTCGGTCAGTATTAGCTAAATGGTTAATATACCTACCTACTCTTCCCAACTATTTTCTTTTTTATCTTTTATATATTTTAATATACCTGTGTTAAAAAAAATATTTTTGCAATTAACTAAGTTTAGTTTGTCGATCGACAATTCTTGATAGAACTCCATTGTACGTTGATATGTTATAAAAAATATAAAAATACTTGGTAATTGTTCTATTGTGTTTATTTGATTATTGACGCGTTTCGTGCAAAGCACATCGTCAGAATAATGCTCTACAAGACTGAGACTAGTGGTTATATACAAAATTTACATGGCAGGTGTATAAAACCAACCAACCAACATTTTCAAACCAACATTTTTATACACCTGTTCAAAAACCAACATTTTTATACACCTGCCATGTAAATTTTGTATATAACCACTAGTCTCAGTCTTGTAGAGCATTATTCTGACGATGTGCTTTGCACGAAACGCGTCAATAATCAAATAAACACAATAGAACAATTACCAAGTATTTTTATATTTTTGCAATTGTTAAATATTTTATGTACTTAGTTTAAACTATTTAAAAGAACTTTTAAAAGGTTTATATCCTGTTAATATAATTATACCTATTGTAAATTCATATTGTAAACTGTTGGTTCTTTAAAATCAATAAAATAAAAATAAAATAATAAAAAAAATAACTCGATAAAAATGAAAATATTTACTTTTTGGGAAAAAAAATAAATAAAAACATTGTTTCACGCTAACACTTTGAACAAAAATACTCAGCGCCCTTGAGGTGAGATATTCACGAAAACGGCGCTATATAAATTATCCAAATTTATTATTATTATAAGATGTCAAATTAGTGATGCATGATTTGCAAATGTTTATTAAAATGTGTTGCAGTGTTGAAATAAACGTGTTCATTTAGGGAAATAAATATACTGTCCAGAGGAACAAGTGTCCAGAGGAACACAACTTGCCCCTACAATAATGCAATGCAAATATCAAAAATATAATATTTATACATACTTCAAAGTTTGGTTTGCTACAAACAACATATTCAGCTTCATCTTTAACATCAACGAATCCATTCAACTTGAGTTTTATGTGAATACCTTCCGTCTTGTCGTATATTACAACAACACCACCGGGCTTCACTACCTTCAGTATTGCCGATAGTTGACTGTCAGTGTGAGATATGTTGTGAGGGGGGATCACATTGGAAAGTACTGCATCAAATTTTGACTGAGAATGACCACCTGTAACCATAAAACATAATAAATTATTTTTGGCTCCTTAAATCTTTACTCGCTGTGGAATAATGAGACTGATTTTTCTTAATGTAGCTCTATTTCCTTCTAACTCATTGGATTTGTTTTACAAAAATAATAATATAATTAAATATATACATTTTCTTTTCTTACTTTCAAGGTGACGGGATGGGCTCCAAGGTATTTTTTGGATGCTTATTACGCCGAACTCTTAAAATTATATATTATTATTTCATTATTTGTATACATTGGCCCAAAATATTTTTTTGATATTTTGGGTACTTTTTTCGTAATATTTTTTTAATTTATCAATTTTCAAACAATGTTCTCACTTTCTTAAAAAATCAAATAAACTACAGTATTTTATGTAACACTTGATTCAAATACACTAACTCGGGCACACACGATTGTAATCTTTAAGGAAGTACTAGTATCATACCTTCATGGGACGTACATTCTCACGCATTTTCAAATATAATATTTTCAAAGTTTGCATTTGACTCCCTTAGATAGGTGACGTTTAGGTATGTGTATAGATGTATTTTTTGTTTAATTTGGGATTCCATATATGTTTAAATTTTTGCAACATGAGCCAAAATTACAAAATAAAAAAAAATATATATCAATTGGGTAAAATTCTCAAATATTTAAATGTACAAAGATATGTAAATGAAGTTTTGAATTGATAACCCACAGATAATTTATTGATTAAATTGAACATTATCCATAGAAAAATGCAGATAAAATTTGAAAATTAAAATATTTGACATCGGAAGGCACTTGATAACTTTCACAACCTTGAATCTCAAAAACCTGTTTATTTATAGATATGAGAATGTTTATTTATAGATATTTATTTATTTATAAGTTAAAAGAAACAAAACTAATCCACTTCATGAATTACTTAGATGCATCCTTGTCAATCCAGATTAACTATCTATCTTGAAAGTAATACTTTTTGAGATTTGATTTTCAATCAAGGGTTTTTTTGATAATCGCACTGTAGCATTTACGTATTAACAATGTTGTTTTTGGGATAAAGAAGCGTTTATCTAACAACACAGTGAAAATAAAATAACCTATAAACCTAGTCGGGAAATTGTCACTTTCTTAAGATTAAAACACAAACTAAAGATTTAACATAGTGTAGGGCGACCTTTGTTTGGTTTTTATTTTCATACATCCAATAAAGTAAAATACTCACTAATATTAAGTCTGTCAGAATTTTCTAAAGAAGCGTTGCCTTCACCGACAATATTCTTCACTTTAATAACGAAAGTTTCGATGTCATTTGGTTTGGAATCACTCCAAACTATGAGTGTTTTAAATCCATTTGCTAGTCGTTCCATAATAACTAGTATATTTCAAAAATATAACAGCAATAATATAATAAATAAAATTTCGAAAAATATCAAAAAATAACCGTATATCTTGATTTTATACACGACGGATTAATGACAAAATGACAATCAATTGTTGTGTTGCCATTACAAAAAAAACGTACACATTCCAAAAGTCCGATATTTAAAAAAAAATGTTTTTCCTTGTATTTACTTAAATTTGTTTGAAATATTTCAGTCAAAAACCACAATTAAATACGTAATTACAAAAATATATTATTTTATATAATAACAAGTATTTTTAATAATTACTGAAATAAAAAATGGCAATCTATTCGTCATTCTTAATCTCAAGGCACAACACTATTGTTTTTAATCGCTAGTCATCATTTGTCGGTGTCTTATATTATTTAAAATTTAAAAAGTTTTATTATATATTTTTTTGTTTAGTTTTAATAAAGCTATATCAAGATGTTGAAAGTTTATTACTTTGCTTTCGAAGCTGGTGTTTTCGCTGCAGGAGCTGGTTTTTTGGGCAAAATGTCAGGTTATGTTTACGATTCGGTAAGCGAATTTTTTAAATTTGACATTTCATCTTTATATGACTATAGGGATGGGAATTATTACGAACGATATTTTAGATTAATACCGTCATTTTGTTTTTATTTGTTATTAAATTTGTAAAAATATTGCCTCTAAATTATTGTGACACAATACGTAGATGTAAATGTTTTATAGTGTGATTTTGTTTTTTTTAGTTCAACATTTATGGTAGCATCCTGTGTATTATCGGAATGATAATAATGAATGCTGCAATGTGGGCCTTGTTTTCAAAATCTCTTAATCTTTCTTCAACATCAGTTACCCCAACAGTTATATCAGCGGCGACCAATTATTTATTGTCTGTGAGTATATTCAATATTTTTTATATATAATATAATCATTTTTATTAAGTTGATTTTCAACCGTAGGATATTTTAATCCACATCAATTGATCATCTATAGTTTATTTATAGTTTACGTAAAATATGTACCTACTGTTAATACTAAACTATTTGACTTTATGAACTTTACAATTATTGTTTCCAACTTGATCATCATCTTCTTCTTGGTCTTCTTTTAGACTAAAGTCTGTTGCTTATAAAATATCATAATTATGCTTATTTCAAATAACGTTTACATCATTTTTGAAATTATTATTTTTAGAAATAGAAGAACCATGTTACTTTTTTATTTACTTTTTCAAAGAGTCTACGCAAATAACGAGCGGCTACTGGATGTTTCTACTGAGACGTGGTAAAACGAAACGATTTATTCCCGCTCCCGCGTATACCAAGCCAATCAAGAAACGTTAATTGAAATACAGGCTGTCGGTAAGCTTTTGGTGCCGCGTATACTGAGCATGAAGATCCCGCATCGCTAACGTACCGATAAATCATGAAACAGTCTTAGCCTCATGACTGGATGGCGGCTGCAATCAATCAATGGTCTGCCTCCATGTAGAGCAGTCTTGGACAGATCGAAGTGCTTCAGTGTTTTAAGATCCTGTAGCGGACATGATAAGTTCGCTTTATTGGGTCTGTGAGTGAACTCTGGATACGAGCTTCTCGAGATTATCTGGAGCCTTTATGGCAATGTATCCAGAATACTAAATGTTTCGCTGTGGGTAAAGAATTTCGTAGTCTCCTACACTACTCCATTGGGAATGTTTCAGAGATCGTACTCCTATCCATTCCCGGAGCGGCTGCTCATCGGACGAAACGAGGGATTACTATCAAGCGCACTTCATTCCACTGAGTCTAACCACAAGCGTGGGGGCCTGCCAGTCATGGCCAGGGTTTCCCGCCCCATCAGTGCTCGGTAACAGGCGATTCAACAGCGAGCCTTCCAATTCCATCCAATTCTTACCACTTCCATCGGTAAGAATTGAGCAGATAGATGTCAGACGAACTATTATCAGCAATTTAGTATTGGCACATTAGCTCGTCTAGGGGTCCATGGTATTCGCAGCATTCTCTGCCAACAACACATCTTAGAGGCATCAATCCTCCTCTCTGACTCTCTATAGTGCTTCTTTTAAAGTATTTTCATCTGTTTTTAATTTTTGTTGCAGGGTATAATCGGAGTCATAATTTTCCAAGAATCTACATCTCTGCTCTGGTGGTCTGGTATTGGATTGGTGCTCATTGGTTTGCTTCTATTGACAAGGGGGAAATCAAACGATAGTAAAGAACATGCAACGTAAAAAACATTATTTTGATTGGGTGTTTATGGTTTGAATTGATATTTAATCAAAATTATGTTTCTGTAATATTATTGGTTTTGGAATATAACGATATAAAACATGCATTTATAAAATAACATGGTTTTGTGATTAGGCTAACGTTTGATACTAAAATAAAAAATATATGTACATATTATTACGATTAATTTTATACAATGTTTATTTTTTGTGGTGTTATTAAAATTTTATATTGATTAAAAGCGTATTTATTTCATTATACCGACACGACATAATTATTGTTACAACTTAAATAATACCTTAACTTCGCCATATACATACATTCCTTCGTTTTAACATTTTTATTTACAAAATGGAACAAACATTGAGCATTCATTAAAATAAGCTTAGTATTTAAAAATAATTTGGCGATTCCTCGTGACGTTTCTTATGACAAAATCACAATGTAAGATTTATATTTAATTTTGATGTACGAGCAGCATTTTAATAAACATCCTCTTTTTAATTCACACTAAGCAATATATGATTTGATTGCATTAGAAGATGTTGGTCATTTAATTTTTATTGCATTCTTCATATAAGTTTGTTTAGTAATCATTTTATTTATCCCTCGCTAGTAAAATGTATTATTCGCTCTGTCCGTGTGACGGTCATAACCAGTCATAACATTAACTTGTATTCCAACTGTCGATTCGTTCATGAGAATTCAATTATCTTAATGAATCGACATTGTTAAGCCAAGATGCGTGTACGAAGGAAAATTTTGTATGTTGTAGTGGACTTTTTGCATGCTAATAACACCAACTAGAGGCCTCGCAGCATATATGTTCCCATACATGGATTTACTCAGAATTCAGAGTAGAACATTTTATGTGAGTTTTGTGTGTGTGGGTGTGTTTGTGTGTCCGTCCCCCCCTTATAACTTTTGATCCGCTCAATTTACAGAGCCCAAATTTTCAGTATATATAAAAAGTTATAGGCCTACTAAACTTTTATACTCAGAATTGTAAATTTTTGTTTCAGTCAGGGGTTACCATTTATTTTTCCATATATGTATCTCAGAAACCATAAAAGCTAGAACGCTGAAAATTGGTATGAAGATAGACAAATACAAAATCTCAAATTAGTTTTTTTAAAAAGTTCCAGGGTTTCTCAAACATTTTTTATTAAGAAAAATATTTTTTTTATGATAAATTTATGAGTTTAACTGCCTATATTTCCATTTTTTTAAAATATCGAAAAAAGCCGAAACACCCCAACTAGATAATTTAATTTTATATAAAAAATACAAACATTGTATTAGCACATCTCAAATTTTTTTTAACAATTTTTATAAAAATTGAATTTAGTGACGACATCACTTCATACAATTTGTATGGTAGTCGCCTATACACAATATGTAAGAAGACTTAATAGTTTGATACTTAAATCTCCAAACATACATACATACCATCATACTGTTTTCATATTCTGTGTAGGAAAAACAGACTGACCTCCATACTATCCTATCCTGACAAACATACCTACATGTTTTATATAGAAAATAAAATATCTTCAAATATTTATTAATTTGTGTTGTTTATAGTTTAGTACGTATTCTTTGATTATGCATACTATCGCCATCGACAGTTGGATCTCATGTGTTACATGCAACTAGTATATTTTAATATGTTACCGATTAAATGAATCATATATGTCTGATGTCATTCGATGTAATTAATAGATATGAAACAAGTTTTTTTTTCGTTGATTATTGCTATTAGGTTTGTTTTTAACGGATTTGAGTGTATCATGTTCAAATATAATATTGTTTATGTGAACACAAGCAATGTTGCCTTGCGCAATACTTGTTTGCGTATCGACCATTATTTTCCTCTACTGGGGGTTGTTTAATATCAACCTCCCGGTACACCAAGAATTTAATATATTTTTTCATGAAATAAATTGATTTGTTAAAATTAATTATTTTTTTATGTCGTCATTCAAAATATGCAATTTCTTTTTGACGACTAAGATTTTAAACAACAATTTTGGCAGAATTGTAAATTATTAGCAAAAAATCGGATCAACGAACAATGACAATCATTAATATTTATTTACAAATAATTCCTTGCATCATGTTGTGTGAGTGGTGAGTTTATCACCGATTGGCAATTTCTTTCAACTAGTCAATGTTTTCAGCCCAGAAATTATATAATAGCGTGAGAAATACATTCTTCCCTGCTAGAAATTCAACCCAGGATGTCAGCACAACGGCCAAATAACTTACCAATATGCCACGGTGATCGGTTTAATCAAGAAACAATATTTTATCAGTCATTTATTTCCACTCTTCATTTATAATCATAATCATCTTATTCTGTTAATGTTGACAATAGCTATATCAGTAAATTCTTGATGTGTTTTCTGCTTCAATTGCATCAAATCATTGTCATGGTTCAATATATTTTATTGAGAGTATTTTTTTTCTTCTTCCTCTGGTTTTAGGCCTAAGTCCTGTTTTTTCAGTCGGAGACTGCCTCTTCTTGTGATCTGGATGTCCAGCTGTCACTCCATCTTTTTGCTGGTCTCCCCCTTGCTCTATGACCTCCCGGGACTTCCCTGCAGACAAATTTCGGGTAGTCGATTGTCTCCCATTCTCTCGACATGGTCTCTCCATTGACGCCTTCGCCCTCTACTCCAGCGGATGATGTCGTCTACATCGCATATCCTTCTTATATCCTCGTTCCGGACTCTATCCACGAGTATTACGCCCACTATGGAGCCACTATTTTTGTAAAAATAAAATAAAATTTCCATTTTAAATTCATCTCAAGGTAACAACAAAATAAAAATAAACTTCGATTGAACTACACACGAGAGACTTTTGTTTGTTTATGATTATGCACTTATGCCTAAATAATTTAAGATTTAGAACTTTGTATCACGAAATAAAAATATTGATATGTACCCCAGACCCACAAGACTGTAAGTCTGAAATCATTTACGCTTATAGTTTATGCATTATTTTTTTACACTGCAAACAATGTTTTAAAAATATAAATAAAATATTTGACTGTAGTTTGGAGTAATTTTAATTTGATATTTTGCACGATTTGATCTTTTCTGGCACTACTAAATTAGAATTGAAGCTCTCCTTTAAAATAACACCTTGGATATACCGCGTTCTGAATTTCAGGTATAGGTAGATTAGTTGAAGACCTGTTTAATTGGACGTACTTGCACTCAAACTTGCGGCTTCAATAGGAAAGTGATCTAATACAAGAACATTGTTTTTTGATATGCATATTTTCAGTAATTTGATATAATTTAAAATGCAATGATAATTTAATGATCCTATAACATATTGATCCTATATCATAAAATTTTACATATGTAAAACAGAATTGGCAGAGAAAACTGTACGATTTACTTAATTCTCGATGTCTTTATGTTAAATAATGAAGGTGTTTAACAAAAAAATGATTAATTTGCACAATGGTAGCAAAAAAGAAATGAAAGGTCTATTATAGATTTTGCATTAGAAAATTGACAGTGAATACGAGGGTAAACAATCGGATATTATAGAATAATCGACAGTTTATATTATAAAGATAGCTTCCTACTATTTTATCACAGAATAATTAAAAAAAAAGTTATTTTTACCTAGGAAATGTGTTTGAGCAAAAACATAATAGTAGTCATTTGAAAAGCTTTAAAATTTATTCAATAGGTACCTTAAACAACAACAAAAGATAATACAAAAATCTGGAATGCGAAATTATGCAAATTAATACCTTGAATTGCTCTGTTCACAAAAACAAAATTAAAAAGCGTTAATTTTATCGAGAACGGTTGGTTTAATATTTTAAGTATTGAATCGCAAACTCGGTAATAAGTCAATTAACTAAATTGATTAACAAAAGCTTTTCGCAAGTTCCCGGGAGCTACAGTTCAAAATCTACACCTACATTGGTTGGTGCGCTGCCTATATTGCTTTTAGCTTGCCGTAGGTCGTAGCTACGTACAGTACATACCACTCACCGCTTTGATCGGTACAACGCACACCCCACTAAACTTAGTGCCGGCCGAGACATCGCCGCGTTTGTACATGGTTTTCGTTCGTGACAGTTCTATTTTTAAAATCCCTGGTCGTTTTTTTAGAATAAATCATTTCGCATAATTACTAGCCATAAATTAATAGACAAAATATTTAAAATTTCGAACGCGGGCGGTAGTCAGTTGTGTGATGTATAAATATGGACCGATGTCATGTAAAAAATATGACAGTAAAAATATTTTTTTCATTGAATAATGTCGATTGTTAAATCTTTGTTTTGAAATAAATGTATAGAATTTTTGCTGTGAATTGTTGAAAGATTATTATGTTTGAATCGTGTTGTTTCGTTGTTAAAATGTAACGTTTTTCCGAGGTCTCGTCGGCCTCTCGACAATAAATGACAATAATATAAATATTTGTGTTTTATAATAACATTTATTTGTTACTGTTTTGAGATTTTAATAATATTTGAAATAAGTACCTGTACATGTTTGTTTTGACAACAAAGATCAGAAATCTTTGTCGGATAATCTGAAATATAACACAACGATGTTTTTGATGGTAAATTTGCCGAATTTGTTGAGCGACAAATTACATGTTTTGTTTTGTAAAAGTTGATAAAAAGAAACGCGCGTGTTGTGAATTTTATATGTGAGTCAAAGCTATTCGTATCATTTTCGTGTTGAGAAAAACATTTTTTTATTATAAATGGCAATTGTTTATTCTGTGAGTAAATAAAAACTTTCGCTATGGGAAATGGAATGAATAAGGTATGTATATGACGTTGCATTTTCTTTTATATCTTAAGATTTGTGATGTAATCTAAATCCTTGACCTGACCATGTACCTAGATATGTTCAAATGAAACAAAGCAAGTACGATTTTCGATACTTCAGACCACACCAAAAGACAATGGTGTTTTGCAACCGAATCTTTTGTGCTGTAGAATTGGCGAGTTCATTGTCAATTAGCATTTTTTCCCCAATTTACTAGTGTTCAGGCCAAAGAAGCGAGGGTTGTCTTGGAAATATTCACCTCTGCTGTGAATCGAACCCAGAACGAGGCACAGTAGTCAAACGATTTACCAGTAAGCAACGCCGGTTGACAATGTATTGATCATTTATTCTTAAGTTTTAGTTGCCGACCGCCGAGGCACAGTTGGTATTTTGGTAAGTCGTTCGGTTTCTGTACGGGCGTCCTGGGTTCGATTCCCAGCAGAGGATAAATTTATTTCTCATGCAATTCTTGCTTCTCTGGGCTGGAAACACTGGTTAGTTAGAATAAACTCACCACTCTCGCAGGGTGCAAGGAAGTGTTTATTTTTATTATTATTATTATTAATCCCAGGGTTAATTCATTTGTTAATAACATTTTGTTTTGATGATATGGTCAAAAGTCTTAGCTAATACATTTTTACATTCTCTAGATCGACATGTAAATATGCTAAGAAGTCTTAGCGAAAATGATTGGTTAAAATAAAATTAGATTTAAAAATCCCGTTTGATTATACTACTTTAAAATTCAATGTAATTTATTAGATTCAGGTTCGAATACTGCTCTGCCTTACAGGACTGTAGCTATTTTATTATTATGTAATTTTATTTTGTTAAATGCTGTATTATGACTATACTCGGGGCAACGTATAATGGCGTTTGGACCTTCATGAAGTTCCGTAATTGTTGACAGCTAAGCGTGGAGGAACAAATAATGCTTATTTCATTGTGTACGCATACTCCATGAAGTGTTGCATTTGTTCCTCCACGCTTAGCTGTCGATAATTACGGAAATTCATGAAAATCTAAACGCCATTAAGGCAAAGTCTGTAAAGTATTTTGTTGTATGTTTTATTATGACTAATGCGGTTTGGTATTGGTATTTAGGTCCTTCCCGGACTGTATGTGGGCAACTACCGCGACTCCAAGGATCCTGCCCAGTTGGACAAGTATCGCATCACACATATATTGGCAATACACGACGCTGCCAGGAGACTTCATAATGTGAGTCTAATAAATTGATTAATAAATCAATATTCATAATATGTGCTCAAGGGTCGTTTTTTTGTTGTTACATAATTGTCCTATAGATTTTCTTGCGCCTGATACAACTACGTCATTTAACCCTATGGTGGTTGCGGTCCTGGTTAGTCTAACCTAATTTAAAATGCTTCATCCGTCAGTAACAATAAACTATGTAATTTTACAGTGAATTATACGTCAGTAACAGTAACCTAATTTAAAATGCTTCATCCGTCAGTAACAATAACCTATGTAATTTTACAGTGATTTATACGTCAGTAAAAATAACCTAATTTAAAATGCTTCATCCGTCAGTAACAATAAACTATGTAATTTTACAATGATTTATACGTCAGTAACAGTAACCTAATTTAAAATGCTTCATCCGTCATTAACAATAACCTATGTAATTTTACAATGATTTATACGTCAGTAATAGTAACCTAATTTAAAATGCTTCATCCGTCATTAACAATAGCGTATGTAATTTTACAATGATTTATACGTCAGTAGCAGTAACTTAATTTAAAATGCTTCATACATTCCGATTCGGATCTATTCATATATTTGCCTTTAGACCTACAGCACTATCAGTGACTGCATTAGGATCTATTCATATATTTACATTTAGACCTACAGCAGTATCAGTGACTGCATTAGGATCTATTCATATATTTACATTTAGACCTACAGCACTATCAGTGACTGCATTAGGATCTATTCATATATTTACATTTATACATACAGCACTATCAGTGACTGCATTAGGATCTATTCATATATTTACAATTAGACCTACAGCACTATCTATGGACATATAGCTATATAAAACAATATTCTTATACACACATTACCAAAAAATTAGCCAACAAAGTTTACATAATATTACCTGGCTCATGTACCTACATTAAATCATAAAAGACAAATCATAAAAACTGAAACTAAACATGTAAAAGAAAAAACTGAATAAGGTATGCTTGATTAATGGGAAAAGTAAAATGGAGACAGTAAGGGGATGGGGGGAGATGGCGCACGCACTACGATGACGCTCGAAGTAAAGAGTTTGTAATTGAAGTCCTAAATTTTAAAAATGTGTTATGAAACAAATTAATGCCATTGAACCCGTTAAATGTATTACATGTTCTATAAATAAAGGAGTTCTGACCATAATTTGTATCTTATTTGTATGGGCAGTTCTTGTAACACTTATTGGTATAATAATAATCACTTCCTTGTACTCTGCGCAAGTTGCGAGTTTATCACCATATGACAATTTCTTCCAACTAATCAGTGTTTCCAGCTCAGAGAAGCAAGAATTGCGTGAGAAATAAATTTAAATAAATTTTTCCTCTGCTGGGGATCGAGCCCTGGACGCCCGCACAGAAGCGGCAAACGGCTTACCAACTGTGCCACAGCATAACGCACTATTAGTGACTGCATTATGATTAATTCGTATAATACCCCCTATTCAGTAACTGTTGTAACTAAAATAGGAACGTACTAAAATTGTAGATTTTAGATTTGTAGATTAGATTTTAGATTACGGTCTTATTTCAGCGTTATAAAATATCAACTTGGACTAAATGGAATAGGAACGTACCTATACTGGCCGGAACGTTCTTAAAAATTACTGAATCAGACGTATTATGAATAATTATGAAAATTATGATATTTTCATAATTTTCATAATTATTTAAAATACGTCTAATTCAGTAACTTTTTAATAACGTTCCGGCCAGTATAGATACGTTCCTATTCCATTTAGTCCAAGTTGATATTTTATAACGCTGAAATAAGACCGTAAATCTAAAATCTACAATTTTAGTAAGTTCCTATTTTAGTTACAATAGTTACTGAATAGGGGGTATTATGTAGGTACATTGATTAGGTTTTTCTTCAAAAACCATTCATTTTTATCCCTATAAGATACAGTTGTTATGAACGGATACATTTTTTTTCTCAATGTGGTAATGGGTTATTTTGACAATACTGACTCATTGTGTACATGTCAGTATTATCATCATCATGATCGTCGATGTAAATATCTTGGCCTACATGTAACACCCCCCTCCCCACCCAATGGTCGGCAATTCTTCGTGTAAAAGTTTGACAAATGATTCCCGCATGTATGTAGAATATAAGAGTGTATAGGAAAATGAGCGAATTGCGTGATAGATTCATGATAGAAGACCGTGTAACAATGACTGGTAGTTGGTAGTACAGTACCCACGTATAACTTAATATTTGCATACTTAGGTATAATATTATTATCAAGCAAGACGTGCCTTTTTCCATATACATATCTACATATACATACTTATGATATAGTAATTATAATTACCGGACTGTGACCAACGTTAAACTCTTTCTCAACGTTTTCCTCCTTTCTTTCCTTTCACAATCCTTATTTTGTTGTTTTAATTTTTATCTCAGTGTAATATTTCTTTGATTTTTTGTTTTGATTCTTTTGTTGATGTACGTACATATATATTTTTTTCGTACTCCGTAATCTGGTTGGTTGGAAGAAATTGCCTAAGATAAAAAGATAAATAAATAATACAATAATTATTGTAGCTACTTAGAAAGACTTATCAACTACGTTTGTTATTAAAATAAAATAAAATAAAATAATTATTACACATTTAACTGACTGTAAGATGGTGCGTTTCTGTTTAGTAACTGAGCTAAATTTATAAGATAAATGCGTCGTTATTTTTACTAGTATATCTTATATGAAAAAAAAACATGAAATTGATTGTTAGTGAGTATTTTTTTATTAATATAAGTTGTACCTATATGTACTGAAAATATATATCTAGAATGTCTATGTATCCTAATAAAATGTTATGACTGACCCTCAATAAAGACTTACATATCCCAAGTATATACATAGGTACGTAGGTATACTTCAAACATTTTATTATTATGGTTGGAGAGAAAAAGGTAAATATACTTTTCATATATAGGTATTCAGAATCTTATTATTCATTGTATATATTTTCTGCACGGCTATGGCAGAATCTAAATCAAATATAAGTACTACATACATACATAGCATCACGGAATATCCCTTAATGTGGGGTAATAAGGTGCGGGTGTGCATTACCTTAAAAAAGGAAGCACAACACATGCGTGTATTATGAAGTATAGAAGTATAGTCCGTATACCTTGACTCCACAGTGACCAGCGACAATGACACACACGAGAAGAAGTTACTTCTACACAGAAAAAACAGTTTTCTTCAGTCAAGAAAATTTGTTTCATATATAACGAAAATAATATTCTCTCAAATTAATATTTTTTGTTTTATCTCAAAACAATATTTTCTTAATTCAAACAAATTTATTTGAATTAAGAAAATACTGTTTTGAGATAAAACAAAAAAATCTTAATTTGAGAGAATATTATTTTCGTTATATATGAAAAAATATTCTTGACTGAAGAAATTTTTTGAAATTTTTTTTTCCGTGTATGCCCTACAAAAGCAGCTAAGGTCAAAACTGCTTAGGAGAAACAAAAAGATCCTCCTGTACTAAACACTCATCCAGCTACTCCTCGCGTATGCTTCTGAAACCTGGGTGACGACTAAGCAAACTGAAGGATTCATAGCGGCTTTTGAGAGAAGGATCCTTCGAACGACCTACGGGCTAATAAAAGATAATAATGGTTGGCGTCGTCGATACAACAGGAAGCTATATGAGACCTATGGAGAGCCCGATGTGATCAGCCCCCCTAGACAACGTGTCATTTAGCTCAAGAAAAGAAACAAGAAAAGATAAATCAAAGTATGGAAGTGACAGTTGTCACGTGACTGGCAAAACTTATGAATTTTTACTTTACTTTTCCATTTCCAAACCATAGAAACTAGAACGCTGAAAATTAGTATAAATATAGAAAATACAAAATCTAAAATTGTTTTTAAAAAAATATCCACAGTTTCTCAAACATTTTTTATTAAGATTTTTTTATGATAAATTTATGTGTTTAATTGCCTGTATTTCCAAAGTTTATGAAAATATCGAAAAAAGCTGAAACACCCCAACTAGATAATTTAATTTTCTATAAAAAATGTTAAAATTGTATTAGTACATCTCAAACATTTTAAACAATTTTTATTCATTCATTCATTCATTCATACCATCACGGCATATCCCACAATGTGGGGTAACCAGCGAAAGGTGTGCGGGTGTGCATTGCCTTATAAAAGGGAGCAAAACATATCTGTGTATACCCACACACCAGTCTCGTCTCACCTAAAAAGGCACTATATTCAGAATGTGTGATGGTGAACCTCATTGCTGAACTATGTGAGATGTTATTGTTGCCTGTTGTATTTTCGATTACCCGGCTCTTACGGGACACTCGAAAACAATAATAGAAAAGAGTGGAAGCACTATTCTAAGCCGGTGCCAAATTTTTTTTATAAAAATTGAATTTAGTGACGACATCGTTTCATACAATTTGTAAGGCAGTAAACACTATACAATGTCTCGCTCAATAGTTTGATACTCAATAGTTTGATGATATTCAGGGTAGGAAAAACAGACTGATCTCCATACTATCCTATCCTGACATACATATATACCTACATGTTTTATATAAAAAACAAAATATCTTATAATATTTTATATTTATTAATATGTGTTTAAGTGTTTATAGTTTGATACGTATTCTTCAATTATACATACTATCTCATGTGATACATGCAACTAGTTTTATCTATTTCTGCTAGAAGGTAGTATAATTTTAATTTTAATTTTATTTCAATTTACGGTTTGATAACCTTTTACACATACAAGTATACATAATATATTAAAAACAACAGAATTAAAAAAAAACAAATAAAAACAAAGAAATATGTATACAAAACGAAAATAAAAAATGAATAACAATATAAAAAGGTGAAAACATGTAAAAATATGTAAAAAATAATGAAAAACATTTAAAAAAAAAAATATGTAAAAAATAATGAAAAACATTTAAAAAAAAATATGTAAAAAAAACATGCGAGAAACATTCAAAAATATGTAAAAAAAAAATAAACAAAAAACATGTAAAAATATGTAAAAAAATAAACAAAAAACATGTAAAAAATAATGAAAATCATGTAACAAATATGTAAAAAATAAACAAAAAACGCAAACAAAAAAAATATATATATATATATATATATATATATATATATATATGTAAAAAATATGTAAAAAACATGTAAAAAACAATGCAAAAACACGTAAAAAAAATAAACAAAAAACATGAAAAAACTAAACAAAAATCATGTAAAAAATATGTAAAAAAAAAAAAAAATATGTGAAAAACATGTATAAAACATGTAAAAAAAAATATGCAAAAAAATAAACAAAAAGCATGCAAAAATATGTAAATAAACAATGAAGAACATGTTAAAAATATGAAAAAAAGTAAACATACATGCAAAAATTAATACAGGAAAAAAGAAATGTGAAAAGTAGTTTAAAAACCGACAAAATAATCTAATGTTTGGTCTCATTAACAAGTGCAGTGTATAGGCTAAAGATATTTGTAATTGCTAAAGATATTTGTTTAATTTTTTTATGTTGTGTTTGAATTCGTGCGCCTGTTGATCAGGCAAAGCAAACAAGAAGTTAAAAAAGTATTTTTATAGGTTTATTTATCTACATATAATTTGACACGCGATTTTTGTTTTTTCGGATATATGGTGATGTCAGGTTAGGTCAGGTTATATTAGATTGGGTCATATCGATTAATTATTATACTATCGGCAATTATTTACTTAGGTAACTTTGTATTATCTTTTGTTATCTTGTACATGTCATTCCTTATCTAATTATTCGTTTATTAAACACGCTCATTACATATTGGTATGTACCTACTTTTGATTTTATTTTTTTTAATTCATGCCGTGAGGCAATTTCTTCCAACTAACCAGTGTTTCCAGCACAGAGAAGCAATACTTGCGTGATAAATAAATTTAAATAAATTTCTCCTCTGCTGGGTATCGAACCCAGGACGCCCGCACAGAAACCGAACGGCTTACCAACTGTGCAACGGCGGATAATCTGCAAAAAAATAGCCTTAAATTATGTTTAAACGGAAAGTTGGGTGATTTGACAGTCAATGGACTAGTGAATCATCTAGGTGTCATCAATAAGAAAAACATACCAGTTACTACTATTATTTTTAAGATTTTACCATTATTATATTCTAGAAACTTATGTACCATTTTTGTTTTTGATCATATTGTTATTTTTTGTTTATCTATATTTTTATTTATATTTTTTTGTTAATTCATTTTCTTCTTACTTTTTGTTATTACTTTTTGTTTTCTTTACTTTTTGTTATTACTTTTATTATTTTTGTCTCTTTTGTCGTGGTTACTTTTTTTGATATTGTTTATATTTTTTATTTTTCTTGTTTATTTTTCTTTTTCATATGTATGTATAAAAATGTAGTAGTAAGCCAGTTAATAAGTAAATAAATAAATAAATGTATTGCGAAATTATAACTCCCAACTATATCCCCTTGGGTTAGTGAGGAGTAAAAATACATTACGATATGACAAAGTTAGGTAGATAAGGAGCTCCATGAAAGTAATACCTACATACATGACAATGTTATCTTCGATTATTTACTCCTGTGAGTTTGTGATGCTGATAATCCTGGACCAAATTACCTCTCCCACATCACAACTGATCCCTGCGGACATTTTCTCTCATTATTATTTATATCATTTTAATAATATATTATGTCAGTCTTTCTGTATGTCCCTTGCCTATCTTGCTGGCTGCTAATAATGATGTGACAAGTTTTTGTACTCTCAAAATACATACTCTGTCACAATAAATCTGCGCTAACAAGACAGATCTTTATTATACCAATGGGTTTTTTACACATACTTTTTTTCGGGTCTGTGGATTTAGTTAGTGATGAACGATTTTTTAATTGAGTTTTAATTATTACGCGTATTTTTTCGCATTAAATTTTCAACAGCAATCTATTACAAACAATGCTCCACTTGGACATTAGATAATTCAGATAGGATCATATTCAGATAGGTCTGCAGTTTTCTTGGTAGTTTAAAACGTGAAGGTACAGCTTTTGGAGAAACTACATAATCCAACTGTCGATTTATCCCACTGTCGAAGAGAACATTGTTCTCTTAACATATCGACAATGTATCAAGCCAGGATACGCGAGATTTGTATGCAGGGTCTATATTTTTCATGGTTTTTCCAACTTTGAATTAAAAAAACACCAACTTAGAGGCTTCTCAGCATATATTATGTTCTATATATAGATTTACTCAGAGTTTGGAGTAGAAAATTCAGTGTGTCTGTGTGTGTGTGTGTGTCCCCTTATAACTTTTGATCCGTTCAATTTTATTGAATCTCGAATAATTTTCGATTGAGTCATCTGTCGCCAGACGCTAGTATTTTTTTAACTGTCTAATATTTCAAAGTGACCCCAAGCTCGGGAAAATAAAAACTTGATACTTTTATTTTCAAATTGCCAAAAAAACACACCGCTTTCATAAAAATTGAAGAATTATCAAGTTATCATTATAAGATATCTAAATGAAAAATAATTAAACAACCTCATTACAAAATTTTAATAATCGTTTGATTCGTTTGAAAATAAGATGTTTTTACCGTCGCCATCTATGAAGTAACGAAGAAACCTTTTTGTAACGCCATCTATTGAGAAATTGGTTTATTTGTAAACAATGAAAGCAACAGTCCTCATACATGAGGTCACAGTGTTCTCGCACAGATGTCAATCCTGGGGGGCAAGTCTGGTTCGACCGGCGAAATCAAAACCCTAGTGATTACCCATATCATGGAAATAATTATCGTATGGAGTTCTATGACATCTAAAGATATTATAGAACTCCATATAATAATTGTATCTATGATATGAGTAATCGCGAGGGTTTTGATTTTGCCGATTGAACCAGACTTGCCACCCTGAATGACACCATAACTGTTTCTCATTATTAAATATATACAGAACTTTCAAAATTGCATTGCTAAGGTAACTCAATAAGAAGGCATGATTGGTGAACCTTTCGCAAGCGCATTAAGTGATCACGTAAACCAGCCGATGACAGGTCGTCAGCCCTGTTGGTACCTTGAGTTCCTCATCATCAGCAATGGCGCTACAGCCCGGTGTTGGCCTTGGCCTCCTCTAGAGATTGCCTCCATCCCGCCCTGTCGACAGCAAGTCTCCTCCAATTTGTCTGTCCGATCGCTCTTATATCGCCCTCGATGTCGTCCAACCATCTTATCCTAGGTCTTCCTCTGCTTCTTATTCCTTCAGGGCAGGTGTCCAATACTTTCTTTGGGACCCGGCTATCATCCATTCTACAAACGTGTCCGAGCCAACGTAGACGTTGTATTTTGATGTATTGGACAACGTTTGGTTCGCCATAAACCGGATCCGGTTAAACCGGATTCGGTTAAACCGGATTCGGTTAAACCGGATTTTCCAAGATCCTCTTTCACAGATATGGCCAAATATTTTGCGAAGTATTTTCCT
Organism: Molanna angustata; assembly: GCA_963576475.1. Classification (NCBI taxonomy): domain Eukaryota; kingdom Metazoa; phylum Arthropoda; class Insecta; order Trichoptera; family Molannidae; genus Molanna; species Molanna angustata. Next base: position 877,845 of record OY754972.1, read on the forward strand.
TGAGTTCCTGGTTCTCTTATAATATCCAACTTCGTCTTCATTGAGATGCATGTATGTTTATTATATCAATTGTGCAGCTGAGATCGATATATTATGAGCAATATGGGTTGTCCCGGTTGCCAGTAGCGGAATTGCTTATAGAAGCCGAAAATCCTGGCTTGCCTATAAATATTATGTTAAGAAATTCAAGAACTAATATATTTTTATTTGTTTTATTGCAACCATATTACAATATTAAAAATTAAACCGTTTGTAGATACGATGCTTTACAGGGCTACACATGTAAATATTATTTTAGAATGTGATTTAAAAAAAAAATACATGGCTACTGAAATGAACAACGATGATTAAAAAACAAAATTTTCCAAATTTCCCAATTTTCTTCCAGGGTTTGCCTAGTCCGAAGGTTCTAGTCTCGCCCCTGCCCGGTTCAATGACTTATGTGCACACCATTACATAATATTATGTTGTTTTGTAGACGCTAAGCACAAGCAGCTTGTCGGTGCATAAAATTAGTCATAAAGTCATGGCGCCAGGAAGGAAACCACGTATAGCAAGCTACAATTTAATATTAACTATTGATCGTTCAGATGTCTTTATTCGACCATAATTATTCATTGAATTTTTAAGTTTGTATAGTCATTGAACCTGATATATGATTAAAACAGAGTGGATTGTGGTTAATACTTAACTCCTCACTAACAAGTCACTCCATAAAGTATTCAAATTTTGTATGGAAAATTTTCAGCATTTTAAGGGGAGGAGAATATAGTGGAGAGCTATGATTTCGCAATTTTCAAGGCTATTTTTTTATTGCAGATTTTCAACTAGTATCATGGTGAGATATTGGTGAGATACATGGTGAGATAGTTCATAATTTTGTATTGTTAGTGCATAATTATTCAAAATACGTCTAATTCACTAACTTTTTAAGAACGTTCCGGCGAAAAAAATAGGTACGTTCCTATTACATTTAGTCCAAGTTGATATTTTATAACGCTGAAATGAGACCGTAAATATAAAATCTACAATTTTAGAACGTTCCTATTTTAGATACAATAGTCACTGAATAGGGGGTAATGTATTGCTTCTCGGCAAACTTGTGACTCGAAAGAAACTTGTTTTTACTAACCAGCGCCTGGAATTATGCAACATGCATAGCTTTAAATTTGATCATTTGTCAAGATGCAACAAACGTACTTTCATACATACCATCACGCCATGACCCTTACGGGGTAAGCAGAGAGAACCGAGCGCTCTACTTCTCAATCTTTGCATATATTCCTTGATTCCTTTACATCTATGCATCGTCTTACACATGCTCGTCGATTGTTCAAGCTTCTTATGTGTCTGAAAGAATGAAACATATGTTTCATTCTTTCAAAATACCATTCACATGGTCATGCTATCCCTTTCTTGGGCGACCTCTGCTATTCACTCCATCTCTTACACCCATATATATTTTTTTAGTCAGTCGTTCATCGTTCATTATTTCAATATGACCAAACCATATCAGGGCATTCACTTTCATTTGACTTAAAAGGTCCTTCTGTTTCTTGTATTTTCTCCTTATTTTTTATTCTATCATATACCGTTTTATTACATACTCTTCTTAGTGATCTCATTTCTACAGCATTTATTCCACTTTCATGCGTCTTTTGCCACTTCCATATTTCACTGGCATACGTCAAAATAGGCACAACAATTGCGTTACTTACGGCAATTTCGGCTTCCTTTGATATATTAAATAATTGGATTTTTTTTTTGCTATTCTCACCACCATCCGCTCTGCGTTTGGGGATTGTAAACGACCCCTTCACAGAACGCTAAATGAGCGACAAAAAATATTTTCAAATGTAAAGCATTAAAGGTGTGACCAAGATCTCTTTTAAAAAATAAACCTATTGGATATCAACCAATAGTAAGACACCATAACTATAACAGAACTTCTTGAAGACTTTAAAATTGTTCTACGAGATCACAAAATCCGCAACCAATGGGACTTTGAAGAGGCTCACGGACAGCAACAAGGAGCTCCGATCTATAAAATGACACCATTAGATGTCAACAAAACCAAAGAATATGTTCTGAAGTTTGGTCTGGGTATTGACAGAATTGTCATTAGGCAGTCGAGACAATTTCAAATCAGGGCAGATAACTTTTAAAATTTCCATGTCCTGTGAAAAATTGGGATATCCGGAAGCGTATTTCCGTGTTGGTTAGGAGGAAAGTACTGCCTCGAATTAGGCACTAGTTTGTTGCGCTAATGCACATAAAAACTAGTGTTGAATTTAAGGCACACGTGTCCTCCAAATGCACACGGTTTAACAACACAAACTTTTCCTGTTAATACGTGTTCAATTCAAGGCACGCGTCTTTCAATCGTACACAGGTTTATAAATTTTACCATGCGTTACAAGGTTGTGTTAGAGGCATTTTTTGTGTATGATTTTTTTTTGAATGAGATTGGTACTCATGAATTTTTCAATAAAATAATCACACTTTGCGTCGTAATTACCTTCATAAGATATAGAGCATCGAATTTTACATTGGTAATAATCCTTGTCACCTTCGTATTTTACAATTTTAAAATTGTCCAAAATACCATCAAGTATGTTCTTTAACAGTTATTTTATTTTTATTTTATTTTATTTTATTTTTTAATTAACACATACAACATTAGATAGTTTATTACATGGATTAATACATATGATACATCAATTATCTAAATCTAATGTCAGTTACATGTGTCAAATACATTTTGGTTTGTGTGTGTAGTGTAAGTAGTAAAGTATTTTTATTATTTATTTATTTAATTATTATTCCGCTTATGTAAGAGAGAGGGTGTGTATATGTATGTGTGTGTGAGGGTGTGTGTGTGTGTGTGAGGGTGTGTGTGTGTGTGTGTGTGTGTGTGTGTGTGTGTGTGTGTGTGTGTGTGTGTGTGTGTGTGAGGGTGTGTGAGGGTGTGTGAGGGTGTGTGTGTGTGTGTAAAAGAGAGTATGTGGACTTAAGAGTGATGGGCCATGGTTAGCTATTGTTTTCTAATTTATCTATTTGGGATATTTTCCGTCGATATTCGTTTGGGGAGTCGTAAAAAATGTCCAAGTTTAAAATATCCACATACCTTGAGTAAGCATCCATGGCCCTATTGATTGGTGAATTTATTGCAGCATTTGTTTTATAATATTTGCATTTAAATAATGGTGTATGTCTTGTACGTCTTATAGGTATATTAAAGTCAATAAGTGTGAGTATATCGGCGGAGTCTATATGGTTATTTAAAACATTATAAATAAAAGATAAATCAGTCATTGTTCGTCGGTTCGCTAAACTTTGAATATTATTAACCGTTGTATTATTGTTGTATTTATAGTTGAGTCGTTTGAAAAATTTGCGTTGGATGTTTTCAATATTTTTTATATGGATTTTATACAGCGGGTTCCAAATAAATGATGCAAACTCCAGTGTACTTCTGACAAGTGAGAAATATAATATTTTTAAGGTTTGCGGATTTTTAAAAGATTTACCTATTCTAAATATGAATCCAAGAAGTTTGTATGATTTTGTAATAACAGTGTTTATATGTTGAGTAAAGGTAAGTTTTGCATCAAGGTGCACTCCAAGGTCTTTACATTCATTTTTATGTTTTATGTTCACATTATCTAGATTGTAATTGTGGCAAATTTTATTCCTTTTTCTTGTGTACGATATGACAAAACATTTAGAAGCATTTAGAGAGAGGTAGTTATTTTTACAGTAAATCATAAGTCTGTCTAGATCTGATTGAAGAGCGCAACATATTACTTAAAGACTTAAACAAAATTACTGATTACTACCAATCGACAATTGGATCTCATGTGTTACACGCAACTAATATTAAATAGCAGGTACCTACAATTGCCTACAATATGATATTATTTGTTTGATGTTTTATCGATCGGTCTGTTACAAAACAATTGGGTTAAATATTCCTATATGTATATATGTAGCATTGATGGTATATACCGACATAAAAAATAACAAAGATATTGGAATTGACACAAGTACACGTTGAACATATTTCCATTATTTTCCTATATTTATTTGAGGTCAACTTTCCTTGTTTTTCTCCTTATTCAGAGCCTTTCTCAAATCCTTCTATATACAACTGGGTCGTCCCCTACATCTGCTGCCTCCATGTATTACCAGTGCAGGGTTGTGTTAAGATACAACGCTCGACGTCGGGCGTCGGATATACCTGAAATTGCAGATTATGACGTTTTTCACACCAATCTCACTCAACGCTAGCGACGCGCGGCGTTTCAATCTGCACGCATCGGGCGTTTTAAATCTCAAATAATGTCATTCATCATACATGTCTCTTTTGAGGTTATATTTTCATCGATAGACAACAATTAAGCAGTGGAGTAAATAATGATCTCTGACCTTTTATTACAAATTTTTGAATGATATTTTAATAAATAAACCTCTTTGTGAATGCATATTGTCATTTTTTTTTATTTATTTGAAAAAATGGGCAAGGTACAATAATATATTTTAAACAAATATAGTAAATAAGAATAGAAACATTAAATTACATTAAACAGAAACAGAAAATTGTGACTTAATCAGCCCAACTTTGATTTCATGTTACATGTACTCACTGCTGGTAACAAAACAATTAATTATTCCTGTCTAATGTGGCTCCTGAAAAGAGTCCTGGACATACAGAATATGTCCACGGGCCTGATCTTTACCAAATTATTATACGTGGTAAGGCATCGGTACAAAGGCAAATTCTGAGCGGCATTAGTGTTTATGTTGTCATCATAAATAATGTCTACTGACATAATATATACCACAGAAACAAATAGAAGTCATCATTCCACAGATAAAATAGAAGTCAACAAATACTAAAATTGCTAGCGCGGTTTCACCCGACAATTTTACAGAGCGTTTGGTGCGTACACTCGACGTTTAATCTGAACGCGACGCGAGTGTCTTTAGAGCGTCTGTTTCCGGTCATTCTGAACTGCTTAGAGCGTCACTAAGTGCACTCGGCGTTCAATGTGAACGTAGCCCAGTGTTTAATTCATAATTTTCTTGCCTCATGACATGGACATTGGATATAATGTAGCATCTCAATCTTAGCTCCTCTATAGGCCAAGAGCCGCAACTGCTAAACTTAAGTCCCAGTATAAGGCTGATTATTTTTTTTTTGTGTAAGGATACTATAGCAGGTAAAAACAATTGGATTCTATGAACCTCGATTAGTTGTGGCTTTCGCAGATGACAGCCTTTAAAGTGTGGAAAATTGCTATTTTAACACGTCAGTTTTTATTTTTATTTATTTTATTGATTTACAGAAACGACAGTTAACATTACCAATTTACAATAGGTATATTATATGCATCAAGTTATAAACCTTTTAAAGGTTCTTTTAAATATTTTAATTTAAACTAAGTAATATATTTAAAAATTGCGTGCTTATTTTAAAACATAAGTAAGTACCCACATTAAATTGGGAATAATTCACCCATCCAGATACTTAACATATCAAAGGATTAGGCTCTGAGGAGGTCTCTATACTACCTAACGACCCTACTGATTCCCGAATATTAACGTTTTTTTTATTATTATTATACATACATAACTTTCCTGAAAAAAATACAAATTATGAATTATGCTACGTCGCTGTTTTTTTTTTTTTTTTAACATGTCTACGTAGGGGACGCCAGCTATTAGGATTTGGGTCCATTTTACTCTTCCGAAGAAGCGCACTACGTAGCGTTGGGAGGGGTTTGCAATCTAGAGAAGAGTTTATTAATTCGGATTTTAAAAAGACCCGGGTTGTACGAAGATGGAAACACAGAATTCGGAAGATCGTTCCACAGTCGGGCTGCTGTGTTAATAAAGGAGTTCGAGAAGCGACTTGTTCGTATATGTTGAAGGTCCACTGTGAATGGATGCTGCGATTGAGTGAAGCGAGTGACTCTGTTGCGAGTGGGTGGAGGAGGGACCAAAGATGCAAGTTCTTCTGAGCAATTCCCGTGGTAGTATCTATAGAATAAACTTAAAATACCGACTCTGCGTCTGTGTTCTAGTGATTGCAATCCATCAGTCAGTGATGGATCATCAATCAGACGTATAGCACGCCTTTGGACAGCGTCGAGGGTATTCAGTAGGTATTGGGGGGCGCCACTCCAGAGGTGACTGCCATATTCAATAATTGGGCGTATTTGCGCTTTGTAGAGTATACAGATCTGGGTCTTAGTAAAATATCTGCGCGCTCTATATAGTACGCTCAATTTTTTGGAGGCGAGTTTCACCTTAGCTTCGATGGAGCCCTTGTAGTGTAATTGGTTCGTTATAGATACTCCAAGCAGGTCGATAGAGCTGCTGTTAGGTAGGGTGCTTCCGTTGAAAGACACTTGCAATTCATTGGGGTTTCTCTTCGCAGAAATTAGACAGGCTTGGGTTTTTGAGACGTTAAATGAAACAAGATTACTTTCACCCCAGGTATTGATTGAGTGGAGGTAGCTATTTATTTTTTGATGAAGGTCTTTCCGGGCTTCTGATATTTCACTCTGTTTAGGAGGTTTGTCAAAAGAGAAATTGTCATGGACTGTGCTGTCATCAGCGTAACAGTGGATGGGGGCGCGTAAGAGCAAGTCATTGATATGTAGGAGGAATAGGGTTGGAGATAGAATGGACCCTTGAGGGACTCCCGCATTAATGGAATGGGGAGAAGAAGAGCAACCGTCCACTACAGTTATGACTTCGCGATCTTTTAAAAAATTCGCAATCCAAGTACACAGAGACTGGGGTAGTCCATAAGAAGGGAGTTTCATTAAGAGACCTCGGTGCCAAACCCGGTCGAAAGCTTTAGAGATGTCAAGGGCGACAGTTTGAGCTTCTCCAAAGCGTTCCATAACTCGACCCCAAACGGATGTCACATACGCGAGTAGATCGCCACAAGATCGATTTCCACGAAATCCATATTGGCGGTCGCTTAAAATTTTGTTTGCTTCGAGGTATGTGATCAACTTGGTGTTTAGTACCCTTTCCATTATTTTGGAGAGTACAGAAGTAATAGCGATGGGTCGGTAGTTAGATGGGTTGGAGCGATCACCTTTTTTGGGAATTGGGTGGATGACTGCTTTTTTCCAGTCACATGGGACAATACCAGTTTTAAACGAGAGTTTGAAGAGTTTAGTGAGAACTGGGGCTAGTTCGGCGGAGCATTTTTTTAACACAAGAACGGGAATTCCATCTGGTCCATTAGCTTTGTTAACATCCAACCCTCGGATGGCGAGTAAAACCTCAGAGAAGTTAATCCTTACTTCGTTCATTTTAAAACCACAATGTGGAACTGGTTGAGGAGTTTTTCCTCCGTCGTCAAGGGTTGAGTTATCTGCAAATAATTTACCGAGAAGATTAGCTTTGTCGGTGGCAGAGTTAGCAATGGATCCGTCATGGTTCGTTAAAGGTGGAAATGAAGATGTGCAAAAGTTCTGACCTATGGAGGTTGACAATGACCAGAATCTTCGGCTACCGTTAGGGCATGAGGAGAGTTTTTGACTTATATGTTGGTCATGGAGTTTTTTAGCCTGATTAATGGTTTTTTTACAATCCTTTGTCATCTTGTTGTATGCTTTCTTGTTTGACGGGGATTGAAGTTTTTGAAATGTTTTGAAAGCCAGATTTTTACGCGTGACTGCTTCTCGGCATTTGGAATCAAACCAAGGTTTTGTGCCTGGTCCGCAGGTTTTGAGGGAGGAGGGAATATAGCCATCCATAGCAGAAGTGATGACATCCCCTACCTCACGCGCACAGATAGAAGGGTCTTTGGTTCTAAAACAGACTTCATTCCAAGGAAAGTCGCGAAAGTGTATTCGCAGTGCATTCCAATCTGCTGACTTGTATTGCCAAATTTTCCTTTTAGGTTTTTCGGGTGGAAGGTCCGGGATGAAGTGGATGGCCGTTTGCACAAGGCAATGGTCTGAAGAGCCCAGTGGGGCTGTGACTTTCAGTGTGTATCCCGTTGGCGAGGTAGTCATAAAAAGATCAAGCAGATTGGAACGATGCCCAGAGACATCAGGGATGCGAGTTGGCTCTTGAACAAGTTGCTCCAGGTTATGACACAAAGCAAAGGATTCCGTCATGCGGCCAGCCGAATCGGTAGTTCCCGATTTCAGCCAATCGGAGTGATGGACATTGAAATCGCCGAGAACCGCAAATTCTGCCGACGGGTAGCGAAACAGAAGACTGTCAATGGTTTCTCCTAAGTATTTGAAAAGCTCGGAAGAATCATAATCACTCATATTTGGAGATCGGTAGATACAAGCATAAATTTTTATGAATTTGTTAGATTTTAAACGGACCCACATAACATTGAAGGCGGGGTTCTCGAACTCCTTCAATCTGACACAGTTGATGTCTTCGCGGCTGTAGAGGCACAAGCCTCCTTTGGGCACAAACATGCTTTCGAGTATGTACCCTGGGCAGTTGAGGTAACTTGTGTCGAGTGGATCTTGAATTTGTGTTTCCGTGAGAAAGAGCAGGTGTGGTTTTTGAGATTGCAAGTGATGGTGAACAGAATTTAAATTACTGTGGATACCTCTGATGTTAGCGAAGTCTACCAACAGTTCACAAATGGTGCGAGGGTATGCAGTCTTGGTTGTCGCTGTAAAAACATTATTATTGGGTTTATCTGTCATGAAGGTTTTGTGGGGGGGGGGGTGGCATTGTGAAACGAGGAGATCAGAAGCCCTTTTCAAGGACATTTGTTCCGGCAGCTGCGCTGCTAGGTTGAAGAAGGGAGGATATGGCCGTGGAGGACGCCTGGTGCCCCCCGCATACAACTGCTGGGACCTCGTCCGGTCACGATCCGGCACAACAATTGCAGCGAGATTATGCGCCGACTGATAGGGCAGCCAACCCGTAGTCGTTAGCTTAGGTCGGGCCCCTGTACTATTCGGCGGCCGGCCAGCGACGAACCGTTTCACACAGATCTCCCTCGGCTCACACCTCCAACCAGACCCGCCGCGCAGCGGCCGGGATGACATCATCAAGATAGGCCGCCGATCAACTCCAACACAAGTGCCCGCCTGGGCACCAAAGCAAAGAACCCCGAACATGGCGAGCCATTTTAGGGGACCATAAATGCAGTGGCTTGGTAAACCAGTATAGTATACTGACCCCAGGTCGAAGGCAGGGTTTACTTTCCAATCCCAGAGGATGGGTTGGGGGGGAGCAAACTCACCTTCTCCCAAAAGCAAGTAGCAAATGATAAATACCTACATATAATATAACTTATATTTTCACTAAAAATAGTTGTGAGGTTAACAGGACGAACAAAGTGAAGGTATATAGAATATTATATGTATAGTACATACATATATAGATAGATAGTGTTATCATTTCCACTAAGGATCTTTTCCACTCAATGATTTTCCGTTTTAGATTAGACACAATATCCCATACGTTCTCAAAATATCTCTTCTCGGTTTTGGGGTAGCGGTGCGATACACTGATCCTTAAGGCCCCTGTATATCTTGGGCATACGGATGTACACAAATATACACATTAAATTACATTTTGATGTATGAAATGCGAGAAAATATCTCATATCACTATATCTATAATCCAAAATACTGTTTTATGAAGAAAGTTATATTAACGCAATAGAAAATCTTCAAAAAAAATATATAAAGCAATTAAATTTTCGTAATAGACTACATTTCTCTAACTATTCTCAAGCTCTTAAACACCACAACACAAAACAACTGGAGACACGCAGATCAATCCATGATATTTGTTTTCTATATAAAATTATTAACGGTCTGATCGACAGCGCACCCCTTCTAAGCACACTCCGTTTTCACTGTCCACTTAGGAGAAATAGAAACCAGTCTCTCTTTTATATAGAACCTTCTAAAACTAACTTTATGCTAAATTCTTATATTAATAGAGCTTGTACTGGGTACAATAGAAATTGTTTGAGCGTTCCGGAGTTGGATATGTTTGCTTCAAGTTTTTATGTATTCAAAAAAAAAATTGTGAATTTGTCGGATGTTTAATCTGTGCTCTGTTTTATTGTGCACATCTTTAACTTTTTAATTGTGCCCCTTTAACATTAACTTTAACTTAATTTTAATTTACTATTCTTCATACATTGAGACACGTGAGGCAAATCATAATATGAGTTTCTAGTGGTCAATGCTTCCCCCCACTCCCCTTCCTACCTCTCTCCTTTCCCATCCTGTCTTCATAATTGTTAATAAATGTGTATGTACTCAATATATTTAGAATACTATAATTGGCAACATAAAAATTATCTCTGTATATCTGTATAAATCTTTATTTTAATGCTGTTGTATTCTATAAAATAAAAAAAAAATAAAAATAAAAGATAAAATTTAGTGGTTATGTTATAACATATTGAAAAAGCTCAGCCGGTAGATTTTCACATTCTCTTTCTTTAGTAGTAATAATCTACTTAATATTTGCCTTGTAGATTTTTTAGTTAGGTACTTGCAACCTTGCAAGCATAAAATAAAAAAAGGTTTTATTACAACTAATTTTACAAGAAAACTATTAAGCCGGTTGCAGACCAAAAACTAAGCTACGTTAGATTAGCTTAGCTTGCATAGCTGAGGTCGTTTTTCATACTAGTGTGCAAATCGCAAACTATGTGAATTAGAATTTATTTACCATATTTGAATTATAAATATTTTTGAGTCACTTCGCGACATGTTTCGGAAGCGCTGTCCTTCCATCGACCGGCGTGTCGAGACTAACATGTTGAATTTGTGTGTATCTGTCTGTGAAGCGAGGGGGGTGGTGGTTGAGGGTTGGTTGGGTTAGTGGGGAGAGGGGAGTATTGTGTAGTGTTTTTGTTTTTGATGGGGAATATATTAAGTATTGGAGAAGTATTATGAAAGGTATGGTTATTTTAAGTTTTATGCCGGAATTTATGTGTTTATGTATTTCGAGTGTTTCGTAGTTGTTAAGTCGGTGTCCTTTTTGTTGTGTTTCGTGTAATAGTTTTATTTTGTGGTTATTGAATGAGTGATTAGTTTGAATAATGTGGTTAGCAAATTGTGAGAAATTATTGTTGTTTAAGCATCTTCTGTGTTCGTTAATTCTTAAATTTAGGTTTCGTGAGGTCTGTCCTATCATCATTAAGTGATATTAGAATTTATTTATTTATTTATAGAATCTCTCACTTTACAGAACAAAATTTAGCGAAGGCTCCCTGTGATAGTCTAGTCTAGTGTACCGTGGCGCTGTCGGGAGGAAAACCCTCGCCGAGATTGACGGGCCTCCACGATTGTGGTTGGACTCTTAGTGGTAGTGGTATGAAATATACAGTCGCTCCGGGGATGAACAGAACGCTTGTTTCCCAATGGAGTGGGGTAGGTGACTGCGACTTTCCTAAAAGAACAAAATTTAAATAATACAATGTTATTCAACCTCACTAGGATAAACCTGTTTCGAGGTTAAATAAAGTCACATTTGTGAAAGATATAAATGATAAAATTTAAATTAGGCTATTAAATACTCATTGTGGAATTTATCTATGTTTCATTGTATTAGGGTTTTTTATAGTATTTTTATTAATTTATAAATCAAAAAAGTTGCCCCGCTTAATTCGAATTAAAAATTAGTGTAACAAAATTCGCGCAGCGAGAAATTTTCCTTTTTTTTCGATTGCAATGCGTGCAAATAAAATGGTCAAAATTGTCAAAGTTTTTTTTATAAAAAATGTGTTTCTGAATTTTGACGCATATTACTTGCGGACCGTATGTGTTCTAATATAGAATATGCTGTAATGATAATGTATTGATTTATGTATTGAATAATATTCCTGGCCATATTGAACATAGTTACATAATACGTACCATTATTTATATTGAAATAATGAAAAATCTGTTTTTAATCATTCTTTAATCTGTTTATGTAACGGAGGAAATTATGTCACGCGATCATTTAGCTGGGGATTTTTTGCTTTAACTAATAATTGGTTTTAATGACAATATAATGGTAGGCATGCCTCACCAATAGACTGACATTGTGGTTGGCTGAAAAAACGTAGTTTTGCCTGCGACTTGAAATGAAAAATAAAGAAAGTTGTGTTTCTTACATTACGAGTACATAACTTGTTGATAATTTGGAGTTGAACTGTTTAAACATAAGTCTTATAATTACTAACAGATTTTTAATTATCTCAATAGAGACGAAGTTGGAATATTTATTGTAGGAGAACCGGGAAACCAAGGCACCTACAGGGCTTACGACCTGTCATCGGCTGGTTTTACGTGATCACTTTATGCGCTTGCGCAACGTTCACCAATTATGCCTTTTTAATGAGATCCCTATCAATTCAATTTTGAAAGTTCTATATATTGTAATACTGAAATTCTTTTCGCTTGAAAATAAGGAATTTTTACTACAGCCATCTATGGGTGAAATTATGAACAACAATCTTATTATTTTTTATTTATTTTGTTGTAACGCCATCTATTGAGAGAATTGTTTTTTTTGTAAATAATGAAAGCTACAATTCTTATATCTGAGGTGACAATGCATTTTTCGCATAGAAGTCACCCCTGAATTGCGCCAGACTTATAAGGTCATTTTTGTCTTATTTACCTACTTGTACCAATGTGTAAGTAATCGAATATTTTTATTATTGCATATGCGCAAACATTGGATTTTTTTCCCTCGAATATTTTTATTATTGCATATGCGCAAACAGTGGATTTTTTTCACTTATAATTACGACATATCCTTGGCCTGGATTCCTGGCCACTTTGGCATCGAAGGTAATGAAACAGTTGACTCATTAACAAAATCCTTTAACTTAATGCCCCTTTAACTTAATTATAATTTATTATTATTGGTCGATGATTTCCCCACTCCCATACCTACCTCTCTCCTTTCCCATCCTGTTTTCATAATTGTAAAAAAAAGTATGTAATATATTTTAGAATAATATAATTGGAAACATAAAAATTATCTCTGTTTATTTGTATAAATCTTTATTGTATTGCTGTTGTATTCTATAAAATAAATAAAAATTATCTCTGTATATTTGTATAAATCTTTATTGTATTGCTGTTGTATTCTATAAAATAAATAAAAATTATCTCTGTATATTTGTATAAATCTTTATTGTATTGCTGTTGTATTCTATAAAATAAATAAAAATTATCTCTGTATATTTGTATAAATCTTTATTGTATTGCTGTTGTATTCTATAAAATAAATAAAAATTATCTCTGTATATTTGTATAAATCTTTATTGTATTGCTGTTGTATTCTATAAAATAAATAAAAATTATCTCTGTATATTTGTATAAATCTTTATTGTATTGCTGTTGTATTCTATAAAATAAATAAAAATTATCTCTGTATATTTGTATAAATCTTTATTGTATTGCTGTTGTATTCTATAAAATAAATAAAAATTATCTCTGTATATTTGTATAAATCTTTATTGTATTGCTGTTGTATTCTATAAAATAAATAAAAATTATCTCTGTATATTTGTATAAATCTTTATTGTATTGCTGTTGTATTCTATAAAATAAATAAAAATTATCTCTGTATATTTGTATAAATCTTTATTGTATTGCTGTTGTATTCTATAAAATAAATAAAAATTATCTCTGTATATTTGTATAAATCTTTATTGTATTGCTGTTGTATTCTATAAAATAAATAAAAATTATCTCTGTATATTTGTATAAATCTTTATTGTATTGCTGTTGTATTCTATAAAATAAATAAAAATTATCTCTGTATATTTGTATAAATCTTTATTGTATTGCTGTTGTATTCTATAAAATAAATAAAAATTATCTCTGTATATTTGTATAAATCTTTATTGTATTGCTGTTGTATTCTATAAAATAAATAAAAATTATCTCTGTATATTTGTATAAATCTTTATTGTATTGCTGTTGTATTCTATAAAATAAATAAAAATTATCTCTGTATATTTGTATAAATCTTTATTGTATTGCTGTTGTATTCTATAAAATAAATAAAAATTATCTCTGTATATTTGTATAAATCTTTATTGTATTGCTGTTGTATTCTATAAAATAAATAAAAATTATCTCTGTATATTTGTATAAATCTTTATTGTATTGCTGTTGTATTCTATAAAATAAATAAAAATTATCTCTGTATATTTGTATAAATCTTTATTGTATTGCTGTTGTATTCTATAAAATAAATAAAAAAAATTTAAAATCCTATTCTGGTATGAGTCAATCCCATTTGCAGATTCAAATTTAAGATTACGTGTGTTCACTCCAAAACCTTAAAATGCGTAGATGGAATGATCACCTGTCAGTGACCCGTATTCGAACAGGATCGTTCTACGCTGGAATCCAGCCCACGAACCCCTCAAAATCATGGTTTCAGGGAAGAGGGTTTTTCAGAAGTGACACAACGAGAATGAGAATTGCTCACTGTATTGTGGTTACTCCCCTGTTTAAAATACATGTATTTAGAAGCCCCATCTGTGAGTGTGATCTAGAGGAGTAACCTCTGGACCATATGTATTTTAATTGTAATAACCGGTCTTATATCAATGGTTTGTATCAATCCTTAATCGAAACTGTTCGTACATTTCTAATTAATATCTCCCACCTGTTATCTTTTTTTTTTAAACATGTCCACGTAGGGGACACCAGCTATTAGGATTTGGGTCCATTTTACTCTTCCGATCGAAGAAGCGCACTACGTAGCGTTGGGAGGGGTTTGCAATCTAAAGAGTTTATTAATTCGGATTTTAAAAAGACTCGGGTTGTACGAAGGTGGAAACACAGAATTCGGAAGATCGTTCCACAGTCGGGCTGCTGTATTAATAAAGGAGTTCGAGAAGCGACTTGTTCGTATATGTTGAAGGTCCACTGTGAATGGATGCTGCGATTGAGTGAAGCGAGTGACTCTGTTGCGAGTGGGTGGAGGAGGGACCAAAGATGCAAGTTCTTCTGAGTAATTCCCGTGGTAGTATCTATAGAATCAACTTAAAATACCGACTCTGCGTCTGTGTTCTAGTGATTGCAATCCATCAGTCAGTGATGGATCATCAATCAGACGTATAGCACGCCTTTGGACAGCGTCGAGGGTATTCAGTAGGTATTGGGGGGCGCCACTCTTAATAATTTAAAAATTTATGTCTTGTTAAAAATTTCTTAAAACACACAACATTGAACTGTTACTTAACTTTTCAATATTCTCTAAAAATTGCTCCCAACCTTCCTTTTTTATTTTTATTTTAATTCAAGGCCACTAAAAAGGGTGAATTGCCATATAAAGCAAAAAAAAACACCAAAACCCATTCTGCATATAATTGTCTTCATATTTCCATGAGTAGAGAGTAATAAAGTTAAATGATTTATATCACGGAAGTAATCCCATTTGTTATTTTACGTTGAACCTTTTTGTGTGCGTGTTTATTACGGATTAGACTTACCTTATTAAAGTAAGGAGAGGTTAGGTCAGATTATGTAAGGATATAATATAATATTAATAAAAAAGGAAATGAAATACCCGAATAACAATTTGATTTTTATTGTTGCAACCTAGCACGGCATTTATTATCAAATCTGAATTCGCTAAAATAGACCTCATTTTACATGTTACAGTCCAACAGTTTAATTCGGCATGTCATGAAGTGTCCAGGCGTTACAAGAAATGGAGGCACTGAATGCTTCGTTTGATACAATTTTATATTATGAATTAGGAGGGCATCTAGTGACTGAAAACATGATATATTAAAACCGCCTAATACACTATGAAGTCACGTGTAAAGGGTAACTATACTTATAGGCATATAACGCTAAATCTAGTGACTGAAAACATGATATATTAAAACCGCCTAATACACTATGAAGTCACGTGTAAAGGGTAACTATACTTATAGGCATACAACGCTAAATCTAGTGACTGAAAACATGATGTATTAAAACCGCCTAATACACTATGAAGTTACCTATGTGTTAGTAAAGGTAACTATACTTATAGGCATATAACGCTAAATCTAGTGACTGAAAACATGATATATTAAAACCGCCTAATACACTATGAAGTTACGTGTTAGTAAGGGTAACTATACTTATAGGCATATAACGCTAAATCTAGTGACTGAAAACATGATGTATTAAAACCGCATAATACACTATGAAGCTACGTGTTAGTAAGGGTAACTATCGCGTGTGTTAAAGGATGTTTATACGGGATCCTAAAATTATCGATTTTTAGGATCCCATATCTATCGATTTTTTACATTTTAAATAAAAACCTGACATGAAATGTAAAAAATTTACCTACACGAATAGACTAAAGCTGGATTGTTTTCGGTAAATTGACATATATTCGAAAACAAAAATATCCCAATTTGAAAAACAACACTATCGCAACTAGCGATATTAATTTGTTCATAAATTCTGACTGAAAACACAGTTGTGAAAAACTATGTCTTCATCGGGAATCGAAAACTGGACCTCTGGTTGATGTCTAACTAACTGAGCCACGAAGGCCGGTTACAAGAGACGCTTCTTTTTACACCATTTTCTTTAACATTCAATGTTTTGTCTGTATTGAAATTCTGCAGTCTTATTTTTTACTTACTTTTCTTTTCGTGTGGCTCTGATACTTATATCCTCTTCATCCAGCGTCTAAGTTTTACAGCCTTGGATCAAGCTCTGTCAATCATTCCACCGCCTCCGGTACCGCCTCGTGGATATCCTGGAGGGTGCCGCTAAATTAACTGAGCTGGCAGTCTTGCTCCATGTGCTTTACTGTTTTCTCAGCTCCCCATTCACAGTCTGGGTTCTCCCTCTTCCCCATCTCCAGATCAAGAAGTTACAGCAACCTTGTTCCGTTCTTAACCTGTTTTGCTGTACCCATATTTTTCGAGGCAGGTCGAATCGGGTTGTTGGGTCCACAATTAGGTGGTTGTTCTGTACACGTTGGCCCATCTTTCTTTCCAAGCGGATTATTCAACACTGACGTCTTCTGCCTCGACTGTCCAAATTGGGTACCGGGAACTTAGTCTTTTATGGGGTGGGTGGAAGATGTCGTCAAATACTGGCAAGTGAGGATTGTTTTTTTATTTTGTTTTTCTGTCTGGCAGTGGCATGCATTCTACGCAGATCTGGCGGAGCGATGTTAGATAACATAGTGCTTATAAGTGATGATCTGGAAGAACTTCATATTATGATAAAAGAACTCCACGATGCTTCCCTAATGGTCGGCCTGGAAATCAATATAAATAAAACGAAAATCATGAGTCCATCTAACAGCACTAACACAATTGATAATAAAATAATTGAAGCTGTTGAAGAATATGTATACCTTGGACACAAGATAAAATTAGGAAAAGATAACCAGACAGCAGAAATACCCAGAAGGATCGGACTAGGTTGGGCAGCCTTCGGGAAACTTAAACATGTCCTAAAAAACAGAGATATTCCCACATGTCTGAAAAGAAAAGTGTTTGAAACATGTATCCTGCCTGTGCTTACGTATGGTCTGGAAACTATCACGCTAACTGCGAGGACCATACATAAGCTAAAATGCACTCAGAGATCCATGGAAAGGCAAATGATAGGCGTAAGTCTAAGAGACAAAATTAGAAATGAAGAAATCATACGCCAGACAAAAGTTGTTGATGTTATGGATCGAGTTGCAAAACTTAAATGGCAATGGGCAGGTCATGTTGCCAGACAGGGTACGGACAGATGGGCACCCAGAATTCTAAATTGGAGACCATGGGATATGAAAAGGGGAATAGGCCGGCCCCAGAAAAGGTGGGCCGATGATATTGTCCCTGTCGCTGGAAGCGGATGGGTTTGAAAAGCCCAGAAAAAAGACGAGTGGAAGATTTTAGAAGAGGCCTACATCCAGCAGTGGAGAGATGGCTGAGAAAGAAGAAGAAGAGAAGATGTTAGATAATACTTGTAACCATGGTGTTGTTATGGATTTCACAGTTCCTGTTATGGTTCTCATAGTTTTATTTAATTCTACATCTATGCCCTTACAGTGTGCACTTCTATTCCTCTCTGGGGAGCAGTATTCAGCTGAGCTGTATATACCAAAGCTATTGCTGATGTTTGTAAATTTGCCGCTCTTCTGCCCCATTCTGCAGTTGATTTTTAACAACATAACTTACCAACCAGTTAAAGCATTGAAACTTTCCACTTTTTTTGAACCCACAAAAGTGAAGTGGAAATGATGAAAGACACCAAGCTATGGTAGAGATTCTCCGTTAGGCTATTGCACTGTCTAGAGTTCAAACACGCACATATAGAATTATCGCATTTAGAAAAACACCTGGACACATTTTGACAATCCAAATTTGACGATCTGCCTGCGACACACATATAATGTAGGTACTTACATACTACGCACTATTTAGTAAGCCCACAGGTTACATAATACATAAGAACGATACTTTGGTGAGGTATCTACTTTAAAAATGTATTCATGGTATGTTCCTTAGTGTGGTACTGTAAACTCCCTTTAGGACGTGATCCCATATAAAATTAATAATATGTTTACAACATCTTGTGTGTTTATTATTATGTACTTTAGTAGTTTAGTTGCTTTAATAAAGTTTAGTATAAATAATTATTTATTTAGGCACGCTGCTAACACGTGACGATAAAATTAAGATTTAAACATTAATCTGTGACGTTGGAATTATGAATTTTAATTACATCGTCATCATCGGCCATCAGACAGTTGTGGATAAGTACCTACATATATTTTATTGGAAGCTGTCACAAAAATTGTTAATAAAATAAATAATAAAGTTTGTCAAACGTGTTGATTATTTACACACATACATATATACGTACAGAGAACTGAGCGCCATACTCCATAATTTTTGTAGTGGTTATATTATTTTTGTTTAACTTTAAATGAGTGTACCCAACATCACCCTGCATCACCCTGAACTCCTTGAGGCCTGTGCCTATCAGAGTCTCGAAAAAAGGCGAGATAATTCTTTACTTCTGGTGGGTTACAAAGTTATAAATTATATCGTCGACTGCCCAATTCTGCTCGAGCACCTAGGCCTCTACGCTCCCTAGAACTACATGAGAGTTAGAGGACACCACTTATTTAATTTATCTGCCGCTCGTACTGATGTGGTTGCTCGCAACACTCTCGTACGAATGTCTGTTTTGTTAAATGGTTTACCTGTTGAAGCAGACGTCTTCTTATGGGGCGTTCAGCGATTCAAAAAATATATTAAATAAAATAACAATATCATTCACATAGTCATGCCATCCCTTTCTGGGGCGGCTCCTGCTATTCACTCCATCTCTTAAGGCCCTGATCGACGAGCGAGTAAAACCGCGGTCTTAGGGCTCGTCGATAAAGCTCGCCGGTGTATCATTGCAATACACCCGTGTATATTATCCTCCTTTATGTTGCATTCTCTCATTCTGTCCTCATTTTCCATTCTATTACATTTTTTTTTGTGATCTCATTACTACAGCATTTATTCTACTTTCATGCATCTTTTGCCTGGTC
Source organism: Molanna angustata (assembly GCA_963576475.1). Lineage (NCBI taxonomy): Eukaryota > Metazoa > Arthropoda > Insecta > Trichoptera > Molannidae > Molanna > Molanna angustata. The sequence goes on from OY754972.1 coordinate 897,390, forward strand.
CATTTTCACTGACATCTATAAAACAATCTATATTAAAGATGAGTATTTTTGTGATAGTCAAAACTGAGCAACTATAAAACAATCCTTATTTAAGATGAGTATTTTTGTGCTGGTCAAACTGAGCAGCTATAAAACAATTTATATTTAAGATGAGTATTTTTGTGCTGGTCAAAACTGAGCAGCTATAAAACAATTCGTATTTAAGATGAGTATTTTTGTGCTGGTCAAAACTGAGCAGCTATAAAACAATTCGTATTTAAGATGAGTAATATTTTTGTGATAGTCAAAACTGAGCAGCTATAAAACAATTCGTATTTAAGATGAGTATTTTTGTGCTGGTCAAACTGAGCAGCTATAAAACAATTCGTATTTAAGATGAGTAATATTTTTGTGATAGTCAAAACTGAGCAGCTATAAAACAATTCGTATTTAAAATGAGTATTTTTGTGCTGGTCAAAACTGAGCAACTACAAAACAATTAGTATTTAAGATGAGTATTTTTGTGCTGGTCAAAACTGAGCAGCTATAAAACAATTCGTATTTAAGATGAGTAATATTTTTGTGATAGTCAAAACTGAGCAGCTATAAAACAATTCGTATTTAAGATGAGTATTTTTGTGCTGGTCAAAACTGAGCAGCTATAAAACAATTCGTATTTAAGATGAGTATTTTTGTGCTGGTCAAAACTGAGCAGCTATAAAACAATTCGTATTTAAGATGAGTAATATTTTTGTGATAGTCAAAACTGAGCAGCTATAAAACAATTCGTATTTAAGATGAGTATTTTTGTGCTGGTCAAACTGAGCAGCTATAAAACAATTCGTATTTAAGATGAGTAATATTTTTGTGATAGTCAAAACTGAGCAGCTATAAAACAATTCGTATTTAAAATGAGTATTTTTGTGCTGGTCAAAACTGAGCAGCTATAAAACAATTCGTATTTAAGATGAGTATTTTTGTGCTGGTCAAACTGAGCAGCTATAAAACAATTCGTATTTAAGATGAGTAATATTTTTGTGATAGTCAAAACTGAGCAGCTATAAAACAATTCGTATTTAAAATGAGTATTTTTGTGCTGGTCAAAACTGAGCAGCTATAAAACAATTCGTATTTAAGATGAGTAATATTTTTGTGATAGTCAAAACTGAGCAGCTATAAAACAATTCGTATTTAAGATGAGTAATATTTTTGTGATAGTCAAAACTGAGCAGCTATAAAACAATTCGTATTAAAGAAGAGTAATATTTTTGTGATAGTCAAAACTGAGCAGCTATAAAACAATTCGTATTTAAGATGAGTAATATTTTTGTGATAGTCAAAACTGAGCAGCTATAAAACAATTCGTATTTAAGATGAGTATTTTTGTGCTGGTCAAAACTGAGCAGCTATAAAACAATTCGTATTTAAGATGAGTATTTTTGTGCTGGTCAAAACTGAGCAGCTATAAAAAAATTCCTATTTAAGATGAGTCCACTTTATTTTGTCAACAAACATGTTTTTTTTGTTATTTTGAGGAAAGTGTTATTTCACAACATATTTTTCTGGTATAAATATTCTTGGAACTATTTATTATATTGTCTGTTACGATACGGAGTTCAAATTCTTTGCATGAATTGTCCAATAAGGCAACCGCTCTATGAGACAAACAAGTTTTATTGGAAATATCTCCTATATATAAACAATCATATACATACTATGTATGTATGTACATTAAGGATGACTTAATAATATAACATGGTATATATGTAGGTACATACATACATACATACCGAAAGTCCACACACCTGGTGGTATTTGATAAAAATAAATTGTTTTTCTTCTTTGCTTTCTTTCATCATGGGTATCTGTGTGTACAGTGTACAGTGTACATGATGACGACTCTATTGGTGGCTGTGCCTTATTAAAAAAGAACTCGCCATATTCAATGTGTCTATCTACATGATACAGGACTATGGCGCGCGCTAGTGTCTGAATCCGGACGATTCAGCCCTATATAAAGACGCCTCAGACCGGGAGCGTTCATTCGATCTACCCTGTTCCAGTTGTCGCGGTCGCGCTGTCCTTGCGACCCCATAGTTTTCAATCCGCGTAATCATCGTATATTATTCTAATTTAAAATATAATTATTTATTAAGTCAACTATTTTCAATGTATTAGAGTCACTTATCCAAATAAATTCATGTAAGTAATTGCACCAATTATCTTTTGATTTCTGCCATCTAATTACCTGTGTTTTACTGTAATATTAAATATCTATATGTACGTAGTGCTGTGTTAGGTAAGTACCTACACAGTCATTACAATACCTTCGCTTGGGGATAGGCCGACAGGTTGAAATACCTAAAGCCTATATAGACCGGCATAGCCTATCCTGGGTGACCACCGACAGGTTATCTAACTTGATCGGCAGCACAACCCAGTCCTCGGTAACCAAGATCAGGTAACTTGGTAACCCGAGGGCCCAAAGCCAAACAGGTGACGAGAGTACACCTAAAAAAGGGTAAACTGGTGACCCAAAATACGTGAATTGATCACAATTGGTTACCAATAAGTAATCTGGTAAACCAAAAACGTGAAGTAAAACACAATGGTTACCAATCAGTAAACTGGTAACCACCGAAATTGTATTTGAGCATATAATGTAACATAAAAAATAAAGGTTTAAAACTGGTAAGCCCCATGTATTATTTTAAAAATTGCATTATTTCGTGTACTATTTTTGTATTAAATTGGATTATTTTATAAATATTTTTGTTGCCAAGTAAACGTGCTCAATTTGTGATAATTATTGTAACCGGTAAATTGTTAAAAGGAACAAAATAATTTTGTGCATTAATAATCTACCCATATAATTTCACAAATAATATTTTTTTTAAAGAATTAATCATAACAGGTAGCCAGAAATTAAAAAATAATTGAATTTGTCGTTAAAAAGGACTGGCTAGATCGAATCCCACGGGTAACTCTATACGCATTCAGAAGTATTCGTATTTTTTTGTATTTAATTTAATGTAATATAATACGCAAACCCCGTGTGAAGCGTATTAGAAATAGTTATATATATAAATACATGTAAATTTAATTATAAAAAGCGACATATATAAATATGTAATATAACCCTATTATTGTTGAATACTTTTGTATCATAACTGATATTTCTTTTAGATATAAATGTATATGTTTATTAATAATATATGTTATTTTTTTTCATGAAACGAGACAAACCAAACAATACAAGTAAACGAGACGAATAAAAATAATACCCAAAAAAAGCAAGGAAGTTGGAAACGAAGTAAAAATAAAAAATTACATGCCAGAGAAGCAAGAATTCTACAAAAAGTTAAGTAAAATAATAATTTTTATAATAATATTCAGTTGTGCAGTAAAAAAAATATAGTAATTTCATTGAAAAATATATATATATGTAAAATCATTGCTAAAAAAAAATAGTTAAAAATATGTAAAATTATTGCCAAAATTAGTAAAAAAATATATAAAATCAGTGCACAATCTAAAGTAAAATCATTGATGATTTTTTAAAAAAATTAATAATAGACGCATTTTTTATTGGCAAATTGTAGAGGCATTTTAATAAAAATACCTACAAAAAAGGAATATAATACTCCGCATATTTTTTAAATATATGTTGTTTGTCTAAAATTATAACCGAATAGAAGGTAACGAGAAATCTAGCACATTTAACAATCATATCAAAATCGTGTAACAAAAATACCTATTATCAAGGTGATATTATTTTTGCGTTCGCATAAATTATTATCATGATATTTTGATATCTACCAATAATTCGGGTAGAATTAAATTTTGGAATATTTATCAAATCATAATTTATTATTGTGTGTAGTAAAAATACTGCCGAAAATTGTCACCAAGCGTAATATTATTCCGCGTGATAAAAAAAATACCCATCGGAAATAACCGAACAACAATTTTGCCAGTGACGCGCATAATATACAATAATAAAACCAAACAAAAAAATATTATTTTGCATTTAAAAAAATAACACAATAACATTTTTAGCAACAAAGTGAGAATATCAACGTATATATTGTAAAAAAAAACCATTTTAAAAATAATATTTTATTTTAAGCAATTTTTGTTAAAACCAAAGGTATAATTTAATAAATAATATTAAATACCTAACTAACTTTGAAAAATTACAACATAATCATCTTATCAAACATCAGAATATTTATAAAAACTTAAAATCATATTCATTAATTCGTGTCCAAACAAATTTATTTTAAATTAATCGTAAAATAAATAACATCGCAACAATATTTCGGACGCCACTGCATTCCCGAAATAACTAATCCCGCAAAGCGAGAAACCGTATCCCGAACGTCAGTTAACTCGCCGCGAATCTCGTAACGGAAATAATATTGTCATCTAGCATTAATACCCGGAGTTTCACAAACAACATTATATTATTTAATATTATTTATTTTCTGTAATAACTTGTAACTTTATTTCAGATTTTAAACTTATAATATTTTAAAAAGATATAATATTTAACCAATATCAACTTAATCAACGGCAACAAGAAACAAAACATCGCACTTCAAACAAATACAAATAGAACTTCAAAAAAAAATAATTTTTCGAAACGCTATAAATAATTATAAAACAAATTTTATTCCTCTTTAATTAAAAAGAAAAGAAACAAAAGAAACATTTTTAAGATTCAAAACTTCTTTAATATTGAATTTTTTTTAAGATTCAAATTATTTTTTAGATTCAAATTTTTTTTAAGATTCAAATTTTTTTTAAGATCCAAAATTTTTTTTAAGATTCAAATTTTTTTTTATTTACAAATTCATTTCTAAATTGATCAAACATTATTTCATCAAGCAATTTCAAACATTAATTGAAAGCAACTTAGTTAATTAACAAATACAATCGTCTACAAATAATAAAAATTTAAATTTAAATAAAATTGTATACAATGTCCTACGATAAATTAAGCATTATGGATCAAGATAACCTACATCAGACATCACAAGAAACAGGAAACGAAATATCTTCAGCGAACCTCAAACTACCATACGTATGGAGAGAGAAAATCCACTTATGGTTTTTTACGATAGAAGCGCAATTCGCGAACGCGAGAATCACAAAAGACGAATCGAAGTATAATCATGTTTTAGCAGCATTGGATCCTGAAACCATGTCTTGCGTCGCAGATATTATTCAATTTCCACCAAGTACAGAGCGCTACAAAAATCTAAAATTAACATTATTGAACCGTCTACAAGAATCGGAAGAAAAAAGACTCACACATCTACTACACGGGATGCAATTGGGAGATAACACACCATCGGAACTATTAAGAAAAATGAAAAATCTCGCAGGACCAACATTAAACAACGACGCACTCATCAAAAGACTTTGGGTAGAGAGACTTCCGCATAGAATTCAAGAAATCATCACAGCAATTAATACTGACGACATTATGATAATCGCAACTACAGCAGACAGAATTATGGAGGTGAACAATAGAGCTGAAATACAATCGATAAATTTACCATCTACATCTACAATGAATAATCATGCTCATAACGATCCAAACACAGTTCAACTTCTTATTGGAATGCAGCAGCAAATTCAAATTTTAACTGACAAAATATTAGGACTAGAACTTCAGCAAAGGCAATCAAGACCATTTTATAATAATCAAGAAAGAGAACGTTCCAGATCAAGATCGTCTAGTAGAAACCGTCATAATAATTATAATAATAATTCTTATCACAACCGACAAAATAATAATCGAAATTATAAAAATAAAAATAATAATAATAAAAATTATATGCCTAATAATAATAATCACAACAAGAAGGAAGATATATGCATACCACATCAAAGATTTGGAATTAACGCAAGATATTGTCAACTACCCTGCACTTTCAATCTTCCGGAAAACTAAAACTGCGACAGGTGTGCGAGACAACACTGTCGCAAATGAAACATCGTCTCTTCATGCCAGATATAGTCACCGGCGTCAAATATTTAATCGATACTGGTGCTGAGATCAGTATAATACCGAGATATCACAAAAGTGACAAAGCAACGATCTCTACAGACAGCATCATCACTCCAATATACGCCGCAAACGGAACAATGATACCAACATACGGTCATAAAGTTATAAATCTAAATCTCGGGCTTCGCAGAAATCATAAATGGAAGTTCGTAATAGCCGATGTAACAAAGCCAATTATCGGAGCGGACTTCCTTACAAATTATGATATTTTAGTTGATTTAAAAAGAAAACTGTTAATAGATAAAACAACAGGTATAACAACCAGAGGATTCATATACAAGACATCAGTCATAGACATAGCAACGGTGCAAGCAACATTAAAATTTAAAACAATTTTACAAAAATATCCGAATCTGACAAGAGCAAACATGACACCAAATGAATCGAAACACAACGTAACACACCACATTCAAACAAGAGGACCGCCTGTCACATCAAAAGTGAGAAGATTAAACCCGATGCAACTAGAGATAGCAAAAAAAGAGTTTGCATACATGGTCGAGCAAGGCATATGCAGACCCTCAAAGAGCAATTGGTCAAGCCCACTTCACATGGTTAAGAAACCAGATGGAAACTACAGAATGTGTGGAGACTACAGACGACTGAATTCAATTACCAAGCCGGACAAGTATCCGATACCACAACTCCAGGACTTTTCACATAAGCTCCACGGATCAACGATATTCAGCAAAATTGATTTGGCTAGAGCTTATAATCAAGTTAAGATGGAGGAAGAAGACATTCCGAAAACAGCTTTAATAACTCCATTTGGATTATTTGAGTTCACAAAAATGCAACCTGGATTATCAAATGCAGCACAAAGCTTCCAGAGGTATCTTCATAACATCACAAGGGACCTAGAATTTGTCTTCTCGTATATAGATGACATTCTGGTCGCCTCAAAAAATTTAGAAGAGCATGAAAAGCATATAGACATATTGTTCAAAAGACTATCTGAGAATGGTCTCATCATTAACCAAAACAAATGCCAGTTAGGCGTGGAAGAAGTCAACTTTCTCGGTTATAAAATAAACAAATACGGAAGCACCCCAATCCCAGAAAAAATCGAGGCAATAACAAAAATTGACCCACCTAAGGATGCCAAAGGACTCAGAAGATTTATGGGTATGTTAAATTTCTACCGAAAATTTTTACCCAACGCAGCAGAAACGCAGCAAATATTATTCAATCAGCTCAAAGGATATAGCAAAAACGACAAAAGAAAACTAGCATGGACAGAAGAGTTACGCAACGCATTCGAAAAATGCAAACAAGACTTAGTACAAGCAGCACTCCTCACGCATATAAACCCTTCAGCAGAAATGTCAATAATGGTCGACGCATCCGACAACGCCATGGGCGCGGCCCTGCAACAAAAGAAAAATAATGATTGGCAGCCGATAGCTTTTTTTTCAAAAAAGTTTAACAATGCGCAAGTCAAGTACAGCACTTACGACAGAGAATTAACTGCCATATATGAAGCAATAAAATATTTCAGATCACAGATTGAAGGAAGAAATTTTTGTATAATAACGGACCATAAACCATTAATTTTCGCCTTCACAAAAGTCAAACTCAACTCTCCAAGACAAGAGAGGCAGCTTGACTACATTAGCCAATTTACCACGAATATCCTGCACGTATCAGGCGAAGATAACGTAGTCGCCGACACATTGTCAAGAGTCGAAGAAATAGAGATTCCATCAAATATAGATTACCGAAAAATGGCGACAGAACAAATCAGTGATAAAGAATTTAGGAAAATTCAAGAAAAATCATCGTTAACGCTGAAGAAAATTGTAATACCGGGAACTACTAAAATGTTATGGTGTGACATATCTAATAATACAGTACGTCCGTACGTACCGGCCAGCATGAGAGAAGAAGTCATTTTGGCGACACATAAAATAAGTCACCCCGGAGCAAAAGCAACTTCAAAAATGATAAAGCAGAGATACGTTTGGCCCAATATTGATAAAACTGTCAAAAACATCATAAATAATTGCATAGAATGTCAAACGTCGAAAATCCACAGACACACCGTCACACCTTTAAAAGAATTTCAACAAACAGATGGAAGATTTAAAAACATTCATTTAGATCTCTTAGGACCGTTACCACCGTCCGGAGATTATAAATATATACTAACAATAATCGACCGATACACCAGATGGCCAGAAGCAGTGCCACTAAAAGATATGACTGCAGAAACAGTAGCAGACGCCCTCATGTATTCATGGATTTCTCGTTTTGGCGTTCCCACCTCGATAACAACAGATCAAGGCCGCCAGTTCGAAAGCTCCCTATTCAAAAAGCTTACAAGTAAATTGGGCATAATACATAATAGAACTACCGCATACCATCCACAGTGCAATGGAATGATTGAACGATGGCACCGCACGTTAAAAAGTTCAATAATGGCAGTAGGTAATACGTCATGGTCGACGTCACTACCAATGATACTCCTAGGTCTCCGCGCAGTAATCAAGGAAGGATCAAGTTACACGCCCGCAGAGATGACCTACGGTACAACACTCAGATTACCTGGCGATTTTTTCGAAGACAGACCACCAGAGGAACCAGACACCTATGGACAGAGACTACAAACAATGATGTCAAAAATTCGCCCCATTCCAATCTCAAATCATAGCAGATTAAAAACATTCGTGCATAAGCAGATGAATCAGACAAAATACGTCTTCCTAAGGAACGACGCAGTGAGACGCCCTCTTCAGAAACCTTACGACGGACCTTACTTAGTGCAAGAGAGGGATGATAAAACAGCCACTATAAATATCAAGGGAAAAAGCAGAAAAATTTCATTAGATCGCCTAAAGCCAGCCTTCTTCCTAAATGAGAGTATGGACCCCTGCGATGAGATGAACAACAGACAAGCCACTTCCCCAGAGCAGAGAAGGATGTCTATTCCGCAGACTAACAACGCCACTACGTCAGAAGCCACTTCATCACAGCAATCACACACAACCACCAGAGCTGGAAGAAGAGTGTACTTCCCTGAAAGATTCACAAGCTACAGATTTTTTTAAGTTAAGTAACTTATATTTTTTTTTCTTTTCATATATCTATGAAAATATGTATAATTTATGTAAAATATGTAACACAAAGTGCATTCGTTATAATATAATATAATTGTTTTATTCAATTTGTAGCACCTCACAGTAAAGTGCATTGAATAAAATAATATAATTAATTAAAATATTGTGTATAATTTAATATGTAAAAAAAATCACTTACAAGCTCATAAGTAATGAGTAATTATTTAAAATTTTGTGTATAATGTAATATGTAAAACTAAGTACTTACAAACTCATAAGTAATGAGTAATTATTTAAAATTATGTGTATAATGTAATATGTAAAACTAAGTACTTACAAACTCATAAGTAATGAGTAATTATTTAAAATATTGTGTATAATGTAATATGTAAAACTAAGTACTTATAAACTCAGAAGTAAAGAGTTATTAATTTAAATTTTATGTACCTATATGAAAACCAACTCAGAAGTAATAACTAGTTAATTTATTTATTTTTTGATACCAAGGAATGTAATTATAAAGAATTAAAATTGTATTGGAAAACTCATACAGCATGAAAGTATGCTATATTTTTTCCATTATTATGTCAACATAACAAAGAAACATTTGTATTTAAACCAAACCAAAGAAATATTTTTTATCTCATGCCAAAATAAAAAAAAACTTAATTTTTCCTCATGTCGAATCAACAAATGTTTTAAAATTTTTTTCCATTGTTACAGAATGCTGTAAGGACTATAGGGGAAGCAAGGATATCGTCGAATCGACTGGAAAGGGGGTGATATGGCGCGCGCTAGTGTCTGAATCCGGACGATTCAGCCCTATATAAAGACGCCTCAGACCGGGAGCGTTCATTCGATCTACCCTGTTCCAGTTGTCGCGGTCGCGCTGTCCTTGCGACCCCATAGTTTTCAATCCGCGTAATCATCGTATATTATTCTAATTTAAAATATAATTATTTATTAAGTCAACTATTTTCAATGTATTAGAGTCACTTATCCAAATAAATTCATGTAAGTAATTGCACCAATTATCTTTTGATTTCTGCCATCTAATTACCTGTGTTTTACTGTAATATTAAATATCTATATGTACGTAGTGCTGTGTTAGGTAAGTACCTACACAGTCATTACAATACCTTCGCTTGGGGATAGGCCGACAGGTTGAAATACCTAAAGCCTATATAGACCGGCATAGCCTATCCTGGGTGACCACCGACAGGTTATCTAACTTGATCGGCAGCACAACCCAGTCCTCGGTAACCAAGATCAGGTAACTTGGTAACCCGAGGGCCCAAAGCCAAACAGGTGACGAGAGTACACCTAAAAAAGGGTAAAGGACCATGAATTATTTTGTTATATTATATATAAAATACAAGTAACATATTAAAAAATACAATTTGACTTTGATCTTTGGTCTAAAAATTGTAACATTCGTCCTTTAATTTATTGTTAGTTTGGATATTCCAACTGTCGATTCGTTCATGAGAATTCAAACCCCATACAACACAGTATAAATAATAAAGTTAATTTTCAAATTTAATATTACCTCCAAATAAGGTACCTATAATAGATCAAATAAATAAACTTAAAAATAATCTCACTTTAATATCTTCAATATTACACTCTCACTTTAAGTTATTTAAATAAATAATTATTATATAGAAAAAAATAATTCAAAACATAAATAATAATATAAAAATCTTTTTCTCTTAATGAAGAATCGACATTATTAAGCCAAGATGCGTGTACGAAGGAAAATTTTGTATGGTGTAGTGGACTTTTTGCATGCTAATAACACCAACTAGAGGCCTCGCAGCATATATGTTCCGATACATGGATTTACTCAGAATTCGGAATAGAACATTTTATGTGAGTTTTGTGTGTGTGTGTGTGTGTGTGTGTGTGTGTGTGTGTGTGTGTGTGTGTGTGTGTGTGTGTGTGTGTGTGTGTGTGTGTGTGTGTGTGTGTGTGTGAGGTGTGTGTGTGTGTGTGTGTGTGTGTGTGTGTGTGTGTGTGTGTGTGTGTGTGTGTGTGTGTGTGTGTGTGTGTGTGTGTGTGTGTGTGTGTGTGCGTGTGTGTGTGTGTATGTGTGTGTGTGTGTGTGTGTGTGTGTGTGTGTGTGTGTGTGGTGTGTGTGTCTGTCCCCCCCTTATAACTTTTGATCCGCTCAATTTACAGAGCCCAAATTTTTAGAATATATAAACAGTTATACTCAGAATAGTGAATTTTTGTTTCAGTCAGGGGTTATCAACTTTTGAAATTTTGGTTTATTTTTCCATATATCTCAGAAACCATCAAAGCTAGACAAATACGAAGTCTCAAATTAGTTTTTTAAAAAAAATCCAGGGTTTCTCAAACATTTTTTACTAAGAAAAATATTTTTTTTTATGATAAATTTATGAGTTTAACTGCCTATATTTCCAAATTTTTCAAAAATATCGAAAAAGCCGAAACACCCCAACTAGATAATTTAATTTTCTATAAAAAATATAAACATTGTATTAGCCCATCACAATTTTTTTTTAACAATTTTTATAAAAATTTAATTTAGTGACGACATTGCTTCATACAATTTGTATGGCAGTCGCCTATACACAATATGTAAGAAGACTTAATAGTTTGATAGGTACTTAATCTCCAAACATACATACAGAACCATCATGCTGCTTTCATATTCCGGGTAGGAAAACAGGACTGATCTCCATACTGTCCTATCTTGACATACATACCAACATGTGTTAAAATTTTCAATAATTTGAATTTATGGGTTTATAGTTTGATTCTTATTCTTCAACTATACATACTATCGCTATCGACAGTTGGATTTCATGTGTTACATGCAACTAGTCTTGTAGAAAAATAATAAGCATACCCCGATTTTTTTCATTTATCTTATATTTCTAAAAAACTTTAAGGTATTGAGCAAAATATATTTTTTTTAAATTAAAAAAGATCAAAATATCTGGAAAAATATGTAGTGACGTTGCATTAACTCATTAGGTTAAGTAAATAAACCAAAAAAAACTTTTATATCGCAATGGCGCTGAATGAAAAATAAGTGTTTTTAGTTTTCTTTACTAAACCTGAAGCATTAATGCAACGTCACGACATAATTTTCCATATATTTTTGTCTTCTTTAATCTGATAAAATATATATTTCTCTACGCCTTATAGTTTATTAAAAATATATAAGATAAACGTTGAAAATCAGAGTATGCCATTATTTTTCTACAAGAATTTATACAGAACATTATCAAAAAATCAAGCTATATTTTTCTTTATTAATACCCAAACTATCTAAATTATTTTTTTCAAAACGATTTGATAAGAAATAATGATGGTAGGTATATCGAATTGAAAAATAGGTACGTTGGCAGCAGTCCCCCCCTTAAATACTAATATATGAAGTATGAATTTGATATAAAAATGATTATATAAACACTTATAAAATTTTATAAACAAGGTAGTATAGCTGACATAAACCGAATTTTAGTAAATAGAAAAAAAAATCTATTCTATATTTATCAGTTACAATATAATAGTCATCTGAAACGGTCGTTCTATTAAAAGGAGAAAATATAACGTAGAACAACAATCAAAATCGTTTGATTTAAAAAAAAACCTCGTTGAAAGAAGAAAATCGTTCGAGAATTATTTGATAAATTATTTAGTTTTTTTCTCAAATATTTATACAAATTGAACCGTCGAAATCTTTCTTCAGCGCTTCTATGGTTTTTCTTCAAACCACCTGATTGTTGCCTGCCAAGTTCAAAATGTGTTTATATAATAATTTAGTATGCGACGGATATCGTGTGTTGCGATTAGCGCGTCGCTTATAATTCCACAGTACAAATTTGACTGGATTAGCTAATGGCAGACAAGTGTGAGCGAAACCATTAATCGGTACTTTTTTCACGGTTTGGTGGTGAAGATGGGCCTTTTTGTACTGTACTTATCCCGCACTTCTTATAATGTTTTGGTTGAGGCACACCTCCCACTCGAGCACATTATGGGAGGTTATGGCCCAACACCGGGAGAGTTTACCTTTTTCTTTTGTGTTTTTTATTACCCTTCCGCCATTTCTTATGTTTCTGACCTGTTTCCTGATGTTTTAGAGAAAGTAATTTAGTTGGCCTTCGTGGCTCAGTCAGGCTGATATCTGACTTCTGAGCCAAAGATACCGAGCTCAATTTCATGTGAAGAAATAGGTTTTAATTGTGCTTTCAGTCTGGATCTGTGAGACGATAAATATCACAAGTCTCCAGAATGTGGCAACTTGTAAGTGGGTGCGTGATAAATTAATGTTTGTCATTGTCCGAAAAGAAGTAGAAATAAATATGTAATATGGAGTTATAGCGGCATCTTGAAGTCGACCGAAATATTTTTTTTTTATTAAATGAATATGCCCTTGTTATACAAGTACATATACATCTTCCTGCATTCCCTAAATCAAGCATAAATGCTTGTGCTATAGGAGAACGAACTCGCGACCACTGGATTACAAACCCAATGCCCTAACCGCTTTGCCATTGACCCATCTAAACATTTTTAAACGAATTTAAAAATCTGAATATCAACACAACATTATTTGACTATTAATTTAATTATTTTATTAATTAATTTAACTGACTCCAAAATAAAACTGAATAAATAATGGGATTTTTTTTATTCAAAATATTAGACTAGGTACCTACATACAAACTATCCACAAATTGAAATGCGCGCAACGATCCACGGAGCGACAAATGTTGAGCAAAAGTCTGAGTGATCGGATTGCAAAATTGAAATGGCAATGGGCAGGACACGTGGCCAGGCAGCCAAATTCAAGATGGATTCCCAAAGTTTTAATGTGGAGACTATGGGAAAACAAAAGGGGTGTCGGTCGGCCACAGAAGAGGTGGGCTGACGATATTGTTGTGGTCGCCGGAAAGAAATGGATTGAAGCGGCACAGGATAAAGAAAAATGGAGACAGAAGAGCCCTACAACCAGCAGTGAAGGGAAAGCTAGGAAGAAGAAGAAGACATACAGTTGTAACGCAGTTTATTCGAACATAATATATCTACTTACAGTTTACAAGTATTTAATACAAATTACAATTAATAGTAAACTTAATTTTACTATTAATTGGCGAGTTAAGAGTCTCTCTAAATGGGCTACAATATTAAATTAAGATAAATTTCACAGAGATTATTATACCACGCAAGAATACGTAATGTCGCGTCATTTTTTAGCTTGGCTATTTAAACTAGGTGCGTGTTTAAATGTTACCATATTTTCGTCGGTGTGGCTGTGAGAGAATGTGTGAACTTGACCCAATATGATCTTGTCCAGATGGACCAAAAAAGTGCTGAAATGGCGATCTAGAACGGGCAGAAATGTAAGAAGACGTCAACCAAGGTGGTCCGACGTGGCTGGAGGCAGTTGGATGAGGTCTGCCCACACTGAAAAAAATATCATGAAAACCGAACTGGTTACCTTCGTTTTAGCCAAACATTTTTTATCAGTAGTAAATGTTAATCTATTTATGACTGTACTGTACGGTGTGTGCACAATACATTTGGTTGCACAAAACCATAGTTCGTTTAGTCACTATATTTATTAATTTATATAATTTATGTACATGTGTACAAAGGCAGGTTTATTGCCATAAGGCAATTTCTTCCAACCCTCCCGAGCAACGTGAAGTCTCTTAGTTAAACTATAGTTCGGTAAATTTTATCATGAAAGTTGTTACTATTAACAAAGCAAAATCAATGCAGGATATAAAGCTATGGAAGTCTCAGGGGAAGTGACATAGCGTCTTTTTTTTTCAATTTTTCAAGTGGGTTTATTTTGTTTGCTTCACTTCAAATTGGTTCAGATGGTATTATCAAAAGATCGTGAATGGAATTTCGATCTGTTTGATTTTACTCGTTCGAAGATTTGGGCGGAATATGAATGTTATTTACTTGTCTTTGAGGTAGGTACGTGTTTCACATTATTTTGTCTTGGTTTTTATGAATTTCTAGGAAATCTGTTTTCTTTATACAGAGAAAATCGAAAGCCAGACAATTTTATCCCAAATATGTATACATTATTCTTCTTTTGCATATTTAAAGATCTCATTAAAACTCCCACTTACCTCTCAGAGCTTTGCATTCCATTTTAAATAATTGAAAGACAATAACCACATCGTTCTTCGCATCTTCATCCATGGTCGAAAAATTAGCGGAAATAAACAATGTTTACACCACTAATTTTGGAAATCGTGCGTTTGCTGTAGCATGATCAAATCCATGGAAAAGGATCCCACACACCCTCAGATAAACAGAAAATATATCTTCGCTTAGAAAATATCTCAAGATGAACCTTTTTCGTAAATCCTACTAGAGCCAAAATGATACAACTTAATCGATTTTCATATTCACGAAAATGTTATATAAATTTTACAAAATTATTTAAATTATAATTTAGCAGTTAACGTTCGTGTCAATTTTTTTGCCGTCTTTATGCGATTCTTTATTATCATCCTTGTGTAGGTATATACTAGCATTTACAAACGATTATCACTCATTCTTTCTTTGTGACCGAATTGTTTTAAGGCATTTGTTTTCACTTTACTCACTCTCTTTCAATCACATATTTCACAATGTTAGTTATTTGTTTCAGACGTGAATGTGATACTTTGTTGTTCACGCTACGGTCGTTTCCGTCCAGTGTGGCTCCGTTTTATCGCCTCCATTTGGCAGCCCTCTGATTGATAGTAAAACTCTGATTGAGTTTATACCGCCCGCCGTACGAGTGGAGACATATAACCTTGTGATATGTGATTCTGTTCCATTCGGATATTTATAGATTCCACGACAAGAAATGTGACCAAATTATTTTTATTTATTTAAGCTTTTTTGGCACAATGGCAGGCTTATTGCCGAATGGCAATATCTTCCAACCAACCATATTCATTTGGTGAAAAACTATTATTTTTATGGTATGTACCAACATTTTTATGACTTATAATATATAATACAAACAAAATCAATAAAGAAAATAAAACATATAAAACAAAAACAATAAAGAAACGGAGGGGACAGGAGAGAGGGGGGGGGGAAGGATAGGATAAGGAGACAAATTTAAGTGTTATGTGTAAGGAAATGATTCCTCAGATTTCTTTTGAAAGCGGGAAGTGTTAATGAAACTCGAAGTTGCGATGGGATGTGATTCCAAAGACGAGCTACTTGTACGGAGAAAGATGTGGTAAAAAATTAAGTATTGAGTACTGGAATACTGAGCGTTTTTTCTTTTATAAGGCTAATTTAGTTGTATTTTTCGTAAATTTAATGCATTGATTTCAATTTTTGGACAATATAGAAAATTTCGTTATTTAAAAGATATTAATTTTTTTATTAATTTATTTACCATGTTTGCCATGCGTGTATCGCTACGCATTTTTTTCAGAATGAATAATGTCTTTGTAGTAACAAGTACATATACATACACTACGCACTATGTCAATCCATCATTACTTATGGCATTCTTATTTGGGGCAACTGCGCAAATTCAATATTAAATTCCCTTTACAAGTGTCAAAAACTTGTAATCAAAATTATATTGTCCCGCCCTATCAGATTCCCTACTCGAAACCTTTTTGAAAACTTCAAAGTCCTAACTCTACATCAACTCTACACTAAATGCCTTATTTGCTACTTTACATTTAAAGACACCGATAAAACACGATCACAACAAACAAGATTTACACGTACGTCATATCACTTAAACTACCATATACCTCATCCAAACACTAGCCTTGCTCAGCGACACTATTCATATCAAGCTCCCACTATTTACAATACCATCCCAGATTCTATTAAAAATATCAATAACTACCAAAGGTTCAAAAGGGAAATAACCCTATGGATCATCGAATCAAACCCACCACAGTAACTTCTTTCTCATTTCTTTTAACTTATTGTTTGTTTACTGTATGTGTGTGTGTGTGTGTGTGTGTGTGTGTGTGTGTGTGTGTGTGTGTGTGTGTGTGTGTGTGTGTGTGTGTGTGTTTGTGTGTGTGTGTGTGCTGTGTGTGTATTTTATATGGTTCAGTATATTACGTGTGTATGGAGAGTGCCTGTGCATGTATGTTAGGAAGTGTATGATCAATTGTGCTAAATCCACTTTAAAATAATGTTGTTTGTTTAACTTACAAAACCAAAGACTGCATCCAATATAACACAGGGATTATCCCTAGCATATTGGAGAGCAAAACCTCTAATTGACAACAAAGCGCAAGAGAGTGTCAATGGTCTGGATGTGTATGTGTACCCTTCCATTGTCTCTGTCTTAAATATATACATAATATTTTTTTATATACCTTTAATATTGATGTCAAACCTCTTAATGTACAATGTCATGTTTATTATAAAGAAATAAATAAATAAATAAATACATCTTCATACATTTCCTAAACTAAGCGTAAATCCTTGGTGAACAAAATCGGTCGTGGCTGGATTCTAACACGCGACCACTGGATTACTACTGCTCTGCTAAATCCCATTTATTTTATATATTTATCACAAGAACTTTACAATATCTTTTTTTACATTATATCCACCTCACACTAGGCTTAGCCTATATCGAGGTGAAATATTTCACGATCGCATTATTACATCTTTATACAATAGTTTCATCGTATTTCATACAGTTTTTACGGCAGTACCTACATTTTGTTGATTACTCGGCTCATACCTACGAGAAATATTGAAAAAAAATCAAAAATTTCATTAACACTGAATTTGAACGGTTAGATAATGTAGATAATGTACTCGTATGTATCTGGTTATGTTATGTAATATTGACCAAATACGTATTTAGCATAGGTATACTAGGTGAACAACATCTCCTTGACAGAGTGCAACGACTTGTATTTGGACGTGTAGTTTATTTTTGAAATTGGTTATTAAGATATTGTTTAAATTACCACAACCGTTCGGTAGTACAAACCAGGTTACAGCAATAAAGATGTTGGAGGTGATAAGATACATTGTAAAGTGTTAGGGCGCTCAAACCAGGAATCGCGATCTTAAACAGACACTTACTTGGGTGGAAATTGATACTGATTCTGTGAAATTTTATTTTATTTTATTAATATGTAGAACCAAAAGTATATAATAATATTAGCAAAGGTATATTAAATTAGGAATTATGCTATAAAACTTTCTATGGCTCTTTTAGTAGATACAATTAGTTAGGTAAAATATTAAGCAATTGTTGAAGGGAGAAAAAAAACTGTTACAAAGAAAAAGATGAGCAAGAAATTCCAAGTATTTGTATCCGCACGACATAATAACATTAGCTATACCAGTCGCATTTGTATTAAATGCAATACACTCTCTCTCTGTCTTTCTTTCACACTTCATTTGATTCACATCAGTTAAGTGTTTAATCAAGTGGTAGGTAACAAGTAGTGGCAAGTGGATAGTAGCTACACCCACCTCCACCCGTTCCGTATACGGACCCCTTCGCAGAACGCTAGTAAGAAAGACCAAGAATTCATGGCACAAAGAGTAGCCCCAAAAGCTCCTCTAGACTCGAGCATTCCCAGACAAGGCGGAATCTATGAAGGTAGCTATTAAAGCTCCTCTAGACTCGAGCATTCCCAGACAAGGCGGAATCTATTAAGGTAGCTATTAAAGCTGGCGTGTCCTGTGACGAACAAGGATGTCCAGAAATCTGGGACAGCCGAAGGTTAGCGAAGGCAAGTGGACACTAGAGTCTACAATCTGAATCTACCCGTTTGCATTCTGTTTCCGGTTGGCTCTCTGATTGGTTGAGATCTCGTAGTATTAAGTCAAATGAGCTGTGAAATTTTATATTAAATGCGAAAAATTAAAAGAATATTATATATTTAATTTATAATAATTTATAATTCAATTTATAAAGCAACTCGCTCACGCGAGTCGCTATTATTATTATACACAAACTTAAACCTAACCTAAGAATGCAGAAAAGAAACTCAGGGGCTAGACGCTACTCAAGTGGACAGTAACCTTTTACACTGCATAAGTGCCGTTTCTTACGTCGCGACGAATGAATAACATCGCATAAATTTGATGATATGTATGTGCCGTTCGCAGTTTTGTCTATTTATACTTGTGCGCTTTACTAAATTGACTATTTACACGCACCATGTAATGAAATAATTGCCCCGCGGGAGGTTTAACGGGCGCGCGAGGGATGTTTCTTGCCGAAAATAATAAAAGCGATTCTATTTCGTTCAACTTGCAAGGCAATTTGCAAGCCAAGTTGACTCGCTACTGTTCGAGTTGTATATATGTATTACTGAAGTTAACAACTTCACTAACACTAAACAAGGCATCACAAATAGATGAGCGTTTGTATCAAGGAGCCCTCTTAGCTAATCCATTCAAAATAGTATTACCTATGACAAGTTTGATCCATGTTTAAAAATAATCTAGTATGATTTCCACTACAAGATCTAAGATTTAGAATAATGCGATATAATTTCCACTACAAGATCATAGCTTTCGAAAAATACGGTATTATTTTCACTTAATGATCTAAGCTTTAGAAGAATCCCGTATGATTTCCACTACAAGATCTTAGCTTTAGAAGAATCCGGTATGATTTCGACTACAAGATCTAAAATTTAGAAGAATCCAGTATAATTTCGACTGCAAGATCTAAACATTAGAAGAATTCGGTATGATTTCGACTACAAGATCTAAACTTTAGAAGAATCCGGTATAATTTCGACTGCAAGATCTAAACATTAGAAGAATTCGGTATGATTTCGACTACAAGATCTAAAATTTAGAAGAATCTAGTATAATTTCGACTGCAAGATCTAAACATTATAAGAATTCGGTATGATTTCGACTACAAGATCTAAACTTTAGAAGAATCTAGTATAATTTCGACTGCAAGATCTAAACATTATAAGAATTCGGTATGATTTCGACTACAAGATCTAAACTTTAGAAGAATTCGGTATGATTTCTACTACAAGATCTAAACTTTAGAAGAATCCGGTATGATTTCGGCTACAAGATCTAAACTTCAGAAGAATCCGGTATGATTTCGACTAAAAGATTAAAAAACTTTATAAGAATCAGGGCTACTCATGAAGTTGATAACAGTAAAATTAATATTAGCTTCAGAATTTAGAAATCTTTGAAGCTAAATTAATTGAATAATAATATTAATTTATGCAACAATTAATGAAAATTTCATAGTTAACGTTAATATTAACAAGTTTTCGTGATTTAATGTAGAGAATGATAAAGATTGAATTATTGTAGAGTACTGATTTATACATTTTTAAGATTAAGGCAAGCTAAGAACGCATTAAGAACGTGTCATGAGTAGCCTCCCAGGTATGATTTCGACTAAAATATCTAAACTTTAGAAGAATCCCGTATGATTTCGACTACAAGATCTAAACTTTAGAAGAATCCCGTATGATTTCGACTACAAGATCTAAACTTTAGAAGAATCCGGTATAATTTCCACTACAATGAGTATAAAATTTTTATTGATTCCTATCTATGTTTTATTCTCATTGAGTCATGGATCGTAATATAAAATTTAGAGCTTATACTCGTACAATACGTACCTAAACATACCATTATGGCATATCATACAATGTGGCGTAACTAGCGACAGGTGTGCGGTTGTGCATTACCTCATAAAAGGAAGCACAATACTAAGCGTGTATTGCTGAACTATGTGAGATGTTATTTTGCCTGTTGTATTTTCGAATGTATAAAATATGCTTGACAGTATTCCTTGTGTCTTCCGACGAGCAGCCGTTCCTGGGATGAACTAAGTCCTATAACGTTCCTAACGGAGTGGGGTAGGAGACTGCGAAAATCATCTAATATTATATTTTATAGGTTTTTACGGGACACTCGTCAACAATCATGGTAGAAAAGATTGAAAGCACTATTCTAAAACGGTAACTCACATAAATTTTTTTAAAGGTTTACATTTTAAAAGGTTTGCTTATGACAATAAATCCGCCTTGATCAATACTTTAAACTACACCGGGAATCGAACTCGGGAACAACGGCTCGAGAATCTATTATCTTAATAACTGCGGAGCAATGGGATATTATCGCCTATAGGTTTTTCATTCGTTATATTATATTTGAATCAAGTTTCAAGTTTGGGAGCTGTAGTTTCCTGGCCTGCTCTCTCTCGTACTGGCGCCGATATGTCTGTCTCGTTTTCCCCTCCCACTAAATGTACCCAGGGGCGGCTGTGGATTCATTGTACCCGACGACACTTCGGGATCATATACCAGTGATACAAAGGCTAAATTTCGACAGTATTTAATTTAATTTTATTAGTTTGAAAAGTTATTTTAGTAATTGGATCTGATCTTTGATAAAAAAACATCATTTATTCATCAAGGGGAACAAAGTTATCTTTTCACATTTTGCAAAGTGTAATTGTTAACGTCTTGTCTTATTTATGTTGTTTCAATGTAGAGTGTATTTTTCTTTAATATGTTTTGTATTTGAGTTTAAAACAACTTCTTTTGACATTCGCAGTATACCTCCTTCTCAATATAAAATCTAACTATGCTAAAACTCACACTCCTCTGTGCGCGCCGTTTGCTCAAAAAGGAGTATCGCAGTTGACTTTGTTTTTAATTGTTTAAAATATCATCATAAATTCAGAGTTTTCAATTGATAAATCGAATTGCGGAAATTATGTCTCTCTTGTGGGTGACAAATAATATTCATCAATATTAAATTAATACTGCCGGGAATCGAATCCAGAATTTCATACTTTAATCAAACGATATACTTATGTATATGCAGCGTTCGATGATCAACTGAAAACGTCGTGTAAATTGTAAAAATCATTTAACATTTTAATTAGCATTCACTTTGTATTTTTGCATTTAAAGTGCCAAAGAGAGCTCATTATTAGGAAATAGGTGGCTAAAGTGAACGACGCTATTCCAGATGAACTAAAAATTGCCAAAATGATACCCATTCATAAAAGTGGAGCAAAAACTGAACCTGCAAACTACCAACCAATTGCGATTCTAACAGTTTTTAGCAAATTTTTTGAAAAGGTACTGTTAGCTCAAAATACCCACCGGCGAAATAACGAGGGTCTTCGCCGGTGCAAAATTGCCTCAGCACGGTTGTAAGGATTTTGCTTGGTAGAACAGTGCTGGACTGTATCTGGATGTGGATGTTGGTTATGGGGATGAACTGGATCTATTTATTCTTATATGGGAACAGTCAAGATTACATACCTTATCTGAAGACTGCTCGCCCTCACGAGGTTGGCCAACCTAAGATCTCGGCTTGTAGATATATAATTTCACATAGAAACACAGTTCATCACACACAAATCACAACATAAGAACGTTCAACAATTCGACACGAGGGATCGAACTGTTTATAACATAAAACAATGAATATGAACAATGACCGCTACGAAGGTACACAAGTGGCCGCTAATCTCGAGCGATTAACCTTGACTGATTAGGATGGGAGGCGGGTTTTCGCACAGTACGACATTTTTTGGCGCCAACAGGTAGGTACTACATAAAAGACTAGTGTCACATATAAATAACTCGAACATACTTGAAAAATCTCATCACGGATTCCAAATAAAAAAAGAGTACCATAACAGCCATTATGAACTTACTAGAATACACAAGGAAATAAGTCGATAAAGGACACATGGTTACAGGTCTAATACTTGACTACAAAAAAATATTTGATACAGTACATAAAAAAAACTGACAAAAAAGTTGAAAAACCTGAAAAGATAAATCATAATCAAAAGCCACCTCGCTAATAGACAACAATACACGCAAATAAACAAAAGTAATAGTAAAAAAGAAAAAAAATAAATCCGGAATACCACAAGGATCCATACCTATACCTACTATTCATAAATGACCTTAAAATGTATGAAATGAAAGGTAAAACAATAACCTATGCAGATAACATGGCCATCTTTTACATAAATTCAAACGATAAAGAAACAGAAAAGGACATCAAAAATGACCTAATAACACTAGAAAAATGGACAAATACAAAACTAACTTTAAATGAAAATAAATGTCAACAAGAGAAAAAACATACACTGGAAGCAAAACTAAACAGTAAAACCCCGAATACGGGAAAAAAACATGGGAATGTCTAGGACTAACCATAGACAGAAAACTGAATTTGAAGAACCACATAAACAAATTAATAAATAAAGTATCAATGCAGTCGGCATTAATGTACAAAATAAAAATGAAAGTTCTTTATATATAACGTATTCTAAATAAATGATATTAAATAGGGAGACCACAGAGGAGATGGACTGACAATATTGTCGAACTGGTGGGACATGGGTGGAAGCAGAGTGCCCAGCCCCCCTAGACAACATGCCATTTAAGCTAAGCGTTATATCGCTAAGCGATAGTAAATGTATGGAATTGGTGGCTATGACATCACGTGACAGCCACCAATTTCATACATTTCTATCGCTTAGCGATATAACGCTTAGCTTTAATGACATGTTGTCTAGGGGGGCTGGATAGAGAGAAATGGAAAACCCAGGAAGAGGCCTATATCCAGCAGTGGAGTGAAAGGGGCTAAAAAGAAGAAGAAATATGGTGTGAGCATTAGGCAAACAATAAGCGTATAATGCTGTCTGATAGGTCACCGATCCACCAATCACAGTGAAGCTCAATGCCAGTGACAGAAAAGTGTGCGATTTAAAATTACGTGTGGCAAGACCATAATACCAGACTGTGTAATGTAAGGATATTTTAACAATACATCCTCAAAACTTCCTTGTACCGGTTCTGGTTTTATCCCCTCCCCCCTCAAGTCCCCGTGTCACCGGGTCGATATTCGCCTGCCTACCCCAACCCACTACAACGTGGGAAAGTACCCTCCGCACACAAATGCAAGGATACCATATAATATTTCGTATTTTTTTTTCTTTTCACAAAACATTTTATTTTATAAAAATAAATCAAGGATTAGTACTTACTTATTTATCGCTTTTCGATCGAAACATTTATACACCTGCCACTTATATTTTTTATATTTCACGTGAAAACAAACTGACGTATTTATTTTTGTATTTTATTTCAATGTTATTTATTTTCAAACTAACTGTACACATTGAATACATAATGGTGCACAATGGTAGGTTTTTTGCCAAATACCGGCCATATTCATTTGTTGAAGTAATCAGCGGGTAATGATATTATGTATCCAACATCTTAATATAAACGTGTGGGTTGTTGCTATACTTCTCACTACCACCAAGTCTCTCAATGAAGTATTCAAATTTTGTATGGAAAATTTTCAGTATTTTCATGTAATGAGTGTTGATAAATTATTTTTGATTTAAGGGGGGGACTGCTGCCAACGTACCTATTTTTTCAATTTGCGTCATTACTACAAAACGAATCATTTTGAAAAAAATAACCTAGTTAGTTTGGATATTTATAAATATAAATAAACATTAACTTTTTAATTATGTTCTGTATATATATATTCTTGTAGGAAAATAGTAAGCATACCCCAATTTTTGACATTTATCTTAAATTTCTAAAAAACTATAATGTATAGAGCATTATATTTTTTTTATAAATTAAAGAAGATCAAAATATCTGGAAAAATACGATGTAACGTTGCATTAATGCATCAGGTTAAGTTCGCAATGGCGCTGAATGGAAAATAAATGTTTTTTAGGTTTATTTACTAAACCTGAAGCATTAATGCAACGTCACATCGTATTTTTCTAGATATTTTTGTCTTCTTTAATTTAAAAAAAAAATATGCCATTATTTTTCTCGAGGTATGCCATTATTTTTCTACAATAATTTATACAGAACATTATCAAAAAGTAAAGATACATTTTTCTTTATGTAATATATTGATGTTGCGCCTGGTATTAGGCAAAGTGTATAACAAGTTACGAGATCATACGAAGGATGATTCGGGAATATTCGGGATTGAATATAAAGGTAGGTTGGGGTTTTGTTAAGGGCTTTTGGCTGTTTGGATGTATAAACGATAGTGCTCTCACGTTGTGGTTCTTTGATATTAATTGTACTTCTCTCTCTTTTATATTTGATTTACTGTATTTTGTTTAATTCTATTTGTTATTTTAAAAGTAACCAGTCAACCACACTGGCGACGAGATAAAAGGAATTTCAGTAATTTTGTGGTTTTACTTTATTTATGAGATAAAGTAAGAGAAAAAAATTGTTGTGACAATTTTTCAAAAGCAGAGAAGTAATTTTAGTTTTTGGTCAGCATCTGGTCGGGGAGATCAGGACATAAGACCTAGGGATTTCTTCGGGAATTTTACTGCGGCAAAATGGGATTTGTTGGGCAGTAAGTGAGAAGAAGAATTCAGGATCAAGAGGATCAAGTACCTGAACCGGGGACAAGTGAGGAGCTGAGAGGAAGCCAGAAGGAAGACTGGTAGACAGGACTACTGTTGGAGCCAGAGGAAGTCAGGACTACTTGTTGGAGCAAGAGGAATCCTGCAGGAAGACTGTTTTCTGGAGGGACAGGAAGCAGAAGGAAGACTACTTTGGAAGCTGGGAGCAGATTGCAGGCATCACAGGAGAAGAAAGAAGATACTACATAAGTTGAGTTAGATTTTACTTTGTAAATATTTTTTTTAATTTATTGTGGGTATTATTTTTTTCTTGGTTTTAGGTATAAATCTTTTTTGAGTATACCTACTGTGTATATAGTTTTTATTGTTTTACAATGGCTTTAGCTAGGTCGATACCTACCTTCTGTCATGAGCGAGATAACTGGGAGGTTTTTCACTCAAGGTTGGAACAATATTTGATTTTATGTGATGATTTAAATGCGGTTAAAAAACGCGCAATCTTACTGAACGCTTTGGAAGACGAAACATTTAGTCTTTTGTGTAATTTGTGTAGCCCTAAAAAAGTGGGTGATGTGTCGTATGAAATTTTGATTGATCATTTAAACAAATTTTGTGGAAAAATAACATTGATTTATGATGAGAGATCTAAATTCTATAATGTTAAACAGGAAGACAGTGAGTCAGCAAAAGATTTCGCAGTAAAATTGAAAAAGTTAAGTTCCAAATGCAATTTTGGTACGAGGCTAGATGAAATGTTGAAAGATTTGTTCGTATGTAGAGTTAAAAATACAAGAATTAGGGATAAATTAATTACGGAAGATATTAATACCTCTTTTGAAAAATTAATTTCAATCGCGGAATGTGAAGAAAGTACATTCAAAATGGTAAATAAGAATGAAATTTGCTATAGCAGGACGGCAATGTCACAGAATAAAAAAATGACAAATAATAATTACCGACCGAGTTCCGCTAGTACGAACAGTGTAGGTAAGCGAGCCAATCGTAGCGCTTCGCGGGAATCTTTTCGAATACGCGAGTCATCGCGTGAGCCAATGAAAAGAGTTTGTTTTGCTTGTGGAGATTATTCACACATAAAAAGTAAATGTAGATTTAAAACAGTTGAATGTTTTAAGTGTAAAAAAGTTGGTCATATTGCTAAAGTATGCAATTATAATAAAAACAATGTGGTGAATTGTGAAAAAAAGATTAATTATGTGGAACCGTATAAGATTAATATCGAATTAAATGAGAAAAAGTTCAATGCAATTATTGATACGGGAGCAAGTTTATCTGTTCTACCTGAAAATATATATGTGAAAGATTTTAACAATGTACAACTGTGTGGTTGTGACATGAAAGTTTACGGATATGCAAATAATCAATTAAATGTTAGAGGTATGGTTAATTTACAACTATATTTCAGGAATAAGTTAATCAGTTTTGAATTCGTGGTGAATATTAGGTAGAAATTTCTTAGAAACATATGGTATGCATATGTCAGACATTTTTGTAATTGAGAATAATATTGTAAGTGGGGTTAATCATGAAATAAAGTATGTAAAATCAAATAAAAATTGTTCAGATTTGTTGTCGAGATTACCGATAGAGGCGAATAATAAAAAAAATATTGATGTAGATAATTACATAGAAAAAATGAGTATACTTTCGGGGAATAACAAACAGATGTTAGGAAAAAACAAAATGTGGAAAACACAAGTGAATCAAAGAAACTATTATAAGGGGATTCAAAGAAAAACGCTATACATAGGGTGTATGGTTATGGCTAGAGACTTCAGGAAAGTAGATGCATGGCGTATGGGGAAAATAAAGGTAAAATTGGGAAAAAACATTTATTTAGTCAATGTGGGAAACATGGTATGGAAACGACATATTGATCAATTGAGAAATTTAAATGTTTCGTTTTCCGATGTGGTTGAGAGAGATCAAGATTCTGATGTGGAAACATCAGACTTGGATCTCTCGAATTTTATTCGAGAGTCTGATGGTTCTTTTGTTTTCCAGGAAAGCCTACCTGAGGAGTCGAGCTCGTCGTGGAGGGATAGGTTAAGATCAAGACCAACGCCAGCACCAAATAGAATTTTTTACATAGAAGAAATGTTAATATAGTGTTTATTAAAAATTGAAAATTGTATAAGGTAAATTATTTTGTAAGTATATGTTATAATTAAGACTAAAAGCTAGAGTATTTTTTGTAAATTTTGTAATGATAATTTAAAGTGAGAGTTATTGTAAATTTTAGTAGGGGAGGAAAAAAGAGAAAAATTAGTATGGGCTTTTAGCGGGGAGAAAGTGTAATATATTGATGTTGCGCCTGGTATTAGGCAAAGTGTATAACAAGTTACGAGATCATACGAAGGATGATTCGGGAATATTCGGGATTGCATATAAAGGTAGGTTGGGGTTTTGTTAAGGGCTTTTGGCTGTTTGGATGTATAAACGATAGTGCTCTCACGTTGTGGTTCTTTGATATTAATTGTACTTCTCTCTGTTAAAATAATTACTGTAAATTGTAATAAAATGTGTTAGTGAAAACGCGTGTATTAATTTATTATAAACTGAGTATTTAAAGTTAGCAGTCACCGCACTTTATGAATTCCCAAACTATCTAAATTATTTTTTTCAAAACGATTTGATAAGAAATAATGATGGTATATCAAATTGAAAAATAGGTACGTTGGCAGCATTCCCCCCCCTTAAATATTTTATCATGAAAAATTGATAATTCTTCAATGCCATTTTATGAAAGCCGTTGAAATATTATACATTTAAAAAATTAAGAAGCACTGATCAGATGTCCTGGGGTCTAAGCGAGTGTTTGATATACAAATTTGCAAAATTTGAAAAGAATCGAATGAGTACTTTAGTCTATAATAATCGATAAAGAAGAATAAATACGCCGCGCCGTTCATATACACCCACCGATACATTGTGATGAAACTACAGAATAAAATCTCAGCATGATACTAGTTGATAACATTCACTAAAGATCCCTCCTCCTCATCTTGAAACATACTCGTTTACTGTATTTGTGCATATCTTTGTTATTTTTTTATCTATCTTTTTAAATTTTCTTTTATCTTCTATTTTCTTATGAATTTTTCAACTGTGTAATAAATTACTGTATAATCAATAATTTAAATTGAAGAAAGCAATTTTGGCTCAAATTTTATACAATAAATGTAATGTAATATAAATAAATTATAGCTGTAGGTTTCTGAGAGAAAATAAATAAATAAATAACCTTCAACAAAAAAAATACCCTTAAAATTGCGAATTCATAACTCTCCACTCTTTGGGCAGTGAGGAGTAAAAATGGATAGTACATAATGGGGAGAGGTGAGTATAGCAGGGGATTACATAAGGAGATTTTATTTAGTATTCTTTTTGCTGCGAGGCACCGTCTTAGAATAAAGGTTTATAGATAAACCTTTCTTCTTCTTCCTCTTCTTCAGCCCCTTTCACTCCACTGCTGGATAAAGGCCTCTTCCTGAGTTTTCCACTTTTCTCTATCCTGGGCGCTCTGTATCCACCCATGTCCCACCAGTTCGACAATGTCGTCAGTCCATCTCCTCTGTGGTCTCCCTACACCTCTTCTATTATGATAGGGTCTCCAATTCAGAATTTTGGGGGTCCATCTATCATCTCTCTGCCTTGCCACATGACCTGCCCATTGCCACTTCAGCCTTCCCACTCTTTCTGCAATGTCGGTGACCTTTGACCGGCGTCTTATTTCCTCGTTTCTTATTCGGTCTCTCAAAGATACGCCCAACATTTGTCTTTCCATTGCTCGTTGAGTACACTTAAGTCTGTGGAGACTTCTAGCAGTAAGTGACATGGTTTCGAGACCGTATGTTGTCACTGGCAAAACACAAGAATTGTACACTTTGGCTTTTAGGTTATTCGGAATTTCCCTGTTACCGAATATGTACCTCAACTTTCCAAAAGCAGCCCAACTCAGCTTTATAAGTAATAAAGGTTTATCTATTTATGACTGCACTGTTTGGCTGTGTGCACAAAATTTTTGGTTGCACAAAACCAAATACTTTGTAGTCACTATAGTTCGGTTAATTTTGTTACTATTAACAAAAAAATCAGTGTATTACCTTTTCAGGTGATACGTGACTGGTGTGTGGGTTTACAAAAATATGGTGTTTAATTTGATAAGGTAATGCACACCCGCAAGCATGTCGCTGAAATGTCGCTGAATATGCAGTGACAGTATGAATGAATGAATGAAAGTATTCTTTTTCAATTTTGACAGTTTACCTATAGTTGGTTATATTCATAGTAATTGTGATGGTTCCGTTTATTTTAGTCTTTTTCAATAAGTACTAGGCAAGCAAGCACTCGAGGTAAGTCTCAATAAGTTGGAAACGTTCCCATAGGACCTATATGTACTTGATAGATATTGCAATGGAGTCGTGTAATATATTCGTAGAGTACCTACTTATGGTCCTGCCTTACAGTCACTGCACATAAGAGAAAATCCTAGTTAGTTAAAAAATGCGTATCTATGTATGTATATCAGTTTCCGTTTAGGCATAATCTTCCCATATGCCACGTTATAATTGGATTAGTGGACTTGGCTTGCAAGCTGCCTTGCAAGTTGAACGAAATGGAATCGCTTTTTATTTTTTTCGGCAAGTAACACTCCTCGCGCTCCCGCTCATCCTTCCACGCGATTCTTGACTCGCAACTTGGCACATGTAAACAGTCAATGATGTAGTAAAGTGTATTGTATTTGTATAAGTGGATGTAGCTTAATATGCGCGTAGCGTATTTAGTGGAAATCATACCGTATTCTCCTTAAGCATAGATCTTTCTTAGAAAGTCGCCATAGGATTTCAAAAGGAACTTGACACAAACGCTCGACTATTTAATGTCTTGTTTGCATTGGTTTAGTGCTTAGTCGAATTAGCAAGTAATGCTTACTTATGGAATGGAAACATCAGTCCTAACAAAACGAATAATGCACAAGCTGTTAGTGACACACAGAGCTATGGAGAGAAAGTTGCTGGGTATTTCAATAAGGGACAGAAAACAGAATGTCATGATAAGAGAAAGAACCAAAGTAGCCGATGTAGCGGAAAGGGTCGCTGGTCTTAAGTGGAGCTGGGCTGGGCATATTGCCAGATGCCATGATTTACGATGGACCAAAAAGATCATAGAATGGCGACAGAGAACAAAACGAAGAGGTATCGGCAGACTCCACGCTAGGTGGCCTGATGACATCAAGAAATGTGCCGGAGGGAGGTGGATGCAGTTTGCCCAAGACAAGGATCAAGGGGGAGGCCTATGTCCAAGAATGGAAAAAAACAGGCTGAAGAAGAAGTAGTATAATCAACTTGGCTCTCAAGATACCTTATAAGTTGAACAAAATAGATTGAGATGACGTTACTTCATCACTTTGGCCATTCCCTAGTCTAGCTGATTGTACTTGAAAAGAGGAGATGAAAACTTCTGTATTGTGAATGGGGATAGCTAGTGTAGTACGTTCAGCAGATCGAAGGGATAGGCCGTGACTTGACAAAAAACGACGTTATTTTTAAAATATTGTGGTGAATAGGGATCATAAATAGTCTTATAAAGTAATGACAGAATGTGGATGTTACGACGATCTCGTATCTTTGGCCAACGAAGAATATTTCTACAAGTCGAAACATGATCATATTTTTTAATATTGTAAATGAAGCGTATACAGACATTCTATAATCGTTCCAGTTTATTTAATAATTCTTCATTGGCATCCATATAACACACATCACCGTAATCAAGCAATGGAAGAATTAAGGATTGAGCTAGTGTAATTTTACAATGTTTAATGTATTGGAAGAAAGTTCTTCAATCTATTAAGAGAATGGATATTATAAAACAGAATTTTACTGACATGTATATAGGAAACCGTAAGATCCCCATAACTTTAAACTAAGATTTCGCAACTAAATGAGTTAAAGACGTACTGTAAACCGTAATTCAGTGTCTTTCAAGAGAAATGGACTAGTATCGTTTTTATATTGCTTTCAAACATACTCTTCTGGGGGCAGTAAAGCTTTCGAGAACTGGACTAGCGTTTAATTGGTTGCATCTTCACTCGCTTCTCTTTGGTCTTCACTCTTCACTCGCTTCTCTTTGGTCTTCACTCTTCACTCGCTTCTCTTTGGTCTTCACTCGCTTCTCTTTGGTCTTCACTCTTCACTCGCTTCTCTTTGGTCTTCACTCGCTTCTTTTTGGTCTTCAATCTTCATTCGCTTCTCTTTGGTCTTCACTCGCTTCTTTTTGGTCTTCAATCTTCATTCGCTTCTCTTTGGTCTTCACCCTTCACTCGCTTCTCTTTGGTCTTCAATCTTCACTCGCTTCTCTTTGGTCTTCAATCTTCACTCGCTTCTCTTTGGTCTTCAATCTTCACTCGCTTCTCTTTGGTCTTCAATCTTCACTCGCTTCTCTTTGGTCTTCAATCTTCATTCGCTTCTCTTTGGTCTTCACCCTTCACTCGCTTCTCTTTGGTCTTCACCCTTCACTCGCTTCTCTTTGGTCTTCAATCTTCACTCGCTTCTCTTTGGTCTTCAATCTTCACTCGCTTCGCTTTGGTCTACAATCTTCACTCGCCTCCTAATCTGAAGTTAGGGATTCTTTTCATACGAAATATTCAAGATATTATACTACTTATTAGTTTTAAAACGCATATAATTTTATTTTTGTAATAATTCCCGGGTAACAAACAGGCAATATACTAATAACAAGTAATACTAATTTAACAAGTTACCAAATTTTGGAGACTATCGACGTTTATCGTCTCACAGATCCAGACTGAAAACACAACTGGTAACTGTGTCTCCACCGGGTATCGTACCCGGGATTAGCATTTTCGAATTCAAGTTGTTCTTAACTTCTTATCTTACTTATAACCTTCAAGGTTCATTTAGTCAGATAACTGACTAATACTGAGACAAAGGTCCCAATTGCGATTCCCGTTTTATGAACAGTTTCTAAATGTTTTAGTTGGATCTGCGATACGGTTAATATTCACTCATTACCCATAATGTGGTGTACCCAGCGAAAAGTGTTCGAGTGTGTATTATCTTATAAAAGGAAGTGGAACAGGCAAAAGAAGTAGAGGCAGATCTCTTGCACGATGGTGTGACCAAATTAAGGAGATGACTGGGAACGACTTTTATTCGGCGGTGCGAGCTGCGGAGGGTAGAGAGGACTGGAGGCGACTAGTTATGTCCATTGGCGGCCCCATAGATCACGACCCGCATTGAGGAAACGAAGAAGAAGAGAGATCTTATTGAAAATTTCTGTAGCAAAAATGTACTGCGTCGTTATTGTTAGTATTACCTCAGAAAAGGCTTCGCCTAGTGAGGTAATAATTCCATTATAATATTCAAATTTTGTTATATTGTAGGCAGGTTACATTCGCATCTGAAGTGTGGTCCCATCGGCTGAGCGTTGGCTCGGTTGCTCTTGCGATCCTGAGGGGCCAGCGTCTTCCCTTGCTTGCTGTCACAG
The DNA here is from genome assembly GCA_963576475.1 of Molanna angustata. Classification (NCBI taxonomy): domain Eukaryota; kingdom Metazoa; phylum Arthropoda; class Insecta; order Trichoptera; family Molannidae; genus Molanna; species Molanna angustata. The sequence continues at coordinate 930,418 of OY754972.1, forward strand.
GTGCGTATCGCACGGCGGCCAGCGACGGTCTTCCGGTCATCGCTGGTGTCCTGCCTGCTGATCTCGAGGTGCGGGACTTTGTCGCACGTAGGAGTATCAGGCTCAACAGGCGGGCTGAACATTTAGGAGTGATTGTTTGTGTTGCACCTGGGATTGGTGGTCTGAGTAAGGCAAGCAATAGAGTCAGAGAAAGGACGATGGAAGTTTGGCAGGAGCGCTGGGATAGAGGAGGAACTGCTAGGGTAACCTATAAGTTCTTCCCTGACCTAAGAAAGAGGATGAGTATGAGAACGCTGACACTGAGCCACCATGCGGTGCAGCTCGTGTCAGGACACGGTGAGCTAAAATGCCGATTCTTTGAGTTAGGCCTAGCAGCGGATCCGTGGTGTGCTTGTGGTACCGGTGCCCAGAATGCTGAGCATATACTTTGGGAGTGCCCTTTGTTGATGGACGCCAGGGAAAATATGATAGGAGGTATGTGTGCTGGCACCGCCCGACCAGTCTGGTTTGGCGAAGTGCTGGAGAACTATCACAATGTTGCTCGTTTCGAAGAGTTTGTTGATGTGTGGGTTTCACGCTGGGATGATCTCCGGAGACCGGGTTTTCCCCCGGTCGAGGATCTCGTACAGTGATGGGCCTTATCTGGCCTGGAGTGGTGCTGTGGCGGAGTGGTCGATGACTCGTTGACGTTTCGTGCCGTCCTTTCTCCCTTCGTGGAGGTGTCTGATTAAGTGCCCCCGTCTGGGTGGGTCCTCCTTTCTCGCGTCGAGGTTAGCTATCGCACCTGGTGATGCGGGTGCGATGGCTCTTATGGAACGTCGGGACGCCTCTATCCTGTCTCCCCCACCTATTAATTTTAGACTTAAGAGTAAGACAGTAGTATTAAGATAATTAGTTTGTTAGATATTTAGTTATATTATGATGCTATTTATAAGTAATTATAAGTACCTAGAAATTAAGATTAGTTTTAATTAGTAAGGTGCATTAGGTAGGCTTCATCCTCGAATGAGGGCACTGAGAGTCCATAATTTAGCAGGCGGGGTTTGTTGGGGGGAGCCCATCCGGCAAACCCCGAGCCCGCCTGCGTAAAAAGATTTGCAAGTAAGTGCGGGTAAAGAGGTGCTAACGCGCCTGAGATACCCGGGTAAGCAGTGGGTGACTTTCAGGCTTTTAAAGTAGGTTGAGATGGTTCGGACATACTAGAAAAGCTCTAGAAAATATATGTAACACTTCACTGGACTTTCGAGTTTCCGGCAAAAGACCAAAAGGGCGTCCCAAAAGACGATGGAAGAGCTTGGTGGAGGAGCATGTAATGTCTCTGAGGACGATGCTCAGGATAGGACGAAGTGGAGGAGTGCAGTAAGGAGAGCTGATTTACTGTATTCTATTATGGAAATAGAGAAATAATATTTAAAACCTTGCAGATATTGAATTTAAAGTGCCAAAGATAGCCGTTGTTATGTCCTGTAAATTGACTGACTAAAAGTCAAAAGGTTTTTAAAATTCTTCAGATATCATTTACAGTATTTTTCTATACTGTATATTGTATAGTATAATCGCCCCAGTGCTGAAGAGGCGGGTATTTGTGTGGAGGCAAATGACGGAAGGTTAAAATAGGCATTTTATTGTGAAATAGGTCAAGTGGTTTCTAGTAAATGTGGATGTTGAATATAGACCGAGGCGAGGCTAGGGTTGGAGATGAGATGAGATGAGTCTCGCATTAAATATCAACTTGAGATTATATGTTGCATGAATATCTCGTGGCATAGTTTTGGGAATTTCAAACGTTATTAAGTTGATGATGATACATACAATATATTATCCATAATAGATGACCCAATTGTTTCGAGAACAGGAAATTTCGTTGTACCCAGTGAGACACGGGCACGGCAGATGACACATGCTTACCGTCTGATTTAGGTACACAAGTTTAGTCTTATTTTTTTGAGGAAGTGAATACGTCAACAAACGCACTAGCGTCTACAATCCGCATTCACCTGTTTCCGGTTTAGTAAGTCAAAGTTTCCGGTTGACTCTCTGGTTGGTTGAGATCTCGTAGTATTAAGTCAAATGAGCTGTAAAATTTTATATTATATGCAAAAATTAAACAAAATATTTAAATTTAATTTATAAATATATTATTATAAATAAACTTAAACCTAACCTAAGAATCTTCTTCTTCTTCTTGTGTCATGTCAGGTCTCCCCGACGTTGTCGACCACCATAAAGAAAGCCTCCCTGTCCTGTGCAGTGCGAAACAGCTTCACCACAGTTCTCATACCGGTCCATTGCCGGATGTTTCGTAACCAGGAAAGCTGCCTTCTTCCGACCCCTGTACGACCCTCAATCTTCCCCTTCATGACCAGCTGAAGGATGGCATACTTTTCACCTCTCAGAATATGGCCGAAGTACAACACTTTACGGAGCTTAACATTGGTGAATAATTCTCTGTTGGTGTTGGCTTTAGGTAGTGCTTCAGTGTTACTGAACATGTCAGTCCACGATATTTTATTATGATTAGCATTCTGCGGTGGATCCACATTTGCAAATGCTTCAAGGCGGTTTATAATATTAACTTTGATAGTTCACGCCTCCACCCCATAAAGCAGAACTGACCATTCTTTGTCTCAGCTGATATTTGTCGTCGAGGAGAAGATTTTTCATGTTGTAAAATGCAGATCGGGCCGCTTCTATTCTGCATTTTATTTCAGTGCCAGGGTCTAGATTCTCAGTAATTATACTACCCAAGTACTTAAATTGTTTTACTCTTTTCGATACTAATACCCTGAAGTTGGAGAATTGTATTTGGATGGCTATCACGGCTAAAAATCACAGTAAAACCCGGCAGACGTTATCCTGCCTGTTTAATTATTTACCTCCATATATATAAAAATGGTTGGTCGGTATGTTTAATTTTTATTATGTAACATTATTTTCTAGATTCGCTAATTATAATTCCGTTTTTTTTATTCCCTTTCATCCCTACAGTCCCTTCATTCCCTTCCGCCCCTATTCATTCATTCATTTATCATTTTATTTACTTAATTAAAAAAAAAACTTATATCATTATACCATTTTTATACATAGAATTTTTTTTTAATTATTTATTGATTTATGTATTTATTTATTTTTTCACTTATTTATTTACTTATTCGATCATTGATTTATTAATTAATAAATTATTCAAAAACTTTTGTGGGAGAAGTTAAATAATTAAATTAAACTTCAAATACGTTTTCTGCTATGCGCTGAACGAATCCCTAAAATTCAATGACAATCCCAAATAGATCATTTTTGTAATTTTTTGTGTGAACATTAAATAAAATTTAATTCATAAACCTTCTCGTTTGTGCGCTGAACAAACCCACTAAGTTTCATTTCAATACCAAACATTTTTTAATTTCAATTTTTTGTGTGATATCGAATAAATAAATAAATAAATAAATAAATTATAATGCATTAACCTTCTCTGGAATGAGCTGAACATATTCTCAAAGTTTCATCGCAATCGGATAGTTGGTTTGGAAGTCTATCACTCACATACAAACAAACAAATATACGTACATCCATTTTTGTATGTATAGGTTAGTCGTATAGTGTGTAATATTGTATGTCTAATATATAATTCCCTAAGGTTATCTTCTTACCACTGTACTATGCATTCCCTACGATATAAATGTCATCCAAAAATATCTTATTGTCATTAATAGGGGAAGGATGCCCAAAATGACATAGATTTTCTTAAAAATAAATATAAAAAAAACGGGTTGTAATTTATAGAAAAAAACTTTATTACTTACTTGTAACACTATCTAGGTAAACGTATATCAGTTTAAAATTGTCAAAAATATGAAATTTTGTATTAAAAAAAATATATACAAAACATACCTACTGATAAAAACCATTTTGCCCCACCGGGTGTACAAAATGACATACGGTGTATTTTTCTAAGTATTTTTTTTTTAATGTTTTCATACCCAAATAAAGAGTGAAAAATAATTGATAGTAAATAAGTCCCGTGGGTATTCGCCTATTCCACCATGTTTAATCAATCTATTGAGGTTTAAAACTTTAAAATTCAATAGACTTTCATAGTCCAAAAGTTCATTTTTTATATTTTCTCGAGCAAAAATGAGACAAGGTGAAACATAATTTCCATTTGTTCCCATGTAACAAAGAACGTTGTGTGTGATCCCTTTTTGGCACTTGATACAGTCCCAATCTGCTTTCTCCCTGATGTTGCAAATATTTTCTGTAGTCAGTGAACGGTTGACATTGCTGACATACCATGTAATTTTGCCCTACCGTTACGTGTCATTTTACACCGCTAACCAAGTTTTTTAATAACATAAAAAATATCACATTCCACTTTTATAAAATTAACAAAATTATATTGCAATTCATAGATAATTAGCTACATAACAAGACACTGCAATCACATTTTAATAATATACTTAAATAAAAAAATAATTAACTATAATGTCCCAACAAAAATAAATTATACTTGAGTTAAAATGTTATTTACAGGTCGTGCTCCTCCAGTAGTTACCACAGACTAACCGAATGTTGGTGAGTGATCATGAAACGAGCGGATGTTTGTTCCTGCACAGGATCAAACCTGTCTTTTGCTTCGTTTTTGAGATATGACTATTTGTCATTTTGCCCTCCTATGTCATTTTGGGCATCCTTCCCCTACATACATTCATAAGTAGATACCATGTTTTGTTTTTGAACTGTCAACTTGTTGATTTCTTGTTGAATTTAATATGTAGGTAAAAATACATTATATTATGCATATAATAAATAGCACAACATCAACCACCACCATAATATTCACCATATCCCATACATGTTACCTTACTAATAACACTTTTCTTTCGATTTTTCTACACTGTTCTGACTATGGTCTTGTAAAGTGTGACTTTTGGTTTACGATGGACACTGGGAGATTTAAAAACAGGAAACAATGGTAAATATGTTTTGTTAGATGCCGTAATTATTTTTCTTATCTCAGCTGGATCTTCATTATTTTCGGTAAGACTGGAGGCCAGGGGGGCTACTCATGACCCGTTCTTAATACATTCTTACCTTGACTTAATCTTAAAAGTGTATAAATCAGTACTGGATTATTATCCAATCTTAATATTTCTCTACATTTTATATAGTTTAGTATGAAATTGTCATTAATTTTTGTATAAATTAATATTCTTTTTCTATTAATTTAACCTCAAAGATTACTAAAATCTGAAGCTGATCTTAATTTTACTGTTAAAACTTCACGAGTAGCCCTGCTGGTAAGTGAATTGATCCACTACTTCAAACGATTAGTTATCCTTGTATTGCACACTGCCTCTCGGTCGATGCGCCAGGTTTCTGCTTTGTGTCCATTACTTTTGTCTTTTTTTTATTATTTACTAGCTTTTATGTCCCGCCGTTGGCCAAGAATGTAAAATTGTGAAGGAATAAGCAATCGTTTTTTAACAGATTTTTAATTATCTCAATAGAGACGAAGTTGGAATATTTACTGTAGGAGAACCGGGAAATCAAGGCACCTACAGGGCTTACGACCTGTCATCGGCTGGTTTACGTGATCACTTTATGCGCTTGCGCAACGTTCACCAATTATGCCTTTTTAATGAGATCCCTATCAATTCAATTTTGAAAATTCTATATATTGTAATACTGAAATTCTTTTCGCTTGAAAATAAGGAATTTTTACTACAGCTATCTATGTGTGAAATTATGAACAACATTCTTATTATTTTTATTTATTTTTGTTGTAACGCCATCTATTGAGAGAATTGGTTTTTTGTAAATAATGAGAGCAACAATAAATTACTTACACATTGGCACAAGTAGGTAAATAAGACAAAAATGACCTTATTAGTCTGGCGCAATTCAGGGATGACTTCTATGCGAAAAATGCATTTGTCACCTCAGGTATAAGAATTGTTGCTCTCATTCTGTAAATTGAGCGGATCGAAAGTTATAAGGAGCTACGGACACACACACACACACACAAAACTCACACACACACACCCTCACACACACACACACACACACACACACACACAAAACTCACACACACACACACACACACACACACACACACACACACACACACACACACACACACACACACACACACACACACACACACTCACACACACACACACACACACATACACACGAAATGTTCTACTTCGAATTCTGAGTAAATCCGTATACGGAACATATATGCTGCGAAACCTCTAAGTTGGTGTATTTTGACTTCAAAGTTGGAAAAACCGTGAAAAAAGTAGACCCTGCATACAATTCCTTCATACACGCATCATGGATTTAAACTGCCTCTCCCTTCAAAAGAATTTCATTCTCTTGAACGAATCGACAGTTGGATAAATAGGAAGGAATGTGAAGGGGAAAGGAAAGGGAAGGATAGGAAAATAAATTTATAAACATGTTTTAAACTATAGCTAAATATGAATATAAAAATGAAAATAGAACATATATATACACACACATGAAGGTACACACCAATATACTTATACATGCATGATACATACACACATACACACACATTCATACGCACACATACAAACACATTTACATACACACATCATTTAAAGGTTACACAATAAATTCATCATTTGACAATGAAAGAAAAATGGTAGGCTGTGAGCCACAGCGAGCTCAAACACCAAGTGACCTTACACCTTGCTGAGCCAAACACCGCCACATGCTGACCAAGTGATGCGTTGAATATATGTACGTCATGCATTTTGGTATTAAACAATCTAAATGATCTATTTAGGAATGAGTTATTATAGTAATTGGTATTACAGTGGGGAATGTAGAACTGTATGTCACCTCGTCTGGATGCCAATCTGGGTCTTATTTGGTATTATATTATATTATTTACGTTAGTAATATCAAAATGTTACATTATTTCTTAGAGTTAACACATTTAGCGAATGACATAATAATCGTGTCAGGTCCGCTTCAGAGTGTGAGTTGCATGCATGACTTTTTTCAGTTATTTACATTTAACATTCTTTTAATAACACCATGGACATAATAATAGCCGTTTAGACTAAAATAGTCTTCCTAATATTAATATTCACGGCTCATTCACTAGCCGCGTTGTGCGTGGGGTGTGTGGTGTAGTGTGTTATGCCTTGTTTACATTGGTTTAGTGAAGTCGGTGAGTACAGTAGCGCTACGGACAGTAGCGAGTCAAAATAGACACGAAGGAGAGAGGCAATCGTGGTTTCACTGGATTCACGAATCCAGGCGACCAGAGTACCAGTCAAAGTAGGTGAGCCACACGGGCTTGCGACCATGTATGCGGGATTAAGGGGCCCGTCTATGACCCGAGTCACGCTCACCACTCACCCCCCAGCCTCCAACCGACACTCTACTGCTCTACGCAACAAAATCCAATAAGACGCGAACAGCGCTTATTTTATCATTCTATCCAAAAGTTCTTTTATTTTACCCCTAGGTCCTTGAAGTAGGATAAAAGATTTTGCGGGTAGGCCTTTCGCCCCTACCTCTACTGAGAGAGGTAGGGGCGATGAGATGCAGATCTTCTTTGGAAGGGTATATGTCTCTACTGTCATATTCATTATAGTAAACTGTAATATAGTATTACTTACAATACCCATGCCCATTGTACACTATGTGAGAAGTTTTATCTTGTATGACGTAATGAATTAAGAATTTGATGACAATAGTTGAACGCTTTATCATATAATCAAGAACACCATGTCTTGTGTTTTCTGTTAAATTTATTGTGACGAGGATGTACCTACCCCACAATGAAATAATCATTCAACGGATAATTCCGTTTCTCACGGAAATTGCCGAAGACGACCGAAGGACACCCGTTCCTGAAGCGAGCGCTCGGCACGAAGATTTATTCGCTCGTCAACCGGCCGTACATACACAGTGTGCAACGCGTTCTAGAAATATATCCATTCATTTCCGACCTTCATCATCGCGGATCATTTGCATTTCGAGTGTAATAATTATAAACCTTTTGTACTGAAAATAAATACAGATTTCGTAAGTACTCTTTTATTATAAAGCCCTTCATCACTCTATTATTTCTATTTTAATTAAATGACTGATTATATTAATTTGCAATATCTAAAATAGTGGTGTGTATATTGGGAGATGATTTGAACACATAACTTAAACTCCACCTTTCTGATATATTAATATTCATAATTAAATAATACAGCTTCCTCCCAACATTCATACCCCTATAGTATGTTATATATCTTTTGCTCCTAAATTTAGGAGCAAAAATCTTTGGAGCCAAGTATTCATAATGTCCATGTGTAGTGTTTGTCATTTAATTTATATAAAGACAATTCATCCAACATTATTTAATTTTTTTAAATGAATATGTCCTTGTTAAACAATTACATATACATCTTCCTACGTTCCCTAAAATAAGTAAATAAATGCTTGTGCTTAGGTGAACGAAATCGGTGCGTAGTGTTTGTCTTCGGAGTGATTAGTTTATGTCTGTGTCTTGTGAATGTTGTTCAGTGATATGGTTTTTCTTATAGTTTTGAGAAAGTATTGGAATTTGTTTGGAGTTGTGTTATACTTAGTACGTTAAAGTCTTTGACTAGTTCAATGGTTGGGAAATGGAAAGTTTTTTTTTAATCACTTTAATGGGAGCTTTCTGAAGAAAGGATTCATAATCGGTTTCTGTTTTTTCGGCAAGTAATACCCTTCGCGCGCTCTCTCATCCTCCCACGGCACATGACAGTAAACAGTCAATTTAGTACAGTGCATGAGTAGAAAACAACGAAATCGAGTAACGAAACTTGACTGTCTGTAGTGTAAATGGGTACTGTTTACTTGCCACTTGACTAAACTAGGCATTATGGCGACGTTAAACTGTCCCATTAAGATCCACGGTCCACTGCTCTCTGTTCTAGATAATCAACATACACTCTTGTGACAATAATGTTTATATCTGACACATCATTAAACTACCGCATCAAAACATAACAGCGACGCGACACAAAGATATGGTAAAGGTTTTTTATATACCTATCATCTTTAATGTTTTGACTCTTCACTACCCCAAGGGGATTATGAAGTGGGGAGTTATGAATTTGCAATTGTTAAGGTTATTTTTTTATTGCAGATTATCAACTAGTATCATGCTGATATTTTATTATGTAGTTTCATCACAATGTATCTGTGTGTTATGTGCGTGTTTATTTTACTTTATCGACTATAGACTAATTAAAGTACTCATTCTTCATACTCATTCAATACTCGCTCAGACCCCCATTACATTTTGAAAGATATCTGAATAGTGGTTCTCATTATTTTTAACTGTCAAATATTTCAAAGTGACCACAACCTCAGAAAAATTAAAATTTGATATTTTAATTACCAAATTGGTAAAAATGCATATTACTTTCATAAAATGGCATTGAAAAATATCAAGTTTTCATAATTGAATATTTAAATAAAAAATATTGAAAAAACTCATTTAATAAAAATGTTGAATATTTTCCATACAAAATTCGATTACTTTATGGAGTGACTTGGTAGTGAGGAGTTTAGCGTTGACCACAACCCTCTCGTTTTTATGTTACTTCGTAAGACTATTAGAATTCACGTCTTTTATTTGCAGACACTTTGACTGGTGGAAACCCTATAACAGACACCTTTAAAATTTTGTTTTTTGCTAAAATGTATGCTTTCAATTGAATTGTTTAAACCTGGCCGTTAGGTATAACAATAACTTCACAATTACCATAAATATTTTATGGTTTATGAACAGTAGGTACATATAATAATTTTAAAAATTCTTTAAAGTTTGAAATTTGGGCCAAAGTCGAATGTTGCGGCTATGGCCGAACAATCTGCATCGGCTTCAACCAAAATCTGACCTTTTATCACGTGACAATTGTCACTTCTATACATTGAGTTATATTTTCTTGTTTCTTATAATGAGCTAAATGACACGCTGTCTGGGGGGGGGGACAGAGGCTCTAGTTATTCTCCACATAATTTTTTTCACTATTTATTTTGTGTTGGCCACTATGAAGTGACTCCAAGAGTCACTGCTTTATACCAGTCAAAACCAAATGTCATTTTTATTATTTTTTTTTCACACCATATTTGTAATGAAAACAATAAGTAGATTACTGCTGCCCAACAAGGAAATCCTGTTCTAGGCCTAGCAGTTTACAATTTTTATTGACAATTATATGCAATTATGAACCAGGTGATTGTTCCCGTTCCACACTAAATATGTACCTACACAAGCTCAACTTTGTGCAATCACAATCATATAGGCTCACACAAAACAGATTAACCAGATCCCAATGTTCGCCATAATACCTGTCATAAATACAATCTCTGACGCTATGATTTTTATTTCAGAGCCATAGAATGAGACTAGTTAACTATGTTGATGTAATTAATATGAATCACCTATATTTATTTACCTATTTTGCGACGGATAATAAGCTTATTTCAATATTATGATTCTTCACCCAGTATCTCAACGCTTATACGACTATCGAGATTAAGATGGGTGGGACATGTGCAGAGAATTCCAAATTTGCGAATTCCCAAGAGAACTATGACTGGCCATCCAGGAGGATGAAAGAAAATAGGAAGATCCAGGTTGAGATGGGAGGACGAGGGGAGGAGGGGTGCAGTACAGCTTTTAAGTGTTACAAACTGGAGGACGGCAGCTGAGGACAGACGGGGTTGGAGACAAAATTTGAAGGAGGCCAAGGTTCGACTTGGGCTGTATCGCCATCGAAGAACAAGAAGAAGAATTAGCTAATTTCACATTTTATATTCACTGACCTATTTTGCGACGGATAATAAGCTAATTTCACAGTTTCATTACTGAATACAGTAAATAATTATCCAAATGTCGATTTGTTCAAGAGAATTTTTTTCTCTTAAACAATCGACAAAGTTTCGACCCAAGATACGCGAAATTTGTATGCACGGTCTATAATTTTCACGGCTTTTTCAATTTTGATTATCAAACATTTTTTACATAGAAAAATATTTTTTTATGATAAATTTATGTGTTTAATTGCCTATATTTCCAAAGTTTTTATAAATGTCGAAAAAAGCCGAAACTAGATAATTTAATTTTCCAACTGTCGATTCGTTCTCTTAACATATCGACAATGTATCAATCCAGGATACGCGAGAATTGTATGCACGGTCTACTTTTTAAACAGCTTTTCCAACTTTGAAGTCAAAAAACACCAACTTAGAGGCTTCGCAGCATATATGTTCCATATACGGATTTACTCAGAATTCGGAAGTCCCAACTAAATAATTTATTTTCTATAAAAAATATTAATATTGTAGAAGTACCTACCTACATCTCAATTTTTTTTTTACAATTTTTATAAAAATTGAATTTAATGAATATGTATGGCAGTCGCCTATACACAATATCTAAGAAGATTTAATAGTTTGATACTTAATCTCCATACCACCATGCTGTTATTAAATTCTGGGTAGGAAAAAAGGACTGACCTCCATACTATTCTATTTTGACATAGTTTGATACTTATTCTTAAACTATACATACTATCGCTATCGACAGTTGGATCTCATGTGTTACATGCAACTAGTGTATAAAAAATATATGTGAAAGAAAAAAATTATTCTTGTTTCAAACACCCGCAAAATTCTATCATTTTAACCACGTCCCAAATACATTATATAATAACGTGAATAGAATCACAATAACTACATAAAAAGACAAATTAATTAGTTGATGTCATCATAATGACGTCATTATTAGCTCTATACGTGATGGTCCATTTGTTGCCCATATTATTATTAAATTACATTTTCATTTTACGACATAGACATTTTTTTCAACCCATTTAATAACATGAATCGATTCCAGATAATTTCATTAATATTCGTGAAATGTGAAACGACCACAGAGCTGGGAAATATACAGAGTTGACATAATCTACTACTTTAGGCCATGGAATTGGTACACAAACAATTGATACACATTAATATTTAAACATTCTTACTTATTAGTTTTCTTTAATAGCTTACTAAACGCGCAACTAGATAAGTACGATTAAAATAGTTAAGATCGGTATTAAAAATCTGACTTATAAACGTATACTAAGATGTAACTAACTAGTTCAATACAATCGAAAACTGGTTTATATTCAAAAATTACAGCACGGACGTGAAATAATTCGGCTCATACCCCTGTAATATGCCGCAATGTATCCTTATGCATGGATATGTCGCAATATAGAATATTTTTATTTTAACCAAAAAAAATGAATATGTCCTTGTTAAACAAGTACATACATATACATCTTCCTACGTTCCCTAAAATAAGCATGAATGCTTGTGCTATAGGTGAACGAAATCGGTCGAGGTAGGATTCGAACTCGCGACCACTGGATTACGAGCTCAGCGCGCTAACCGCTCTGCCACCAACCTATCTGAATATTGCGGCATGATATAACGGAGTGCCAACCACCACCCAGACTCGCTCTAGGAGAAGAAGTCTTGTATTCGAGTCCACTGTATACGCCATGAGCTTAGGTATTTATATGCTAACGTGTGTATTCTCCTGGAAACCCGAAAGTTCACTTGAATATGCACGCAGCCCATGTCTTTCCCTCTTAAGTCCCCGTTAGGACAAAGTTTATTTTCTTTATCATACCAAAAAGTCATCTTAGGAATTCAAGTTATTACAAATCACAACAGAGTGTTAACAATAAATATAAAAAAGTTAAGAACCACTTTTAAAATAATCGAGAGAAGCTATTAGCTCCTCTCTTATCTAAGAATTTCCTAATTTTCCTTCCAAGCTCTTGAAAAATTTCTAAGACCGACGAAGATTTTACGAATTATGTAACAGAAAAACGGCAAATCCAGAGAGCGCTGTTACAGTCCATTGTGAGCTTTGGGTCTCTCCATTAATACGTAAGTTAATATTCGACTGAATACCTATATTGAAATAATGATGTTTCTTTTGTTTCAGGATAAACATTACCTGTGCGTGATGGCATCCGATTCACCCGATCAGAATGTGTCGCAGTACTTCTCACTCTGTAATGACTTCATACATTCCGCCAGACTGAGAGATGGATCTGTTCTTATACACTGGTCAGTATTATACACAATACACATACTATATATTTTTCATTTTCCAACTATTGATTTATATTGGTTTATCCTAAATAGGCTCCCAAAAATAACAAATTATATATAAACGATTTGTTTTATTGTTTTGTTAAATTGAAACATTTTTCTTTATGCATCGAGTTTACGGCTTTATCAGGAAGAAGGAAATTCAACAGACAAAGTTATAAATCAAAAGCATAGATAAAGAATATAAAATACCTACATTTATACTATTAATATTATAAAAACTTTTGATGAAAAAATTAGAAAATATACCGCTTTAGGTAACGAGATTAAAAGACTTTGGCATTCTCGTAAAATAATAATATTACCGTTCATTATTTCAGCCACTGGCATTATTCCAAAATCGTTAATCCGTAATTTAGAAATTATAGATTTATCAAAAAACTTAATAATAAAAATGCAAAAAACGGTTATAATGAATACATGTAGAATCGTTAAAGATTTTTTAAGCGTTAATATTCGGGAATCAGTAGGGTTGTTAGGTAGTATAGAGACCTCCTCAGAGCCTAATCCTTTGATATGTTAAGTATCTGGATGGGTGAACTATTCCCAATTGAAAGCTTGATGATGCGTTTGTTGCATTTTATTTTGCTCTTTTAAATAATTTACAATTTACGCATTGATCTGCTAATTCTTTTGAGGAAGTGTATAATGGTAATAATAATAATTGAATGTTATTATTTGTAGTGCTTAATTGTTATTAATATCATTAGTAAATCGGCCAGCGCCGTAAAAAAAAATTAAAAGCACATTTATTTTTACTTTCTCAACGGGTATCATGTCGAGAGAGTATACTGCGGGGTTTGTCTTCGATACAGGTTTTTTTTTTCCATCCGCGCCTGGAATTATGCAACAGGTACAGCTTCTTTGAGTTCAAATTGAGTGATCAACTTCATATTGATATTATGTGTTTCTATAGAAAACTGAAATTTATTTTATTTACCACTTCTACGAATGTTATCGTATTCATCTAAATATTATATCATGCCATCTTTCTCATGGGGTAGGTAGAGAGAACCAAACACCGAATTATTCTATCTTGACACATATTCGTCATCTCATCAATATTTGTGCATCGTCTCATACATGATCGCATACATGGGCGCCCGCAGGGAGGGGGGGCGAGTGCCCCCCTCTGGATTGATTGAAAATAGTAAAATGATGTAACTTTTATTTTAAATAACTTTGTGTTAGCATGTGACGTGAGCGTCAAGCGTTCGGCCACTGCGCCTCATTGCTCTGGCCGATTATTCTTTCCCTGCCGTCTACATTAAAACATTACTAAAAATATTTTGCACCCCCCTAGAAATTTTTTGCCGACGCCCATGATCGCATATTATTAAAGCATTTTTTTAGATCAATTTATCAACAGGTATCACGAAGAATGTGCATAATATGAGTATTTGAATGTACATGGTGTATTATAAAAAAATGTTCTCAGGGAAACTAATATTTTTTAAGGAGTCCAATAGAAATGTACTTCATTAAAATGTATTTAGGTATTGTTAACCTTTTAAGAAGAAAAAAATGTACATTTACATTAAGGGGGGGAACTGCTGCCAACTTCTTTAATTTATAAAAAAATATAATGCTCTATACCTTATAGTTTTTTTAAAAATTTAAGATAAATGTCAAAAATTGGGGTATGCTTATTATTTTCCTACAAGAATATAATTAAAAAATTAAGGTATATTTTTATTTATTAATATCCAAACTACCTAGGTTATTTTTTAACAGATTTTTAATTATCTCAATAGAGACGAAGTTGGAATATTTACTGTAGGAGAACCGGGAAATCAAGGCACCTACAGGGCTTACGACCTGTCATCGGCTGGTTTACGTGATCACTTTATGCGCTTGCGCAACGTTCACCAATTATGCCTTTTTAATGAGATCCCTATCAATTCAATTTTGAAAATTCTATATATTGTAATACTGAAATTCTTTTCGCTTGAAAATAAGGAATTTTTACTATAGCCATCTATGGGTGAAATTATGAACAACAATCTAATTATTTTTTATTTATTTTGTTGTAACGCCATCTATTGAGAGAATTGGTTTTTTTTGTAAATAATGAAAGCTACAATTCTTATAATAAAAATATTCGATTACCTAGGTTATCTTGATACTTTGCAGCTATTACTTTGTGGTTCATTTTAACTAATAAATTAAAATAATATCTTTTTTGTTTACACCACTTTTGAGTATTTAATGTTAACCGGTTTCAGAGCTGACCCGCTCCCTCATCCGAACAAACTTATACTAAACTTAAAATTATGTTTAAACCGTGTGTATTGCTACTGTCGTTGGTGGGCGAAATTTAAACTAGAAGGGGTGGTGGGTTTGTTTTACCGCACGGGCAGGTAACGGGCAGGTAACATATTGAACAGGGGCGTTCTATTTAAATTTATTTGGTTATTTATTATTTCTTCTCTCTTATTTATAGCTTTTTGTATTTCTAATGCCTCTAGATTATCTAGTCTCAGGCCCTCCTTATTAATGTGTAATATTTCCACTCCCGTTTGTTTTTCGAATGAATGATTATTATTTATGAGATGGTTAGCAAATTCCGAAAAGTTGTTGCTCTTTAAGCACCTCATGTGCTCTTTGATTCTTGTTTCAAAATTTCGGCCAGTTTTACCGATGTAGAATGCCGGACAATCACTACAATTTAATTTATACACTGAAAGAAAAGGAACCTCCACGCGGTGCCCCCTGGTAACAGAAATTCTCTGGCCAATCCTTCCACCACAGCAACGCAACAATGCGTTGCTGACACGAAAGAAGAATTTATACACTCCGGGGTTGCTCAATTTTTCATTTTTATCTTTACTATTTACCAAGAATCTACCCAAATTATTATTAGTATAAAAGGCCGGTTTTATGTTCGACGGTAAATCTTTGACTAATAACGAGTTTACTTTTTCATTTACATATAACATTCTACGCCACTTTTTGTCATCTAAATTATTATCAATTGCTTTACCACCATAAAGGTATGTTTTTACGTTAATCTTTTTTCTGATTTTATTTAAAATATGATCTATAATATCTGTGTTGTATCCATTATTTACCGCGATCTGTTTTATTGTTTTCAACTCTATATTAAAATTGTTATTTGTCATAGGGACATTTACTAAGCGATGTACCATAGAGTAAAAGGCAGATAGTTTATGCGACACAGGGTGATTCGATAAGTTATGTATCACTGTGTCCGTATATGTGGGTTTACGATAAATACTGAAATCAATTATATTATTTGTCAAAGTTAAAGTTAAATCAAGAAAATTAAGGGTCGCGTTATTATCAGTTTCGAGGGTGAATTGTATGTTTTTGTGAAAGGAATTAATTAAATTTAAGAACACGTTTAATTGGCGAATACTTCCCGTCCAAATACAAAAAATGTCATCCACATATCGTTTCCACAGTGTTACATACTTTAACAATGGTGATTTACAATTAAAAATCTTATTTTCTAAATGATTGACAAAAATATTTGCTACTAATGGGCTTGCAGGTCCTCCCATGGGGAGACCTTCTTTTTGTTTATAAATTCTATTATTGTATTGAAAATAATTTTGATCTAGACACAAATTAAACATACATTCTAAATCACTATTTAAATCGGGTGATAAATCAGAATTACAAAGTATCTCCTTAATTATTTTTTTATACTTTCTATTACTGGAACGTTAGTGAATAAACTCACAATATCAAAGGACACTAATCGAGCATTACTAGGAAATTTCTTATCTTTAAGGAAATTCACAAGTTGTAAAGAATTGTCGATAGAATAAATAGGTTTAAATACTGTACCGAAATTTATATTTATTTATTTTATTATGGTTCAAAGTCTTATTTATTTTTACAATTTATATTTCTACAATTTATATTTTTACAAGGTTTGTCTAGTTTTTCCAACTCACTGCTCCATCTTTTGTTTTCATTTTTCTTGGGTTCTTATTTTCAAAATATTTCTATTTAAATTTTCAATTTAAATAGAAATAGTACTTAATTTCATAACACTGCCTCCCTCTTAGTTCAGTTCGTCCCGAACAGAATTCTCTAGATGAATAAATCGGCATTTTGAACCTTCTCTACAGTGAGATGCTTTGAAAAAGTAACATGGTACACTTTTTTTCATATTTTTACTGTATCTTGGATTATAGCAGCAAACTAGAACATTAATTCCAGTATTATGAAAAATCTCTTCTATCATATTCCGAACCACTTTCCAATCCATACCATCACTGATCTTTGGAATGCCGAGCTTCATAAGATTCAACTGTAACATTTGATCCCGCATACTTCGTAGATAGTTCCACATCTGAGCATACTCTGCTCGTTCCTCAGACGTTTCCTTATTCGTCATGTAGAATAAATGCTGTTTTCCATGCTGTGAATGGACCGCTTCTCCAATCTTCAGATTCTTGGCTTTTAGCTCATATAACATCCCATACTTTCTCATGATAACTTTGGCTATACCACTAGTCATCTTCATGTCTTGAGCCACACAGTAAGCTAAAACATTATCTTCTGGGATATCGAAGAGGTCTTGCTCAATTTCCACAGTCACACCATGGCGAGTGCGTCGATAAGGAGTCATCATGAATTCCTCGAAGGTCTTTTCTTCACTTTGGACATTGCAAACTTGAGCAACTGGATTTTTTTCCTCATCCTTGTTATCACCTAAAAAGGGAGCCAGGCGATTGAAATGTACCACTCTTGGCTTTCCATTTGGTTTTCTTCGTATACGATAAACCACATCATTTATCCTTTTGATCACTTCATACGGTCCTTCCCAGGATTTCTGAAGCTTTGGTGAGTAGCCTCGTCGTCGTTGTGGATTAAATAACCAAACCAAGTCTCCAGCCTGATAACCACCTTCCACAGCTTTAATGTCGTATCGCTCCTTCATCTTGTCACTAGCTACTTGAATATTGGACCGTACACGGTCATGTATAGCATTCATTTTCCTCCGAAGATCTGACACATAATCTTCTCCAACTAGATCTTCTCCAGGCTTAGATCCATACTGCAGGTCGCAAGGTAACCGTAACTCACGGCCAAAAATCACACTTGCCGGTGTTTGCCCTGTTGTCTCATGAATTGCCGCTCGATAAGCTAATAAGAACAAGTGGATGTATTCGTCCCAATCCTTCTGGTGATCGGACACTGCTTTTGACAAAAATCTTCCAATTGTTCGATTCATTCGCTCCACCATTCCATCCGACTGTGGATGCAAAGCAGTTGTTCTCGTCTTTCGAATTCCTAATGCTTCACAAATTCCCTGGAATACGGCTGATTCAAAGTTTCTTCCCTGGTCCGAGTGTAACTCCAATGGTACTCCAAAACGACTTATCAGTTCCCTTACCAAGACTTCAGCAACAGTGGTAGCTTCTTGATTCGGTAGTGCATAGGCTTCTGTCCATTTACTAAAATAGTCCATTGCTACCAGAATATATTTATTCCCTCTTTCCGTTGTGGGAAACGGCCCCGCTATGTCAATGGCTATCCTTTCAAATGGGCTACCAACATTATACTGCCTCATTGGCGCACGCCTTCGTTTCTGAGGTCCGTTTGAAGTGGCACAAGTTACACATCTTCTACACCAATCTTTTACATCTCCATTGTAATTGACCCAATAAAAACGTTGACGAATTTTTTCTGTGGTTTTTTTAACTCCCAAGTGTCCCCCAGACACATCATTGTGAAGCAGTTTAAGAACTTCAGGAATTCTCTTCCTTGGAATCAATAGTTGTTGTATCTGCTGTGTTCCATCTTCATTCTCCAATACACGCTTTAACAACCCATTTTCCACGACAATGGATTGCCACTGAGCCCAGTATGACTTAATATTTGGAGATAGTGAAGCTATTTCTTCCCATAAAGGTCTTTGATCATTTTCCTTCCACTGCATTACAAACCTGAGATCTGGGTCTTCCAATTGGTCTGCTCGTATTTCATCATCTTGCCAAAAATTGTCAACGACTGTGGTTCTACAAGCTATAAAAAACTTTTCCTCAGCCTTATTACAGTGCTGGCAATCCTCTGGACATGGTCGCCTTGACAGTGCATCGGCATTTCTATGATGAAGTCCGGCTCGATGTTCAGAATCATAGTCATATTCTTGCAATCTCTCTATCCATCTTGCCACTTGACCTTCAGGATTCTTGAATCGCAAAAGCCACACAAGTGCCGAGTGATCTGTCCTTAAAAGAAATTTCCGTCCATATAAATACTTGCGAAAGTGCTCAACTGACTTGATAACAGCAAGCAATTCTCTTCGTGTTACACAGTAATTGCGTTCTGGTTTCGACAATACTTTACTGAAGTAAGCAATCACGCGTTCTGCCCCATCTTGTACTTGGGAGAGCACACTTCCGATACCAACGTTACTTGCATCTGTATCCAGAATAAACATTCCTTCAGCTCGAGGATAACTCAAAACCGGAGAATTAATTAGAACCTGTTTTAATTCTTCAAATGCATGTTGGCACTTGAAATCCCATATGAATTCACTGCTTTCCTCCGTGAGTTTTGTCAGCGGCTTTGCGATGTCAGCAAAGCCTGGAACAAATCGTCGATAGTAGGTACTCAGACCCAAAAAGCTTCTTACTTCATGTTTGTCTTTAAGTACTGGCCAATCTCGAACAGCTTTAATCTTCTCAGGATCTACTGCTACTCCCTCCTCAGAGACAACATGACCTAGATAGTTGACTTGCTTTCGGAACAATATACATTTCTTGCAATTGAGTTTAAGGTTGGCCGACCTCAATCGTGAAAATACCTGTTCCAAATTTCCTAAATGTTCTTCAAAACGCTTCCCAAGTACGATGATGTCATCTAAGTATACCAAACAGGTCTCCCACGATAATCCTCTTAGCACACTTTCCATTAGTCGTTCAAACGTAGCAGGTGCATTGCAAAGTCCAAATGGCATCACTTTGAACTGCCACAATCCACTTCCAACAGAAAACGCCGTTTTTTCTCTATCCTTGGGTTCCAATCCAACCTGCCAATAACCACTCTTTAGATCCAAAGTTGAGAAGATCTTACAACCAGCCAATGTATCTAGGGTGTCATCGATTCGAGGCAGTGGATAACTATCCTTCTTAGTTACATTATTCAATAAGCGAAAGTCCACACAGAACCGAGTTGAGCCATCTTTTTTTTTAACTAACACTACTGGTGAACACCATGGGCTGCTTGATGGTTCAATAACGCTATCCCTTTCCATGTCTTGAATAATTTGATCTGCTTCCGCCCGCTTTGCTAATGGTAGCCTTCTAGGTAATTGGCGGATAGGCCTTGCGTCACCCGTATCTATTTGATGTTGAACAACATTGGTTCTTCCTTTAGAAAGACTCGCATTCTCAAAAACATCTTGATAATGAGCAATGAGGTATCTAATTTGTTTGCTTTGTTCTTTGGTAAGTTCCTTACAAGCATCTTTTACAAAGTCTTCAAGATGTTTTGGTACATCCTCTGAAGAAACTTGTGCGATGCAGGCGTTTTGTGTTACTGATGAAACTGATGAACACACACTTAAATAAGCTCCTTTTTTGACAGTTACTGGATATTCATTTATGTTCATTAATCTGACTAAAATTTCCTTTTGGTTTTGAATCAGTGCTCTTGCAATTAATACTCCTTTTCCTGCTTCATTGTTGGCGTTGGACTCCACAACCAAAACATGTCCATTCGGGATAACACAGTCTAAATTGACTCGTACTAACATCTCACTTTGTTTTGGAATAGTTACAACATCCGCTGCAAGAACACGTGTAGAAAATTCCTCACGCTCTTGTACGAGAACATCTTCATCTCCAATTTTCAAAGATCTCCTCTTTAGATCCAACTGGAATCCATATTTCGCCATTATGTCCATTCCGAGAATAACTTCCTCCTCTATATTCGCCACTAGCACCTGATGATCGAAGATAGAACTACCAATTTGAAAGTTGGCATATATCTCACCACATATAGATGCCGACTCCCCAGTAGCTGTTCGTAATGTCCATTTAGTTGGTGTAATACACTTTTTGTTATAAAGCAAATCTGGTCTCATGATTGTCATCGTTGCTCCAGTATCCAGCAAAAGTTTCAAATTCTTTCCATTTACTTTGCCATTTATAAACATACTGGTATCTCGACCACTGAATGATGCAACAACTGCAGATCTCTTTGAGGCATTGGTAATGTAGGTCAACAGTTGCCCCTTCCCATCAACCCTTTTTAGTTTTCCTGTGGCTGTTGCTGTTGCGTTGTTGCTTCATTTGGACACCGATTACGTAGATGTCCAGCTCGTCCACAACCCCAGCAGCGAAACTGTCTTTTTCTTCCTTGCAATGCCTTCATCACCTTTTCGACAATGCATTCGATGAGTTTTTGATTCTCTTCAACGGCCTCAACAACGCGGGCTTGAGCATGACCTCGTAAAGATTTTTTTATAGAATCAAATTCGAGTGCCTGGGTTAAAGCGTCACTCAAAGTTTGTGGTCTAGCTAGTTTTACAGCTTGTTGTGTCTCGCTTGCCCACAATCCATCCAAGAACTTTTCTACTGCAAGGCTTTCACACACATCATCAGGAACCGTAGGGTATGCATATCTAATTAGACGCGCTATATCCGCCTCAAATTCCTGGAGAGTTTCATTAGATTTCTGATTACGATTCTTAAGTTGTGACCTGTAAAACTGTTCCATGTGCTTATGTCCAAATCGCATCTCAAGTCTCTCAATCAACAATTTTAAATCTCGTCGCTCAGCTAGAGGAATTGTCTCCAAAACTTTTAAAGCATCACCTCGTAATGATACACTCAACACTGAGGCCTTTCTTGTCATGGACCAGCCATTTATCATGGCCACTGTCTCGAACAATGTTAAATATTCTTCCCAGGGGCACTTTCCATCAAAGGTTGGCATATCATTTCGCACGCACTCCACTGTTGGTACTCTTGTATCTTCTACACACTTAAAATTTGTATCTACAGCTGAATTTTGCTCGGAATTCATTGGCGTGATTGAAGGAAGCACTTGATTCTCCAAAACTTTCATTTGTTTAGTTAATTCATTTATCTTCTCATCAAAGGTCATAGAATAATTCTGGAATTTCTTTTCTATATTATTTGAATGCTCTTGAAGCATCGCTACTTCTCCTTTGATTTCTTTAATTTCTCCTTTTATATCTCTGGAATGTTCTTGAAACTTCTCTTCTATGTCTCTGGAATGTTCTTTTAAGACTTTACAAAGATCGTTGTTAGAGCAAGGCATTTCAAAAAGGTATGTGTCTGGATCCTCACCGACTTCTTGCATCACTTTTCTCAATCGTAGTTGAAGTGCATTTTTATTTCCTGATGTATCAGCGTCTCTCTCCTCCAACTCATGTTTTAAATCAACCACTTTCAACTCTAAAAGAGTTATTTTCTTTGATGCCATAATAAATGTCTTTATAAATAACTAGTTTATTTTATATTAATTTTTTTTTTACACAAAAAATACTTGGGTATTTTTATACCCCACACCTGACACCAAATGTACCGAAATTTATATTTATTTATTTTATTATGGTTCAAAGTTTTATTTATTTTTACAATTTATATTTCTACAATTTATATTTTTACAAGGTTTGTCTAGTTTTTCCAACTCACTGCTCCATCTTTTGTTTTCATTTTTCTTGGGTTCTTATTTTCAAAATATTTCTATTTAAATTTTCAATTTAAATAGAAATAGTACTTAATTTCATAACAATACATTACTATTGTTAATAATGGATATTATTGTAGATGCTAATTTAAAAGTTGGAGCATTGTAATACGATACCACGGGTCTAATTGGTTTATTTTCTTTATGAAGTTTCAATAGACCATAAAGTTTCGGTGGTTTCGGATTCATTAGTAAAACCTGAGATTTAAATATGTTTTTAATAATATCACTTTTACACGTTTTCATAGCACTTTTCACTTTTTCTTGATAATTGTTTGTAGGATCCTTTAGTAATACTTGAAAGTTTTTGTCTTGTAGAAAATCGTTAATTTTTTTATCATAGTCAAATTTATCCATAATTACTGCTGTGTTTCCCTTATCTGCTTTAGTTAAGATCAAGTTCTTTTCATTCATCACATTACAGATGTTTTTAACTAGTTGGAACTCTTTTCTGTTATACCATTTATTCTTATTATTATAATCATACATTTACATTTATAATCATACATTATAATCATACATATATAATCATACATTTCAAACAGAAGAATTAGATCTACTTTCAAAAGGTTTTAAATACAATCTCCAGTATTCTTATAATAATATAAATAACGCAATAGAAAATTTGGCAGTCGACTTGGAAACAGCATTCAAAAATCAACCGAGAGAATATCATTACAAATGCGCGAAAACCTTAAAAAACAACCATCTGTCAAGTAATAATTATTACTTGACAGATGGTTGTTTTTTAAGGTTTTCGCGCATTTGTAATGATATTCTCTCGGTTGATTTTTGAATGCTGTTTCCAAGTCGACTGCCAAATTTTCTATTGCGTTATTTATATTATTATAAGAATACTGGAGATTGTATTTAAAACCTTTTGAAAGTAGATCTAATTCTTCTGTTTGAAATGTATGATTATATATGTATGATTATAATGTATGATTATAAATGTAAATGTATGATTATAATAATAAGAATAAATGGTATAACAGAAAAGAGTTCCAACTAGTTAAAAACATCCGTAATGTGATGAATGAAAAGAACTTGATCTTAACTAAAGCAGATAAGGGAAACACAGCAGTAATTATGGATAAATTTGACTATGATAAAAAAATTAACGATTTTCTACAAGACAAAAACTTTCAAGTATTACTAAAGGATCCTACAAACAATTATCAAGAAAAAGTGAAAAGTGCTATGAAAACGTGTAAAAGTGATATTATTAAAAACATATTTAAATCTCAGGTTTTACTAATGAATCCGAAACCACCGAAACTTTATGGTCTATTGAAACTTCATAAAGAAAATAAACCAATTAGACCCGTGGTATCGTATTACAATGCTCCAACTTTTAAATTAGCATCTACAATAATATCCATTATTAACAATAGTAATGTATTTAAACCTATTTATTCTATCGACAATAGGCGTGATGACAGTAAGAAAAAATCATAAAAATTATGATTTTATAAAATAAAATATGTTATAAAGATTTGAAAAAATATATTTATTTTCATTTTAAAAGAGCGAATAATATTAATATTATTAAAATAAAAATACAAAATATGTTAGTCCGCCATTTTATGTGAAACACCAATCAGAGCGCATGACGTCACCATATTGCTACTGTCATATTGTGTTGTTCGAAATGGCTATTTTTTTCATAACAAGCTATATGGAATATGCTGCTTATTTTTAACATGCTATTTTTATTTATTGATTTATTTGGTTTATTTGGGACAATAAACCAAATAATATCGCTATCCGCTCTATTGAATCGTTGAAGCATCTGTTATAACACGCACCGAGTATTGTAACGTGGTGGAGAATATTTAACGTTTCAGAAATAAATAACTTGGTGGCTTTCATTGCTTGATTATAAAATAAAATTATGTTATTATATTGTTTCTTTGATTTTGTTATGTACAGTAATGATGATGTTTGTGGGAGTTGTACAGTGTTATATGAGGTTGAAATAGAAATACACAATGTATTTATTATGATGAATCTAGTAGATCAGAATATAATAAGATATACATATGGGATAAATGTTATGATTCATATACATATAATGATTAATATATTAAAAAAAATATAATGTAATGTAATAGGTGTGATGACTGTAAGAAAAAAATCATTGAAATTATGATTTTAAAAAATAAAATAGGTTATAAAGATTTAAAAAATGTACTTATTTTCATTTTAAAGGAGTGAATAATAATAATATTATAAATATAAAACTACAAAATGTGTTAGTCCGCCATTTTATGAGAAAAAACAATCAGAGCGCACGACGTCATAGTATGGTCGCGTCAATTCTTCTGATAGTCTTCAATACAATATACGCATTAATTGTCGGTCTGGACTATGTTTATTTTGGTGTTATCGATATATTAATATTTTAATTAGATACTTAAAACTAAAACAAATCAAATATAAATGGAACAAGGATTCATCAAAGCAAATAGTTTCAATTTACCTAGATACTCGCCTACCTATCGGGGGACACTATGGGCCGGTATTACAGTGTCAGTTTAAGAGCTAAACTCAAGTTTTACAAAAATAAAGCGTATTACAGTGTCCGTTTAGACGTAATCTTCCCTCAAATACGTCACTAAAACGACAAATATTTAACTCAACGTTTCTGGCAGATTAAGTACTTAACTGTGAGTCAACTGTTATTTGCTAGGCAACTCGTGTAGTTTCAGTTTCTATCACTAGAGGCGTTAGGCAACGTGTGTAGATTCAGTGTTGTATCATTAAAGGCGTTAGTTATATCGAAGGTGGCGCCACACAACAAAACAAACTGACAGCCGTATTGAAACGAACACGGGCATTTAAAAGCATTATTTTGGTGAAAAAAATTAAATATAAAATTAAATTTACCATGTTGGATAATAAAACAATGGTATTGAAAGTCGTAGCGTCCCGTTTTGTATTTCGTATTATTTGAGGTTATTTAAATTTGACAGATAATAACCACAGAAAAAGTGAAATATGTCTATAATTGAAGATTTAGTAACTGACATGTCATATTGCACTGTAATACGGAAATGGATTCAATCTCCCCTTAACATTAATCTTGAGTTTGGCAAACTCAATGAGTTGAGGGCCGACTGTAATATCGGGCCTATGTTAATTGTATTTTGTATGTAACTAAGTTTTTATTGAATAAATAAATAAATAATGAACGCTCGCAACGTATGGTAAACTAATTTAGTTTTAGTATTCTACAATTTTGTCACGCGATGGTGAGCTGACGAACGTTCGACATGTTATGATGCTGGTCACTGCCAAACTAAACTAGCAAGCTATATTTTTTTCATGCAATGAAGCGATTTGCGAAACGACGGCGATTACGCGAAACATGCGTTTTAAAACATCGTTACAATTTTAGCAGCATACGAATTATTACATAGCGCTCGTTATTTGTATTGTGTTCATAACAAGCTATATTTATCTGCTATCGTTATTTTTAGCAATAGCAGCCATAGTAGTTATTTTTCTGCCTGTCTTAACTACTCTTAACTAGAATGGAACTTTTGATGGTCGGATATTTCTTTGCGTCGAACAAAGACTTTTGTTCATCAGAATTTCGAAACATAAAAACTTAATAATAAGTACATATAAGTACTTTATTTATCTGTAATTTAAATACAACTTACATCTCGAAAATCGATAAAATATGCTCCTTCTTCTCTCTACATTATGTGTTCATAAGCTAAAAACATACGCGGGAAACGTATGATGGCCTATTTTGACGTTTGGACATTAATGAAGTTCTTTATATGCTTATTGCCTAAATAATGGTAAATATTATATTATTGAGAGCTAAAAGTGGGGGAACAAATACTGTACTTCATTGTAAACGCGTACTTAATAAAATACACTTGTGTCTGTGTCTCGCCGTGCGAAATTTAATCACTTATTTCTCTTTTTTTTCGCGTGGGACGAAAACATATACCTCAGTAGGTGTTCTTTTTGTCGTGTTTGTACATTTAGGGACCGCACAACACTTATGCACTTTTGAATTGATTATAAATACACAAATCGTCCTAGAATACATATATTACATATAGTAGTGATATGCAGTTTACAATATCGTGACGTCACCGTCAGGGTCGGCAGGCGCCATGATACTACAAGCGTTTTTTTGGCGTAAATGTCAAATTTGATTTTAAAATGGCGATTTTTGCTACTAAACCTTTATTTTATGTAGAAATGTATATACATTTGAAAACAGTGAATGCGTAAAAACATCGTGAGATAGTTTTTCAAAATTAGTCATCATGCCTATTCTTTACAACTTGTGAATTTCCTTAAAGATAAGAAATTTCCTAGTAATGCTCGATTAGTGTCCTTTGATATTGTGAGTTTATTCACTAACGTTCCAGTAATAGAAAGTATAAAAAAATAATTAAGGAGATACTTTGTAATTCTGATTTATCACCCGATTTAAATAGTGATTTAGAATGTATGTTTAATTTGTGTCTAGATCAAAATTATTTTCAATACAATAATAGAATTTATAAACAAAAAGAAGGTCTCCCCATGGGAGGACCTGCAAGCCCATTAGTAGCAAATATTTTTGTCAATCATTTAGAAAATAAGATTTTTAATTGTAAATCACCATTGTTAAAGTATGTAACACTGTGGAAACGATATGTGGATGACATTTTTTGTATTTGGACGGGAAGTATTCGCCAATTAAACGTGTTCTTAAATTTAATTAATTCCTTTCACAAAAACATACAATTCACCCTCGAAACTGATAATAACGCGACCCTTAATTTTCTTGATTTAACTTTAACTTTGACAAATAATATAATTGATTTCAGTATTTATCGTAAACCCACATATACGGACACAGTGATACATAACTTATCGAATCACCCTGTGTCGCATAAACTATCTGCCTTTTACTCTATGGTACATCGCTTAGTAAATGTCCCTATGACAAATAACAATTTTAATATAGAGTTGAAAACAATAAAACAGATCGCGGTAAATAATGGATACAACACAGATATTATAGATCATATTTTAAATAAAATCAGAAAAAAGATTAACGTAAAAACATACCTTTATGGTGGTAAAGCAATTGATAATAATTTAGATGACAAAAAGTGGCGTAGAATGTTATATGTAAATGAAAAAGTAAACTCGTTATTAGTCAAAGATTTACCGTCGAACATAAAACCGGCCTTTTATACTAATAATAATTTGGGTAGATTCTTGGTAAATAGTAAAGATAAAAATGAAAAATTGAGCAACCCCGGAGTGTATAAATTCTTCTTTCGTGTCAGCAACGCATTGTTGCGTTGCTGTGGTGGAAGGATTGGCCAGAGAATTTCTGTTACCAGGGGGCACCGCGTGGAGGTTCCTTTTCTTTCAGTGTATAAATTAAATTGTAGTGATTGTCCGGCATTCTACATCGGTAAAACTGGCCGAAATTTTGAAACAAGAATCAAAGAGCACATGAGGTGCTTAAAGAGCAACAACTTTTCGGAATTTGCTAACCATCTCATAAATAATAATCATTCATTCGAAAAACAAACGGGAGTGGAAATATTACACATTAATAAGGAGGGCCTGAGACTAGATAATCTAGAGGCATTAGAAATACAAAAAGCTATAAATAAGAGAGAAGAAATAATAAATAACCAAATAAATTTAAATAGAACGCCCCTGTTCAATATGTTACCTGCCCGTTACCTGCCCGTGCGGTAAAACAAACCCACCACCCCTTCTAGTTTAAATTTCGCCCACCAACGACAGTAGCAATACACACGGTTTAAACATAATTTTAAGTTTAGTATAAGTTTGTTCGGATGAGGGAGCGGGTCAGCTCTGAAACCGGTTAACATTAAATACTCAAAAGTGGTGTAAACAAAAAAGATATTATTTTAATTAACTAGGTTATTTTTTTCAAAATGATTCGTTTTGTAGTAATGACGCAAATTCAAATTGAAAAAATAGGTACGTTGGCAGCAGTCCCCCCTTTAATGTACATTTACATGTATAGTGGACAGTTTAGTGTAGGCTATAACCAACTCGTTTTAACGTTACTATGATATTTTGAAAATTTACTCTCACCAACATGTATCTATAGTCCCCCCCACCTTTCCTCTCACGCCAGTTCGCGCAGCTCCTCTCATTTTATTCGTTGGTGTCCATTCTCGGATATATCGGTTATATTATGGTAGACAGTTGACTTGGGGAACTAGAGGTAGTCCACTGTATATACAACTGCCTCAGTTTCTCATATACTTACCTATTAGACACGCGTATGCTCGAGGTGTGTAATATTTGAACTTTTTCTGCCATTTCCAATATAATAATGGATGCAATGAAATTTGAAAGCTCTGACAATAACGAACATCTGCTAAAGCGCATCTAAAAAAAACGACTTGGGATTTCATGACCGAATATCGTAACTCGTCTGTCGTCGCGATTCGTAGAACAGTATAAGTGGGTTTGAGTACATTTCTACATACGTTTTTTGTACAAGTCAATTTTATTCAAACAGAACGGATCAACCTGGCTAATCTTAAGCCTTGTAGGTGCCTGATTTCCGGGTCCTCTTGTAAATGTATATTCCAACTTCGTCTCTATTGAGATATTCAGTTTATTAAAGAGTGTATTATGACTATGTTTCAAGGACATGTTTAAAAAAATAAATGTGATTTGTCGATAACACAAGGACATAATAATGCATGAAACCTCTATAGTTACAATGTGGTAACCTTTATACAATGCACAATCGTGTGACATTTATCATTATGAATCTACAATATACAGGATGTGTCATATTTGTACCGCGAAGGAATGAATATTCTGGAGACTTGTATCAATAATAATACATTTTCACTCTAAGCTTGTCAGAGAAAGGAGGGAGGAAATTGAGGTGTCAAGGGAATTTGCTGTGAGGCACCGACTCAGAATAGTGCTTCCACTCTTTTCTATTATCATTGTTTTTTGAGTGTCCCGTAAGAGTCGGGTAATACAACAGGCAAAATAATATCTCACATAGTTCAGCAATGAAGTTCACCACGCATTATGAATATTACATTTTAGGTGTGACGAGGCTGATATGTGGGGATGCATGCACGTGTTGCGTTTCCTTTGAAAAGTACTCCACACCCGCACACCTTTCGCTGGTAATCGCACATTGTAGGATCATGCCGTGATCCAACTGTCGATTCGTTCATGAGAATTCAATTCTCTGAATGAATCGACATTATTAAGCCAAGATGCGTGTACGAAGGAACATTTTGTATAGCGTAGTGGACTTTTTGCATGCTAATAACACAAACTAGAGGCCTCGCAGCATATATGTTCCCGTACATGTAGTTACTCAGAATTCGGAGTAGAACATTTTATGTGAGTTTTGTGTGTGTGTCCCCCCCCCTTATAACTTTTGATCCGCTCAATTTACAGAACCCAAATTTTCAAAATATATAAACAGTTATAGGCTTACAAAACTTTCATACTCAGAATTGTGAATTTTTGTTTCAGTCAGGGGTTATCAACTTTTGAAATTTTGATTTATTTTTCCATATATCTCAGAAACCATAAAAGCTAGATTGCTGAAAATTGGTATAAACATAGACAAATACAAAATATCAAATTAGTTTTTAAAAAAATTCCAGGGTTTTTCAAACATTTTATTAAGAAAAATATTTTTTTATGATAAATTTATGAGTATAACTGCCTATATTTCTATTTTTTTTTAAATATCGAAAAAAGCCGAAAAACCCCAACTAGATAATTTAATTTTCTATAAAAAATATTAATATTGTAGAAGTACATTTCAATTTTTTTGAACAATTTTTATAAAAATTGAATTTAGTGACGACATTGCTTCATACAATTTGTATAGCAGTAGCCTACACACAATATCTGAGAAGACTTAATAGTTTGATACTAATCTCCAAACATACATACATACCATTATGCTGTTTTCATATTCTGGGTAGGATCAAAGGACTGACTTCCATAGTATCCTATCTTGACATACATACCTAGGTACATGTGTTGTATAGAAAACCAAATATCTTAAAGTATTAAATAATTTGTATTTATGGGTTTATAGTTTGGTACTTATTCTTCAACTATACGTTCTATCGCTATCGACAGTTGGACGTCATGTGTTACATGCATCTAGTGGTATGTAAGAACATTATACATATATGTATGTAAGGGAATTTAAATTTGAAGCTATACATGTTGCATAATTCCAGGCGCGGGTGAAAAAAAAAAACTAAACGACATGTATTATACGTTTTTAAAACAATAAAGACACTAATTTAAAAATCTAAAACAGTCGAAGCATTGTCACCACATTATCAATGTTTTTTTTCTGAATTAGAGTTTTACATATAACAAATTAAATATTTAACAAATTAAATATAAATGGATAACAAAGGAATTCCGCAAATTTCAGGGGCACATTCGGAATAATTTTTAATTGAGAGAAGTTTCAAATATTATGATTATGGATCTGTCAATATGGTAGACATTGCTACATTTTATCCCTATCTTTAGTTTTGAGATGATAATGTCAGTATTGGCTGAATAAATTAGGAAACACCAATGCAACTAATAACATGGTAAAAGTTTACAAGTACTGTCCCTAGCCGATCGCAATATTTTTTATATCAATAGATAGATAAACGCGTATATATTACGGGAAAATAATATTTTTTTGGCGTTAATACTTTAAAAAGTTATGAAAAATAAAATAAAATTTCGAAAAATGTATGAAGGAATCCATTAAAAAATGGTTGGTTTCCTGACTACTCAAGTTTCCGAAATTCACCACCAGACTTGAACACTAGCGCAATACGATTATATTACAACATAATATTTAAATTATACTCACATTTTCATTTCTTGAAAAATGTATGATTATTTATTTTGATAATCAATACAACTCGCTCACGCGAGTCATACAAAACTAACCATCCTATTCCTACCAAAAGTTTGGTTTGAATAGGTTGGTTAGGTTAGCATATGCATATGATGCGACTCGCGTGAGCGAGTCTGTATTATAATATTTATACCACGGGTGTGAATGTGGCAAATTGCGATTGTATTATTGTTTATAATTTGCTTTCAAAACGCTAGTAGTTTGGAGGCAGAATTGCCACCTAGCGGTGAGTTTCGGAATTTCAAATAGTGTCAGAAAACTAACAAATTGTAATGGATTCCTCCATACATTTTTTGTAAGATTATTTTTTTTTATAATTGTTAAAGCCTTACCCCCAAAGTTTTTTTTTATTTTTTCCCGTAATACATGCGCGTTCATCTATTGATATAAAAATTATTGCGATCGGCCAGGGACAGTACTTGTCAACAATTATCACTAATATTTGAGTGTCTTTGCGACCTTAAAAAGCACCCTATTTATATAATGAAGTTTGCACAATTTTAAATGTTTAAAGTCATATTAATGTTGGCGTGTTGTGGTACATATTATTATATGACACAGTATGCGATTGTACATAACTTAATAATAATATATACCATGTAGGTATTAAACATTTACTATACAAAATTTAAAATGCTTTATTTGAAGTATCATGTGACTTTGTTGAATCAGATATACGACACATTATTCATATTTAAAAAAAATATTTCCGCAACAATTTAATAGTTCTGCAGAACAAATTGTTTTTTACTAAATATTTTCTCCATTACTTAGGGTCGCATTACGGAAGGTATTTAAGAGAGTGACTGCTGCCAACGTACCTATTTTTTCAATTTGAATTTGCATAATTACTACAAAACGAATCATTTTGAAAAAAAATAACCTAGTTAGTTTGGATATTAATAAAGAAAAATATACCTTAACTTTTTAATTATGTTCTGTATTCTTGTAGGAAAATAATAACCATACCCCGA
This sequence comes from Molanna angustata, assembly GCA_963576475.1. NCBI lineage: Eukaryota > Metazoa > Arthropoda > Insecta > Trichoptera > Molannidae > Molanna > Molanna angustata. Next base: position 963,235 of record OY754972.1, read on the forward strand.
TTTTTGACATTTATCTTAAATTTCTAAATAAACTATAAGGTATAGCATTATATTTTTTTTTATAAATTAAAGAAGATCAAAATATCTGGAAAAATACGATGTAACGTTGCATTAATGCATCAGGTTAAGTTAATAAACCAAAAAAAACTTTTATTTCGCAATGGCGCTGAATGGAAAATAAATGTTTTTTAGGTTTATTTACTAAACCTGAAGCATTACTGCAACGTCACATCATATTTTCCCAGATATTTTTGTCTTCTTTAATTTAAAAAATAATATATTGCTCTATGCCTTATATTTTATTAAAAATATAAGATAAACGTTGAAAATCGGGGTATGCCATTATTTTTCTACAATAATTTATACAGAACATTATCAAAAAGTAAAGATATATTTTTGTTTATTAATATCCAAACTATCTAAATTATTTGTTTTCAAAACGATTTGATAAGAAATAATGATGGTATATCAAATTGAAAAATAGGTACGTTGACAGCAGTCCCCCCCTTAAGAAAAATGTAAGAAAAAGGTAAGGTCCCGTACTGCGAGAATACTGCTTACAAATCCTCAAATTTTTCTAATATTTTATTTCAAATAACTCCCGTAATACGACCCTTAAAAATAAAAATATAATTTGTTAAACGCGTTGATTAATGATTAAAACCAAGAGCATCTAAAAATCTAATTTAAGTGCGAACATGTACCAGTATACCTGATGCAGTGTCACGCTAAAAATAATGCGATAAAAATGCTGAATTTTAAAAATATTTCAATAATTATTTTTTTCATACAAAATTTTCCAAGTCGTATCTGTCAAAAAAGTGTACATTTTGCACGCAAATATCTGTTAGTTTAAAAGTTAGAAGTACGTATTTACACGAAAAAATTTTACTTTCAAGTATAACTTAGCGTTTAAGTGAAAAACATGGTGAATATTTTGTATAATTATAATGTTTAACTTATTTTTAAAGTAAGCGTTTTGTACATAAATGCCGCCATTTTAATATCTTTTCATACAATATTTCATTTTCCTACCGAATGAATATGTTCTTGAAAATAATAAACCTTTGAAATAAATATAATTATGAAATAATAAAATGAAACACAAGACATTACAGCAAGTTTTAAGACGTATATTGTAAAAGTCTGTTAATTATTAGTAAAGATATAGGCATAATAAAATTGCATAATTTGTATATAATATTTGATATTTCGGACAATTTTCATTTTTATGGCATCGAACAAACCAATGTAGGTACCTACATATTCAAACGAGTGGGTTGTGGCAACACTAAACTCTCCACACCACAAATATTGACAATGAAATATTTTATTCATTCTAAATTTTACTACCAAGAATATAAATTTTCTAACGATAGTATATTTTCATGTTAAGATAGACAAACTATTAATGCAGTATGGTGAAGAATTCTAATGTTGTATGAAATATTTTAATAAAAGCAGATAAATTTTGTTTTAAAGGACGTTAGAGCATTTTGACAATTTTGACACGTAATATCATATGAAGAAATTTTTGTTATTTATGAAAAGCTAATCAGTTCGATGTTCAAGCTCTTTACATTATACATGAAATCAAATTACTGAACTTTTCCATACATAAGAAATTTATCTTATTATATACATTTTTATTCATACTAAATTTTACTACCAGGAAAATAAATTTCTATCGACAGTATATTTTTATGTTAAGATAGACAAACTATTATTGCAGTATGGTGTAGAATGCTTATGTTGTATGAAATATTTTAATAAAAGCAGATAAATTTTGTTTTAAAGGACGCGAAAGCATTTTCCAAATTTTGACAGGTGATATCATATGAAGAAATTTTTTGTTATTTATGGAAAGCTAATCAGTTCTATGTTCAAGCTCTTAACATTATAACATGAAATCAAATTACTGAACTTTTCCATACATAGAAATTTATCTAATTACATTTTTATTCATACTAAATGTTACTACCAGGAATATAAATTTTCTTCCGATAGTATATTTTTATGTTAAGATAGACAAACTATTAATGCAGTATAGTGAAGAATGCTTATGTTGTATGAAATATTTTAAAAAAAGCAGATAAATTTTGTTTTAAAGAACGCGAGAGCATTTTTCAAATTTTGACAGGTGATATCATATGAAGAATTTTTTTGTTATTTATGGAAAGCTAATCAGTTCTATGTTCAAGCTCTTTACATTATAACATGAAATCAAATTACTGAACTTTTCCATACATAGAAATTTATCTAATTACATTTTTATTCATACTAAATGTTACTACCAGGAATATAAATTTTCTTCCGATAGTATATTTTTATGTTAAGATAAACAAAATATTAATGCAGTATAGTGAAGAATACTTATGTTGTATGAAATATTTTAAAAAAAGCAGATAAATTTTGTTTTAAAGAACGCGAGAGCATTTTCAAAATTTTGACACGTGATATTATATGAAGATTTTTTTTGTTATTTATGGAAAGCTAATCAGTTCTATGTTCAAGCTCTTTACATTATAACATGAAATCAAATTACTGAACTTTTCCATACATAGAAATTTATCTAATTACATTATTATTCATACTAAATGTTACTATCAGGAATATAAATTTTCTTCCGATAGTATATTTTTATGATAAGATAGACAAACTTTTAATGCAGTATGGTGTAGAATGCTTATGTTGTATGAAATATTTTAAAAAAAGCAGATAAATTTTGTTCTAAAGAACGCGAGAGCATTTTCCAAATTTTGACAGGTGATATCATATGAAGATTTTTTTTGTTATTTATGGAAAGCTAATCAGTTCTATGTTCAAGCTCTTTACATTATAACATGAAATCAAATTACTGAACTTTTCCATACATAGAAATTTATCTAATTACATTTTTATTCATACTAAATGTTACTACCAGGAATATAAATTTTCTTCCGATAGTATATTTTTATGTTAAGATAGACAAACTATTAATGCAGTATAGTGAAGAATGCTTACGTTGTATGAAATATTTTAAAAAAAGCAGATAAATTTTGTTTTAAAGAACGCGAGAGCATTTTTCAAATTTTGACAGGTGATATCATATGAAGAATTTTTTTGTTATTTATGGAAAGCTAATCAGTTCGTTGTTCAAGCTCTTTACATTATATCATGAAATCAAATTACTACACGTTTCCATACATAGAAATTTATCTAATTACATTTTTATTCATACTAAATGTTACTACCAGGAATATAAATTTTCTTCCGATAGTATATTTTTATGTTAAGATAAACAAAATATTAATGCAGTATAGTGAAGAATGCTTATGTTGTATGAAATATTTTAAAAAAAGCAGATAAATTTTGTTTTAAAGAACGCGAGAGCATTTTCAAAATTTTGACACGTGATATCATATGAAGATTTTTTTTGTTATTTATGGAAAGCTAATCAGTTCTATGTTCAAGCTCTTTACATTATAACATGAAATCAAATTACTGAACTTTTCCATACATAGAAATTTATCTAATTACATTTTTATTCATACTAAATGTTACTACCAGGAATATAAATTTTCTTCCGATAGTATATTTTTATGTTAAGATAAACAAAATATTAATGCAGTATAGTGAAGAATGCTTATGTTGTATGAAATATTTTAAAAAAAGCAGATAAATTTTGTTTTAAAGAACGCGAGAGCATTTTCAAAATTTTGACACGTGATATTATATGAAGATTTTTTTTGTTATTTATGGAAAGCTAATCAGTTCTATGTTCAAGCTCTTTATATTATAACATGAAATCAAATTACTGAACTTTTCCATACATAGAAATTTATCTAATTACATTATTATTCATACTAAATGTTACTATCAGGAATATAAATTTTCTTCCGATAGTATATTTTTATGTTAAGATAGACAAACTATTAATACAGTATAGTGAAGAATGCTTATGTTGTATGAAATATTTTAAAAAAAGCAGATAAATTTTGTTTTAAAGAACGCGAGAGCATTTTTCAAATTTTGACAGGTGATATCATATGAAGAATTTTTTTGTTATTTATGGAAAGCTAATCAGTTCTATGTTCAAGCTCTTTACATTATATCATGAAATCAAATTACTACACGTTTCCATACATAGAAATTTATCTAATTACATTTTTATTCATACTAAATGTTACTATCAGGAATATAAATTTTCTTCCGATAGTATATTTTTATGTTATGATAAACAAACTATTAATGCAGTATAGTGAAGAATGCTTATGTTGTATGAAATATTTTAAAAAAAGCAGATAAATTTTGTTTTAAAGAACGCGAGAGCATTTTCAAAATTTTGACACGTGATATTATATGAAGATTTTTTTTGTTATTTATGGAAAACTAATCAGTTCTATGTTCAAGCTCTTTACATTATAACATGAAATCAAATTACTGAACTTTTCCATACATAGAAATTTATCTAATTACATTATTATTCATACTAAATGTTACTATCAGGAATATAAATTTTCTTCCGATAGTATATTTTTATGATAAGATAGACAAACTTTTAATGCAGTATGGTGTAGAATGCTTATGTTGTATGAAATATTTTAAAAAAAGCAGATAAATTTTGTTCTAAAGAACGCGAGAGCATTTTCCAAATTTTGACAGGTGATATCATATGAAGATTTTTTTTGTTATTTATGGAAAGCTAATCAGTTCTATGTTCAAGCTCTTTACATTATAACATGAAATCAAATTACTGAACTTTTCCATACAAAGAAATTTATCTAATTACATTTTTATTCATACTAAATGTTACTACCAGGAATATAAATTTTCTTCCGATAGTATATTTTTATGTTAAGATAAACAAAATATTAATGCAGTATAGTGAAGAATGCTTATGTTGTATGAAATATTTTAAAAAAAGCAGATAAATTTTGTTTTAAAGAACGCGAGAGCATTTTCAAAATTTTGACACGTGATATTATATGAAGATTTTTTTTGTTATTTATGGAAAGCTAATCAGTTCTATGTTCAAGCTCTTTACATTATAACATGAAATCAAATTACTGAACTTTTCCATACATAGAAATTTATCTAATTACATTATTATTCATACTAAATGTTACTATCAGGAATATAAATTTTTTTCCGATAGTATATTTTTATGTTAAGATAAACAAACTATTAATGCAGTATAGTGAAGAATGCTTATGTTGTATGAAATATTTTAAAAAAAGCAGATAAATTTTGTTCTAAAGAACGCGAGAGCATTTTCCAAATTTTGACAGGTGATATCATATGAAGATTTTTTTTGTTATTTATGGAAAGCTAATCAGTTCTATGTTCAAGCTCTTTACATTATAACATGAAATCAAATTACTAAACGTTTCCATACATAGAAATTTATCTAATTACATTTTTATTCATACTAAATGTTACTACCAGGAATATAAATTTTCTTCCGATAGTATATTTTTATGTTAAGATAGACAAACTATTAATGCAGTATAGTGAAGACTGCTTATGTTGTATGAAATATTTTAAAAAAAGCAGATAAATTTTGTTTCAAAGAGCGTTAGAGCATTTTGACAATGTTTACACGTGATATCATATGAAGAAATTATATGATATCTATGAAAAGCTAATCAGTTCTAAGTTCAAGCTATTAATATTCTTCTATCAATATGAAATCAATGAACTGATCATTGCCAAATATAAAAAAATTCTCTTGTTACATATAAGTTTCATACAAATATCCATTAAATAAAATATAATTTTTGAAACCGTTGAATATTTTTCTTTTAACATTGACCAACTTTGAATACAATTTTATGAAGATTCTTGGTGTTGTATAAATAGTTGAAACCAAATTAAATTATCTCTAATTTCCAGGTCGTGAGAGCATTTTTTCAGTTTTAATAGATGAAATCATAAAGAAACATTGGGAAAAAATGAACCGTTGTCTATGGAAAACTAATCAGCTCTAAGTTTATGGACTTAACACATGTGATGTCAATATGAAGTCAATCGGACTTATAGTTTGGGCTGCAGAGAGGACACAAAAAAAAAACAACGTAAATGATGAATTCATAGAGAAGAAATCAAAAGTTGTCTATGGAAAACTAATCAGCTCTAGGTCTTTGCACTTTACACATATGATGTTAATATGAAGTCGATCAGACTTATAGTTTGGGCTGTAGAGAGGACACAAAAAAGATAAATGCTACGGCGTACGGCGTACGGCGTACAGCGTATACGCCATACACACAAACACATCACGACGAAACTCATAGTGTGCATTCTCTACATGATACCCATTGAGAAATTGATGTAAAAAAAATACGCTTAAATTTTGCGAAATCATGACTCTCCCCTATTCCATAGTGTGGAGAGTAATAATAATAAACTGTTTTTTCTAGTATATAATTTTTCTTCCGATAGTATATTTTTGTGATAAGATAGACAAACTTTTAATGCAGTATGGTGTAGAATGCTTATGTTGTATGAAATATTTTAAAAAAAGCAGATAAATTTTGTTCTAAAGAACGCGAGAGCATTTTCCAAATTTTGACAGGTGATATCATATGAAGATTTTTTTTGTTATTTATGGAAAGCTAATCAGTTCTATGTTCAAGCTCTTAACATTATAACATGAAATCAAATTACTGAACTTTTCCATACATAGAAATTTATCTAATTACATTTTTATTCATACTAAATGTTACTACCAGGAATATAAATTTTCTTCCGATAGTATATTTTTATGTTAAGATAAACAAAATATTAATGCAGTATAGTGAAGAATGCTTATGTTGTATGAAATATTTTAAAAAAAGCAGATAAATTTTGTTTTAAAGAACGCGAGAGCATTTTCAAAATTTTGACACGTGATATTATATGAAGATTTTTTTTGTTATTTATGGAAAGCTAATCAGTTCTATGTTCAAGCTCTTTACATTATAACATGAAATCAAATTACTGAACTTTTCCATACATAGAAATTTATCTAATTACATTTTTATTCATACTAAATGTTACTACCAGGAATATAAATTTTCTTCCGATAGTATATTTTTATGTTAAGATAAACAAAATATTAATGCAGTATAGTGAAGAATGCTTATGTTGTATGAAATATTTTAAAAAAAGCAGATAAATTTTGTTTTAAAGAACGCGAGAGCATTTTCAAAATTTTGACACGTGATATTATATGAAGATTTTTTTTGTTATTTATGGAAAGCTAATCAGTTCTATGTTCAAGCTCTTTACATTATAACATGAAATCAAATTACTGAACTTTTCCATACATAGAAATTTATCTAATTACATTTTTATTCATACTAAATGTTACTACCAGGAATATAAATTTTCTTCCGATAGTATATTTTTATGTTAAGATAAACAAAATATTAATGCAGTATAGTGAAGAATGCTTATGTTGTATGAAATATTTTAAAAAAAGCAGATAAATTTTGTTTTAAAGAACGCGAGAGCATTTTCAAAATTTTGACACGTGATATTATATGAAGATTTTTTTTGTTATTTATGGAAAGCTAATCAGTTCTATGTTCAAGCTCTTTACATTATAACATGAAATCAAATTACTGAACTTTTCCATACATAGAAATTTATCTAATTACATTTTTATTCATACTAAATGTTACTACCAGGAATATAAATTTTCTTCCGATAGTATATTTTTATGTTAAGATAGACAAACTATTAATGCAGTAAAAAAAGCAGATAAATTTTGTTTTAAAGAACGCGAGAGCATTTTCAAAATTTTGACACGTGATATAATATGAAGATTTTTTTTGTTATTTATGGAAAGCTAATCAGTTCTATGTTCAAGCTCTTTACATTATAACATGAAATCAAATTACTGAACTTTTCCATACATAGAAATTTATCTAATTACATTTTTATTCATACTAAATGTTACTACCAGGAATATAAATTTTCTTCCGATAGTATATTTTTATGTTAAGATAAACAAAATATTAATGCAGTATAGTGAAGAATGCTTATGTTGTATGAAATATTTTAAAAAAAGCAGATAAATTTTGTTTTAAAGAACGCGAGAGCATTTTCAAAATTTTGACACGTGATATTATATGAAGATTTTTTTTGTTATTTATGGAAAGCTAATCAGTTCTATGTTCAAGCTCTTTACATTATAACATGAAATCAAATTACTGAACTTTTCCATACATAGAAATTTATCTAATTACATTTTTATTCATACTAAATGTTACTACCAGGAATATAAATTTTCTTCCGATAGTATATTTTTATGTTAAGATAGACAAACTATTAATGCAGTATAGTGAAGAATGCTTACGTTGTATGAAATATTTTAAAAAAAGCAGATAAATTTTGTTTTAAAGAACGCGAGAGCATTTTTCAAATTTTGACAGGTGATATCATATGAAGAATTTTTTTGTTATTTATGGAAAGCTAATCAGTTCGTTGTTCAAGCTCTTTACATTATATCATGAAATCAAATTACTACACGTTTCCATACATAGAAATTTATCTAATTACATTTTTATTCATACTAAATGTTACTACCAGGAATATAAATTTTCTTCCGATAGTATATTTTTATGTTAAGATAAACAAAATATTAATGCAGTATAGTGAAGAATGCTTATGTTGTATGAAATATTTTAAAAAAAGCAGATAAATTTTGTTTTAAAGAACGCGAGAGCATTTTCAAAATTTTGACACGTGATATTATATGAAGAATTTTTTTGTTATTTATGGAAAGCTAATCAGTTCGTTGTTCAAGCTCTTTACATTATATCATGAAATCAAATTACTACACGTTTCCATACATAGAAATTTATCTAATTACATTTTTATTCATACTAAATGTTACTACCAGGAATATAAATTTTCTTTCGATAGTATATTTTTATGTTAAGATAGACAAACTATTAATGCAGTATAGTGAAGAATGCTTACGTTGTATGAAATATTTTAAAAAAAGCAGATAAATTTTGTTTTAAAGAACGCGAGAGCATTTTCAAAATTTTGACACGTGATATAATATGAAGATTTTTTTTGTTATTTATGGAAAGCTAATCAGTTCTATGTTCAAGCTCTTTACATTATAACATGAAATCAAATTACTGAACTTTTCCATACATAGAAATTTATCTAATTACATTTTTATTCATACTAAATGTTACTACCAGGAATATAAATTTTCTTCCGATAGTATATTTTTATGTTAAGATAAACAAAATATTAATGCAGTATAGTGAAGAATGCTTATGTTGTATGAAATATTTTAAAAAAAGCAGATAAATTTTGTTTTAAAGAACGCGAGAGCATTTTCAAAATTTTGACACGTGATATTATATGAAGATTTTTTTTGTTATTTATGGAAAGCTAATCAGTTCTATGTTCAAGCTCTTTACATTATAACATGAAATCAAATTACTGAACTTTTCCATACATAGAAATTTATCTAATTACATTTTTATTCATACTAAATGTTACTACCAGGAATATAAATTTTCTTCCGATAGTATATTTTTATGTTAAGATAAACAAAATATTAATGCAGTATAGTGAAGAATGCTTATGTTGTATGAAATATTTTAAAAAAAGCAGATAAATTTTGTTTTAAAGAACGCGAGAGCATTTTCAAAATTTTGACACGTGATATTATATGAAGAATTTTTTTGTTATTTATGGAAAGCTAATCAGTTCGTTGTTCAAGCTCTTTACATTATATCATGAAATCAAATTACTACACGTTTCCATACATAGAAATTTATCTAATTACATTTTTATTCATACTAAATGTTACTACCAGGAATATAAATTTTCTTCCGATAGTATATTTTTATGTTAAGATAAACAAAATATTAATGCAGTATAGTGAAGAATGCTTATGTTGTATGAAATATTTTAAAAAAAGCAGATAAATTTTGTTTTAAAGAACGCGAGAGCATTTTCAAAATTTTGACACGTGATATTATATGAAGATTTTTTTTGTTATTTATGGAAAGCTAATCAGTTCTATGTTCAAGCTCTTTACATTATAACATGAAATCAAATTACTGAACTTTTCCATACATAGAAATTTATCTAATTACATTTTTATTCATACTAAATGTTACTACCAGGAATATAAATTTTCTTCCGATAGTATATTTTTATGTTAAGATAGACAAACTATTAATGCAGTATAGTGAAGAATGCTTACGTTGTATGAAATATTTTAAAAAAAGCAGATAAATTTTGTTTTAAAGAACGCGAGAGCATTTTTCAAATTTTGACAGGTGATATCATATGAAGAATTTTTTTGTTATTTATGGAAAGCTAATCAGTTCGTTGTTCAAGCTCTTTACATTATATCATGAAATCAAATTACTACACGTTTCCATACATAGAAATTTATCTAATTACATTTTTATTCATACTAAATGTTACTACCAGGAATATAAATTTTCTTCCGATAGTATATTTTTATGTTAAGATAAACAAAATATTAATGCAGTATAGTGAAGAATGCTTATGTTGTATGAAATATTTTAAAAAAAGCAGATAAATTTTGTTTTAAAGAACGCGAGAGCATTTTCAAAATTTTGACACGTGATATTATATGAAGATTTTTTTTGTTATTTATGGAAAGCTAATCAGTTCTATGTTCAAGCTCTTTACATTATAACATGAAATCAAATTACTGAACTTTTCCATACATAGAAATTTATCTAATTACATTATTATTCATACTAAATGTTACTATCAGGAATATAAATTTTCTTCCGATAGTATATTTTTATGATAAGATAGACAAACTTTTAATGCAGTATGGTGTAGAATGCTTATGTTGTATGAAATATTTTAAAAAAAGCAGATAAATTTTGTTCTAAAGAACGCGAGAGCATTTTCCAAATTTTGACAGGTGATATCATATGAAGATTTTTTTTGTTATTTATGGAAAGCTAATCAGTTCTATGTTCAAGCTCTTTACATTATAACATGAAATCAAATTACTGAACTTTTCCATACATAGAAATTTATCTAATTACATTTTTATTCATACTAAATGTTACTACCAGGAATATAAATTTTCTTCCGATAGTATATTTTTATGTTAAGATAGACAAACTATTAATGCAGTATAGTGAAGAATGCTTACGTTGTATGAAATATTTTAAAAAAAGCAGATAAATTTTGTTTTAAAGAACGCGAGAGCATTTTTCAAATTTTGACAGGTGATATCATATGAAGAATTTTTTTGTTATTTATGGAAAGCTAATCAGTTCGTTGTTCAAGCTCTTTACATTATATCATGAAATCAAATTACTACACGTTTCCATACATAGAAATTTATCTAATTACATTTTTATTCATACTAAATGTTACTACCAGGAATATAAATTTTCTTCCGATAGTATATTTTTATGTTAAGATAAACAAAATATTAATGCAGTATAGTGAAGAATGCTTATGTTGTATGAAATATTTTAAAAAAAGCAGATAAATTTTGTTTTAAAGAACGCGAGAGCATTTTCAAAATTTTGACACGTGATATCATATGAAGATTTTTTTTGTTATTTATGGAAAGCTAATCAGTTCTATGTTCAAGCTCTTTACATTATAACATGAAATCAAATTACTAAACGTTTCCATACATAGAAATTTATCTAATTACATTTTTATTCATACTAAATGTTACTACCAGGAATATAAATTTTCTTCCGATAGTATATTTTTATGTTAAGATAGACAAACTATTAATGCAGTATAGTGAAGACTGCTTATGTTGTATGAAATATTTTAAAAAAAGCAGATAAATTTTGTTTCAAAGAGCGTTAGAGCATTTTGACAATGTTTACACGTGATATCATATGAAGAAATTATATGATATCTATGAAAAGCTAATCAGTTCTAAGTTCAAGCTATTAATATTCTTCTATCAATCTGAAATCAATGAACTGATCATTGCCAAATATAAAAAAATTCTCTTGTTACATATAAGTTTCATACAAATATCCATTAAATAAAATATAATTTTTGAAACCGTTGAATATTTTTCTTTTAACATTGACCAACTTTGAATACAATTTTATGAAGATTCTTGGTGTTGTATAAATAGTTGAAACCAAATTAAAATATCTCTAATTTCCAGGTCGTGAGAGCATTTTTTCAGTTTTAATAGATGAAATCATATAGAAACATTGGGAAAAAATGAACCGTTGTCTATGGAAAACTAATCAGCTCTAAGTTTATGGACTTAACACATGTGATATCAATATGAAGTCAATCGGACTTATAGTTTGGGCTGCAGAGAGGACACAAAAAAAAAACAACGTAAATGATGAATTCATAGAGAAGAAATCAAAAGTTGTCTATGGAAAACTAATCAGCTCTAGGTCTTTGCACTTTACACATATGATGTTAATATGAAGTCGATCAGACTTATAGTTTGGGCTGTAGAGAGGACACAAAAAAGATAAATGCTACGGCGTACGGCGTACGGCGTACAGCGTATACGCCATACACACAAACACATCACGACGAAACTCATAGTGTGCATTCTCTACATGATACCCATTGAGAAATTGATGTAAAAAAAATACGCTTAAATTTTGCGAAATCATGACTCTCCCCTATTCCATAGTGTGGAGAGTAAAAATGTATCCGAACCATTCGATATTACTTACGTGTTCGAATCGTTTCCATGGCTACAGAAAGAATGTAATATTCAAATAAAATTTGTTAGGAATCGAATTTATTTAGAAGGTTGTTGTAGGTAGGTACCTACCTAATACTATTTACTTACAAATCAACAATAATATACCTATACTGATTTCCTATAGGAAAATTATTTTATTTATTTATTTATCAACCGTTTGTCCGATTATAATGAAACTTTGGTGAATTGTCGAGCGTATGCCCAGGATGGTTTTTGGATTTAAACTTTTTTCTTATTCTTCTTCTTCTTCGTGTATTTGGTCGTTTTACCTATGAAGGGGGAGTATCCTGGGAAAAGAAGGTCCGACTGTCCCTCCATCTCTTCACAGGTCTTCCAGGACGGGTTCTGCATATAAACTTTTTTCTTCTTTTTTTTCAACGTGTACTTGGTCATCTTACCTATGAAGATGAACTATCCTGGGAGATGAAGGTCCAATTTTCCTTCCATCTCTTCGCAGGTTTCTGGATTTAAACTTTTTTCTTCTTCTTCTTCATCATCTATTTGGTCATTTTACCTTTGAAGGTGGACTAACCTGGGAGAAGAATGTCCAATTTTCCTTCCATCTCTTCGCAGGTATCTGGATTTAAACTTATTTCTTCTTCTTCTTCTTCATCGTGTATTTTTGGTCATTTTACCTATGAAGTTGGAGAATCCTGGGAGAAGAAGGTCCAACTGTCCTTCCATCTCTTCGCAGGTATCTGGGTTTAAACTTTTTTCTTCTTCTTCGTGTATTTAATCATTTTACCTATTAAGTAGAGCATCCTGGGAAAAGAAGGTTCTTTCATCTCTTCGCGGTTCTTCCAGGATGGTTTCTGGATTTAAACTTTTCTTAACCGGCTGATGGGACGGGATGTAATGAAGGGAAGGGAGGCACTAAAGGGCCTGAAGGGACGGGAGGTATAAAACTGCCTGAAGGGACGGAAGGTACTGAAGGGCCTGATGGGAAGGGACGTAATGAGGGATTAAAGGGACGGGAGGTACTGAAGGGCCTGAAGCGGCGGGTCCTGGAGTCTAATTCTTTTTCTTCTTAATTTTATGTAGACCTTTAGGGCAGTTTTTATACAAACTATTTCCTATTGTCTAATTCATCTTCTTCTTCTTTTATGTATACATTTGGGTCATTTTTTTATAAAAATTATTTCCTTTAGTCTAATTATTATTCTTCTTCATTTAAGTACGTATGACTTTTGGGAGAGTTTTAATACAAACTATTTCCAATAGTCTTATTCATTTTCTTTTATGTAGACCTTTTGGTCAGTATTTATACAAACTATTTCCAATAGTCTAAATATTCTTCTTCTTCTTTTTTGTAGACCTTTGGGTGAGCTTTTATACAATCTATTTCCAATAGTCTAATTCTTCTATTAGGTATATGTATTTTTACTTATTTTATGTAGACCATTGGAATAGTTTTTTATACAAACTATTTCTTATAGTCTTATACTTATTTTTCTCTTTTTTATTTAGTCTTTTGGGTTAGTTTTAAGTCTAATAGTCTATTGTGCAGAAATATTATTAACGATATGCACACTTGATGAAAATACATATGAAATGAATGGGATATGGGATGTGACGATATAACCTGCACTAGAATCTTTTCAATACTTTTGTTTAATTAGATTTAAACCATTTATATCATCCTATTTTGAATAATTTTCAACACCTAATATTTAAAGAATGGGGGTTGTGGCCATTACTGAACTCTTCACAACATTTATATTCAAATTAAAAACTATTTACTATAGTTCAAGTCTTCTTCTTCTTCGTTAATGAAGACTTTCAGTCAAATTGAGCAAAAATATAATGCACACTTGATGAAAAAATATAAAAACGAATGGGATGTGACCAATACTAGATCTTTTCAGTACCTACGTTTGTTTAATCAAATTTTAACCACATCCCAACATCCAAAATTACTAAATTTTCAATAGGTACACATTACAATTTGTTTTCGATGATAATATTTAAAAATGGGGGTTGTGGCCAGACCAATCTCTTTACAACGTTGATAAACAGTCATATTTAAAACCATTACGCATAGTCCATGCGAGCAGAAATTGTATAAATATTATACTTCATTCACACTTTATAGCAATATATAAAAAAGAATGGGTTGTGGCCATCACTTGAACATTTTACAATACTTAAACTCAATCAAATTTCAAACCACTTTTCATAGTCTGATATTGCAAAATAATTGGGTGACAATATTATAAAAATGATTGCTTTTTCTTTCACAATTTTACATTCTTGGCCAACGGCGGGACATAAAAGCTAGTATTAAATAAACAGTGTGTTCTTAAAAGGATACCATACGTAGTTTTTCTTTTTTTGACTGAACAAGCATTATGCAATTATAAAATTTTACATAAAATCCCCTTAAAAAATATTTAAAATACCGAATATTTCTATAGTTGTGACCTGGATCCTTTTACCAATACCCCATCAATACAATTTTTGAAAGTTTTTATGTGCTATTTATCAAAATCATTTTGCTTGAAAATAAGCTAAACCTCCGTCGCCATCTGTGAAATAACGATGAAACTTTTTTTTTGTAACACCGTCTATTGAGAAATTGGTTTGTAGGTTTGTAAGTGAAGGCATAATTGGCGAACGTTGCGCAAACGCATAAAGTGATCACGTGAACCAGCCGATGACAAGTCGTAAGCCCTGTAGGTGCCAACTTCGTTTCCAACTTCGTCTTCGTCTCAACTTCGTCTCAATTGAGATATTAAAAAAAAGTCATTAAAATTAAAAATACCCTTTTCTACATATAGCTATATGTCGTAGAGAAAAATATCTTTTATATTCTTAAAGAGTAAATAAACTCAAAGAAAATGTACGAGATGTTTTTTGTTTTCATTTCAAGTCAGGGGGGCAAGTTCGGTCTAATGGTGAAATCAAAACCCTCATGATAACCCATCTCATTGATATAATTATCTCATGGAGTTCTATAATATCCATGACATGGCTAACTATGGGGGTTTTTATTTCACCGTTTGACTAGACTTGCCCCCAGGCTTGTTTTGAAAATGTAAAAAATCAACAAGTTTTGCGTTTCTAATAATTTTAGTTAGTTAAACTAACTAATTAAATCACGCATAAACCCTTGTTAACGTATGCGATAATTATCTTTACAAACACGTAACTTCATAGTATATTTGGCGGTTTTAATATATCATGTCACTTAGTCGATTTAGAATTTCTCAACGGGTATCATGTCGACAGAGTATGAGTATCTTATCAAACAGGTTTTTTTTTCTTCAACCGCGCCTGGAATTATGCAACATGTATAGCTTCAAATTTAAATTCCCTAACATACATTCATTCCATCACGGCAAAATCCTACATTGTGGGGTAACCAGCGACAGGTGTGTGGGTGTTCATTACTTTTATAAAGAACCACGACACGTGCATGTATCCTCACGCACCACTCTCGTCACTCCAAAACAGGCGATATTCATAATGTATGGTGAACCTCATTGCTGAACTATGTGAGATGTTATTGTTGCCTGTTGTATTTTCTATTACCCGGCTCTTACGAGACACCCCAAAAACACTACATTCAGAATGTGTGATGGTGAACCTCATTGCTGAACTATGTGAGATGTTATTGTTGCCTGTTGTATTACCCCACTTTTACGGGACAATCAAAAACAATGTGAAAGTACGTTTCTAAGGCGGTGCAGTGCCTCACTGCTAATTTCCGTAACACCTCAATTTCCTTTCTGTCTGACTCTATAACTGTGGATATTTATAATTATTAATTGTTTATCACAAATCTCCAAAATGTGGCAACTTGTTATTGGGTGCGTGTTGAATATATTTCTCTGAGAAGCAATAAAAAAAATATAAAAAAATGAATATTTAAAAGCACCTTGAACACCTGATCCCGATTTCCTCTCCTGCCCTTACAATATGTCCTTTTTTCTTGCTATGAATTATTTTTTTTTTTTGTTTTAATAGTATTTATGTGTAATATATATTTTCTTTGTTATCTTTTACTGTTGTACGTATCAATGTTGTCATACTTTGTAATCTGGTTGGTTGGAAGAAATTGCCTAGTGGCAATAAGCCCGCCAGTGTACAATTATATTTGTTTATATTATGTACAAGAAGATGTATAAATAAATAAATATTTAAAGGCTGAATTTACGCAAACATTGGTTTTTCCTGTCGGGAGTCAATGATATTTATGACAATGTTTTCAACATCTCAATAGAGACGAAGTTGGAATATTATAGAGGAACTAGGAAATCAAGGCACCTACCGAAAAAAATGATTTTAAAATAATTTAAAAAAAAAAGAATTGAATAAATTTTTCTATGTTGAAAAAAATTGTTACTTATTTATTTATTTATTTTATTTTAAGAAACAAAACAGCCATTACATATTTTACATAAATAAAATAATAGTAACAAAGAAAGTAAACCAATTAAATTGTTCCACAGATTAATATAATGAAGATAATTCAATCAAAACATTGTTATTAATCGAATATATTTTTTATTATTGCATATGCGCAAACATTGGATTTTTTTCCCTGTCGGGAGTCAAAGATATTTTTTAACAGATTTTTAATTATCTCAATAGAGACGAAGTTGGAATATTTATTGTAGGAGAACCGGGAAATCAAGGCACCTACAGGGCTTACGACCTGTCATCGGCTGGTTTACGTGATCACTAAAAAAGGCATAATTGGTGAACGTTGCGCAAGCGCATAAAGTGATCACGTAAACCAGCCGATGACAGGTCGTAAGCCCTGTAGGTGCCTTGATTTCCCGGTTCTCCTACAATAAATATTCCAACTTCGTCTCTATTGAGATAATTAAAAATCTGTTAAAAAATTGTTATTAATATTTTTATATTTGCATATATGTAAACATTATATTTTTTTCACTGTCGGAAGTTAATGATATTTTATGACATATTTATAACATCTCAATAGAGACGAAGTTGAAATATTTTGTTGAACGAAGTTGGTTTCCCGGTTCTCCTATTACTCTTCTTCCTCTTCCTCTGGTTTAAGGCCGAAGGCCTGTTTTTTCGTAGTCGGAGACTGCCTCTTGTGATCTGGAAGTCCAGCTGTCACTCCATCTTTTTTCTGGTCTCCCCCTTGCTCTACGACCCTCCGGGACTTCCTTGGAGACATTTTTGGGTAGTCGCGTGTCTCCCATTCTCTTGACTTGGTCTCCATATACCCCAGCAGATGATGTCCCTTAACTCCAACTCAAACAAAAAAACCTAAAATTAGTTCATAACGAAATGATTAATTCTAGTTTGGCTGGGATGTCTCGCAGTGTGACTGTAGCCGTGGCGTACATAATGAGCGTCACATCTCTCAACTGGAAGGAGGCCCTCAAGGTCGTCAGGGCGGGCAGAGCTGTCGCCAATCCCAACCTCGGCTTCCAGAGACAGCTGCAGGACTTTGAGACGTATAAACTGTTAGAGGTAAACTGCAACACTATAGCTATCCACGTTGTAGGTATAACTTAAGTATTCTTCTGACTGTGTCATGGCCAACTATTCAGAGAAAACGTACATAGAGATCCATGATGTTAACGTTATTTCAGTTGAGTTCATGAGTGGGGGACTACGACACTGGCACAATTCGGTCAAGGAGAACAAATCATTGTGTCAAAATCTTTATTTAATTGATTTACATTTTTAATTATCTAATAAACGGCCCTGTTTATGTTGTGGCAGACCACATCTCGCAATTTCTTTCGAGCGCGCGCCTAGCGACGGCAAATTATTTGTTTGTCGCTAGGCAGAGTTCATCGCCCGCGATGTCAAACGAGTAACAATAATCTTCAACTGGGTATGATGACAGTTCAATGAAATGGTCTAGAAAGTTCGATGCCACTTGGAGGGGAGGAGGAATGTATTCGCCTACAAACAAACAAGCAATTAAAAACTCATTAGGGGAGGTCGACGACCGTCGATTGTTTCATAGACAACAATATAACTTTATTAATAGTAATCTACCATAAAAACTCCCCAGCAACTGGAAGGGTCGATCACCCCATCACCTTCTAGAAACCTCGTCAACAGAAGGTATATAAACAAATACACTTACCGTCGCTAGGCACGCGCTTGAAACAAATTTCTAGATGTGGTCTGCCACAATGTCATTTGTACCGATTACATGAAAATTCTTCGAAACACAATTGTTCGCATGCGCAATTGTACGAATAACATTTTTTCGAAAATCAGTTATCAGAATGACAATTGTCCGAAAGCAAATTATTCGAACTAACATTTGTTGGAAAACCAATTAACCGAATTTAATATATTTTTGTGTCATTATGTTGTCTCCTTTGACATATTTGTTGCCAGTAAAATATATTCGATGAAGACTATTATTACTTGTTGTATTATTGTTGGGTACGTATGTTTGCACATTTTTAATAACTGATGTTTGACAGCGCGGGATAGCCTAGTTTGTACACCAGTTTATGTTTATCTAGTATTCACACCAATTAAGTTATTTTATTTTAATATTATAGTTACTTTTTTAAATATATAATGCAACTGGCTCACGCCAGTCGCAATTATAACTACAAACAAACCTAACCAACGTATTTTTACCAAAGTTTTGTAGGTTTAGGTTTAAAAAATAGGTGAACATCCTAGGATATCTGACAGCGCGGTGCGTCGCCATGTTGTTTATTCCATAGATTTTTATTAAATTATTATTAAACATATACTATGTAGATGTACTCATGTAGTACCTACTCCGTGCAAAAAGTGAGTCATTTGTTTTCGATTCATACAAAATTTGCTAACTACAACATCTAGTATATTATAATAAAAATCTATGGTTTATTCCTCTCACAATACTACCAACATGACGTCATAAAAATTCGAACAATTGTAAATTCTGATAATTGTGTGTTCGGAAAATTGTTTTTCGAAAAAATGTGATTCGAATAATTGCCATTCGTAAAATTGATTTTCGTAAAGTTGAGCATTCGAATAATTGTTTTTCGAATAATTTTTCTGTCACCGTTTGTACCACATGCAGTCTGACTATCGACTTGTGATTCGAACAACTTTGGGTGAGTAATCCAGTGATCATGAGTTTGAATCCTATCACAACCTATTTCGTTATACCTATAATAGACTGGTATGGTATAATAGAAGCATAATGCTTAATTTAAGGAATGTATATTATGATGTACTCGTTACAAAGACATATTCATTATTTAAAAGAAAATCATTCGTGGTTGAAAACTAAGTCAACTCTGAAAATATTTCTGAAATAATTTTTTTTTTAATAAAATTTCTCTGAAATAATTTTCAAGACTCTGGAAGTTATGACACTTCGTCAACTATACGCAAGATCTGCATTTCTATACCATTTTAAACACAACATACCCATTATTCACAATACACAACCTCCAAGAACAACAAGATCCACTATCACCAACACAATAAATATCCCAAAATTACAAACTACTCATGGACAAAGACACTTTAAATACTATGCCATCAAACTACATAATAGCCTACCAACCTCATTAAAACTGCTACCACAAAACACATTGTCACAAAAAACACATAACACCATGGATATACAACACCGGTTCAGAACAAATCAATAATATAATTACACCCAATCAAATTTAACTAAACTTCACATTTTTTCTCAAATACCTACTATTTAATTTATAATTTAATACAAGAACTATATAATATATATATACATAATGTACTATCTATGTCACACAAAATGTTCAAATGATCACCTTGGTACAGGACTTCCTAGTGAGGTGTTCATTGTATCCTATCAATTACAATATTTATCAATAAATAATACACACACATATGTACACACACATATGTACACACACATATGTACACACACATATGTACACACACATATGTACACACACATATGTACACACACATATGTACACACACATATGTACACACACATATGTACACACACACTTAATTTCTAGCTCTAGTGTGTAATTGTATTTGTATCTTCTTCATTTTATTGTCAATAATAAATAAATAAATAAATTTAACAATGAAATGAATGTTTCAGGAGAGACGTCGTTTGAAAGAACGTTATCCATCGTTGGCACTGGTCAGCAGTGACGAACAGGAGTGTCAGGCCTCCCTGACCAACTACCAGGCCATGCTCACGTCCAAGGATATCTGCGAGGGAAGGTGTACACTAGGACAGACTTGCCCCACAGGTAAACATCACATCCTACACATGTTATTAACAGTGATGAATAGGCGTATCTAATGTGAGCTCTAACTAATCTTCGTTTTAAGTTTTCATCATTGAATGAAAGTGTAAGGAAGTATAAATTCTAGAAATTATCTCAGGAACTGGTAGTTACTCCTCAATGAAGAGTTTATTAATTCTAGTATTCTAGAATGTACCTATATCAGAAACTGGTATTTACAATCTATTGAAGTGTTTATTAATTCTAGTATTTATCTCAGGAACTGGTAGTAACAATCCAATGGTGTTTATTAATTCTAGTATTCTAGTATTTATCTCAGGAACTGGTAGTTACAATCCAATGAAGTGTTTATTAATTCTAGTATTTATCTCAGGAACTGGTAGTAACAATCCAATGGTGTTTATTAATTCTAGTATTTATCTCAGGAACTGGTAGTAACAATCCAATGGTGTTTATTAATTCTAGTATTCTAGTATTTATCTCAGGAACTGGTAGTTACAATCCAATGAAGTGTTTATTAATTCTAGTATTTATCTCAGGAAGTAGTAGTTACAATCCAATGAAGTGTTTATCAATTCTAGTATTCTAGAATTTATTTCAGGAACTGTTAGTTACATCTCAATGGGGACAAAGCAATTATAAAACAAAAAGTTAATATAAATACAAAATGATGTAAAGTAGGATGAATGAATGGCCATAAAAATATACATGGGTGTAAAAGATTAAGTTGATAGCAGAGGTCGCCCCAGAAATGGATGGCATGACCATGTGAATTATATTTTGAAAGAAGGAAACATACGAAGCTTGAATGTATGAGATGTGCATGGATGTAAAGGAAGCCTAAAAATGTGTGCTAAAATAGAGACGTATGGCGCTCGGTTCTCTCTACTTACCACGCAAGGGACATGGTATGATGGCATGTATGTAAAGTATTCATTTATCAGTTGATAAGGGCCTAGTCAGCCCAAATGGTCATCCAGTCTAAAGGAAAAAATATTCGTATTATAATAATCAATTTGTTTGATTAAAAAAAATGAATCCCTTTTATCTATTTTTTCAGGCGTATGTCGCAACAACTCCAGCAAGCGTTTGCTGCGTCGGGCCAGCACTCGGAGCACCCCCCCTCCCTCGCCCCGCCACAGCGGCAGGAGGGGGGGCCGCTCCCCTTCGCCCTCTGCATCCCTCTCTGCCTTCCCCCACACAACGGGTGGCGGTGGAATGCACCGCAGCGACTCTACAGTCTCCTCTCTCTCCAGCTACAGACCCAGGTCTTCACCGGCTGGACTTTATTCTTACACAGGTACATACATTGTTATGATTTTGTCATTCACATAATATTAAGGCCCTTGTATACCCTGAGTATACGCAAAAATGCACAGTTAGTTACCTTCTGATATATGAAACACGTAACAATGTTGTATATCACCGGATATGTGATATCCAACATTTTATCGTGCAAAAAAGGTAAAAATTAGAGTTTTTTTTAAATAGCTAGAATACTTATTAATATATTATAATAATGAAAAACTCAGTCGGTAGATATTCATATTTTCTTTAGATCGAAGTAAAAATCTACTTCATAGGCCTTGGAGTTTTTTTAGTTACTTACAATAAAAAATAAAAAAGGGTTTTGGTTCTTCTATAATATCCCAACTTCGTCTTCGTCTCTATTGAGATGTTAAAAGTTTGTCAGTAAAAATATTTTAAAATTTTGGTTTTGATTCCATCGCTTGACTGGACTTGCTCCCCTGCACATTCTTTTGAGATTTAGTCAGCTAACATCTGTAAAAATGGCAGAGAACCTTTTATATTCATAGTAAACTAGTGGAACCGGGCAGACGTTGTTCTGTCACAAGCCGTCTTCTATGTAGACCTCATTTTATGTATTTTTCCTATAAAAAATCTTTGGGGGGGAGTTTATATTTCTAAATGTATGTGTTTTTGGATGAAACTCTAAAAAAATAAAATTTTCATTGAAGAAATTACAATATTTTTTTTAGATTTCGATAACAGCATCACCTAGCTGGTCCAAAACTATCATATCTCTTAATCCGGAAACATCCATACATATTTAAGACATTTTAATTGAAATCGGTTGGTCGGTCTCGGAGATCAACATGTACGAACATTGTGACATTAAACTAATAATATATAATTTGTATATTTTTTAATTTAATATTAAGGTTACTTGTTACCTACATTTTAAAGCCATCCAACATATAGCGCCCTTGAGGTGAGCTTTATAAAAAATGGTTCTTATATAAATCATCCATGTTGAATAATGATAGCAAAATTTTCTACTTTAGATTTTTTTGTACAAAAATGTAAATAGTATAATATTATGCTCATTAGCATAATCAACCTATCACCGCTTTTTAGTTCCTATAGAAGTGTTTATTAAAATACTTTATTCCCTTAGGTTATCAATTAATTAAATATGTATTAGTTTCATTCTTCATTCTTTGTGTATAAATAATTGTTTTTAATTTCTATAATTGAGAATTGGAAGCAGGGGAAGCAAAGAAAATGTTTATTCTCCACTATATATTTAATTCAATATTTTATAACATAAAAATATTTTATAATATATAAACAGCACATGGAGATTGTATACTGAAAGTTCTATTTTGGCATATGGCATATCGCTTATACCTAATTTACATTATATAGCACGAAATAAGGGTTCAATTAAATAATAGATGTATTAATTATTTATGTTATTAATAAAGTAAGTATAAATTTCATCTTTTTAAATTTTCAAATTCTGTTGTTTTTTTTTTCATTTCTGTTAAAACAATATGAGGGGGGCTATTCATGACACATTCTTAATAATATGTTCTAAAAGTGTATAAATCTAATCTTAATATTACTCTTCATTGAATCATGAAAATTTGTCATGAAATTGTCGTTAATTTTTGGATAAATTAATATAATTATTTAATTAATTTTAACCTCAATGATTTCTCAAGTCTGAAGCTGAATCTTATTTTAATCAACTTGATGAATAGCTCTGCTGGTCATGTTGCCAGGCAAGGAATAGATAGATGGGTACCCAGAGTTCTGAAATGGACACCATGGGATATGAAAAGGGGAATAGACCGGCCTCAGAAAAGAGTATGAAAAGCCCAAAGATGAGATGAGTGGAAATATCTAGAAGAGGTCTACATCCAGCAGTGGAGAGATGTCTGAAGGAAGAAGATTGATAGAAATAATCACCTAGACTTTTTAAATCTTGGCCGCTATGGGTCTTAGATAGTTTTCATATTGTTCGCGATGAGAGGAGAGGCATAGAAAAGATGGAGATAGAGACATGTAAACAATAGAATATCAACTGTGCCGACCGTTGTGGCACAGTTGAAAAGCCGTTTGGTTTCTGTGCGGGCGTCCTGCGTTCAATTTCCAGCAGAGGAGAAATTTATTTAAATTCATTTCTCACGTAAATATTGCTTCTCTGGGCTGGAAACACTGGTTATTTTATTTATATATTTAATATTGCTTCTCGGGCAACTAACAGGTATTTATAACAAGCACCCAATAACAAGTTGCCACATTCTTGAGACTTACGATATTAATCGTCTCACAGATCCAGACTGAAAACACAATTAAAAACTGTGTCTCCAACGGGAATCGAACCCGGGACGTTTGGATCAGCGGTCAGATATCCAACCAACTGAACCACGAAGGCCGACAAGGCGGTTAGTTGGAAGAAATTGCCGTGCAGCAATAAACTTGCCACTTGCGCAGGGTGCAAGGAAGTGTTCATTATTATTATTATTATTATAGAGCTTGCGGCCATGTTTTTTCATTCTTTCCTTCGTGGACAATATTGGTATTAGTTTTGCAAAATCAGTCGGTTTGTATGAAGTCAGATATCTGTAGTACCATATAATCTGTCGTGTACATATATTGCTTATTCAGTATATGTTTAATGCAACATTTTGTCCACCTCAATGCAAGGGCAGCCCTAATGAGGTTGACAATTATGTATTATTTTTTATTATGTTATCTGTATAGATAATTAAATAAATAAATAAAATAATTATTGTTACTATTCAGATCCAGTAATGGTCACATATATAAATGTAAGTTGGGGAGGGTGTTATGTGTTGTTAATTGCCATGATTTGATTTTGTTTGTTTGATTTTAGAGACAAAGAGAAAGGGTTGCTTCCCTTGCTTCCGCTGACGCCACTTTCACTGTCCGATATAATATATATATATATATATATATATAACTTTGTGTGCGGATGATAGGACACTCGATGCTACCAAATATTACCATAGCCAAATAATCTCAACTTATCTTTATGTTGGACCAAACACAGTACATACCAATGATAATATTTATTTATATTTAATTATTGCAGACATTAATAATATAATAAATAATGACATTTTATTATATTATCTTATCCACACGTTTTACTGTGTGAAGATAATCACCCCACACTGTATATATATAATATGGCACCATCTTTCTAAATATATCTATGGAAAATCAATCTTTTTATCTTTGTTTAACACTCTCGTTTACTGTGCTGCTAAAAAAACGAGAACTCTGGTGCCTTGTCATATTGCGCATGCATGGATATTTTATCGGTATAAATTTTGGTACAATTTTTTAAATTGATGTGTTGGTAAATGAAACTTCATTTCAACATAAGTACCTAATTAGTACTTATTAATAATCATACAACTATGTAAATAATATGTTAAATATATAATTTATTTGAAAAATGTGATGCAAATACAAATACATAATAAACTCATTCCTAACCTCAAATGACAAAGGTGTTGATATCATTTTTCCTGCAACCAATTTCTATTCAATATATAAAGCAACTCGCTCACGCGAGTCGTTATTATTATTAAAGACTGACTGAACCTAACCAAAAATTAAGGGAATGGGATTTTATTTATTTATTTATTTAATATTGCTTCTCAGGCAATTAACAGGTACTATGTCAAATATTAATTTAACAATCACCCAATAACAAGTTGACTTACGGTATTAATCGTCTCACAGATCCAGACTGAAAACACAATTAAAAACTGTGTCTCCACCGGGAATCGAACCCGGGACCTTTGACTCAGCAGTCAGATACCTAACCAACTGAGCCACGAAGGCCGATAAATTTACGTACACATCATACTTTTATTTCGTTATTGCATTTTATTGGATCCTGTATAACTTTCCCTTGATTCATCTGTCGCCAGACGCTAGTGTTTGAATTAAGAACATTGGCGCATGCCCAATATGACAAGGCACCAGGGCCATATAGGCGCTTGTCTAAAAATGCCTGATGCAACATAGAATATGGACCCATAGAAAATGGTCTCAAATCAAATCATTTTGACTCAGATAATAAAAATAAGTGTTTACAGAATTGAAAATATGACCATAACATCGATTGAAAGGATTCATCATATTATGGTACTCCTATAAAAACTAATGATGAATACTTTTAACTTATTGTTGAAAATATAAGAAAGCTGCGCAGTTATAAATATGGCATAATTCTGCTTTTCCAGCCACTAATTATTTGCGTTGAGTATGATTATATTATTTCGTGTCCCAAAATAATGTTGATTTCTTCTTGCCAACCAAATTGTCAATAAAGAATTCATTGAATAGAGTTTGTGGTATACAAGTAGGTAAACAAACAAGCAAGATATGAACTAATATTTCTGGCGCAGTTCAGGGGTGACATCTGTTCGAGAACAGTGTGACCTCATGTATAAGGACTGTTGCTTTCATTGTTTACAAATAAACCAACTTCTCAATAGATGGCGTTACAAAAAGGTTTCTTTGTTACTTCATAAATGGCAATCTGTTAATCGTTATTAAAATACATAGAACTTTCAAAAATTGAGTTTGTGGGTATGAATATTATGTATAACTGTCATCAAATGGTAGAGCCTGTGGTAGCAAGTAATTATATTATATAATATTTTTTTGTAACTTGTTTAGAGAAATAAGTTTCTATGTGTATTTTTTTATGTAATTTTTTTTTTTTAATTTAGTTAGCAGCAATAATTGGTATTTTAAATGCATTTTTTTAAATATAAACTGTTCACAATACATATTATAACTTACAGCTGTACAAGTAACTGATACAGAACAGACTTTTTCTAGTGAGGCAGCTAATTTATACTTTAAAGATGTATGTAAGTATTTCAATTTAAAAATAAATATATAAAACAAATAAATATAGCATATCTATACTCAGAATATTTTGAATAAAATTGTCTAAATGAATGAGTAACAAAAAAGTAATTATGTTATATAAAGTATTGTTCCAAGTTATTAGAATATCAGTTGAAACAATTCCTCAACAAGAGTGTCAAACAAAAATAAAATTATTGATATAAAAAAAACAATGATATCCCATAGATATATAAAAAAAGTCTAATATTTTCTATTTGCACAAATCATTAGCCTATAATATAACCCAATTTACTTGGAAAGGATTTGACTATACATACATAGATAAATAAATTTAATTACACTATGTTTATTAATTAGCACACCTTTACTATTTCACATATTTAATTTGAAAATTAAAAAAAAAAGTATTTATTATAAAATGAAGCTTAGAAAAACCACTCTCTTTTTGTTGATCTCACAGTCATTTTTTTTACATTATAATTGATTCTTTTAAATACATTTGTCATTTTCATGTTCATTGACTGTTGGTAGATTGAAATGACTTTGAAGGGCCCTCAAATGAGACATGAGATTATTATTTTTGAAGCCACATACACAAATTTAAGTACTTTGAAATTCCCTTTGTGTGTTTTTTTGAAAACATTTTTTGACTATAATTTTTCATATGCACTATCATAAATTGTAGGTTATGTGTTTTTCTATGTTTTTTTTTTAAATTGAATTAATTATATTTTCTCTTGAACTATTGTCTAATCCAAGCTTCTGTGAAATAATAGAAATAATAATAAATAATATAATAGAAACATATCTAAACGATTAATATCATGTATTTCTAGAATGAGAATTGGCCATTGTTCAATTGCCTCCCATCTGTATAGAATTAGAGTTCTAAATAGCCCACTTTGCCAGTGTGGTGATGAGGATGAGACAATTGATCATGTATTTTTTAACTGTAAAAATAATTCCGCCTTCAAAAATATATACAAACAATTAATTAAAATCACTCACCAATCTCCACTTAATATCCAACATCTTTTGTCTCTTAATAATTCATATTTACTCCTCCAAGTTCACGCACTCCTCCAAGAATTCACGTGTACTGTCCGTTATTTCAAAATTCCTTTCATTGAATGACATAAATTTATAATAAAATTAACTTTTCTCCTCTGACATGAAATAATTGGCACATAGCACTCTTTACAGGGTGAATTGCCTTAAACAAAAAAAAAAAAGCTTCCGTGTTTATATTTGCTATAAGTTATACTTCTAAACTCTCTGAACAGACTTGCATGTTTATTCTATGTAGACATGGCTTTCATTGACGGCGTCCTGGGTTCGATTCCCAGCAGAAAAGAAATTCATTTAAACTTATTTCTTACACAATTTTTTTTTTCTTTACTAACTTAACTCTAGTTAGTTGGAAAAAAATGCGGTAATTGTACTGTCCCTGACCGATCGCAATAATTTTTATATCAATAGATAGATAAACTCGTATATATTACGGGAAAAATAAAAACTTTTGGCAGTAAGGCTTTAAAAAATTATTAAAAATAAAAACAATTGTGAAAAATGTATGAAGGAATCCATAATAAAAATGGTTAGTTTTCTGACTCTACTCAAGTTTCCCAAATTCACCACCAGACTTCAACACTAGCGCAATACAATTGTATTAGAAAATAATACTCACATTTTCATTTCTTGAAAAATTTATGACTCCATTTTGATAATTAATGCAACTCGCTCAAGCATTCGCAATGATAACTACATACAAACCTAACCAACCTATTCTTACCAAAAGTTTGGTTTGAATAGGTTGGTTAGGTTAGTATGTAGTTATTATTGCGACTCGCGGGAGTGAGTTGCATCATATACTGTATTATAATATTTGTACCACGGGTATTAATGTGGCAAATTGCGATTGTATTGTTTATAATTTGCTTTCAAAACGCTAGTAGTTTGGGGACAGTATCGCCACCTAGCGGTGTTTCAGAAATTCAAATAGTGTCAGAAAACTAACAAATTTTTCCCTTAATATATATATATGCGTTTATCTATTGATATAAAAATTATTGCGATCGGCCAGGGATTGCGATTGCTTGTAAACAATTACCAAAATTGCCACTTGGTAATAAATTCACTGTTTACACATGGTGTAAGAGAAAGATAAATAGGTAAATATAAAATATATCCATATCTATTATATCAATACGTGATGCAATAACTTTGGACTACTTGTTAAGAAAACTGCACGCCCGGAGGAATTTCAGATTTTTCAGTAGTTAGAGTTTATATAGAAGGATTGTAGAAAGATAAAATTTATATATCATAATATGCATTACAAATACACTCAAATAAAAAAATAATCGGTGCCACTATTTTTACGACCGGAATTGGCGGGAAAAGCGTTATCCCGCCAAAAAGTGTCTATTTACACGACAAATTTTCTGACGTCGTCTATGTTTTTAGGTCATTTATAACCATAGAAAGCGCAGATAAATCAAAATACAAAAATATTTACCTTTGTCATTTTTTCAATGGTCATAAAAATGCATCATGGAAACCAACTTGAAGAAAAAATAAATAATATTGGCATCTTATTACATTTACTTAATTTTATAAATCATTTTGTTCATCGAGATCTACAATTATAACAAAGTATAAACAAAGGTAAATATTTTTATAACTTGATTTATCTGCGTTTTCTGTGGTTATTTTTGGTTTTCGTCTATGGTTGAGTCGTGTAAATAGTCGTAGCCAAAAATATTTCATGTCAAACCATAGATAGTTTATTTTCTTACTGCCAATGTCAAATTCAGTTGTTTTAAATTCAAATACATAACATTTAAAAGAAAAATACATAATCTAGTGTGAAACTATATGGTATAAGTATATAAATAGTACTTACTTAAAAATATAATATATACACTTTGCAATATGTGAAATGAAAAATTTGTACCCCTTGATACTTGAACACTTAGGTGCTTACTTACTGTTTGTAATTTGTGTTTATGCTGTAAGTTAATGTTTTTTTTTTCATAGATCAAGTCCAATGACTTCTACAACTCAAAAATTTTACGGTTAGAATAATGATGGAGTTTTGACTTCTAAAAATATTCAGTTATGAGATCCACAAAGTACATATTAATATCGGATGAAAATTAGCGTAGTTGAATTATTACATTTTTGTTTTTAGGTTCTGCTCCACCGTCCAGGTCTGGCTCTAGGGCTGACGTGCGAGCCGCAGCAGAGACGGTCGGCTCCGCTGTGGTAGTGGGGGGCAACGCATGGGCCAGGCACAGGGCAGTCTCTGCCCCCTCCACACCAATGCCCAGCCCACCTCTCACTCCTCACAATTGGCCGAGAAGGTAATAATCTTAACCAACTATAAATAATTCAATTACTGAACTTTCAGTAAACACACAATGCTTGCGGCGCTGTCCTTTTCTTGTCAATTATTTTTAAGATAAACAAATTCATGCTGTATATTACAAATAAGACCCTAAAGCGGGTTGCAGACCAAAAGCTAAGCTAAGTTAGTTTAGCTTATCTCGCATAGCTGAGGTTGTTTTTCATACAAGTGTGCAGACTGCAAACTATGTGAGTTAGTATGAAAAATGACCTCAGCTATTTATTTTATTTTTATTCAAATTGAAGCTAACAATGTACGAAGTAAAAAATAAATACTGACAATACTATCATAAGTAACATAATATTTTATAGGTACATTTACATAATATACTATACCCATATCTCATGGTATCACTGTGTTTATATGTATTGTGTAGTAAGTATGTAAGCTATGTGAGCTAAACTAAACTAACATAGTTTAGCTTTTGGTCTGCAACCCTCTTAAAGGTCAAGCAGCCATTTATCCCCCGTTAAAGGCCAGTTTTACTTTTTTTATTGACAGTAATATCTCAATAGAGCCGAAGTTGAAATATTATAAAAGAACCAGGAACTCAAGGGACCTACAGGGCTTACGACCTGTCATCGGCTGGTTTACATGATCACTTTATGCGCTTGCGCAACGTTCACAAATTATGCCTTCTTATTGAGTTCCCTTATTAATGTAATTTTTGAAAGTTCTATATATTTGAATAATGTGTAAACATTTCACCTGAATAATACGAAATTATACTATTGCCATCTATGAGGTAACGAAGAAACCTTTTTTTGTAACGCCATTTCCTGGTACTTCTATAATATCTCAACTTTGTCTCTATTGATATGTTAAAAAGTTTGTTAATAAAAACATCATTTGACTCCCGACAGGGAAAAAAATCCAATGTTTGCGTATATGCAATTAAAAAATATATTCGATTTACATACACATTGGTACAAGTAGGTAAGCAAGCCAAAAATGAAATAATATTTCTGGCACAGTTCAGGGGTGACACCTGTGCGAGAACACTGTCACCTCATTTATAAGGACTGTTGCTTTCATTGTTTACAAATTAACCAACTTCTCAATAGATGGCGTTACAAAAAGTTTTCTTCATTACTTCATAGATGGCAATAGTAATAATGCCCTATTTTCAGGCGATCTGTTACTCATTATTAAAATATATAGAACTTTAAAAAATTGCATTGATAAGGGAACTCAATAAGCAGGCATAATTGTTGAACGTTGCGCAAGCGCATAAAGTGATCACATAAACCAGCCGATGACAGGTCGTAAGCCCTGTAGGTGCCTTGAGTTCCTGGTTCTTCTATAATATTCCAACTTCGTCTCTATTGAGATGTTAAAAAGTTTGTCATAAAAAACATTCAATGTTCAAATATAAATTGGATATTAAGAGGGTGACTGCTGCCAACGTACCTATTTTGTCAATTTGAATTTGCATCATTACTACAAAACGAATTATTTAAAAAAAAATAACCTAGTTAGTTTGGATATTAATAAATAAAAATATACCTTAACTTTTTAATTATCTTCTGTATAATAATATATTCTTGTAGGAAAATAATAAGTTTACCCCGATTTTTGACATTTATCTTAAACTTCTAAAAAAACTACAAGGTATAGAGCATTGTATTATTTTATAAATTAAATATCAAAATATCTGGAACGTTGCATTAATGCACCAGGTTAAGTTAATAAACCAAAAATCTTTTATTTCGCAATGGCGCTGAATGGAAAATAAATGTTTTTTAGGTTTATTTACTAAACCTGAAGCATTAATGCAACGTCACATCATATTTTTCTAGATATTTTTGTCTTCTTTAATTTAAAAAAATATATATTGAACTACGCCTTATATTTTATTAAAAATATATGATAAACGTTGAAAATCGGGGTATGCCATTATTTTTCTACAATAATTTATACAGAACATAATCAAAAAGTAAAGATATATTTTTCTTTGTTAATACCCAAACTATCTAAATTATTTTTTTCGAAACGATTTGATAAGAAATAATGATGGTATATCAAATTGAAAAATAGGTTCGTTGGCAGCAGTCCCCCCCCTTAATGACATATTTATATAACATTAAAAGTAATTGCTTTTCAAAATTTAAATCCCTTTGTTAACAACATGTACTTTTTGATATCAGTGTTGAGACTGTTTCGATTTTCATTCTGAACCATTGGGAAAATATTAAAATTTTAAAAATTAAGCTTTTGTCACGACTATAGATTAATTATTGGTCTATGATTGTACTATACATTGCATAAATGTCTAAATGGTTTTCCCTTTTGGACACAATAGGCTGGTCGTCAGGGGAGTCAAACTGCGAACCCTAGAGTGGATCGCGAGTGCTCTGCCCCCTGTCACATCAAACGATTGCATGTTGCTCGGACTCCATCCGGTTTGTTTTCGACATTGGACTTAAAGCTTCATCGTACAATCATCTTTTTTGACCTAACAATACCATCAAAATAGTTCAATTACATTTTGATTATATTTTTGATTATAATTCATTGCAAAGTAAGAAAAGAAATATTTTTAAACACTTAAATTATTAGTGTTATTATAATTGTTCACAAATTCTCATTTGTAACACAGTATATATATTTTTTTTAATAATTATTAAGTTATATATTTACCACATTTTGTAGACGTAGAGACAATCAAACGTAACTCAATATTTTTTAAGAGAAATTGCGATAAATCACATCACCGATGATTTGTTGTCAACATATCATATTAAATAAAATAGTTAAAACATCCTTGGGCCCTGCATAAATAGCGAGTTTATTGATATAGGACAATTTCTTCCAACTAACCATTTTTTTCAACCAAGAGAAGCAATTTATTTATATTATTTAAAGGTGTGAGGCACTGACATAGAATAGTTCCTCCTCTCTTTTCTATTATTTAAAGGTGTGAGGCACTGACATAGAATAGTTCCTCCACTCTTTTCTATTATTTAAAGGTGTGAGGCACTGGCATAGAATAGTTCCTCCACTCTTTTCTATTATTTAAAGGTGTGAGGCACTGGCATAGAATAGTTCCTCCACCATTTTCTATTATCTAAAGGTGTGAGGCACTGGCATAGAATAGTTCCTCCACTCTTTTCAATTATCATCCCGTAAGAGCCGGGTAATTCTTCTTCTTCTTCTTTTTACTTTATGTGGCATTCCACCCAATCATTTGGATGATTTTTGCCAATATAAAAACATTATTAAATAATTTTGAGAGCTTAGGTTATTTCATTATCTTCTCAATGTGTCCTGTCGGGTCCCCCCGACGTTGACGATCACTCGGGAGAAACTTTCCCTGTCAATCTTTCCTTTTATGATCAACTGCAAGATCGAGTATTTTTCGTCTCTCAATATTTCCAATTCTGATTCGTTTCAGAGTGCGAAGACGTCTAAAATATCGAGCGGTGTGACGTAATGAGTCCCGTATAAATGCAGTCAACTTTTTAACATTTCTCATATACCTACTAAAATTCCGTATAAAATTTTTGTTCGAATCTGAATAGGGCCTAGTATGTGACCAAAATATCTTACGGAGCTTGACTGTCAGTATTTCATTATAATCATTAAAAATACAACTACAAAAAAAAAATAGCATCTTACATAGTTCAGGAGTAAGATTCACCACTCATTCTGAATATTGCCTTTTAAGGTGTGACGAGACTCATGTGTGGTGATATACACATGTGGCGTGCTTCCTTTTATAAGGTAATGCGGACCCCACACTCCTGTTCCTGATTACTCCACATTATGGGATATTTTGTGATGGTATGAATGAATGAAAATTATTTAAAATTCATCGCATTAGTGTTTTTTCCATGTTTCCAAGTGAATGATTATCTGGTAGCGAAAGCATTTGTACAAATTGCGAAAGATAGGTGGAGTAGGGAACTCGATGAAAGA
Organism: Molanna angustata; assembly: GCA_963576475.1. Lineage (NCBI taxonomy): Eukaryota > Metazoa > Arthropoda > Insecta > Trichoptera > Molannidae > Molanna > Molanna angustata. The sequence continues at coordinate 997,637 of OY754972.1, forward strand.
CGTAATTGGTGAATGTTGCGCGATTAGTGAAAGTAATTGCTCAAAATCGTACGAGCTATCCTCTAGATGCCTGATGGTCTTTATTGAGATGTATACTTAATCGTAATTTTAAACTGTATGTCATTTTAATATTGAGTTATGGTTAATTGTTCCTATGGTCATTTTTATACTTAGAGAATTTGTTAATTCACCTTTACATAATTAAAACACATAGATTTTATACCATATATAATTATATAATAATATATTAAAAAAGGATATACATAGGTGAATAGCTCTGGATACATATATTTAGATATTAGCGGTTAGCAAAGTATATTTCCATCAGAATGAATATTGTTACATATTTCTCAATATAATAATATGTACCTACTTACCTTCTTTCATAATAAAATTTTTCACACATCATTCGTTACCCATTCGCTTTTGTACTCCTGTCAATTTATTTTACGTTTTTCATCCTGTTTATACAATTAAAATAAAAAAAAAATCAGAGCTTAATTCAAGATAATGATTGTCTGAGGACTTTTCCTGGAAAAAGTCTATAAAATACTCCTGGGTTCCTAGTCAAAGTGTCAATTTAGCGATGGAAAAGATAAATCAATGTATGGAAGTGACAGTTGACTACATTTCCTTTATTTAAAGCAATAAATTGTTTGTTTCTTTTTTTGTTCATATTTTGTTATAGGTACACTGTATTTATTATTTTATGTTATACTGTCGACCTCAATACAGGCCAGCCCTAGTGAGGTCCAAAATTATATATTATTTATAATATCCAAAATTACTTTGTTTATACCACTTATGAGGATTAACGTCTACCGGTTTCGAAAACAACATTCTCTTCTTTAGGAAGACTCACGTACTAAATTAAATATAGACTGTTGTTTAGGTTTAATTTTGTGGGAGGTGTCAGATAAGGCATACAGGTTATTCCAATTTAAAACTAGCAGATTTAGAAATACTAGGTATTTTTATCAACTGGTCTGTTGATAAGGACCTAATCTGCCGAGACGGTCGTCCTATTATAAGGAAAATATATATGTAGAACCATAATCATTTTTGTTTGATTAAAAATACCTTGTATAATGGAGTTCTACACCTTAAACACCGTCAGTATTGGCAATTAAAAAAAAATAATAAAAAAAAATAGATTTAGAAATATTAGAAATTAAGAAAAGTGTGAATAATAAACAAAAAATAATAAATAACCAATTAAATTTCCCAAATAATCCAATAAACTTAAATACTTTTCCAATAAATTAAAATAATAATAATAAATAAATAATATAGGTATATTATAAAATTAAAAATTGAAATTTGGAGTAACGATAAAAAAAATTTAAAAAAAATTAACGATAAATTAAAATTTGGAGTAACGATATAAAACATAACAATTCGGGCCCGTGGATAAAAGATGAGGAGCTGAATTTTGCTGATGTGGAGGAAATGAGTTTCTCTGAAATAACTTTAGATTTATTAACAAAAAATATTAAAAAATCTCATAACTGGAAAGCCACGGGTTGCGACGGAATAAATAACTTTTGGTATAAACGTTTCACTTCTTTACATCCACTTTTGGCTAAAAATTTATCAAAATTAATACGACATCCTCAAAATATTCCAAATTTTCTTATCAAAGGAATAACATATTTATTACCTAAAAATGAAAATATTAATAATCCTTCTCAATTTAGACCGATAACATGTTTACCTACGATTTATAAAATTTTAACTTCCTGTATGACGGATTTAATTTATAAACACGTAGATGAAAAAAATATTTTATCGGAAGAACAAAAAGGATGTCGTAGAAAATATTTAGGATGTAAAGAACAACTAATAATTGATTCAGTAATTCTTAAACAAATACAAACTAAAAATCGTAATTTACATGTAGGATATATTGATTATAAAAAAGCTTTTGATAGTGTACCGCACTCGTGGCTTTTAAAAATATTAGAAATATACAAAATTAGCCCAATTTTAATAAACTTTTTAAAATGTATTATGTTAGGCTGGAATACAGATTTAAAAATAAATTTAAATTCTAATAAAATATCTATTCCAGGAATTAAAATTAAACGCGGAATTTTTCAGGGAGATTCATTGAGTCCACTTTGGTTTTGTTTAGCTCTTAATCCGCTTTCTAAAATGTTAAATGAATCTAAGTATGGAATAAAAATTAACGGTCATCCACGGTCTAATATTAAAATTTCGCACTTAATATATATGGATGATATAAAAGTATATGCTAAATCTGATTCAGAATTGGAAAAAATGATTAGGATAATAAAAGCATTTTCAGATGATATTAGAATGTCTTTCGGTTTAGATAAATGTAAAACTTTACATGTCGAAAAGGGTAAAATACTAGAAATGGGTGGTGATATTCAAAGAAATTTTCAAATAGATAGTTTGAAAGGGTTGGAGGTTTATAAATATCTAGGTTATCCGCAGTCTAACAAATTAGACCACACGAAAATAAAATTTGATATTAATATAAAATTTAAAGATAGAATTACGAAAATATTAAAATGCAATCTGTCAGCTAAAAACTTAACTAAAGCTATTAATACTTGGGCAATACCGATATTGACATATTCTTTTGGAATTATTAAATGGTCAAAAACAGATTTAGATAGTTTAGAAAGAACAATTAGAACGCGTTTAACTAAATTTCGTTGTCATCATCCTAATTCCGCGATTGAACGAATCAATTTGCCTAGGAATTTAGGAGGTAGGGGTATAATAAAAATAACATCGTTACATAATAATCAAATTGAATCGCTAAAAACTTTCTTTCACAAAAAATCTGATAGTTCTTTAATGCATAAAGTAATCTGTGAGGCGGACAAAAATTTAACAACATTAAATTTAAATTACGAGAATGCCAATAAAAATATTATAAATATAAATGACGACCTTCTAAATTCGTGGCTAAATAAAATAATTCATTCTATACATCCAAAATTTCTCAACCAACCTTATGTTGACAAAATTTGGTCAGACAAATGGTTGAGTATTGGTGATTTGGACGCGGATTTAGAAGGTTTTATAATAGCAATTCAGGATAGAGTAATAAACACTAAAAATTATCAAAAATATATAATAAAAGACATAAATGTAGATGATGATAGTTGTAGGAAATGTTTGGCTTTTCCGGAAACAATCGATCATATAATATCGGGCTGTTCTTTTCTCGCGCAATCAGAATATACATTTAGACATAACCAAGTAGCAAAAATAATACATCAAAATTTAGCTATTAAATATAAATTAATTGACGCGATAAACATAAAACCATATTATGAATATGATCCGATTTCATTTTTAGAAAATAATAATATTTCGCTTTATTACGATAAAACAATATTAACTGACCGGTCAATTCAACATAACAGACCCGATTTAATAATACATGATGAAATAAAAAAAATAACATATATTTGCGACGTGGCTATTCCAAATTCTAGTAATATTATAAAAACTTTTGATGAAAAAATTAGAAAATACACCGCTTTAGGTAACGAGATTAAAAGACTTTGGCATTCTCGTAAAATAATAATATTACCGTTCATTATTTCAGCCACTGGCATTATTCCAAAATCGTTAATCCGTAATTTAGAAATTATAGATTTATCGAAAAATTTAATAATAAAAATGCAAAAAACGGTAATTATGAATACATGTAGAATCGTTAAAGATTTTTTAAACGTTAATATTCGGGAATCAGTAGGGTTGTTAGGTAGTATAGAGACCTCCTCAGAGCCTAATCCTTTGATATGTTAAGTATCTGGATGGGTGAACTATTCCCAATTGAAAGCTTGATGATGCGTTTGTTGCATTTTATTTTGCTCTTTTAAATAAATTACAATTTACGCATTGATCTGCTAATTCTTTTGAGGAAGTGTATAATGGTAATAATAATAATTGAGTGTTATTATTTGTAGTGCTTAATTGTTATTAATATCATTAGTAAATCGGCCAGCGCCGTGTTAAATATTAAAAAAAATAAAATAGGTAAACATCACTTATGAACCACCCGGTGTCACTTATGTTTATTGTTATTGACTCCTCCCACAAAATTAGACCTAACAAAAGTCTATATTTAATTTTTAATTTAGTACATACATCTTACCGAAGAAGCGAACGTTGTTTTCGAAACCGGTAGACGTTAGTCCTCATAAGTGGTGTAAACAAAGTAATTTTGGATATTATAAATAATTTATATTGACGCCACAATGTAACCTTTCAAATATTAAAGAAACAATTATATATTATTTTGTATTATGTAACCTGTAGAGATAATTAAATATAATAATTAAAATTTTCTTTCTTTTTTCAAAAGAAAAAAAACGTAACGTGTCAGTAGCTTTATGAATAATACTTCTTCCTTTTGATCTTCTCGATTGGTGGCTCTTCTAGCAATATCTGCTGTAGACAGATTATCAACAGGAGATCCTTTTGAACAGCAAAATATCTTCTCTGTCGACCTTTGTGGCTTGGTTGTTTAGATATCTGACTGCTCAGGTTCAATTCCCACTGGAGACACAGTAATCATGTTTTCAATCTGGATGTGTGAGACGTACAATAAATATCACAAGTCTCTGAAATTTTGCAACTTGTTATTGGGTGTGTGCTAAATTAATATTTGACATGACGCCTGTTATTTGCCCGAAAATCGATATTAAAATAAAATATCTTCGTAATGTTATGAACGGTACAGTGATTTTATTGAATTGAGTTCTGATTAATGATTGGTTTCCATTGCTGTGCTCACTAGAGCGTAAAAAACAAACAAACAAAAAAAAGCAGTTCATAGTTTATTTTTTTAATTTTTTTTTTAGTGTTGCATGGATCATCCCCTCAGTAAAGTGGCATGATCATCCTTCATCCTGACACCACAACCTTTTCATTACCATCACTACAATAAGTACCAATATACCAATAGTCTACTGCAATACTTAATTAGTCCACATTGTCCATTTAAATATTTAGGTAAGTTATATATGTATCAAAATATATGTAGGTACCGAATATTTTTAGTTTTTTTTTATATCTTCTATTTGAGTGTTACGTAGATATAATTAAGAGAATGACTGCTGCCAACGTACCTATTTTTTCAATTTGAATTTGCATCATTACTACAAAACGAATCATTTTGAAAAAAATAACCTAGTTTGGATATTAATAAAGAAAAATATACCTTAACCGTTTCAGTGCTAATCTCGAGACGTTATCGTGATGAATCATACGCTACACGTGCGGATCTCGATAGGTAATCGTGATGGACAATGCTCCACTTTAACTCGCTGTAGAAATCTTATTTATCGACATATCCAAAAAATAATAATTACATCGTGTAACCGAATAATTTATCTAAGTAAATACGTTTTTAAAAAAATTTAATAAAAATTCGGTAGATGGCAGTAGAGTGTTTACTTTTTATCTATTTCATCTCGATACGTAATCGAGACCCGCACTGAGATACCGCTTTGTATGGATATTAATGTTGCTTATAACCCATATCCGAGTTCGTAGAGATTGTGCGCCGGTTTAGAAAAATAATTATGTTCGGTTTTTATTTAGTTTATAAAAGTTAAGTATTTTGTTGTAAATTTATATGTTTTTATTTGTGTCTTAAACGTTGATTCATATTTCAAAATAACTTTTAAGTTCATGAGTTTTTTAGAGTAACTTCGATTTTTTGTGTTACCGACTTTGAAAATTTTACTAGGTGATAGACAAAATACATTTAACATTTTTTGCTATTATGAATGAATTTTGCTTTTATAAATGTTCCGAAAAAGTAAGTACTCAGAGCCTGTTGAGTTATTTCAGTATTATATATAACAACCAATGATTTTATGACTATTTTCTACTGTATAAGTTGATAAAGTCGCGGTGCAGCGGCGCATAGGTCATAGCGCTTACAGATAAACTTCATACAAACGTATAAGGTACTAAGCAATTATTGAAAACTGTGTTTGTTTTCGAAGAAATACTTAAAAATTCATAAATTTTAAGCTGATTTTTATTCACTATATACATTCCTATATCTTTTTTTACCTATGTGATATTTTTTTGCTAATAAGTCATGGTTTTGTGAGCTGGAATGTTGAAAAAATCAGTTAAATAGTATGCAGAAAAACAAAATAAACAAAAAAATGTACTCAACATTTAAAACAGCTAAAAACGAATATTCTCGTCGAAGATTTCAAGTATCTCAGGTGAGTAGTTATTGAGATATGACGATTTTAATTTTGTCCGAAAATTGCGCCGCACTGAGGTGTTACATTGTTTCGCATACGCTTAGCACGGAAAAGGTTAACTTTTTAATTATGTTCTGTATATATTCTTGTAGGAAAATAATAACCATACCCCGATTTTTGACATTTATCTTAAATTTCTAAATAAACTATAAGGTATAGCATTATATTTTTTTATAAATTAAAGAATATCAAAATATCTGGAAAAATACGATGTAACATTGCATTAATGCATCAGTTTAAGTTAATAAACCAAAAAAAAATTTATTTCGCAATGGCGCTGAATGGAAAATAAATGTTTTTTTAGGTTTATTTACTAAACCTGAAGCATTAATGCAACGTCACATCATATTTTTCTAGATAATTTTGTCTTCTTTAATTAAAAAAATATATATATTGAACTACGCCATACATTTTATTAAAAATATAAGATAAACGTTGAAAATCGGGGTATGCCATTATTTGTCTACAAGAATTTATACAGAACATTATCAAAAAGTAAAGATATATTTGTCTTTATCAATACCCAAACTATCTAAATTATTTTTTACTCTCCACACTATGGAATAGGGAAGAATCATGATTTTACAATTTTCAAGCATATTTTTTTACATCAATTTCTCAACAGGTATCATGTAGAGAGTGCACACTATGAGTTTCGTCGTGATGTGTTTGTGTTTATGCCGTATACGGTGTACACGCCATACGCCGTAGCATTTATCTTTTTTGTGTCCTCTCTACAGCCCGAACTATTAGTCCGATTGACTTCATATTTACATCATATGTGTAAAGTGCATAGACCTAGAACTGATTAGTTTTCTATAAACAATCGTTAATTTCTTCTCTATGATTTTATCATTTATGTTGTTTTTTTTATGTCCTCTCTACAGCCCAAACTATACAGTGGGGGCTCAAAAAATTAGAGCCACCCAACATTTTTACTATTTTTAGACTTTTTTGGTATAATTCTCTAATTTCATTTTTACGGACCATTATATATCAATTGTATTTTAAAAATATGGGTATATAGAATTGAAAAATGTATATAAAAAAGGAATTTATTTATTAGAATTGAAAAAAAACATATGAAAACCAAATGCGTGTCAATATTTTGTATGTCCACCTTTTGCAGCAATCACTGCTTCTACTCTTCTAGGCATGCTGTTTATTAAATTTTCACACTGTTTTTTTAAATTATCATTATGATGCCAAATATTTATTAATCTCTCTATCAAATCCCTTTTATTTGTGACCAATATGGTCGAAATCCCTCGTTTTAGTAGTTCCCATAAATTTTCAATGGGATTTAGGTCTGGAGAGTTTCCTGGCCAGGGTAGGACATCTATTTTTTGTGCCTGTAAAAACAATGTGACTCTTTTTGCCTTATGGCATGGTGCAGAGTCATGTTGGAATATAAATTTTCCATTTGGAAACCATTCCATTGCCTGAGGAATCAGTTTATCTTTGAGGACATCAATGTATTGGTCCTGACGCATGGTATGATCTTTGGCCCATTGGAGACGTTTTTCCCTCATTGCTTGCGTAAGTCTCGGTTTTCTTGCTGGTCTACAAGCTTTGAATCCCTGTTCTGCCAGTCTTCTGCGAAGCGTACCAAGAGATATTGCAATTCCTTCTTCATTTATTATTTCTTTAAGCGTTTTTCTTGACTTTCTTCTATTTTCAAGAACAATATCCCTTATTTTTCTTTCAGTTCGTGGTGTTGTAATACGCTTTCGCCCACAATTTTTCCTCTTAACTGATTGTATGGGCTCATTATTGTCCATTTTTCTCTTAATTCTATCAACAGTTGCTCTGGAAACCTTAAGAGACTTGGCAATCTGTCTATTTGAATGGTTTCCACTCAATATGAAGCCTTGGATCTGACCAAGTTTGGATGAAGAGATGTCCTGCTGTCTGCCCATTTTTGAAAAACTTGAAAAAAATGGGGTTATCAAAAAGTGTAAAAAAAGTATATAAAAAAGCCTTGATAAATGAAATAAATAATGGAATATGGTAAAAATAACTTACTTGCATATAAAAAAAGAAAGAAGTACGAATATTCTTGTAAAATAAAAATTATAAACCATAAAACTTCAGAATAAATTGCTATTGTTCAATATCACACGTGGTGTAAAACTGTGACATTTCTCATTGTAACGCAGCTAACTTCATAACAAACAGTAAAACAGTGTTGTTATTCTAAAAAAATATTCACAAGGAATGGCGTGATAAACTGAAACGACAATAAATAGCATATCTAAAGTTTTTAATACTGATTATGAACCTGAAACACAATTTTTGTGATAAATTATGGGTGGCTCTAATTTTTTGAGCCCCCACTGTAAGTCCCATTGACTTCATATTGATATCATATATGTAAAGTCTATAAACTTAGAGCTGATTAGTTTTCCATAGACAACTGTTCATTTTTTCTCAATGTTTCTTTATGATTTCATCTATTAAAACTGAAAAAATGCTCTCACGACCTGGAAATTAGACGTATTTTAATTTGGTTTCAATTATATATACAACACCAAGAAGCTTCATAAAATTGTATTCAAAGTTGGTCAATGTTAAAAGAAAAATATTCAACAGTTTCAAAAAATATATTTTATTTAATGGATGAAACTTATTATTTTATTTAATGGATATTTTATGAAACTTCTATGTAACAAGAGAATTTTTTTATTTGGCAATGTTCAGTTCTTTGATTTCATATTGATATAAGAATAATAATAGGTTGAACTTAGAACTGATTACCTTTTCATAGATACCATAAAATTTCTTCGTATGATATCACTTGTCAAAATTGTCAAAATGCTCTAACGCTCTTTAAAACAAAATTTATCTGCTTTTATTAAAATATTTCATACAACATAAGCATTCTTCACCATACTGCATTAATAGTTTGTCTATCTTAACATAAAAATATACTATCGTTAGAAAATTTATATTCCTGGTAGTAAAATTTAGAATGAATAAAAATGTATATAATAAGATAAATTTCTTATGCATGGAAAAGTTCAGTAATTTGATTTCATGTTATAATGGAAAGAGCTTAAACAAAGAACTGATTAGCTTTCCATGAATAACATAAAATTACTTCATATGATATCACGTGTCAAAATTTTCAAAATGCTCTCGCGTTCTTTAAAACAAAATTTATCTGCTTTTATTAAAATATTTCATACAACATAAGCATTCTTCACCATACTGCATTAATAGTTTGTCTATCTTAATATAAAAATATGCTATCGTTAGAAAATTTATATTCCTGGTAGTAAAATTTAGAATGAATAAAAATGTATATAATAAGATAAATTTCTTATGCATGGAAAAGTTCAGTAATTTGATTTCATGTTATAATGGAAAGAGCTTAAACAAAGAACTGATTAGCTTTCCATGAATAACATAAAATTACTTCATATGATATCACGTGTCAAAATTTTCAAAATGCTCTCGCGTTCTTTAAAACAAAATTTATCTGCTTTTATTAAAATATTTCATACAACATAAGCATTCTTCACCATACTGCATTAATAGTTTGTCTATCTTAATATAAAAATATGCTATCGTTAGAAAATTTATATTCCTGGTAGTAAAATTTAGAATGAATAAAATATTTCATATAACATAAGCATATTTTACCATATTGAGATTGTCAACATTTGAAGAAGAAAAAATAAACGCTTACTATGGTGTGGAGAGTTTAGTGTTGGCCACAACCCACTCGTTTTTCTAGTTATTTTTGTCTTCTTTAATTTAAAAAAAAATATGTTGAACTACGCCTTATACTTTATTAAAAATATAAGATAAACGTTGAAAATCGAGGTATGCCATTATTTTTCTACAATAATTTATACAGAACATTATCAAAAAGTTAAGATATATTTTTCTTTATTAATACCCAAACTATCTAAATTATTTTTTTCAAAACGATTTGATAAGAAATAATGATGGTATATGGAAAAATAGGTACGTTGGCAGTAGTCCCCCCCCCCCCACCCCCGTTAATACATACAATTTCAATTTTACAGTTTGAATATTTGTTACATTTCTATTAACTATTGTGAGCCATGGCTTACAACTCGTGATGATCTATTCTCACTTTATCCAAGTTTTTTCATAGTTATGAAGAGACATGATTTGTATTTTGTCTCACATTCATCATTTTGATATCAAGATTTTTTCCAAATATCGATTAGTTCAAGAGAATTTATTTCTCATATCGACATTGTTTCAAGCCAAGATCCGCGTGTAGGATTTTGTATTGCCAAGTCTCATAATGCATGATTTTTCCAATTTTTCATTAAAAAAACAGCAACGTTAACACTTATTCGGGGTAGGAAAAAGGGAATGAACTACACTATCCCATCCTGACATACATGTTTTTTTATTGGTAAACAAACTATCTTAAAATATGCAATAATTTGGATTTAAGGTTTTATATGTAGTTTGGAACGTATGTATTATTCAACTGTAAATACTATCGTCATCCACAGTTGGATCTCATGTGTTATATGCAACTAGTATATTACATCCCACTTAAGACCGCACAGGCACTCAAATGTGATTAGGTGCATTTGTGTTTCCTCATTTACTCAGCCAATATTGACATCATCATCTTGAAACTAAAGACAAGGATAAATTATAGTATTATTTACAGTTTGACAGTCCCAGAAGCATGATATTAAAAAATTCTCTGAATAAAAAATAATTTTGAAGGTACCCTTGAAGTTTGAGGGATTCACTTGTTGTTCATCTAATTTGTTAGATGTAAAACTGTGATTTAGAAAAAATATTGTTAAATATGATGTAAACACTTTGACTGTTTTAGATTTTAATATTTGTGTCTTGATTTTTTTAAAAATGTATAATTCATATTGTCCCTTATGTCGTTCCTGTTTCATGCTAGTTAAGTAGTACAAAATGTATGTTGGGACGAATCCTACCGCTTCAGTACGAGAAGTGGGGCACAACTCATTAAAAATTCTCAGTGCCTGTGCGGACTTAACACGTTTTTTATGTGACATTCTTATTTCGCAATATAAACTTATTACTCAATAATTAGTAGTAGTCAAGGAAACAATGTAATATTTTGTGTAATCCATGTTATTTTTTTTTTATTCAATGATTTGAAATGAACATATGTGTTTGTGAAATTTCAGGACGAGCGTTCAGAGGCGGGCATAGCCTGCGTGCCGGGGAGCAGTGTTCCCCGGTGATCTGTACCACCAGCTGCCACGGTTTGCTAAATGGCACTTCGTACCGCGACCTCCGCCTCCCCAAGCCGCTCTTCAATGTCCTCACTGACCCCCGCCACCAAAGAACACCCTCAAACAGCAGCCGTTGCTGCATTATCTGCGGAAGCTATTTACCGAAAGAATGTTACACTGCTGAAGCACAACAGAGCCTCATGGAAAACGACAGTAAAATACAAACATGTCTTTTGTATGTCTTTGTTGTATATTCAAAGATTCACATTGTTGCATAAGTCGATATCGGCAACTTTACAGTATCGTTCTAAAATTCTTATTATATGACATTTAGATATACTTTTTTTAGAAGGTAATAAAAAAACATGTCAACTCATACGGCTTTATGTTTTTATATCTTTTCAAATGTGATATTATAAGAATTTTAGAATGTTTTTCTACTGTAAAGTTACCGATATTTACTTATGCAGTGTTAGATCTTATGCGACGATATGATGGTAATAAGTTATGGCTTAAAAAGTACTAGTCATTCATTAACGTTAACACCTCTTGTTAACCAACTACACTAGCAAAAGTGTCCAGAACGAGATTTCTATAAAGCATGCTTGATGACTTTGTTCCATGCTACGTTCAAGAACTGTGCTGAATCTGTTCTCATCTTCAAAGCAATTGGAGAGGGTATATAAGGAAGCTTTCTATCAAAGATCAAAGTAAATAAAATGCATTTTGATACTTGAACAAAAAATCAGAATAAGGGAAAGCGTCCACATATCCGCATTGTACGGATAGTATCAAATGCATTCCTTTGTGACAATACAGTTATTGGATTGCAATAGCAACTGTCGTTTGGATTCTTCGAAGTTCTTTAGAGTATTCGGAGTTTCGTAGCCATTCTGATAACTCATGCTGAATTTAGACAGAATATAGTGAAGTGTGTCCCACCAAAATTCGAAATTTAGCTTCTCTGGCATTCGTGACGGTTCGATGCATGCGGTCCATACGATGACACACCTGTATGAGTCCCTATACAAAGAATATTAAAATCCGTTTAATTCCATCCGTATTAGACGCTTATTTAAAGTTCTTCTTTATGACCGAAACAAGTGAAAGCTGATTCTCTCGAAACCACATGACAACTCAGTTTTAAACATTTACGAAAGATATGAAAATTATCAAATTAATCTATCAATGTCAAATATTACTTTACATTTTATATGTATAAATAGACACATATTTTGCAAAAAGTATAATGTTTACAAGATTAGATGATTGAACTTACTCTGACCGAAATAATATCAATAATTTTAAAAATATCTTTTCTATGAACCCTCTTCAATATGAGTCTATCTGTTATTTTTCCAAGGTTCCATTGCTCAAAATCAAAATTTGTCCAATAAGCTTACTTATAAGTGAATCAAGTGGCGGTCTATAGTAGATTAAATCAACCATCATAGTTTTGTGATTCATTTTTATTTTATTTACATTTTGTAGACTGTTTCCTTTGTATCATCAATAGAGAAATATTTCTTTGTCATTTCCATAGATGGCGATGGTATTCTAATTTTTTTTTCAAGCGTTCAGTTATTGATGAGTAATATATTATATAGAACTAACAAAGATTGGATTGATGAGGAAACTCAATATAAAAGGCAATAATTGGTAAACCTTGCGCAAGTGCTTAAAGTGATCACGTAAACCAGCCGATGACAGGTCATAAGCTCTGTAGGTTCCTTGATTTCCCAGTTTTACTACAATATTCCAACTTTGTCTCTATTGAGATATTAAGTTGTCAAAAAATGCCATTGACACTCAGCAGGGATATAAATCCAATGTTTATTATATCTTCGTCTTCTTGTGCCTCGGTTGGCGACCATCACACCAAACTCATTCCGATTTTGCGCCAACCTAATTAGTGACGCCGCATCCAGAATCCCGAACCATTGCCTGAGATTTTAAAGCCTCCATATTCTTTTCGATCCATACTCTGTCTTCTCTCTATCTTTCCCTCCACTATAAGTCGTGGAAGGGCATATTTATCACCACGGAATATGTGGCCAAAGTCTCTCGACAGTGGTCAGCAGTTCTCTGTCTTTCTTCATCATATTTAAATTTCTTTCATTGGAGACTCTATCGACTCATGAGATGCGCATCAACCTTCTGTTAATAGTAAATGCAATTAAAAAAAAAGGTTATTTCCTTTAAATAATATTAATTCATTTATTTAAAGTCAACTGTCTACAAAAGCAATGACTGTTTTCCGCAGTATACTGCTCATTAGGCTGGACGGTACAATTTTTTTTTTTCAAATCTACTAATGAAAGGGTCTTTAAAGTTGCTTATTTGGATACTGTTTATCCAAAAATTCTTTCCTCCCTTAGCGCTTTTGTTCCGTTTCTATCGGGGTACGCTTTGACCATGTCTGTTTATTACATTGAAGCGACTGCCATCTGACCCTCGTAACCCTTAGAAAGGGGAACCAGACAAATTGGATCATGGCTACACATAGCTAGTGATATACTAGTGATATCCAAAAATCAAAAATAAAATATCGTATTGAAAGGGAGTAAACTTTGGTTAATTTCGGGAGACCTGTCAGTCGCGCTGTAATAGTTTATTGGATCAGATGTATGTTGTTGATAGTAAATTATTATTTAAAATTAAGAAATTTCAAACATCCAAAATAATTCATATTTTTTAAAAAACATCTTACAAACCCCAGCTTCAAGTATCAGTAGAGGGCAAAAAGTACTATTGAATTTGAAAATTAAAAATGAAGCTACAATTTAAATATTTGTGCTCAATTTTCGAGACCTCTTTCGCTAAGATATGTTAAAAAATAAAATTCTCCATACATGGATGGCCCAGCCTAATGTGCATGATCCACCTAAGGATTCGAGCTCCAATTAAGTACTTGATATTTTTTAATTAGTACTTGTATTTTATGGCCCAGTATTACAGTCGGCCCTCAACTCATTGAGTTTGTTAAACTCAAGATTAATGTTAAGGGGAGATTGAATCCATTTCCCTATTACAGTGCAATATGACATGTCAGTTACTAAATCTTCAATTATGAAATCTTCAATTATAAATGTCAAATTTTAAATAACCTCAAATAAAACGAACTACAAAACGGGACGCTGCGACTTGAAATACTATTGTTTTATCATACAAAATGGTAAATTTAATTTTTTTCACCAAAATATTGCTTTTAGATGTCCATGTTCGTTTCAATATGGCTGTCAGTTTGTTTTGTTGTGTGGCGCCACCGTTGATACAGCTAACGCCTCTAGCGATAGAACACTGAAACTACATGTGTTGCTAACGCCTCTAGTGATAGAACACTGAAACTACACGCGTTGCCTAGCAAATGACAGTTGACTCACCGTTAAGTACTTAATCCGCCAGAAACGTTGAGTTAAATATTTGTCGTTTTAGTGACGTATTTGAGGGAAGATTAGGCATAAACGGACACTGTAATGCGCTATATTTTTGTAAAACTTGAGTTTAGCACTTTAACTGAGACTGTAATACCGGCCCTATTTCAATAATCAATTACTTGTACCTTGGTGAATGTGGCCGTGTAAGACTAAATACATAATATGAAACAGCAAAACGATAATGACTCGATGAATTTTTCACAATGGAAAGGAGTATGAAAAGCTCAAACTTTGAATAATATTATGAATATGTCAGTACAAGTGTAAATATATGCTTGCTTTGGGTGAACGTTGATCAAACAATAACTATTGTACATAGTAAAAAAATCAGCAAAAGTTAATGTTGCAAGCACAAAAAAACCTTTAGTAATGGGTTTCATATTTGTAAGTGTACAACATTGTCATCTCTTCATCCTCATCATACATTATATCATATTTGAGGTAACAAAAAAATAATATTCCTTCCATTGGTAAAATAAAACTAAATTTAAATTTAGTAATTAATTGTGTCGATGACAATTTAAATTTATATTCTCTAAGAAGTGTCTATTTGATTATATTTAAATTTCTGCACACGCGACGCTTTTAATAATTCAAATATTATGTATATTCAAATTGATACATATGTACAGTGGTGATCAAACTATAAAAAAAGCCAACGCGTTGATTGATAAGGGATAGTATTAAAAATTATTCATTATTTTCTAACATAACTCTTGCTTCTCTGGTAGTTGGATGAAATTGTGACCTTATGATATACGCTCATTGCATGCAAAGGATTGTTTAATGACAAACACTATATATTGTTCTCTAAATATTACCCTTTTATATAGTTTCGAACAGGTTTATTGAATTCAGGGCTTGCAAAAATCCAATATTTATGAAAAATATTGAAATATCCAATATTTGATTTATATATCAATCAGAAAAAGAAGAAAATTTCATTTTGTAAGTAGTTAAAACTGTCAAAATGCTATTGGAAAATAATAAAATATGAGCTTATTATGCAAATTATTATTATTATTATTTTTAAATGAATATGTCCTTGTCAAACAAGTACAAATACATCTTCCTACATTCCCTAAAATAAGCATAAATGCTTGTGCTATAGGTGAACGAAATCGGTCGAGGCAGGATTCAAACTCACAACCACTGGATCAGCCCAGCACATATATCTATATATTTTTAACATAGTGAGACTTTATTGATCATTGGCAATTTCTACCAGTCAACCACAATAGTAATTAGGTACACTTCTAGTGAGTGTTTTAAATGCTTAAAAAAATACATTTACAAAAAAAAAATGAAAATACAATATTTAATGCAAAAGAAAAAAGAATTAAAAAATAATAATGACAATGTACAAAAAAAGGAAAATTAATGGGATAAGAGTATAGGTATGTGGATAAGAATTATAGGTGTTGTGAAAGTATGAAGGATGGTGGAATTATAGGTATGTGGATAAGAATTATAGGTGTTGTGAAAGTATGAAGGATGGTGGAATTATAGGTATGTGGATAAGAATTATAGGTGTTGTGAAAGTATGAAGGATGGTGGAATTATAGGTATGTGGATAAGAATTATAGGTGTTGTGAAGGTATGAAGGATGGTGGAATTATAGGTATGTGGATAAGAAGTTTTTTGAAAACCATTAAGTTAAGATGGGATGTGAAGGTATGAAGGATGGTGGAATAATAGATATGCGAAAATATTGCTTCTCTGGGCTGAAAACACTGGTTAGTTGGAAAAAATTGCGATATGGAAATAAACTCGCCACTTACGCAAAGTGCAGGGATGTGTTTATTATTATTACTATAACATACTTATTAGTTTTTGTAAATCTTTGGTTTGATTAAAAAAAATGACAATAAAAGTTAATTTTCCCTGTCTTTTTTGGTTCAATTAATTTGTACGATACTGTACATAGTTAAAGGAATGTTTGGGGATGTATGATCTTGTTACTTGTTGTAGGACATAAGACCCGTAGTCGCCCGACTTGTTGGCTTCTCATATGCAGTGTGCTTCTTCTCTATTCAGATATATGTAATTATTACCTAATGATAATTATTGGTGGTCCCACTGTACATTGAAAAGCTAAAAATAAATGGTCTGTATTGAAAGGAAAGTGAATTACTTCTAGGAATTTCAGTATGAGGGTAGGTTATTAAATTATCATAAAGGGAAACTTAGGGGTTGTTCAGCACAAAATATAGATATGTTCAGCACAAAATATAGATATGTTCAAAGTGTGAACACATATTTTTTAAATCTACAAATTCGGTTGTCGGTTCAGTTTCAAATTGTATTTTAATTTTTTAAAACAAAAGTGTTTTATTGTATTTTTGTGTGCAAAAAGTGTACTATTTTAATAATAATAATAATAATATTAATTTCTCCCATAAAAGTGTACTATTATAATATCTTTAAAAAAATGTGGTAATTTTATTCTTGTAAAAAAGCGTACTAATTTAATTTCTTTTGAAGATTAGATTCACCTAATTTTTGTAAAATAAATTCCCTTACAGACATTTTCATTTTAGCATAATGTTTGTAACTTAAAGTTATTAAATAAAAATACATGTATTTATAAATTTGTAACCTCAATATTTCCCTTTACGATTATTTTACATATTATCCAGTGAGGAATTATTCATCTGTCATTTGAATAATGTGATTGGGCTTATTCTAAGATCTTTATGCTAATCAATGTCTACTGATGTAATGTAATGTAATGTAATGACCATAATATAGGTATATCTTCTATCAATTTAATTAATTAATAACTATATTATAATATGAATTTTATTGCAAACTGTCTTGTAGTTTAAACATTTAAATTCGTAGGTATGTACCTATATTTAATTAATACTGTGAAAAGATTATACAACATTGAATATAAGTGATTGAATCGAGTCAAATCTTGGAGGTGAATGGATTACGTAGATATTTTTAACTATTTCAACAGTCCTCAATTGTTTTAACATGTAAGTCTTCAATAAATTGTATTGACATGTAACAGTCCTCAATAAATTTTATTGACACGTAACAGTCCTCAATAAATTATATTGACATGTAACAGTCCTCAATAAATTGTATTGACATGTAACAGTCCTCAATAAATTATATTGACATGTAATAGTCCTCAATAAATTGTATTGACATGTAACAGTCCTCAATAAATTATATTGACATGTAACAGTCCTCAATAAATTGTATTGACATGTAACAGTCCTCAATAAATTGTTTTGACATGTAACAGTACTAAATTGTTTTGATGTGTTGCATTTTTTCTATTGGTATATAGCAGTGTAGATATTGGATTATATGTATTTGAATTGTAGTCGACCACCATAATATCATGGTGGCTGGCCGTTGAAATTATTGAATCTCTCATGCAAATGTTGCTTTACTGGGTTGGAAACACTGGTTTGTTGGAAGAAATTGTCAATTGGCAATAAACTAGCCACTTGCACAGGGCGTAGGGAAGTGTTAAAATAAAAAAAATAAATAATTTGTATTAAGGAGTTTGTATGCAATATGTATGTATAATATTGTGATGGTTTGTGAAGTATTGTGGCAATCAAAATGCATTTTCTATTTGATGTATTAAAAAAATATTATCGCCTTCCCCCTTTGTATTTTGGGTAGATTATACATTTAAGAATATTTATTATTTAATAGGTACATTTATTTATAAATTTTTAAAAAATATTAAAAACAAAAAACTTTTTTATAATTATTCTGCTATTTATTTTAAGACTTTAACTTACAAACAATTTACCTTCTTCAGACGAGTTACCACTATTAGATAACGAAGTTAACATGTTAATAAAAGATTGGTTCATAATAAATTATTAAATTTTGGCTCCATATTCACTTGTTTGTATCTATGGAAAATTTCAACTTACCTTTGTATAAATACTCTGTTAACTTCTTCGTTGATACTACTTGAAAATGTCCTTAGCATGAAACCGGTTATTGATTTGTACCTAATCTAATAGTGGAATGATTATAAAAAAGTATTTTATTATTTAAAATGGAATTCCATCAAGAACCATCGGTGGAAAAAGTAAATTTAAGATATTGATAAATTAATTTCAATAATTGTCATTGAATGTATGACATTAATATACTGCTTATCCAAAACTTGTATTAATAAGATGTGCTAACTTTATTTTAAAATGGTTTTGATATTGTTGTATTGTATGTTGGTACTGTTGTGATACGATATGATTAAGTTTCACTGGAATCACAAATAAGTGTCATGGGTCGTATTGTATACATTTACCAAAATTCAGAAGGAATAAAAGAAAAAATAATTTTTTAAAATATATTGGAAAAAAACCTATGTTTAAAGAAAATATTAATAAAACTTGATTTTAATTTAGATCAAATTTGTTCTATATGAACTAACTTTTAAGCGGGAAATCGAAAACTCAAACTTGACTTGAGAAAACTTTTCTGTTCCATGATAATTTGTTTTAACATTAACAACACCAAATTCAATCATACCAACATACATAACCTTAAAAAAACAGATTTTTATTATAATATACAAGATGTAGTACTCTGTGCAAAAAGTGAGTCATGGAATATCGCGCATTTGACGTTTTGGTTGGCAACATATTACAGTTTTCCTTACATTTCAACACATCCTAGATAACTGTCCTCTAAATCTTTATAAACAAAGTGGTTTTTTTTAACACATAAATCTGGAAACAATTCACATTAGTCGTAATTCTCTATAGAAAATGATGTGGTCTGCCAACTAAAACGTCAAAAATCCCCCGAAAAAATGCCTCACTTGGATCCATACAAAATTGTTTTCTGTATTTGATTTTCTCCTCCCCGAAGCACAAAATTTTCTTATTATTGGGATAGTTTCAAATTACGATATCTTGTCTATTTTTATTGCCATATCACATGTATCCTTTTTTATTTTTATAATAAATAAACTTACTTTGTATCATATTGATACCATAGTGATATTTGTATCATTATGATAGAGTATGTTTCATTATAATTATTGAACCCATCACACGTATAAGGGTATATATCATACATTTGGTCAAAAACAACTTTTTTAACAGAAAAAGGTTCTATATCACTGGACAACGTAAAATTATTTTATTAATCCCTTATAATGGCAACCCAAAACGCTTTTTTTGTCTATGAAAGGTAGCGGTTAGGCATACAAATGTATTAACTTTTTTATCAAAAAAATGTGTTTTTCTCAATAAATTTTTATGTCATATACACCCTTATACTTGTGATGGGTTCAATTATACTTCGTATTTATGTTGGTGTGATTGCATTTGGTGTTGTTATAAAACAAAACAGGATATTCCCTAAATTTAGGGATTTTTTTTATTCTTTTGTAATTTTTGTAAATGTTATTTCTGATAAGTCGGCACAAATCATTATTCAATAAGTGGGCTTTGTTTAAAATAAACTCAGACTGTATTCTTTCACAATTTCTTATTATTTGGTATTTAATGAGATTAGAGGAAATTAATTTGGCGACATGGCAACATGATTTAATTTATTTAACTGATTGACAGTGGTACCAATATTACCATGGAGTGAAACATATATCCATGAGTGAAACATACTTTAGTGATATTTATATTTTAACATCTTGACAAGAATTCCGTTGAAATTACAAATACTTATGTATGTTGAAACAATGTATGATACCTACCTATGTAAATATGTCTTAGGAAAATTGTGAGAAAATAATTTTGTTATAACATTGTGCTCAAATTTTGATGTTGTTTTTGTATGTCACAATAGACAATATTCATCTGACATTCTCGTAAAGAAAGATGTAGATTTGTCTAGTTGTGTTTTCATTATTTTTATACCATCAAATATGACTCATCTATGTATGTCAAATTTGTCGATTCACCGTTTTTGCCTAGTCTCGTTTTATAAAACTTGTACAGGGTGGCGGAGATTGAAAGACCACATTTGAAATTGAAGCCACATATTAAGATAGCTGAACACAGATCAAATAAATATGGATAAACATGCCTTTCATAAGCTGTGAAACACTGATTATGTTTTGGCAAATTTGACAATAGTCATCTGAGATATTGTTGATTTATTTTTGATTATTACTAAAGGCACAAATAATATAATATTACCTATGTATATTGTATTGGAGATGTTTATTTCAATGGTTGTGTTGTGAAATATCAAATTGTACTGATTTTTTGTATTAATATATCAATTAAGGTTATCATCATGAATTAAATAATATTGACTCTTTAATTTTATTTTTATAATTTATTATTGCAATTTAAAATTTAATAACTCTGAGAACACACAATTCAAATGCATTTATTTAATAATAACTAATGAATACATTATTTAGTTTTGTGATTCAAAAAAGAAATATTTTAATTATTTTGTGATTCATAATTTAATATAATTATTGATTTAATTCTATATTACAGCTTACAAATTGTTCAAACGTCATATTTTTTTATTATTTTGTAACCTAATGAAAGTATATAATAAAAACAATTATATTATGTATTTGAAAAAAAAACATATATAAAAAAAATATGTCTCAAAATTTTGGCTAAAAGAGATTAAAAGTTTAATTGTATAGAAATATATAATGAACATAGAAAAAATGTCCTGTACCTGTTAATTCAAATATAAAATATATTTTAAAGAGAAAATAATATTATATATTTAAAAAAAAGGTAGACAAATGTACACAGTATTTCATAAACTAAAAATTATTATATTTTTACAAATAAATATAATATTTTTTTTTCGATCTTAAAAGATTTTATGATATTCTATTTAGTAAATATGCAAAAGAATCTATCCTTTATTTTTAGAAATTACCAGTCATTTAAAAATCTCGTCATTAGAGAATATAGCATATTCTGTGATTAGCTTAAATATAAATCTCACTTGTTACTTATAGGGGCTGAGTGTTTGGAAATAAAAAAATGCAATTTTTTAATGTAGGTTACGGCATGAAAATGCTTGTGAACAAGGAGGCATTTGTTAAGGGATTCAAAATATCTGGTTTCAGAGCGAATAGTCCCTAAAATTAACATGTGCAATAACGATTTTTTATTGTATAAGTTTTGAATCAAAAAGTACGCACATATTATTACTTATGAAGTATTTACGTTGAAATACTTAGTCTATTTTTAAGACATAATATTATACCAGGTCAAAAGTGAAGAAAATTCACATAAAATTATTTTAAATATTAAAACGAATCTTAGCTCCTTTTTCTTATATACGTACATAAATAAATTTAGCTTTTCTATAAAAGTAGATTTCTTCACTATGGTACCTACTTATAATTAGTTATCGTTGTTCACACTCATGGCAGTAGATTGTATTTCATAACATTAATTGATTGGATATTTATTATAAACAGATTTGATCTCAATTTTGTGAATAATACTGAAAAGAATTGTATTTAGATTCTCCCAATATACTGCAGAAAGTGTTAATTTTCCGACCACCGTGGCACAGTTGGTAAGCCGTTCGGTTTCTGTGCTGGCGTCCTGGGTTCGATTCCCAGCAGAGGAGAAATTTTTTAAATTCATTTCTCACTCAAATATTGCTTCTCTGGGCTGGAAACACTGGTTAGTTGGAAGAAATTGCCATACGGCAATAAACTCGCCACTTGCGCAGGGTGCAAGGAAGTGTTATGTTATGTTAAATTTGAGGTTATGTAATATAATCGATAGCTTATTAAAAAAAGTATGGCAGAAAAGGCCAATGATGGCAAATATTAACTGAATCTGTCAAACACAATGCAGTAGATAATTCTTTCAATATTTGAAGAAAGTGAATTCAAAGATTTACTCTATATTGTTACCTATATTAATATTTGGCTAAAATGCATAGTCTCTACCTCTATGACGTTCCACATCTGTGAATATTATTATCGCCAATGTTGATTGTCATTTTTTTTTCACTGTTGTGCCGAGACCCCGAGTATTGAGGAGCTTCTAGAGCTACTCTTCGTGCCATGCATTCTTTGCCTTTCTTACTAGCGTACTGCGAAGGGACCGTTTTCAGTCCCCATATGCGGAGCGGGTGGAAGTGGGCGTAGCTAATCTCTACCTTGCTTTGATTCTTTTGAAAATTAGTAGATATATATCGTCGCATAAGGCCTAACATCGCATAAGTCAATATCGGTAACTTACAGTAACTTTCTAAAATTATTATTATATGACATATAAATATACTTTCTTTTGAAAATAATAAAAAAAATACATGTCAGCTTACGTAACTTTGCATTTTTTATATTTTTTAAAAGGTAATATAACAAGTTTAGAAAGTTTTTTGCTCTACTGTAAAGTTACCGATTTTGACTTAGGCATTATTTAACCTTATGCAATGATATGCAATATTTATGTAAAAACAAAACAAAATATTTGAAATTTTAGAATCATGTTTTTTTTTCACTATATACCTATTTTTAAGTTAGGTTGGAACTTACATAGTTATTGCAACTCTTATGAGCAAGTTGCATTATTAATTTAATTGAATTGAATTTATGATATTAAAATATTAAATGTACCTATGTCAAAATTTCAAGATGGCTGTGAGTCGTCAAACAGCCTTTACCTACAGTTTCTTCATGCAAATTTTCACACTTATGTTTTTATTTTTGATTTAACTCATTTTCTTGGTCAATATCGTCCATCAGTGGCATGTCTAGCTGTAAACAAATTAAAAAAATATTCCTGCAAGAAAGATTTCGTGCATTTTTACTAATATATTTGCTAATTTTTTTTATTGAATTGTTGTATAATAATTATCCAATATAATATTTAGAAAGTCAGTAGAGAGGACCCAAGTCCGGTGCCAAAGTAAACAAACAATATGTTATTAGTAATGTTTATATTATTTCAAATTTTTATAAACTTTAAACTATTCCATAGATAAAGATTTTCTTTTGCTGCTTCTTGTAAAGACAAACAAATGAAATTTGAATCTATAATAAAATTCATTTAACTTAATATAAATGACTTGATCAGAATACTTATTTCCTTTCTTGCAACACTCAACACATACAGCCCTCCCTTCAGTAATCCGTCACATATTGGATCAGAGCACTGCTTGATTACTGAAAAATTAAGAGTAATGACAAATTTGAATGACAGAATCTATGTTTTACTGTACTCAATAAATGTATAATATTATTTATTGACCTCAAGAAATGTCACTGCTTGTCGCGTGGTTATAAAACAACTGGATTACTGTCAGGGCTAGAGAATTGAAGTACCGGATTACTATCAGGCTTGGAGAATTGAATAGCCGGATTACTGTCAGGGCTGGAGAATTGAAGTACCGGATTACTGAGGACAATATTTTTTATCACAATTTGAATTTTGACATAAGGTTTTATTAATTCTTTTGGTATTTACACAAATGATATCACACTACAATGAAATTATACAGAGAGAAAGGGAATAAGTCTTCTGATGGTATTTGTTACAATCATATCAACACATTTTTTTTTATTATGTTGGTACCTCACTGAATGCTCATCTTTAATGCATATCTGTCTGTAAATATTCATAGCACAATATGAAAATGTCTCCATTAAGAATGTTTATTTTATATTGTCAAGAATTATCAATTTCAGCATAACCTAACTGTTCAAAATAATGCAAATTAAAGTTATTTAATGTATTTTTTAAATTAATAACGGTTGAAAAATTCAGAAAAGGAGTTATATGAAGATACTCTGTTGAATATAATTTAAATTAGCTGTTTTGAAATGATCTGCCATTATTTTGCACATCAGTCACATCACCCAAATAAAATTATTATTAACTTTAATGACACCAGTTTTGATAATTGGTAATATTTGCGTCTGTTGAGATGTATCTGTCTCTGTACAGTTCAATACATTGGTGTATTTTATTTATATGTTTATATATATCTACATAATTCAATTTGTTTTTATATAAGTATGTACATTGTACAAGGCAAAAGTTTTATGGAGTTTAAAAAGTAATATTATTACGGGATTTATTTTTGTAATCGTAAATGAGTTTTATAAAAAATAAATGTGTGATCTCATTATTACTTTATGTAGCTTCTCGGGCAACTAACAGGTACTATGTCAAATAATTATTTAACACGCACCCAATAACAAGTTGCCACATTCTGGAGACTTACGATATTAATCGTCTCACAGATCCAGACTGAAAACACAATTAAAAACTGTGTCTCCACCGGGAATCGAACCCGGGACCCTTGGATCAGCAGTTAGATACGCAACCAACTGAGCCACGAAGGCCGACAATAATATAATGTTTGCATATTTCAATGAGTTATGATTTTCAAAAAAAGATAAAAAAATTATCATTTTCAATTTATCTATGACTTGGGAAGTATACCGTCACTGAGACAAACACAAACACAAGGCAATTGCTATGAAACATTGTGAAGCAAGCGCTTTTAGATTGTGATATATAAAAATATAATATATTATTAAAAATTGAATATTTAATAACGTATATGTTGTTAATTAGTTATAGGATTTATAGTACATATATTATGTTTGGCACCAAATATATTTTACAGATTTCAAATATATACCTATGTTTTATTTTTACCTTTCTCTTAAAATTAAATAGTACTACTGCATGTGTTGTGTGGTGATGACTCCGTTCTGGTATTTTACAATTAAAATTAGGAAACCAGTAAGTACCTAATTGTAGTATTAAGATGTGTGAATGAATGAATGAACTGTTGGAAATGTGTAAAAGGGGCATATTGAAATACAAAAAAGATGGATGCATTGAATGTAGTGTGTGATTAGGGGCCAGTCCGAATATGGCTCTATAGGTAGCAAGTTAGGTACTTTTATATATTGTAAATATAAATACTTTGTTAAATATGACATTATTTGGAGAATTCATCCCCCATATATGGAAGACAAGTATCTGAGAAATATATACAACTCCCCACAAAAGTATGCCACAGTGATCAAATTCATGCAACTTCTTTACAGTAAATAATGGTACAGTTAGCGGCAAATAACTTGAGTATATCACATGGAGTACGCAGAGTCCAAATTTGTGTCGTTTGCTTGGTTGGTATACATATTTGCAAACCGCTCTCCTCCACGACCAAAATACTCTAGTTATTTTTTGAAAACTATAATTTTATTGCTTAATAGTAAATTTCTTTCATCCAATCAATATTATATTTGAAGAAACAAGAACTCTTTGAAATTATTTTTAAAGCAAATCTTAAGATACAAAAGAGAAAGGCAATTGTGGTTTCACTGGATTCACGAATCCAGGCCCACGAGCACAGGCGACCAGAGTACCAGCCAGAACAGGTGAGCCACACGGGCTTGAGACCATGTATGCGGGATTAAGGGGCCCTTTATGACTCAGGTCACGCTCACCACTCACCCACCAACCTCGGACTGTTACTCTACTCCCCTGAGCAGCTCAATCCAATAGGACGTGGACAATGCTGCTTTTAACACCCGATCCAGAAGTTCTTTTATTTTACCCCTAGGTCCCT
The DNA here is from genome assembly GCA_963576475.1 of Molanna angustata. Classification (NCBI taxonomy): domain Eukaryota; kingdom Metazoa; phylum Arthropoda; class Insecta; order Trichoptera; family Molannidae; genus Molanna; species Molanna angustata. The sequence goes on from OY754972.1 coordinate 1,024,100, forward strand.
AGAGTAAACTTTGCGGGCAGACCTCTCACGCCCACCTCTACATCATAATGTATTTGTGCTAAAGCCGTAAGAAAGTGGACCCCGAAATACTATAGTTTCCGACATATAACTTATACTGTGGAGGGGGGCGGTGTGCACATTTACCAACCAAGCAAGAACAACTAATTTGCACTCTGCACAGATGAATTTATTTGCTGAAAACTATACTATTACGCTACATCTAAAGTAAATTTCCATATTTAGATAAAAAAAACTGAACATTTCACCATAGAATTATAAACTTAGATGGGACGGTGATTGGTAATCAGGTGAATAAGGGTTAGCATTTTGCATCAATCAATTTTGCTCATCTATAGCTCAAGCATTTGTTTAATTATATATGAACTCAGGGAATGTACGAGGATGTATATGTTCTTGTTAGAAGGACACATCCATTCTGTTTCAAAATAATAACAAATGGGTGGGTTGTTGCCAACACTTTAATCCTCACTACCGAGTCACTCCCACAAATTATTCAAATTTTGTGTGGAATATTTACAGCATTTTCATGTTTTGTTTAAGTATTATTGATTTATATATTTTATTATGAAAACTTGATAATTCTTCAATGCCATTTTATGCAAGGGATGTCACTATTTAGCAATTTGAAAATAAAAATATCAAATTTTAAGTTTCCTTGAGCTTGGGTCACTTTGAAATATTTGACAGTTAAAAGAATTGAGATGCACTGATCAGATATCTTTCAAAATCTAATGGGATTTAAGCGAGTATTAGATATACAAATTTGAAAAGAATTGAATTAGTACTTTAGTCTATGTATAATTGATAAAGTAAAATATGCACGTCCTACATAGTACACAGCACATACACAGATACATTGTGATGAAACTTTCAGTATACAATCTCAGCATGATACTAGTTGATAATCTGCAATAAGAAAATAACCTCAAAAATTGGAGTAAAAACATATTTTTAAGTCTAAGAGGAAATCAATCAAAAGCCACTTATATTTTTCAATTTTTTATTATAAAAATTAATAGCATAATACATCTTTAGTTGAATAACTATCAATATTAAGTATTTGAATATTTTAATTTATTTTTATTGTTAGTAAATAAAACAACTCTGAATTTAATCATATATATTTCTAATAGACAATTCTACTACCAAAATAAAAAGTTTGTCTAACTCTGAACAAAGACATACCAAAACAATAAAAATTTGTATTATTATTATACATATGGATTAAAATACACTTACGTCTTCTCATTCAGTAATGAAATTACACTTTTAATTGTTAATTTGTTATTTATTATTATTTCCTAAATACATTTTAGAAGAATTGACAATGCACGTTTTTGTAGTGCTGTTTGACTACGGAATGATGAACTGGTGATCGGCTTGGAATGTGCAGTAGACTGTGACTTACCAATTGTCAATATTAATTTAGCATAATACAGAGCCAATTATATTTCAACCTTACATTACACAAAAACAACGGCCACATCTATTTATTATCCATTCAATTTGATTTGATAACGGTGACAAGTTTTAGGCTGGAATGCATTTATTTCTTCATATTGTGGCCGTAGTAGTCAACTGAGTCATGCCAACACAACCTATGATTTGACATAATGGCTGACAAAGATTTGGGGTATAACTATCATTCATTCATACCATCACGGCATATCCCACAATGTGGGGTAACCAGCGAAAGGTGTGCGGGTGTTGCCTTATAAAAGGGAGCACAACATATCTGTGTATACCCACACACCAGTCTCGTCTCACCTAAAACTATCAAACACTATTTTATTTATAACTACCATAATTTAACACTGACACATAATTCTGAATAGCATGTTATGAATTCTATACTGATTCTAAAAATTACAATAGTATATAAAAATAATTTAATATACATGAAAATTAATTTAACTTCTTTCATAATTATCTCTAGTTCACAATGTTTATTTTTTTAATTATGATATCTTCACCAATTCACCACACTATTAGTTTTAATGACAACATGACATTGTTAGTTCATTTATACCTAAATTGTGGCTTGACTCAGTTCTCCACTATGGCAACAATATAATGGTGTGATTTTGATTCCATTTTTAAAAAGATTTTAAATTAATTTACTGTTTTAAGTTTAAACCATTGAAATGAAAGATATACTGACTCATAAAACTTGCAAATATTGTTCCAAATACATGGGTGTCCAATAGAATTTTATAGGCAAATTTATATGATCTGACATTAGTTTACTATAATTTCGATAAATGATTTGTTTATAATTATTTTGAAATGTCCATATAAAATTATTCATTTAAACATTTTATTTCTCAATCACCAAATATTTGTCAGATGCCCCACGTTGGGCGCCAATATTTGCAATAGTGGAAATTTGACACTCTTGAACTCCATACTACGCTCTACGTAGGCGTTTTTTATACAATAAGTTACCAGATCAATTTTAAGGTTAATATCTAAAGTGGCCATGTCCAATACACATAACATTGTCTTTCTTAAAATGGGAAGGTTATTATGGTCAAGAATCCTCTAGGAATTAAACGTTGGAAGTATTATTATAGTAAAAAACTAAACATGTATTCAAAAATGTTACCAACCAACATATCCATGGGATTAAATGAACTTAAATAATTGATGAACATTCTACATAATTTAAAACATCAAAACAAAATATAAACCATTAAAAAAAACATTAAAGTAAAATATACTTTATTACTCCTAATAAACAATATATAAAAAATGCATTCCTAGAGAAAGTTATACATATATTTCTTTCCCTTAAGTCAGTCATCATATTCTAATTACTTATTAAATCTTTCTTTTCTATTCTTTTTACCACATTCACTTATAAATAACTATTACACTATCAAGTTTTACAAATTTCATTTTGGCGGTGCTATGATTTCATTCAATTACATTATATATTTCTTCTATGAATGAAATTATAATTTAATATTTTTACAAGTTATTGATAGTTACATATTATATCTATATAATACAGTGCCAAAATAAAATAAAACATCCCCAAGGGAATATGTGCAACATGGTAACAATTTAATTTGTCATTTGTCAACAGTAAATAAAAAAAAAATTATTACAATATACATCACTTATATGCAAAGTAATTACTGGTAGACCCTGAATGGAAATGAACAATCTTCAGCAATGAATTGGTTTGGTTATAGCAATAATGATAGCAAAAATTTATTTCCAGTCTTCCATACCATAGAAGCACAAAATATTCTATGTACTTATAGCAAATATCCATGTGCGATTTATCTTATACAAAGAAATGTCAAAATCCATTTGAAATTTAAAGATAAAAGTGCGTATTGTCATTGAATCTGTAGGTAGATACTCACTATTTTATTTAACATAATTGGGAAACACTTGGTTCTCTATAATCATAGATTTTCATACACTATAATACACTAGATGTCGCAGTTAGCAAATTTTGTATGAATCGAAGTGAGGATTTTTGACAAGGTTGGCAGACCACATCGTTTTTCTATAGAGATTAACGACAAATATGAATTGTTTTTGGATTTATTTATCGATAAAAACATTTTGTTCATTAAGATTTAGAGAACACTTATCTAGGAAGTGTTGAAATGTAAGGAAAACTGCAATATGTTGCCAACCAAGAAATCAAATGTGCGATATACCATGACTCACTCATTGCACGGAGTACTTCATCTAGTATATTATATGGAAATCTTTGTCTATAATAGAATTATTAATGGAATCTATGCTTATTGATGTGGGATGATATGGGATGTAGTACTTAGTTTATAAAATTGTGAGATGGTTCTTTTGGCTCATGTTAGATTTAGTTATTCACAAACCCAAGGGCTTCATTTCGAATTATACTCACAGTAATTATTTCAAGATGGATATGAAGTATTGCTGAATATTGAACCATTTGGCAGATGAAATCATAGAGAAAAAATGTATGGTGTCTATATCAAGACGAAACTCATACTATATTAGTTAATTATAGTAATGGAGAATAAAAAACATCTAATAATCTAAGTTAAAATATCTTGTGGCAATAAATAATGTTAAATGACAATTAAGTATACACATTAGTATTTTTACCATTACAACAATTTTAATATATGTAGGTATTTAATATATTTAACCTAAAATCATCTATAAAACATACATTACCTATATTTGTTATATTATTTAGTGACAAAATAAATTTACGTACATATTATATCATAAATATTAACATTCATGTGCTATTTGATAAAACACAAATACTTAAGTAATCTTTATTTTAATTTCTGTGTAGTCATAAAGGCATTTTTATTTGGAACTGTAGAAAACCACAGAAAAAGAAAAAAATTATAATGTGGCAAGCAGATAAAAATCAAAACTACATTTGAAATTTGAATATAGAATATTTTTACATAGACCAGTTTTATTCTGTATCCAAATAAAAAGACCTTACATTATCACAATACTTACCTGAAAAGTTTGGGGGGAAGGAATATATTTTATATATGTATATATCTAAATATTCTATTGACAAAACAATACATATATGTACAAAAATATATTATCTTTCAAATTAAATATAAACCTTTGATACAATTATTGAAATATACATTGAATGCAAATATGATTATTAAATGGATAATTTGATAACTGCTTACCTGCCAGACACAAAAAATCATTTTTATATTTACACACTGAAGAATGATCACATAGATATATTATTGTTTCTAATGTAAAAATAAAATTTATCAGAAATTTAAAATAACTATCTATATCAAATTAGAATCACTTTATTCTGTTTTTGTTCCAAATTTAAATATTAACCTTTTATAAGATAATACATATTGATAACCCCACATTGTGGTATATTATGTAGTGATGGTATGAGTGTGTTTCATTTAAAAGTGCACATCAAGTTGGTATGATTGCATTTGGTGTTGTTATATGCCAAAAAAAGGATATTCCCTACAATAAGGATTTTTTTCTTCTTTTATAATATTTGTAAAAGTTTCTGAAAAATATGCACAAATGGTTGAAAAAATAAGTTTGTTTTATTTTAAATAATTATGTTTCATTATATTATATTAAAAACTTAGTTATTTTTCAAAATTTAAATTATTGTTTTAAATTTAAATGTGATTAGATGAATTTAGTTTGAAGATATGGCAACATTATTCAATTAATTTGAATGACAATCGTATCAACATTACTACAAACACATTACCGTGCACTTTTAAGTGTAAGAAACGTAGTGTAGGTATGTACTCTGCTAGAAATGGATATTCTAGGATGTACACAAGATTTTTTAAACCTAACCTACAAAAGTTTGGTAAAAAAATGTATTTTTTTAGTTATAATTGCGACTGGCGTGAGCCGCATTATATATTAAAAAAAGTAACTAGGATATTAAAAAAAAATAACTAAATTGGTGTGAATACTAGAAAAACCATCTGTAATGATGTGTCAAAAACAAAATCTGGTGTACAAACTAGGCTATCCGCTAGAAATGATTCAGAGATTCTAACGCCATCTATGGAAAAATAGTAAAAATTATTAAGCTATCAGATACATTCCTTAATATATGACATATAATATTTTAGTTATTAAATAATAAAAAAACTTAAATGAATCATTAAACATTAAGGTAACTTGATGAATCTGGCAGTTGATTGATTAAAATAAAAGTATTCCTAACTGTCGATTAAATCAGTGATTGATTACTAATGGCTGGATTGTGTTTTAGTATTTCTGTAAACGATAAATAATTTTTACATTTATAATAAGGCAGAATCAATCAAAATTTGGCTCTTGTTTTGCCAAACGTTTAATAAATTTAGAATGATTACTTGGCGGAGTGCATCTTATAATAGCGTTATAACTTATTTTACATATTATGACTTTACTGACATGTCCAATGTTACAACTATTGGTAAAAATACATTTACGCTACACCTCTCAATATCTTTACATTTTTATATTATACATTTTTAAGTAATGGGAAAAATTTGAAGTTTTGTAAGTATAGCTGGGTATTATTTCATATTGGGTAAAATACATGAATTTATTTTACTATCAATGTACGTAATGCAATTTGTTAATTAACAAATTATGGATGTAGAGTTGTAGCCAAACAACTTGAACTTTTAGCCGAGCAGGGGGGCGATTGGCACGTAAACCAACGAAGCAAAAAGACACAAATTTGCGCTTTGCACAACCGGAAGCTCGTTCAAGATGTTTGGCGAAAATTATAATATCTTTATTGACATGACGCTATAGTAAATCTGTGTTAGTATATCTGAAAATATGCTCTCAAATCAATATTGTGAAACTGAGAATGTGCAACGGGAAAAAAAATTTTTGTTCATTTTTAACGTAATTTTTACTATAAAAACTAAGCAGTGTTGACTCTCAAAATCACAAGAGTAAATAAAATTGAAGAATCCGATCGAGGTGTGTCCACACAGAAGGCTGATGCACATCTCATGGGTCGATAGTCTCCAATTTAAGTACTTTAAATACGATGGAGAAAGTGAGAGGGTTGCTGACCACTGTCAAGAGACACAAAGCTGCATACTTTGGCCACATATTCCATGGTGATAAATATGCCCTCCTATAACTTATAGCGGAGGGGAAGATAGTGAGAAGGCGGGGTATGAGGCATATAAGACCACTATAGCTTAAAAATCTCAGGCAGGAATTCCTGATACGGCGTCACTCATTAGGTTGGCGCAAGATCATGGTGAGTTTGGAGTGATGGTCGCCGACCTCCGTTAGGAGTGACACAAGAAAAAGAAGATTAAAAATATAGAAAAGTTAGTTTTTGTAGTTAGGATGATTTACAACTTGGACTCGCAAAAGCGAGTTGCATTTACATGTCATGTACTCTTTATTAAAATTCACTTTTCTTAATAATATAAATGTTTCATAAAAAAACCTGTACTGCTTCTACAACTATAAAAAATAATGATTTAAAAATTAAAAATAAAGATTTTTCAAACGGAATTCTAGTTCTTAAATCAACAATCAAATTTCCTAGTTATTTAAAAACACTGCTAATAATCTTTTGGCTATTATAATGAAATACCGACAATTCAATCTGCTCTCAAAAATATGTATAGCCATTCTAAACAATTCTGAAATTAACGAAATAACATCATATTAATAACGTGCATATCAAATGAAAAAACTTAAGGGGGCATATAAACCTAAACATTGCATTTTGAAATAAAATTTACCAAATAATATGTTAAACAGTTTGTTTCAAAAATTTACCAAATATGTTAAAGTCTGTTTCTAAAATTTACCAAATATGTAAAACAGTCTGTTTCAAAAATTTACCAAATATGTTAAAGTCTGTTTCTAAAATTTACCAAATATGTAAAACAGTCTGTTTCTAAAATTTACCAAATATATTAAAACAGTCTGTTTCTAAAAAGAATACCATAATTATTTTCAACATTTCTCTAGTGAATGTTTCGTCACACAATTTTAAAATTGAGCATAAATTTCCCTAAAAACATTGTAAAAATATCCTTTTTTACAGATTTTTTACTAAATTACTTCATAGCTATATGTTATAGTAAAATAAATATTTAAAAGCGTGCATAAAATCAAAATGAATGGCTGATAAAGTCTTTTTATTTCAAGTCAAGTCATATTTATAGGTAGACTTCTTCTCCAAGCACTCCTCCATCCAGTAATGTACATAGGCCTCCCCCTGAGACATCCATAGCTCCCTATCTTGGGCAGACCCCATCCATCCACCTCCAGCCACTCGTCTTAGATTGTCAGACCACTTTGTTTAGCCCATTCTAGGTCGCCATTCCAGCACTTTCTTAGTCCATCTGGAGCCTGCGGTTCGGGCGACGCCCTGCCCAGCTCAACTTCTGCTAGGCAACCTTTTGGACAACGTTGGTTATTTTGGTTTTCTATCTTATCCACAAGATAGTTTTTCTATCTCTTAAAGAAATACCCAGCACTTTCCTTTCCATGGCTCTTTGTGTTACTGCTAACCCTTACTAACACTTAACATCATAGTGCATTAGGCGGTTTTAATATATCATGTTTTCAGTCACTAGATTTAGCGTTATATGTCTATAGGTATAGTTACCCTTACTAACACATAGGTAACTTCATAGTGCATTAGGCGGTTTTAATATATCATGTTTTCAATCACTAGATTTAGCGTTATATGCCCTCTTAAGCATCTATGTCATTATATTCAATAAAAGAACAACTATTACATATAATAATATAAAATTAAATAACTTGGAATAATAAATAAAAATGACCATTGCACAATTAGATCACAAACTTACACTTAATAAATTCACAATTTGTTACATTTTTAAAATCTCCTAACGTCATTCTAATGTGCAAAATACTTACTATTATAAAATTTCATAAACAAAACAAATAATAAAGAAAAAACTAAGGTTATTGTATACAAATACTGTTCCTGGCCGAACGCAATAATTTTCATATCAATAGATAGATAAACTTGTATATATTACGGGAAAAATAAAAAATTTTGGCGGAAAGGCTTTAAAAAATTATAAAAAATAAAATAAAATTGTGAAAAATGTATGAAGGAATCCATAAAAAAAATGGTTGGTTTCCTGACTCTACTCATGTTTCCGAAATTCACCACCAGACTTGAACATTAGCGCAATACAATTATATTACAAAATAATGCTCACATTTTCGTTTCTTCAAAAATTTATGACTCCATGTTGATAATTAACGCAACTCGCTCACGCGAGTCGCAATGACAACAACGTACAAACCTAACCAACCTATTCTTACCAAAAGTTTGGTTTGAATAGGTTGGTTAGGTTAGTATGTAGTTATTATTTCGACTCGCGTGAGTGAATTACCTCAAATACTGTATTATAATATTTATACCACAGGTGTGAATGTGGCAAATTGCGATCGTAATGTTGTTTATAATTTGCTTTCAAAACACTAGTAGTTTGTAGGCAGAATTGCCACCTAACGGTGAGTTTTAGAATTTCAAATAGTGTCAGAAATGGTCAGAAAACTAACAAATTGTAATGGATTCCTCCATACATTTTTCGTACGTTTATTTATATTTTTATAATTTTTTAAAGCCTTACCGCCAACATTTTTCATTTTTTCAGTAATATATACGCGTTTATCTATCTATTAATATAAAAATTACTGTGATCGGCCAGGGACAGTACTTGTAAATAATTACCAAAACTAAAATGTATTTGTACTGATAAATTAATATTGCGAAATATATTTTCAATAGGAACATAGTCTTTCAAAAAATTTGATAAAGATTTTTGGATTAAAAATTTATTATTTGTCAAAATTTTAAATTCTTACAAGTAGGTACATATTTATGTGAAGAGTGTATATTATTTTCTACAGAAAAATGTACAGTATAATTAGATATTGATGTAGGTACCTTAATGTCTAGCTGCGAAAGTAGAACATTTTTGAGAGACTATGTGAAAAATATTTCAATTCCTCACTAACAATAGATGTCATCTTAACAATATACTATTTTTTATGTTAATTTGCAACTGAGTAAAAAATAAAAAGATTAACAGGCAAATTGATAAAAAAATATACTTTCATGGAGACCAACAAGTCTGGAATCGTTTTGAATAAGGAACAAATAACAAAACATAATAGAATAAATAGACAATAATTAAAAAAAATAAAAATGTTTTCTTCATCACAGCGGCAACACTCGTTGGCTCCATGACAGATCACAATATCAGGCAAGGTAATATTTTTTTTCAACAGTGAAATTTTGATGGATAATTTTTTTGTTTCTTCTATTGGTATTCGTCATCGGAGCTGAGCAGCATAGTCTTTTCGTGGTAGTTGGTTGATATTGTGGCGACACGCTGTTGTGTCGGTCGGGGGGCGTGGACTGACCCCTCCTCACCTCCCTTTCCTTGCTTGCTGTTACCTGTCACCAACATACACATTCAAATGACAACAAAAAAATTGACTTTAAAAAAATATACTATTTTTTTTAACTGTCAATAATGATGGTATTTAAGGTTTAGAAATCCATTATATATTGTTATATGAAGGGTTTTCATGTGTGTTTCTTTGGGGACAGTCTGCATATTCTGATCCTCGGGAAGAATTTGTTTTATTTCTCAGAGCCTTTAAAAACACTGTTTATTTATGGATACGAGAATGCAGCTTTTTGAGATACGAGGTTGTAAAGTGATCAAGCATGATATGGAATTCTATCTAGAAGTGAAAAGTACTGTAAAATTTAAAATTTTAAATTCATATTTCCTCTAGAGTATGTTTCATTTAGAAGTATACTTTGCAGTTAAGTTGGTGTGATTACATTTGGTGTTGTCATGTATTAATATACCCATGTATTAGTGATTTTTTTCTATTGTAATTTGTAAGTCATTTCTAATTTGCACAAATTGTTAAAAAACAAAAAGTGTTTTTTGTTGAAAATAATTATAAAAGACATGTTTCATTCAATTATACAAAATTCAGATTGTTTTTTTTTACATTTTTTTATTATTTGATTTTAAATATAAGATTAGAGGAACTTAATTTGTTGATATGGCAACATTATTCAGTTAATTTGACTGGGATAGCCTAGTCTTCACACCATTTTTTTTTAAACATAACCTACAAAAGTTTGGTAAAAATACCAATTTAGTCATTTATTTTAATATTTTAGTTACTTTTTTAATATATAATGCAACTGGCTCACGCCAGTCGCAATTATAACTACAAACAAACCTAACCAACCTATTTTTACCAAACTTTTGTAGGTTAGGTTTACAAAAATGGTGTGAAGACTAGGTTATCCATTTGACTGACTGACAGTTGTGCCAACATTACAATGATGCGAAACACACTTTATACCATGAAATATTGTAAAAACAGAAACACCTAAAATAAATTTCATCCATATTTCATAATATTGGACTACCATTTCAATTTGAACTTAGATTTGGAATTTTTAATCTTGCTTCCATCCGTACACAATATAAATGTTCAATGTACAAATGCTCAATTTAAAACTCTAGAGGAGGTTCATAAGTACCGTTAAGATAAGATAATAAATAGGGGCAAGATAAGATAGGGTTAATAATTTAGAAGATATTGTCATGTTTTGAAATCATACTCATTGAACTTACCTTGAATTTCTGGTTCATAATTTATGTGTCATCGGTGTAATCCATCATCAGCTAAAAATCTACACAGCGTAGGAATAATGTACATGTTTCTATAATGATTATGATGCAGTAAGTTATTCCAATGAACATTCACTGAAAAAGCCATGCAGACATTTGCATGAATTGGAAAAAAAAAAACAAATATGGCAGACACAATATATGTCTTATTTACATTATGGATGTACATTGCAATATTAAATAATTAAAGTAATATTTTATTGAATTCAAATGAGATTTTTAAAGAGTCCATTTGGATTTGTGGGTACTTGTCAATAATAGCTCTGCATATTGAAACATAAATTGATGGCTCCCAAAAAATAATAGCATGATGTAACATTCACTAATAACAAGGGGTTTTCATGAACATTTTTGTCTTCAATACATCTATTTGATACTGTAACTGTAAAAATGAAAAATACGAAAAAAGTACCTTGTCCCTTAATTTGATTTTTATTAAATAACATTTTTTTAAGGAATCATAAATCCTTAAATGAGAGATTATGGCAACACTCCTGTATTATTCAACTTCAGTGCAGATGTCAAATGGCAGGTATGAACACTTACCTTTCATTACATTGTTGTTATATCTGTGTCATTTATATTAAGAATAATCTCACTGGTAGGTAACTTAAAAATTTAAAAACAAACTCATGTTATTGAATTCCTATTCTTATGAAACCAACAGCCATTTTATTTTTCATTTTAAAATTGACTACGAATCAAAATAAGTACATGTTGATTTCAACAGCTCGAAACTGCAGTCAATACTGTTTTAATTGATTCTGTTTGCGAATAAAAGTGACAATGTATGATATTTAGTAATGATAATAAAAAATGCAAACATATATTAAAATTACACTTGATGCAATGCAATTATCTCTCATGGCAATAATTACAATCTAACCTTACCTAACCAAATGACATACGGAGAGAACAATTCATATTATATTCAATATCACGGTGAACAAATTCATCTATTCTGGCTTCAAAACTCAAAGCTCCCCAAATTACATTATATGTAAGTACCGTAAATTAAATTGCATTTTATAAAATGGTTGGATTCAATTGTAAAACACCAGGGGCCATTTTCACTAAGGTTTATCTAATTAAATGTCAACTAAGTAGGTATCCATTCAGAGCTCAAATCCATGAGATAAGCATGTTTTTGTAGACATTTGACTATTAATAAAGTACCATTACTTTATTAATAGTCACATTGAAGTATACATTGTATTAATAGTCACATTGAAGTATACATTGTATATATAGAATAGTATACATTGAAGGAAACGATCTAGAAATGTTAATGAAATATAACATATGACAAAATTGTGTTCAAATGTTTTAAATGTATTGATGTTTGGTTCAATCTATGTCCATTTCACACAATACTTCTTAATCTTCGCATTGGTGAGATTTTTTAGTGTTGTCAGATGTTAGAAACTTAACTTTACCAGATGTGACAGCATAATAGATAACGCTAAGTTGGATAAATTAGATTCTGCAGTATTCGTCACAAAGTAAGAATAATATAAGTTGTTTTTTGACATACCCCCAAAAACAATCAAATGAATTTTAAAATAAATTCCATAAATTTACAGAGTAGCAAAATATTTAAAATGTTGGCAACTCCATAGAACTAAATTCGCCTGATTGCCAACTATGCAAGCTTGCCAACAGATAAACACGAAAGGAGTTATTATATGAAATGCATTATATAGACCAACACTTAAGAATTAAGAAGTAAGATTGTTTGGTGAAATGAAATATTGCATTGATTGCATCAAAAATTAGATTTTCCTATTGAGGAACCATGGTGAAATTGGCAGCGGATGGTGTTGTTGCAAAAACAAAAAGACAAACAGGGAAACAACACAAAAGACAACATATAAATAATAAAAAAAAAACACAATTTTCAAAACATACATTTAATATTTATAAATTAATATTTAGTCTAGCTCGTTCATTTTATAATAGATCATTGATCATGCGGACACGGCACACGTTGATTAATTAAGTTTATTCTATGCAAAATAATAGGACTTCAACTGTACATCTGTCTTGTATTGATAAATAACTTAACATCAATAATATTATACAATAATATTCTACAAATAATACTAATTGTTAATAAGTACATACAAAAACAATACATTTGTTTGTTAAAAATTAAATACTTTTTGTAATACCCCATATTTATATGTACAATCAAGTATTTTAGTATTGCTTCTCCGGCAGCTAACAGGTACTATGTCAAATATTATTAATTTATTAATCGTTTTAAAAATTCAGACTAAAACACCATGAAAAACTGTGTCCCCAACTGGAATAGAATCCGGATCCTTTGTCTCAAGAGTCAGACTTTTTAACTAAGCCACAGAGGTCAAAAATTATTTTATATTTGCCCATTATTATTGGACCAATAAGAATAACAACTTGTATTAATTGAAAATGGATAGATAGAAAAGTGACAGTTCTTAATCTGTGATTAGTTAAATTGTGCTCAATTATACATAGATATTGATTGTCAATCAGTGTTGATTGTACATGAAAATATGGGGTTTATTAATATTGATTTTTGTTTTACAAATTTGTATAAAAAATCTCTTCATTCTATGGTCTAACAGCCTTATTCACAGACAAATATAAGTATTGAGGAAGCCTCGGGCCTCAAATTTACTCTTTATTTAAACAATATATCAATGTTGTTTAATGTGTCTAAAAATTGAGTTTTTCTTCAATATGACATACAACAAATAAAAATATTAAAACAAGCTTAAAACACGACTTGCCCGACCATCGTTGGGTCTCATCAATACACAAATATATATCGCTCAGGTAAAACACTGCCAAAGAAATCAATAAAAAAATTACCGAGTGAGGCTCGGGCTCGTCAATACATGGTAGAAAACCACACCCGAGTGAGACTCGGGCAAACCAATCAAGTTGTTAATTGAGGTCTGAGGCCTCCTTAATCCTCATATTTGTGAGTGAATATCTATTTTTAAACAATACTGTAAAACAAAACAAAACTATAAAAAAAATTGATGTAATACTCGTAAATGAATGTATTTAGTTATCAAAATAAAAGAAAAAGAAATTTTAAATAGATATTTGTAAAAAAACTACATCTACAAATCTATTTGATCCATGGACAAATGTAAAAAGCTACACATGAAGTTTGATAATTTGTACTTCCTCATTTTATTTTTATGGATTTATTAGTTTATATTTCAGAAATGGAAACCATAGATAATCATACATATACACACTCGGATGGTTCAATTGACATTTCGACGAAACGTCGACAGGTTGGTTGGCAAAACAAACTACAGTTTACATAGTATTGAGTATTTTCATTTTTATAAATCAATTTCATCTTGGTATGTATATGTAAAAGTCTATGATTGAAACACATGCTATAATAAATATCTTAAGCACATTACATTATTTTGCACTATCAAATCTATGGTTTTCTATATAATAATATAATATCTAATATTCTATGGTTAAAATAATACTAATAAAATGCGCATGACACAAAGCATTATGGAAATTACTTGAAAAAATTGCTATCTGTATACAGGATCAATCTCTTGTATAAATTTTCTTATTTCTTTGGATATAAAGCTATAATCTCTGATAAATGTTAACCATAGATAATATTGTACACCATAAATAAATTTTATCATTCACATATTTTCTATGGGCAGTGTTATTTATAATAATTCTCTTATTTTTCAATATATTTGCATTGAGTCACATGGTTTTATAAAATACGATATCAGTATTAGCCTGACAGGAATGTCATTAGTTGCGATTTTTACAAACCAGAGTGGCTCGATAACAAAGATATAAAAATACAAATGAATTATTCTATAATATACCACAATGTAAATAAATATGACATGTAATAGATTTTATATTTTATCAACTTAAAAATATAATTTCAAATAAACATTAAGTCAGTTATTAAATTAATATTTAGATATTATATTTTTCTTATTATATTAATGTAAAAAAAAATGCTTTAGCGTGCCTTAGTCCGTGGCAATTATGTAATATAAATAAAATATATCTCAATACAATACAAATATAGATATATTAAAATCTCTATTTAGCTCATTAAAGATGGTAGTGGTTATGTTGGTATGATTGCATTTGGTGTTGGTATAAGTTAAAATGGGTATTTCCTACAATTAGGATTTTTTCATTTTTGTAAAAATTATTTCTGATTAATCTGCACAAATCGTTAAAAAAAACAAGTTTATTTTGTTTAAAATAATCATATGTAGAAGACATGCATCATTCTACAATATTAAACTCGACAGTGTTATTTATAAAAATAAATTTGGTTCATATGAACCCGATTCAAAGTCTTATTCTGAAATTCAAATATTCTCATACAAGAATTATTTATTCTTATATGAGAATATTTGAATTTCAGAATAAGACTTTGAACCGGGTTCAATTGAACCAAATTTATTTTTATAAATAATACTGAGATTGTTTTCTTTAAAAAAATATTATCAAGTTTTAAATATGTGATAAGAGGAATTTCATTTAGCCATATGGCAATATTATTCGGTTTATATTCAGCATAAAGTGCACTTTTAAGTGAAACGCAGTATATTTTCTTTTGAAATGGATTCGGAACATTGTCTTGTTTAAAATTTTTAAGATGTAATGAATTTAGAATATTCTATTGTTAAAAATATTAAAGATGCTTTAAATTCCGTACATAATCTTGTATTGAGCGGTGTAATTGTACTATATTTGGTACAGGTCCTTGTTAAAACATATTAAACTTGGTACAACTTCATGTTAGAAAAGAATTCAACTCAGTAAATAATCATATTGAAAATGTACTAAACTCGGTACATTACATTGATAAATGTGTATTAAACTCTGTTGTACATCCTCTTCTGGTGCTAAATTGAGATTTTAATGTATCTACATATTAAAATTATTAGTAAGTGCACTACACTATTGTACAAAAAAAACTAAAACTATTATTACGAAAAAAAAAGAAAGATTATTATTTGATCTTAATCATAATATTACAAAAGAATTGTATATCTGCAAAATTAGCCACATAAACAAATGGATTTTACTAAAAACACCCTTATATGACATGCACAGTATGGATAAAACATATATTGGCATTTTTTCAAGTAGATATGGCTATTTTCACAGATATACGACTCAGATAATATAGTATGCAGTGAAATTTGGATGAAGAATCGATGAAAAAACTGATGAAATTGAAGACGAAACATTAAGGAGACGGCAGGAGAATTTTCGAGGAAGGCATCAAAGATCTAGTGGTATATTTAATAACCTGCCTATATAAGGCCATTATTTATTTATGTATTTAATATTGCTCTCGGGTAATTGACAGCTACTATGTCAAAATTATTAATTGAACACGTACCCAATAACAAATTTTCTCATAAACGTTTTACATTGGCCCTCGAAGATGTCTTCAAAACTCTTGATTGGTCTAAGAAAGGCATTAATATAAACGGCGAGTATCTCAGCAATCTACGGTTCGCAGATGATATTGTCATATTTGCCAAGGATGAGGAGGAATTGAATACTATGCTGAACAGAAATCAATTCAGCCTGTGTGAACATCGGATTGAAGATGAACATCTCCAAGACCAAAGTGATGAGTAACGCAGAAGAGTCCTTCCCCATCATAATAGATATATGGAGTGCAAATTGAAAGAGTAGACAGATACATATGTCTAGGCCATACCGTGATGCTTGCCAAAGAAAATCATGAGGCAAAAATAGAGAGAAGACGTGGCCTTGCCTGGGCAGCTTTTGGGAAATTATCATACATTCTGAAATCCCGTAAATACTCCCATTATTTGAAAAAGAAGCTATTTGATGCATGTATTCTCCCAGTGCTCACTTATGGAATGGAAACATCGGTCCTAACAAAACGAATAATGCACAAGCTGTTAGTGACACAGAGAGCTATGGAGAGAAAGTTGCTGGGTATTTCAATAAGGGACAGAATTCAGAATGTCGCGATAAGAGAAAGAACCAAAGTAGCCGATGTAGCGGAAAGGGTCGCTGGTCTTAAGTGGAGCTGGGCTGAGCATATTGCCAGATGCCAGGATTCACGATGGACCAAAAAGATCATAGGATGGCGACCGAGAACAAGCCGAAGAGGTGTCGGCAGACCCCAGGCAAGGTGGTCTGATGACATCAAGAAATGTGCCGGAGGAGATGGATGCAGTGTGCCCAAGACAGTTAGTTTTGGAGGATCAAGGGGGAGGCCTATGTCCAAGAATGGAAAAAAACAGGCTGAAGAAGAAGTATATACAAATAATGAAAAATTATATATTTTTTTGTGGAAGACGTAACTTTTAAGAGTATGACGTAGTGAAAATCTAAAAAAATACCTTGGAGCCTTTCCCGTTGTCTCAATGTTGGGGTGATAAATAAATTGGGTCATACCAAATTTCACTGAATACTTTTTCCTTCCTTCTAAACTATAAACTTAGTCAAAGTATATTTTTTTTACATAAATTAATACCACGGGTATATAAAAAAATCTGTTTAACAGCTACAGTATATTTCTAGTCATTACATAACTGAGATAGTTTGAAACAAATCGAGGAATGTTTTTAAAAAAAGTACAAATAGTCAAAATTTAATGTCCGATCAAAGACACGGACAGTAAATAATAGAAAATAAATCACAATAGTTCATATATTATATACAAACCGCCCACTCTGTCGTTGCAATATGTAAAAGAAGAAAAAAAATACACACACAAGCAAAACACTTCAATCGATATAAAAAAAAAACAAATTGAAGTGTTACCAATAGTAAAAATAAATAAATAATTATCACAAATTCATAACCTGGCAACGACGGCCTCTGGTATTAGATTAATATTAAAAATAATATTTTAAGTAAAAGGCACAACTATACTTAGCAAAATTATACTAATAAGATCGTCTCAATAAAGCTAAATTATCGCCAGCGATGAAATTTAAAAGTTAGGAAAAGAAATATAAATTATATTTCAATGTTTTGCAACTGTCATTATTGACTGATGGTCATTTTTTATAAAAATTCACTAATGTTGAATGAAGCTATATATGTAATCGTGATCTTTTCATATAATATAATAATTGACAGTTGCGATAATTTTGCTCGATTGCGACTTCATATTATAAATGTGTGTTATGTCAAACCTGTAAAGATGCGTATTTCATTGAAACGACCACAAATGAGTTATTTATTATAACCGATTTTGATGCGACCTCTACTTCTTCGGAACGGATAGCAATTCCGTCCTGAGAAAGAAGCGGCCTATTCAAAATAATAATGAAAACTTCCTTGCACCCTGCGCAAGTGACGAGTTTATTACCATTTGGCAATTTCTTACAGCTAACCGGTGTTAACCAAAGTGTTCCGACCAATATAGATAGCATCAATAACAATTGAGATAATAAATATACATCTGAGATAGAAATTGTTTTCTGCATTAAACTCATTACGAGATCAATGGAAACATCTTGAAACATGAGCTAGGTATTTTCAAACATCTCAATAGAGATGTAGAAGGAAGAGAATATGGAGGCAAAGAAATCACAACAACATTCTTACGGGGCTTACGACCTGTCATCAGCTGGCTTTAGCGATCATTTTATGCAATTACGCAACATTCACCAATCAAATGTCATTACTAAAATGAAAACAAGGTAAAACCTTTCACATTGGTGTATTTAAGCTGCCATCTATTGAACGGAGCTCAAACTCTGATCAGTTAGTGTGTCTTTTGTGATTTCCTTGCCTCCACAATCTCGTCCTTGTAAATATCTATTGAGATGTTAGAAAATACCCACAGCTCATACTTCGAGATCTTTTCATAGTTCTCAAAATATATTTGATCTTGTACAATTTAGTTTTTAGTAATGCTTGTTTTGTGTATATGAAAAAACATGAATTGCATAGCAATATTTGCCAAAAATCATAGTGGATAATTATAACCCCTTGATAATTGTTCATTATTCAAACAACACATAATAAATGTCGTTAATTCATGAATTAATTCCCAATAAGTGATTTTTTTCCTTGTTTTATGAATATGGTAATATTACAGATTTGGCATAACATAAAAATGCATACAATAATTTGAATGGCTTTCATAGAAAATGAGAAGATGGCAATAGGTACATACATACATACATGCAGTCTGTCAGAATCACATTGTTTCAATACTAAATGTGTCAAATAGATGAAATATACTTCAACACAGCAACAGCCGGTTACATATTTAACAAAAGTAGTCTTCAGAGATAACGTCCTTTTGTTTTTAAAATTCAAACTAATAAAAATCAACATAATGGGTTCAATTAAAACTATGAAAAATTATATTTAATTTTACGTTCTACTTAAATTTAAGTAGAACGTAAAATTAAATATAATTTTTTCATAGTTTTAATTGATTATGGAGTTCTACCATGAAGTGACAGTCTAATATTGAAAAAAAAAAAAAAAAATGGGTTCAATTCCGAAAAGGAATAAAAATTCTAATCAACGTTAAAGTCATTAAAAATAAAAATTTGTTAACCAGAAGGGCAAGTTCCGTTCCATGGTAACTAGGGCTCCTTAACCCAGGAATGGTGACAGGAAAATTATTCGAAAAACAATTATTCGAATGCTCAATTTTACGAAAATCAATTTTACGAATGGCAATTATTCGAATCACATTTTTTCCAAAAACAATTTTCCGAACACACAATTATCAGAAATTACAATTGTTCGAATTTTTATGACGTCATGTTGGTAGCATTGTGAGAGGAAGAAATCATTGATTTTTATTATAATATACTAGATGTCGTAGTTAGCAAATATTGTATGAATCGAAGTGAGGCATTTTTCCGGGGGATTTTTGACGTTTTAGTACATTGTTTTTCCATAGAGAAAAACGACTAATGTGAATTGTTTTCGGATTTATTTGTCGTAAAAAACACTTTGTTTATTTAGATTTAGAGAACAGTTATTAAGGATGTGTTGAAATGTAAGGAAAACTGAAATATGTTGCCAAGCAAAACGTCAAACGCGCGATATTCCATGACTCACTTTTTGCACGGAGTACTACATCTACATAGTATATTATGTATAATAAAAATCTATGGAATAAACAACATGGCGACGCACCGCGCTGTCAAACATCAGTTATTAAAAATGTGCAAACATATGTACCTACCCAACAATAATACAAGTAATAATAATCTTCATCGAATATATTTTACTGGCAACAAATATGTCAAAGGAGGCAACATAATGACACAAAAATATATTAAATTCGGTCAATTGGTTTTCCAACAAATGTTAGTTCGAATAATTTGCTTTCGGACAATTGTCATTCTGATAACTGTTTTTCGAAAAATTGTTATTCGTACAATTGCGCATTCGAACAATTGTGTTTCGAAGAATTTTCATGTAATCCCCAGGAATACCCATGAAATCTACTGATCCTGATCTCAGTAAATTTCGTAGATTTTTATTTGAGTTTTTGGATGATTTAATATTTTGTCCTTTCGTACAACCTTTGGCCGTCTGCAACGCCTCGAATTTTTTGTTTTTATTCTCATATTGTGGTGGTGACCCACGTTATAAATGTATATAGCAAGAGTATTCTATGTAGAAAATTTAAAAAAATTGAATATTTAAATGGAGGGTTTTCACTCCCCTATTTGACCGGACTTGCCCCCCAGAACTGTCACTTGAAACTAAATCCATTTTATAATATACTAATGATATTCTTTTGTCATTTTAATTTATATTATTCAATTTTCAGAATAACAAATAAAATCATAAACAATCAGAATTGAACCCAATATAAGTTGATATTAATGATTTTATAAACATTGAAAAATATAAGATTTTCCTAAGGTTTTATTAGTATGTTTGATACTAAATATTGTAATTCATAAACACGCTGAATATAAAATTGTCTGCACCATTCGATTGAAACATCTTTAACGGTGATTCTGACAGAGAACTAAAATAAGAATTATATTAATATATTTATATATTTATGTCAAACATCTGATATTTCATCACAATGTGTCACACAATGTTGAATATTATCATCACCTAAATAATACGATGACACAATTTATAATGATTGATTAAAACGAAACAGTAGCACAACTCGTATTGGTAGTAAATGATATATTAAAAAAGAAAGAACAAAGTATGTATTATAGACAAAATGTGTGTATAAAGGCAAGCGGAGCATTCCATCACAGGCTTAAAGCTTTTCATACGGCAGATTTGTGGTCACGTCTGTAAACAATACATTAAATACATAACAACACTTCTAAATAATTAAAAAAAATAAAATAATACATGAAACATTTCTAAAATAATATCCATCAATGTGTATCTATATATATTTATGTAGATGCTGGAAAGGCAAAACGTAAATGGGGTAGTCAGAGAAAACAAAGTGACAGTGGAATGATTGTACAATTATTACATCCTCACTAACCCAAAGCGATACAGAAAGGATTTATAAATTTGTAATTTTTAAGGTAACTTTTTTTATTGCAGATTATCAACTAGTATCATTATGAGATTGTATGCTGAAAGTTTTGTATCTGTTTGGGTGTGTGCTGTATACTATGTGCTATGTGCAGCGTGTTTATTTTACTTAATCGATTATAGACTAAAGTACTCATTCGATTCTTTTCAAATTTTGTGTATCTAATACTCGCTTCGAGACTCCAGCGAGAAAACCAGGCAGACCACCAGCCACATGGCTGTTGAGCATTAAGAAGCATCTGCGAGAGAGGGAGCTGAATCCTGATCTGGCACAGGGCAGGCGAGTTTGGCGAAATAGAATAAGGAGAGCCGACTCCAAGTAAATGGGACAAAGGCGAGGGCGAAGAAGAAGAAGTGTACCTAATGCTAGCTTAGACCCCATACAATATTGAAGGATATCTTAATAGCGTCTCTCAATTTTTTTAACTGTCAAATATTTCAAAGTGACCCCAAGTTCGGAAACATACAATTTGATATTTTCATTTTCAAATTGCTAAAAAGGCACATCACTTACATAAAATGGCATAGAAGAATTATACATACATACCATCACGCCGTTTCCCTATTTGGGGTAGGCAGAGAGAACCGAACGCCAGACTCTTCTATCTTGACATACCTGTTTTGCCTCATTTACATTCATACATCGCGTCATACATGCTCTCCTATTGCTCTGACTTCGTATGTTCCCCTCTTTCAAAATCTCATTTATATGATCATGCCAGCTCTTTCTAGGTCGACCCTTACATCTCATTCCACTCTTTTCAGCCTTGTATAGATTCTTTGTCAGTCGTTCATCGTTCATTCTCTCTACATGTCCGAACCATCGCAAAGCATTTATCTTCATTCTACTCAAAATATCCCTTTCAATCATACATTCTCTTCTGATATCTTGATTCCTTATCCTATCATAAATTGTTTTACCACACACACGTCTTAAAGACCTCATTTCCACAGCGTTAATTTTACTTTCATGCGTCTTCTGCCATGCCCATGTCTCACTTGCATACATTATGGTTGGAACGACAATAGCGTTGTGCACAGCGAGTAGAAGAATTATCAAGTTAAGTATTAGTTTCTCACAAGAAAACTCTAATCATGTTTACAAAGAAATAATTGATCATATATTGTATGAAAATTTTATTCATATCTACATGTATTGTGTCATGAAAGAATTATACTATTTACATATACCTATATTGGCTCATTCATTAACGTTTAAAAAAACAATAAATGAATTAGTAAAATACGGGGTTTTATTTGTGGATATTTCACTGTCATCTGAATTAGAAATTTAGCTGACAACACTTTGTAAGAAAATATAATTAAGATTATTTTCCCCAAATGACAATCTATAATAAAAATTGGGGATTCCCTTTTTCTCCTGCAATTAATAATTTTCACTTTCGTGGGAATCTCAAAAAAAAAAAACTCAAGATGAGAAAAAAATACAATTAGAGTTTATTTATATATAATTTAGTAATTTTACACATTAATTTTTTGCAAGTAGAAAGCTGAGAGTGAGTAATAAGGTGTAAGTTGGCCCTTTCATTCAGTTTGTGTAATTGTTCCTATATTACTGATTAAGTTAAAATTGTGTAAAAACGGTTACATACATACCATCACGCCATTTCCCTATTTGGGGTAGGCAGAGAGAACCGAACGCCAGACTCCTCTCTCTTGACATACATTCCTCGCTTCATTAACGTCCATACATCGTCTCATACTCTCTCTCTCTTCCTTAGCTTGTATCCCACATGGTGGTGGGGTCAGCTCTCCTCACTGCGCTCCTCCACTTCGCCCTATCCTGAGCATCGTCCTCAGAAACATCACATTCCTGCATGTTCTCAGCTACCAGGTCTTTCCATCGTTTTTTGGGACGCCCTCTGGATCTTTTGCCAGACACTCGATGGTCCAGTGCAGTGTTTCCTATATATTCTGGCGGTTTTCTAAGGATATGCCCGAACCACCTCAGCCTATTCTCCATCAGCTTATCGGATACATCGCGTACACCCAGGCTACCTCTTATATATTCATTTCGTATTTTATCTCTTCTCGTGACGCCGCACATCCACCTAAGCATCTTCATCTCGGCTGTTTGCACTGACTGAACTTGTCTTCGAGTGACGGTCCAGGTCTCACTACCATATGTCAACACTGGTCTGATCATTGTCTTGTATACATGGCCTTTCATCTTCACTGGCATTCGCTTGTCACAGATTACTCTCCATTTAAGCCAGGCTGCGGCAATACGGTGCTGAATGTTAGTTTCCAGGCTTACTGACTCATGTATCATGTTCCCAACATACTTGTATTTATCACATCTTGTGACTTGCATACATCGTCTCATACACGCTCTTCTATTATTCTTACTTCTAACATCACCATCTTTCAAAATCCCATTTATGTGATCGTGCCAAATTTTTCTTGGCCGACCTCTACTTTTCGTTCCTCTTTTCTCAGCCTTGTATACTTTTTTTGTAAAACGGTCATCACTCATTCTTTCTATGCGGCCGAACCACCTTAGGGCATTTATTTTCATCTTACTTACGATATTTCTTTCAATCATACATTCTCGTCTAATATCCTCATTTCTTATTCTATCATACATCGTTTTACCACACATGGTGTAAAAACGGAAATGTCAATAAAATCTTAAAAACATTATTGATGTCTTTCAACAATATATAATTATTTCAATACTATGTTTTATTTCAATAGCAACATTTAAAAGCTTAAAAATATATATAAATATTTTTCAATAAATAATAATTGATACATTGGTGGACATCATTTGAAAAGTGATTCATAAAAATAATGTGACAAAATCATAAATAAAATTAAAACTATACACTTATAATTATATTACTTGAAAAATGTGCAAAGAGCCAAACAGGTTTCAGAAAAATCATAGTTGATGTGTTGGATATCATTTTCGTACAAAAAATAACTACGATATCAATCCTATGACTATTCAGTAGCGTTAAACAAGTAAAATTATTTAAACGAGTCCCGATATGAGAACCTGCTCTCGATAAGCCACTTGTTAAGGCCGCACAGGCACTCAAATGTTATAAGTTATTTGCATTGGGATTTTCTCATTTACAAATGAATTCATTGACAGTTCCAGAATCATAATATTTGAAAATTCTCTTGATAAAAAATGATTCAAAAAGTAACCTTTAAATTTGGGAGATTCTCTCGTTATCCATTAAATTTGTTAGATATAAAAATATAAATATTCTAAGGTAGAGGCGTTTACATTGTGGAAATTCATTTTAAAAATATTAAAATAACAATGTAACATTGTTTATTTCCACTTATTTATTTTTATTCCACAACTAGTTTCAAGAACTAGCGTTCTCTTCTTCAGGTGGGTTTAAACTAAAAAATAATTTGGTGTGGTGTGTGGCAGTGTCATGGGTATGGCGGGAGGTGGGGATGAAGAAGGAAGTGGTCGGAAGAAGATAATGGTAGTTCTTGAAACTAGTTGTGGAATAAAAATAAATAAGTGGAAATAAACAAAGTAACATTGTTATTTTAATATTTTTAAAAATATAATTTAGGAAAAATATTGTTACATACTATGTAAACACTTTGACTGTTTTTGATTTTTAAATTAGCGTCTTGATTTAAAAAAAGGGTATAATTCATATTGTCGCTTAAGTCGTTCCCATTTGGAGCTAGTCAAGTCATACAAAATGTATGACAGGACGAACCCCACCGTTTCTACTTCAGTATGAGAAGCAGCGTACAGCTCGCTAAAAATTCTCAGTGCCTGTGCGGCCTTAATTTTGAATATGAAATAGAAGTACAGTGAGAAGCTGTTTAGCTTTTTAAAAAAGATTTTGTTGTATACACAATACTTTTCAGTTTACAGATACTCTAATCAGGACACTATGGACCTTAAAATTTACTCAAATCGCAAATAGTAATTAAGACTGTATATTTTTCTAACTAATAAAAAACTATAAAAAATGTAATATACATATTAATATTTCTAAAAGATTAGTGTTTTATTTTTGTATATTTTTTTCTAAACAGTGTGCATTAACATCTAATTACGACATGAAGCATGCTCTAATATGACATACAAACAACATACGCACAAACATTGATACATAGCACGAACCACATGCGAGTATTTTAAGGGGTTATCTATTTGTTGACGGACACAGAATTATCTAGAATTGTATTTAATTATACAAATAATTTGTGAATCTCATCAATTATAAATAGAACACGAATTAATAAATCATGTGAAAAACATCTTTATTGCAATTACTACAAAATAATTATTTTACTGAAATTAGGAATAATAATAAAATGCTTGTATAATTATTGCTAAAAAGGAATTTTTTTTACATAATGTGGCAGACTTAATAGTCTTACTAATAAAAATCTACTGCACACCCGTTGATCAGTGTTTTAGTTACACACCGTGTAAAGCCCGTGCAGCGATTATTTGAAAATCTTACTAATAAACGCTGTATAACGACTGTGTAGTTACAACAAGTGTACAACAAAAAATAATCTGACAACATTGTAATTTCGCACTCGTGCTTGCGCAGTTTGTCCTAGTTAATATTTTCATAGTTTTTCACATTTCAAAATATGAATATGGAAAATATAACGAATAATTTCATCATACTAATACCCAAGCCAACACCGTTGTAGATATTTAAAAGAGCAAATTTTTTGACAACTTTTAGAGGTTTCGTCATATTATTCCAAGATATCACAATATAAACACACATAACAAAATCAAATTTGATTTGTGATAGATGAAATTTGTCTTAAAACACCGTTAAACTATGTTGAACAGGCGTGCAATCATTGTGTAAAATTTGTATAAGAGATACACAGTCATTGACCAACTGATCTGCTATACAGGGTTTATTGGTAACGTTTTTGCCTACACGGGTGTTAAACGGTCGTGTAACTCGTTTATTAGTAAGACTGATACTGTCCATAAACTGTTATTGACTATGTAATTAATCAATATACTGTTATTGAATTATGAAATATTATTCCCAGCAGAGGAGCCAGCAGCAACTTTAGTTAAAATCATCTCACACAAATCTTGCTTTTGTCGTTTGGAAACATTGATGAGTAGGAAGAAATTCACCGCACGTTGTGTAATAAAGTGTATATAATACCATAATTATATTTTTGAATTGATTGAAAATAATCAAATGAACTAAAACAAAACATTAATATATTTATTTTTTCAGTTCATTGTATATATAGCTTCAATTCTCAATACTTTTTTGTGCTAGCAACACCAAATGTGTACAAATAATGTATATTACATCTAAAAGTGCACATCGTGGATGTGTTGGCATGATTGCATTTGGTGGTGTTACATGTTAAAAACAGGATATTCCCTACAATTAGGGATTTTTTTCTTCTTTTCTAATATTTCGTAAAAGATATTTCTGATAAATCTACACAAATCGTTAAAAAAAACAGGTGTGTTTTGTTTAAAATAATTATAGAAGACATGTTTCATTCTATAATATAAAATTCAGATTGTTTTCTTTTACAATTTCATATTATTTGATATTAGCGATATGGCAACATTATTCAGTTTGACAACCTGACAGTCGTATCAATATTACCACTCTTAAGTTAATTGCAGAATAACACTGTTATGTAAAATTATTATTTATTTGAATTTTGTGACGCTTTTAATGAAATAATAACAATAAACACTTCCTTGGACCCTTCGCAAGGGGCCAGTTTATTCCATATGGAAAATTCTTCCAACTAACCAGTGTTTACACCACAGAGAAGCAATATTTGCGTGAGAGATCAATTTGAATAAATTTTTCCTCCGCTGGGGATCGAAAGCAGGACACCTGCACGGAAGTCAAACAGCTTACCAACTGTGCCACTGCGGTCGATAACTAAAATGAATCAAATAGATAACCCTTTTAGCCACTCGTACTAAGAATTGACTTACTTTGTTAACGAATGAGATTGGGAGAATCTTGCCAATATTTATATGTGTATGTCTATGGGGAGAAAGATGAATACTTAGTAGATGAAGGTGGCTTACCAGAACTGTACTGTGTGTACTGTTGATACTGAGGATGGAAATTGTGAATGGCGTCAGTCATTATGTCTTTTGGATTCATCGTCTCCTGTAACACAAAATATACATCACAAATCAGATACATATTATACCAAATTGGCTACGAAAGACTATAAATACGTCAATGACATGAGGAAGAATCATTGACCTTACACATTATAAATATTAAAAACAAAAAAAACATAGCAAAAAAAGGATTGGGAAGAACAAGGAGAGGAAAACAGGGTCAGGTGTTTAGGAATAAATATTCCTTTATTTGTTTTTTTCTTGAAAATACAAAGTGAGTTAAATGACGCAATATCCAGACTAAGGCTATTTTGTACTTGGACCGACGAGCTGAAAAATTCTGTATTATGGATAGGAATGTATGTTCACCAGATGGTAGTGGAAGTCCATGATTGGATAAATAAGTGACAGAATATGTATATTGCCCCGCTGGCGTATCCTGGGCCAACAAAGAAGATTGTGGAAGATGATATATGATCAAAATTTTTCAACCCAAAGATGAATCTGATACATATATTCTTGTGACATTCAAGTTTATTGAGATGCACTTCATTAGCATCCAAATAGTATACATCGGCATAATCAAGCAATTAAATATAAACCTGGAAGGGTGACATAGAAACCAAATGCCTTGCCACTTGATTAAATACGGGGGTTGACTGTTATTACTCATAATTGTCATAGGTTCATTACCTAGTGGGATGTTATAAATCTTCAAACATAGTTATTTAAGAGATAAATAAGGGAATGTGTGCGTTACCTTGAGGCTACTGGATATGGACTGCATTGTAACAGAGCGGTGTGTGTCCGAGTGCAGTCCCCTGGCGTACACCTGATGAGGGAAGGCGTATCTCAGGGCGATGGCGGCTGCCAACATCTCGATGCAGATGAGGAAGTTCTGGTAGCCGGCGGACACTGTACCGGCAGTGGTCGGGACACCGTTCTCATCGACCAGCGGAGATATCACGGCAGCCTTCTCCAAGACAGCTAAAGCCACACCTGATGACACAAACGGATGCAAATATTAACATTAGAAGTATAAATTGAGAGACAAACAATATGACACAAAAAAAGATAAGATTTCACAAATATTAACATAAAATATTTTGGGCAAATAAATATTTCACAAATATTAACCTAAAATATTTTGGGTAAATAAATATTTATAAATATTAGCCTAAAGCATTTTAGGCAAATAAATATTTCACAAATATTAGTCTAAAACATTTTGGGTAAATAAATATTTCACAAATATTAGCCTAAAATATTTTGGGTAAATAAATATTTCACAAATATTAGCCTAAAGCATTTTGGGCAAATAAATATATCACAAATATTAGCCTTAAATATTTTGGGTAAATAAATATTTCACAAATATTAGTCTAAAACATTTTGGGCAAATAAAGATTTCACAAATATTAACCTTAAATATTATGGGTAAATAAAGATTTCACAAATATTAGCCTAATATATTTTGGGCAAATAAATATTTCACAAATATTAGCCTAAAGCATTTTGGGCAAATAAATATTTCATAAATACGAGCCTAAAATATTTTGGGCAAATAAATATGGGAAAATGTTGCATTAATAATTTTTGTAATGTAAACAATATTGGTAAATATTAATTCACACTTTGTCTGTATTAAGATATAATGTTAGTTTGTCAATATTAAACATTGTTTTGTAAATGTATAATTATATTAGTTCATTCAATTTACTATATATTTTTATATACCTTATTCACCAATATCAATGTTGTTTAAAATTCTGTTATTTTCTATTATACTAGTTGCATATAACACATGAGATCCAACTGTCGATGGCTATAGTATGTATAATTGAAGAATATGTACCAAACTATAAAAACTTAAACACAAAATTAAACATTTACATATTTTGTTTTCTATATAAAACATGTAGGTATGTATGTCAGGATAGGATAGTATGGAGGTCAGTCTTTTTTTCCTACCCAGAATATGAAAACAGGATGATGGTATTGTATGTATGTTTGGAGATTAAGTATCAAACTATTGAGTCCCCGTAGATATTGTGTAGTGTATATTGCCATACAAATTGTATGAAACAATATCGTCACTAAATTCAATTTTTATAATAAATTGTTAAAAAAAGTATGAGATGTACTACTACAATGTTAATATTTTTTATAACAAATAAAATTATCTAGTTGAGGTGTTTCGGCTTTTATCGATATTTTAAAAAAACTTTGGAAATATAGGCAGTTAAACACATAAATTTATCATAAAAAAAATGTTTTTGTAAATAAAAAAAGTTTGAGAAACTTTGGAATTTTTTTGAAAAAAACAAATTTGAGATTATGTATTTGTCTTTATTTATACCAATTTTCAGGGTTCTAGCTTATATGGTTTTTGAGATATGTGGATAAATAAAGTAAATATTTAAAAATTGATAACCCCTGATTGCAACAAAAATTCTAAATTCTGAATATTAAAGTTTTGTAGGCCTATAACTATCTATATATTCTGAAATTTAGGCTCTGTAAATTGATCGGATCAAAAGTTATAAGTGGGCGTGGATTTGTGCCTTTCTCTTTTGTATCTTAAAGATATGTAATAAATAGCATTTTGCATGATTAAAACACACTTTCAGATTTAAAAAATTACACCTCATCACGAAAAGTAAAATTGAGAGTAGTCGTGGTGTGGATAGGAGGCAGATATCTTGACTAAGAAATATCAAAGAATGGACCGGAGTCCACCGAGTGAAGTAACTGTTCCGGAAAACTCAAATCAGAGATGAAATATGCCATAGTAGAAGCCGACATCAGCGGGGCTGACGTGGCACAGAGAGAAAATTTTATAAAATGCCTTACAAAATATCCGCATACTATAATCCAAACAGAGTATTAATTTAAGGAGCTGGGATTATTGAGGGTCTGCTGTAGTTACCTTGCCAGAACGAGAGGAAGATGACACTCTTGACGGTGCAGAACTTGAGCACGGGATCAAACGGAGTCAACATCTCTCTAGTGGCACCGAGGAACAGAAACAGTCCATAGAGTGCCAGGCTGACAGACACGTTGTAGATGATGGTGATGTAGATGTATCCTCCGTCTGGACTCCAGTCACCGTCGTGGTAGTGACCAGCAGCCTGGAAATATATAGTTAACAATATATTAATTCAAACTTTATAATGAACTGAAATGATTTTAACTTGGAAGTCAGATGCATTTTTTAACATTTTTAATGTATAGATGCCCACTGGCCGCATGCCTAAACGCCAAGCGTCATCTATACATGCCCTCATGGCTATACACAATTGTGAACCTTCATATCTCAGTAAATTCATACTTGATTGAGACGTCATCTATACATGCCCTCATGGCTATACACAATTGAGAACCTTCATATCTCAGTAAATTCATACTTGATTGAGACGTCATCTATACATGCCCTCATGGCTATACACAATTGTGAACCTTCATATCTCAGTAAATTCATACTTGATTGAGACGTCATCTATACATGCCCTCATGGCTATACACAATTGAGAACCTTCATATCTCAGTAAATTCATACTTGATTGAGACGTCATCTATACATGCCCTCATGGCTATACACAATTGTGAACCTTCATATCTCAGTAAATTCATACTTGATTGAGACGTCATCTATACATGCCCTCATGGCTATACACAATTGTGAACCTTCATATCTCAGTAAATTCATACTTGATTGAGACGTCATCTATACATGCCCTCATGGCTATACACAATTGAGAACCTTCATATCTCAGTAAATTCATACTTGATTGAGACGTCATCTATACATGCCCTCATGGCTATACACAATTGTGAACCTTCATATCTCAGTAAATTCATACTTGATTGAGACGTCATCTATACATGCCCTCATGGCTATACACAATTGTGAACCTTCATATCTCAGTAAATTCATACTTGATTGAGACGTCATCTATACATGCCCTCATGGCTATACACAATTGTGAACCTTCATATCTCAGTAAATTCATACTTGATTGAGACGTCATCTATACATGCCCTCATGGCTATACACAATTGAGAACCTTCATATCTCAGTAAATTCATACTTGATTGAGACGTCATCTATACATGCCCTCATGGCTATACACAATTGTGAACCTTCATATCTCAGTAAATTCATATTTGATTGAGACGTCATCTATACATGCCCTCATGGCTATACACAATTGTGAACCTTCATATCTCAGTAAATTCATACTTGATTGAGACGTCATCTATACATGCCCTCATGGCTATACACAATTGTGAACCTTCATATCTCAGTAAATTCATACTTGATTGAGACGTCATCTATACATGCCCTCATGGCTATACACAATTGAGAACCTTCATATCTCAGTAAATTCATACTTGATTGAGACGTCATCTATACATGCCCTCATGGCTATACACAATTGTGAACCTTCATATCTCAGTAAATTCATACTTGATTGAGACGAAAATTGGATGAATATTACCCCCATATATTTGACTTCAAGACATCTATTGGTGAATCAACAAAACAATTGTTAAATTATTTAAAAAATTAAGAACTATAACCATTGTAATTAATCGATCGTCACCGGTGAAATTTACACTCTCCCGCGCTTTGTCTGAATCTAATACGCATGCGCTTAGGAAAGAGGGATACTGCGCCAGTTCATTTTGTTTTTTCGCGCTGAATATTCTGCTTTGAATTCGATCTTTACCAATACACAATCGGCACAATATTCCTTATCTACATCAAATGACTTATTCTTTCATGTTCAATTTGTTAAAAATAAAATTGTTTCTGGTTCGGTTTAAGACTTCTGAAAACATTGACATAGTTCATATTCCGGTTAAATAGTATGATGAGATAATGTACGTAGGTACCTGCAGGAATATGATGATGAAGGCGCAGACTGGTTTGACAAGACAGAACTGCAGTGTGGCCTGCTTGCAGAACCTCAACACACCGATGGTGTAGGTGGCCCCTGCCAGACACCTTCCAGCGGCCCCACGCACAGGCCGACCCCTCAGGGCGGACATGATATTGCCCTCTCCGCCGAGGTACTCGTAGCATAGCGACAGGAAGTTGTAGATCACAAAGGCTGAAACAACATTCATAGTTATCTCCAAACATCGTGAAATTTTTCCAAAATTAACCAAAATGTATCTGGTATGATGAACATTCAAATAATTATTCTTATTTATTTGGCAACATATATTTTTATCACTCACAAGTTGTCCACACTGCGTTGCCTGGCATTCGATACTGGTAATATATCCGTAATCATTAATATCATTCTCATATGAACATACATATTAATATATATTTTTTTCGATAATCGTATCAGAATGCTGGGCACTAAAGCTGGAACACCAAAAAAAGATGCACACGGCGGAAATGAAGATACAAAGGTGGGCTGGGGGTCTGACAAAGTTTGACAAAGTGAGGAATGTCCACGTCCGCGGTAGTTTCAAAGTGGTCCCAATAGACGAAAAAAATAGTCGAAAACAGGCTTAGATGGTATGGCCACATTTTGAGACGACCGACGTACGAGAAGACCAGACAGACCACCAGCCAAATGGCCGTCGTGCATCAAGAAGCATCTGCGAGAGAGGGAGCTGAATCCTGATCTGGCACAGGACAGGCGAGTTTAGCGAAATAGAATAAGGAGAGCCGACCCCAAGTAAATGGGAAAAAGGCGAGGGCGAAGAAGAAGAAGAATTGTATCACTGTGTTTTATATAAAAATGATGAACAAGTGTTATATGATATACATTTTAAAATGAAACATATTTTTTATATCATTGAAGTGTCAACACTGTAACTTGTAACGGACTTTGTAGGAAAAATGTAGTATATAAATACATGTACAATATTAGTTTTTAATTGTAGTTTATATGTATATATGTATGTATGTGTATATATACGTATATACATATTTTTATATTTTTTGCATATTATAAAATTGTTACAATTAAGATCACAGCCAAAAATCCCCTTAAGGGATTAGGCAAAATAACATGATAATTGTAATTATATTCTTTATCAATAAAAAAAAAAAAAAAAACAAACTTCTTGCCTTATAATTAAATATAGTCCGTTTCACTCAATAATTCCTTCTTTATCTTTGCATTGGTAAGATTTCTTAGTGTAGTCAGATGTAAGAAACTAAAATTTGCCAGATGTACCAACACATAGATAACGCCAAATTGGATAAATTAATTCTGTAGTATTCATAAAAAAAAAAACAATTTTTTGATATACCCTTAAAAACAGTAAAATGAGTTTTAAATTTATTTATAATAGCAAAGTCTCCGTAAATTTACAGAGTAGTGAGATATTAAAAATGTTAGCAACTCCGTAGAACTAGTTTATCAACACAAAAATGGGTTATTAAGTGGAACGGTCTATACCTAGACTATAATAAATCTATGTTTATAAGTGTCTCCGTTTACATTATTCCTCCAAGGGACATGACATACCGTACTTATGTAGTAGGAGTCACTGTTGAAGAACAGTAGTGAGACCCAGGAGTAGCAGCCATAGATGGGAACAATGAAGAGGATCCTCACAATCCAACGTTGTTAGGCTGGATTATCTCATACATACCTTCATAACAATCTCGTACGGTAAAGAAGTAAATGTAGTAGGAGTCACTGTTGAAGAACAGTAGTGAGACCCAGGAGTAGCAGCCATAGATGGGAACAATGAAGAGGATCCTCACAATCCAACGTTGTTAGGCTGGATTATCTCATACATACCTTCATAACAATCTCGTACGGTAAAGAAGTAAATGTAGTAGGAGTCACTGTTGAAGAACAGTAGTGAGACCCAGGAGTAGCAGCCATAGATGGGAACAATGAAGAGGATCCTCACAATCCAACGTTGTTAGGCTGGATTATCTCATACATACCTTCATAACAATCTCGTACGGTAAAGAAGTAAATGTAGTAGGAGTCACTGTTGAAGAACAGTAGTGAGACCCAGGAGTAGCAGCCATAGATGGGAACAATGAAGAGGATCCTCACAATCCAACGTTGTTAGGCTGGATTATCTCATACATACCTTCATAACAATCTCGTACGGTAAAGAAGTAAATGTAGTAGGAGTCACTGTTGAAGAACAGTAGTGAGACCCAGGAGTAGCAGCCATAGATGGGAACAATGAAGAGGATCCTCACAATCCAACGTTGTTCAGCTGGATTGCTGTACCATCTCAGGTGCTGGTATATCTGCAAATTCAAACATAGCCATATATTCAACATGTCTTATTATAAATAATCACTTTTAGCATGATCATCTCATAGATTTTTATTATAATATACTATGTAGATGTCGTAGTTAGCAAATTTTGTATGAGGCATTTTTCCACGGGATTTTTGCTGTTTGGTTGATAGACTACATCGTTTATTTATAGAGAATAACGACTAAGGTGAATTGTTTTCGGATTTTTTTTGTCGAAAAAAACAATTTGTATATTAAGATTTAGAGAACAGTTATCTAGAACGTGTTGAAATGTAAGGAAAACTGAAAAATGTTATCAACCAAAATGTCAAACGCACGATATTCCATGACTCACTTTTTGCACGGAGTACTCCATCTAGTACATTATAATAAAAATCTATGGATCATCTACATCTAGTATGACCTATACACAAAATAATTAAATAATAAATGTTTTTAGATTTATTGTTTTATTTTTATTTTTCACTTAAAATCTCTATAGAGATGACGTTGGAATTTCTTATTTATTTATTTTTTTTATAATAATTTTTAAAAGAATCGATTGGCTCATGACAATAATTTATAGTCAAAATATAAATTTTACTATAGTAGTTTGTTCATATACAGCAACACTTTATTTAATTTCATGATACAAAATCTGGTTTTCAATTCCCGTTGGAATACTTTTTCGTTCATAGTTTTTAGTTGTTCTGTCAAATTACTGTAGTCATTAGTTCTTTCGCGTCATATTTTTTTTGTAGCTTTCTCAGTTACAAAGTAATGTATTTGTATAAGTGTTGTATGTAGTTGTGGATTTGTATTCTTTGCTAAGTTTCTTGTAAATTTATTTCGGGAAAATAAGCTCAATTGTAGATTTATTATGGGAAAACAATCTCAATTGTAGATTTATTTCGGGAAAATAATCTCAATTGTACATTTATTTCGGGAAAATAATCTCAATTGTAGATTCATTTCGGGAAAATAATCTCAATTGTAGATTCATTTTGGGAAAATAATCTCAATTGTAGATTTATTTCGGGAAAATAGTCTCAATTGTGTATTCATTTCGGGAAAATAATCTCAATTGTATATTAATTTCGGGAAAATAATCTCAATTGTACATTTATTTCGGGAAAATAATCTCAATTGTAGATTAATTTCGGGAAAATAATCTCAATTGTATATTCATTTCGGGAAAATAACCTCAATTGTAGATGTCAGTAAACATCAATCTGGTAAATTTCAAGTTCAGTTGACAACAAAATATCAATATTGATATAATGTATATCCGCATAAAATTTAGATGAGTGGTGACAGAGCGGTTAACGCGCTGGGTTGGTAATACAGTGGTAGCGAGTTTGAATCCTGCCATGACCAATTTTGTTCACCTTATTTATGCTTAATTTTACAAAGACATATTGGTACAAGTAGGTAAATAAGACAAAAATGACCTTATAACTCTGGCGCAATTCAGGGGTGACTTCTATGCGAAAAATGCATTTGTCACCTCAGGTATAGGAATTGTTGCTCTCATTATTTACCAAAAAAAAACAATTCTCTCAATAGATGGCATTACAACAAAAATAAATAAAAATAATAAGAATGTTGTTCATAATTTCACACATAGATGGGTGTAATAAAAAACCTTATTTTCAAGCGAAAAGAATTTCAGTATTACAATATATAGAACTTTCAAAAATTGAATTGATAGGGATCTCATTAAAAAGGCATAATTGGTGAACGTTGCGCAAGTGCATAAAGTGATCACATAAACCAGCCGATGACAGGTCGTAAGCCCTGTAGGTGCCTTGATTTCCCGGTTCTCCTACAGTAAATATTCCAACTTCGTCTCTATTGAGATAATTAAAAATCTGTTAAAAAACATATTTATTCTTTAAAAAAAAATATACATAAATTTATTAATATATATCCACGAACCCCGATTGATAGCAACTAAATTTTGGTGGCACCGCCACTCGGTGTGTACCAATAAATTATGCTTATGTCATGTCTATATATTTTTCTAGTCCGTGACACTAACTATGCAGTAAGCAACATTTGTTTTGTCACCAACACAATCGCATCACAAAGGAAGCATACATTTCATAATACATCTTTCCTTCCTCACCAATAAGTCAGTGCGATACAAATGTACATATGTATTATTTACATATCATATATTTGACTGAAAAGACAGCCTTTGATTTTCTCTAATAGTAGGTTGAACGAAGCTACCAAATGATAACACAATCGTGTGGTACAGCAAATTATTTTTAAAGTTAAGTTTCCGCACAACACACTGTGTAGTGTATCTAGTTTTGGACTAACCACAACCATTCCAAGTGATATATTGGTAGCGGTGGTAAACACTATCATATTTATACTGATAAAAGGACTGCATACACACACACACATACATAATATATAATATATAATCAGCTGTCACAACAACAGACATTATTGTTGTAGAGTAAACACTTTTATAATGTTGACAGTAAATACAAATACAATTCCAGGTTCACTCGATAATGCAATGGAAATATAAGATAAAAAAATGCAAAAATGGCTGATAATGAATACACATACAATCATTAAAGATCTATTAAATGTTAATAATCAGGAATCATTAGGGTTGATAGGTAGTATAAAGCCTAATCCTTTGATATGTTAAGTATCTGAATGGATGAATTATTCTCAATTGAAAGCTTGATCGGTGAGTTTGTTGCATTTTATATCAATGTATTAAATAATTTACACTTTACGCATTGATCTGCTAATTCTTTTGAGGAAGTGGATACATCATAGTGTAATGTATTTTTAGTAGGAACTTAATTGTTATTAATATCATTAATGGCCAGCGCCATGTTTCAAAAAAATATATATACCTATATATTAAATTGTTCGATGAGCAAAGTTCGCTGTGCACAATATAATAGTCGTCCCAACAGTAGTGTATGCAAGTGAGACATGGACATGGCAGAAGACGTATGAAAAAAGAATTAACGTTGTGGAAATAAGGTCCCTAAGACGAATGTGTGACAACACAATCTATGATGGATAAGGAATGTGGATATCAAACGAGAATGCAAGATTGAAAGAGATATTGTGAGTAGAATGAAGATAAATGGTCTGCGATGATTCTGACATGTAGAAAGAATGAGCGATGAACGCCTGACAAGGAAAGTGTACAAGGCTGAAAAGAGTGGAATGAGATGTGGGGGCCAGCAGAGAAAGAGTTGGCATGATCATATAAATGGGATATTAAAAGATGTTAATATACCAAGTCAGAATAATAGGAGAGGATGTATGACGCGATGTAAATGAGTCAAAACATATATGTCAAGATAGAGAAGTCTGGCGTTTGGTTCTCTCTGCCTACCCCAAATAGGGAAACGGCATGATGGTATTATGTAACAAATTATTTTTTTCACTTTGAAAATCAACATACATCTGTACAACGCATTCAATGTTCATAACAATTCCTCCCTTGTTGGAAATCAAACAACCACTTAACGCCTGTTGATCAGAACCTCATTGTTGAACAATGTGAGATGTTATTATTGCCTGTTGCATTTTCGATTACCCAGCTCTTAAGGGACATCCTACAACAATGATAATAGAAAAGTGTGGAAGCACTATTCTAAGCCGGAGCCTCGCAACAGAAAATAATCATTGCTTTCTTTAATTCGGTGGAATTCGGTGTTTTGGATGTGCGACAACTCTATATGCAAAGGTTAATTATTTATGTGCACAAGCGTTTAAATTTAGAATTTACAGTGAGAAACAGTATACATCGAACAAGGTGTGGAAGCAGAGGATTGTTAAATATAGGGAAAGTCCGTAAGACGTACGCCCAAAAGCACTACTCCTTTCTTGGTCCGAAAAATTACAATACCTTACCTAGCATTTGCCAAACAATGAGTGTGAATGTTCTGAAAAAGTTTGTAAATAGGTGGTTGCTGAGTATAGGTCGATCGCAATCGGAATATAAGTTAACAAACATACTTATTTAGGTAATGTTTTAGTTCTGCTGTCTTGCCTGCTGTCATTCTTTTCCATAATGCTTTATTTTATATTTTGTTAATGCAAAAATGTTTTTCTTCTTGTTTCTTATATTGATGTTTATGTTCTTTTTTAATTCAATTGATTGAAATTTCTATGGCATGTTATAAAAGCGTAGTACATTGAAATAGTCCTTACTTAAAACAGGAATTATTCCTAGTTAGATAGACATAGGTAAAGTGATGGAATGATGCCAATCAGGTAGCACCCATGGTTTTTTATTATTACTTTTTTTTTTGTTTATCATTTTTTGTTTTGTATATTTTTTTGTTTTGTATATTTTTTTGTTTGTTTTAATATAAATACTGAGTGGTCTCTGTGGTGTATTGTTTCTGTAAATTTTTATTATTAAATTCCTAACTAAATTACGTTTATTTTAAAAAATTTCATATAAAGTACCTCTACAGCTTGGACTGTACAATCAATAATCAAATTGTGTCTAGTATTACACACTAATAGAGAGTAAGATATGATCAATGATAATTTCAATTGAATATTACATTTGCACAATAGTGTGTTCTAGGTCATGTGTACACACACACACACACACATACATTGGACAATATGAAATCAAATATTGGCACATATCAAATAATTTAATCAATTATTAATGTCAGCTCGTCATAACATGAAGTACCGTAATTTACCAAAATTTCTACAAACTTCAGACAGAGCAATGTAAATATGCGTACAAAATTGTTGCTAATTATTGCTTGATAACATATTTATACAGACTGAATTATACGTCATATCAATGTTCTTGAGCTATCGAATATTCTCTTTTAATTGCATATACGCAAACATTGGATTTTTTTCCCTTCCGGGAGTCAAATGCTATTTTTACTGACAAACATTTTTTCAACATATCAATAGAGACGAAGTTGGGATATTGTAGAAGAACCAGGAACTTGAGGCACCTACAGAGCTTACGACCTGTCATCGGCTGGTTTACGTGATCACTTTATGCGCTTGCGCAACGTTCACCAATTATGCCTTCTTATTGAGTTCCTTTATCAATGTAATTCTTGAAAGTTCTATATATTATTCTCAATTGATGTCGTTACAAAAAGGCTTTTCCGTTACTTCATAGATGGCAATAGCATAGTCCCTTCATAAATTGCTAATTATTCTGATGATCTTCAACTTAACATGGATTTCTTAGCTAAGGACATAAATAATGCCATAAAAACTGTGAATAAGGAAATGGGCCACTGAAAATGGTATTCTTCTTAACCCTATCAAATCACATGCCATTATCATAGGGAGTACAACACTTCAGGCTAAACTTACTTCAAACACTATTCCCCTTCCTATATTCAATGGCACAGCAATACCTTTATCCAAAACAGTGAAAAATCTAGGAGTCAATGAAGTTAATAGAAAACTTTTCTATAGTATTCACTCAGTCAATAAACTTCAAAAATTTCTTTCAACCAACATCAAAATAAAGCTCGCACAAACTCTCCTTCTCCCCATTCTAGATTATGCAGATATTTACTATTTGGATCTTACTCAGGAACTTCTTATCAAATTAGATTGATTACAAAATGTCTGCATACGATTCATATTTAACCTTCGCAAATACGATCACATATCATATTTTCGCAAGCAACTCAAATGGCTTCCTATCCGTCTGCGCCGGAATCAACACACTCTTTATCTTCTGTTTAATTTTTTAAACAACCCTAATGCTCCATCATATCTGACTGAAAGATTTCAACCTCTGGTCTCTCAAGGACACCCGCTTTGATCTAAAGAAGAGAGAACCCTCGCCATCTCATCACATGCTAAGGCTTTCTATTCATCATCCTTAACTGTCCATACTGCCCTGAACAACTTGGCACTTGACATTAGAACTGCACCAACGTTAGCAACAAAAGCGGGCGTTCCTACTTTCTATTTCCTAACCAACTTACTGCCCATTAGTTTCCCTATTCCTTTAGTTAGACAAATCTCCTTACCCTTCCCTCCCATAGTGTTGTAACAGGTTTCATCTAAGATTTGTTTAATCGTCATTATTGTGCATATTTTTATTCTTTTTACATTTTAGTATATAAATGTTATATGTTTATAGTTTAACGTAGGTTTTTTTTTTATGTACATGTACTAAATCACTTTCATCCATAAATGTAACAGATGGTTGTCTGGAATAAATTGCCACTAGGCAATAAGTCCGCCATTTGTACTGGCAAATAACTTATGTACATTCAAGTATTAAATAAATAAATAAATGTTTAAATTATCTATTTTCTTTTTCTTATTATTCATTCAATATTGTTACAATATATAGAGCACGAAGGTATTTTTCAAATATTCAAATTTTTATTCTCTACAAAATACGTCCAATTATTGAATATGGTAGTCACTTTTGGATCAAAGTTTAATACAATTTTTTTTTACAAAAAAAATACTTAATAATAATAATGAACACTTCCTTCACCCTGTGCAAGTGGCGAGTTTATTGCCGTGTGGCAATTTCTTCCAACTAACCAGTGTTTCCAGCCCAGAGAAGCAATATTTGCGAGAGATATGAATTTAAATAAATTACTCCTCTGCTGGGAATCGAACCCAGGACGCCCGCACAGAAACCGAATGGCTTACCAACTGTGCCACGGCGGTCGATACTTAAGAACTAGATGCGTAACGTAAACTGCTTCACTAGGTTAAAAACCTGTTCTGAAGCAGCTTATAATTAAAATTATAAGTATATAATTTTTTTTAATAATAAGTAGTAATAAACTTAGGCTTGGAGCCATATTAATGCAATAAAATAAACTTGGATACATGGCCTTTGCAATGTTCTACAGTTGGTGATATTTTTCTATTATAAAATAGTTGTTACTTTAGTTGTTATTTTATAAAATGAAAGGTATTGTTATTGTTCTGAGTTTAGCAGAGATAAAATTTGCATTCACAAACATTTGATAATAAATATATGCACATATGTCTATAGATGTAGGTATATAGGTTATATATATATTGCATTCTCTACTTCGTACATAACACACACACACACACACACACACACACACACACACACACACACACACACACACACACACACACACACACACACACACACACACACACACACACACACACACACACACACACACACACACACACACACACACACACACACACACACACACACACACACACACACACACACACACACACACACACACACACACACACACACACACACACACACACACACACACACACACACACACACACACACACACACACACACACACACACACACACACACACACACACACACACACACACACACACACACACACACACACACACACACACACACACACACACACACACACACACACACACACACACACACACACACACACACACACACACACACACACACACACACACACACACACACACACACACACACACACACACACACACACACACACACACACACACACACACACACACACACACACACACACACACACACACACACACACACACACACACACACACACACACACACACACACACACACACACACACACACACACACACACACACACACACACACACACACACACACACACACACACACACACACACACACACACACACACACACACACACACACACACACACACACACACACACACACACACACACACACACACACACACACACACACACACACACACACACACACACACACACACCCTTGTTCGCGGATGTCCCATTGTGAAGACCTTTACAAAATTACCGATTGTGCGGTCCTACCTTTCCCGTTGATTTAGCAATATTTGAGCTGTGGAACCCGCGAGTGTTTTCTCCCTCCAACGCAGCTATCTATCAGGAATTTTTATACACTCGAGTGGTACGGAGATATCGTCATTCGAAGAACGTGACAAAAATGCGGATTCCGCGGACGTTTGGTAACATAGCGTCTGCATAATATCATAAACAAACTTATTAACACACTGTCCTTACATTACAATAAATTCGTACGAAATCACACACACTGTCCGCATTTTCATGTAAATTCGTACGCAATTACACAGCGTCCGTATAATATGATAAACAAACTTATTAACACACCGTCCCCTCATTACAAGAAATACGTACGAATTCACACACTGTTCGCATGTTCATGCAAATTCGTACTCAATTACACACCGTCCGCATAATATGATAAACAAACTTATTAACACACCGTCCCCACATTACCTTTTTCATGTAAATTCACATACAGTCCCTGATCTAATTATTAGCCCACCCTGGTATATTTGGTACATTATGACTTTTTCCTCTTGTTATTAATACATATCTTAATTTATGCAAAAACAAAATATTGAATATTGTTTTGGATATATTTTATGGTT
This sequence comes from Molanna angustata, assembly GCA_963576475.1. Taxonomy (NCBI): domain Eukaryota; kingdom Metazoa; phylum Arthropoda; class Insecta; order Trichoptera; family Molannidae; genus Molanna; species Molanna angustata. Next base: position 1,067,691 of record OY754972.1, read on the forward strand.
CATTTTAATTGTTGGCAACACTAATTTATTATTAGGTTGGCAACATTTACACATGAAACTATGTAGGTACGTATGTCAGGATAGTATAATGTGGAGTTCAGTCCTATTTTTCCTACCCCGAATGGGTAAACCAATTGATGGCATAATATTATGAAGATTAATTAGATAATCAAACTAAAGTCGATCAATGAGTCCTCGTGTCGTTTTACATACAATTTGTATTGAATGTGGTCGTGACTAAATTCTTTTTTTGCAAAAAAATGAAGTAAATACATTTCAATTGAAAACTTAGACACATATAATTATCTCTTACTTATATATAAAAAACCGACATCTACATGAACGTAATCAATCAAATCTTTCAAATTGCTCTCAGGCTATAGATTATTTTTATGTGTTTAGTAATTTAATAGTAAAGTTCATCATAAAAATATATTTAGGGATTGATTGTCAATCTTTCAAGAAGACAAATATGCTCTTACTATTTACATATAGTTGAGAGTTGATGGTTGGCCACAACCCTCTCGTTTATTATTAAAACCTGGGTTACATATAATAATTCGACGTGATTTTATGTTCAGTGAAAATTCTGACAAAAGTTGACCGATTTCGATGATTTTTGTTTCCATTGGAAAGGAGATATCTTCTGATTAGTCGCTTTATAAATTTCTTGAGGTGTGAAAAAGGTAACCACTATCTAACGCACGATTTTTCAACTTCGGCTGTACGGTACGCGATCGGCTAATATACACATTTGTGTAATATTTAGGTAGGTACCTACCTATGACAGAATAAGAAATGAGATGTATGATTGAAAGAGATATCGTGAGTAAATGCCCTTAGGTGGTTTGGCCACGTAGAAAGAATGAATGATGATCGACTGACGAAAAAAGTATATAAGGGTGATAAAAGAGGAACGAAAGGTAGAGGTCGGCCAAGGAAAAGTTGGCACGATCACATTAATGGAATTTTGAAAGATGGAGGTGTCAGAAGTAAGAATAATAGCAGAGCGTGTATGACACGATGCATGAACGTGAATGAAGCGAGAAATGTATGTCAAGATAGAGGAATCTAGTGTTCGGTCCTCTCTGCCTACCCCAAATAGGTAAACAGCGTGATGGTATGGTACCTATGACAATCGCGTGAATTACAATATGACTATAGATATATATTATAATTGTTGCTTGTTATGAAACGATCTTATATGTTTTGTGTATGTTAAATATTAATACATGAGATCCAACTGCCGATGTCTTGAGTATGTGTAAATGTAGGTATATGAATAGTTAAGCGGTGTTGAGGTGAGACATTCACGAAGACGTTACTATATAAATCATTCAAAATTATTATTATTATTACTTTTATGTTTTATACTAAATACCTACTTGGAATTGACTAATTTACAGAAGGTACCTACAGTATTGCAGCTACAAATGTAATGAAATATCAATTTTATATGTAGGTATATTTAAAAATAAATAAATATATAAGTAGATAAAAATAATATTTGAAAAATAAGTATTTACCAAATAATTAAACCTGAATCGAAATTATAAAATATAATATGTTTTGTATTATATAATATATCTAGGTACATATAACTATCATAAACTATGTAGGTACGTATGTCAGGATAGTATAATGTGGAGTTCAGTCCTTTTTTTTCCTACCCCGAATGGGTAAACCACTTGATGGCATAATATTATGAAGATTAATTAGATAATCAAACTAAAGTCGATCAATGAGTCCTCGTGTCGTTTTCCATACAATTTGTATTGAATGTGGTCGTGACTAAATTCTTTTTTTGCAAAAAAATGAAGTAAATACATTTCAATTGACAACTTAGACACATATAATAATCTCCTACTTATATATAAAAAACCGACATCTACATGAACGTAATCAATCAAA